>CM046455.1:34201256-35419982 GCA_025506515.1 Flaveria trinervia
CTGGAGAGACTGTCGTTGACCCGACCTATGCTCCAGAGCCGTCTAGCCGTATCGTAGGGGGAGCATCCACCTCGACTGGGTCGAGGAAGAAGAGGATGGCTCAGCCCCATCGAATGAAGAAGAAGAAGAGATGGCTCACCTTCATCACCACCACAGCACCCACTACATCTACCATACCACCCACTACCTCAGCCTCCACCATAACCACCTCTACAGCCACAGCCACCACCACGACCACCTCCACAGCAATCACTACAATTCCCCACCCCCTACCACTACATATATCCCATCCACCACTATATCATTCACACCTACACCACCACCACTATCATCTAGACCTAACCTAATCTTCACCACTGCCACCACTACTACCACTGGCCACCAAGCCGGACCATCATCACATCCCACCCACCTATATGGATCATCTCTACCTCCCATTAGGGTAGTGGAACAACTATCAGCGCTAAACCGTATGGTGATGCACTTCTTAGCAGCCAATGTCGAGAAGACTGCGCAGATTCGTCAGTTGGCAGATCTCACAGCTGAACAGTCCCAACACATCTCTTAGCAGGCTCATCTGATTGAGCAGCAGGCACAGTAAATAGCTGCTCAAAGTGAAGAGATTGCCTAACTCCAAGAGCACAGAGTCATATCAGAAAAGAAGATGAAGGAGTTGGAGGATGCTAAAAAGTCTATCATGCTCAAGCTCAAAGGAACTAAAGATGAGCCTTGAAGATAAAGGAAGGAGATAGTGATGAGGGTGTAGATGATGATGAGGATGAAGACAAAAAGAGTGATGATGATGAAGGGATGAGGAAGAAAGAACAGAGGCCAGGAAGGAGGATGATGATGATGAAGGAGGAGATGCAGCTGCGTCAGCCTCAGCTCAGAGTCAAGAAAGAAGATCAAAGAGAAATCAAGACCAACGAGCTTTCTCTTCTGCCTCACCAAGTGATGATCCAGCAATTCAAGATAAAAGTAATGATTAGATGATTATGTATTAGATAGCCTTTGTACTTGAATCATGTATTAAACTTATGTATTTGATGTTTATATTAAGATTATTGTATTTATGTCTTGATTATTAACTAATATTTGACGTGTTACATGTTTACAACAAGCAAATCCAAACTTTCAAAGGGAAAAATTCGATGTTGCTCCCCTTTAGCAGATCAAGACTCAGCTAACTATGATTCTTGATCTGCAAGGGATCATCAGAAGGTCAGTGAGTTATACCCCTGAAGAAGGGGAAATAATTCACGATCTATCAAATGAGCAACTAGCTGAGATCTTCAAGCTAAATCCCGATGAGATTGTGAAGGATGCTCCAACGTGCGACTCGAGAAGTGACGAAGAGCTCAATAACGTTGATGACATAGAGATAGAAGATGTCACTACAGAGCACTACCCTCAGTATGCTGACAATAAGGGAAATGTGGTCCCCAATCTGGGTGAATCCGTTGTCAGTGATACATTTAAGGTGTTAGACAAAATGGAGCAGGAGTCAGAGAAGAAAGAGGGATCGGCCAAGCCTCAAAAGATGATGTTGATGTCCGAAGGTTGAATGGTCTGCCTGTTTTGAAGAAGTTAGAGCCCAACGTGCTGCACCTAAACAGGACGCCTACACCAAACTCTACAGAGTCAAGAAACATCATAAGGTGTCAGGCAGGATTATAGCATGGGCATATTTTGAGGACCTTAATGTTTATGCCGTTAAGAGGGAGAAGGGCATAGAGTACTTTAGATTTCCACATGATCTAAAGACTCTACCAGGTTTTGAGCTCACCAGCTAGCCAAACTAAAGCTGTTGTATGCTGTACCGAGAAAAATGTCAGGCTGGTTTGAGGCTGCCCTAAGGAAGGAGTACCACACCAGGTGGGTTAACTTCAGACCCCAACAGCCTACAAGGTACATCAGAAGGTCTGAAGTTAATGCCATTACTGGAAATCCAAAGATAGTGTTGAAGTGGAGTCCTCCGCGCACGATGTCAAGAATCCCACTCAGGGAAATGCCACAGGACTTCACACCACACTTTAATGGTGGTACTACGATTGGAGGACAGGAGAAGCGTCATAGTCCTAGACAAAGAGGGCCAAATGGATACCATCAGGGTATTTGACCCAATGTTGCTTACCAACCTGTCAGCGAATGATGTCTACACTCTATAGAAGTGGCCACTGTTCTATGATACGCAGGATATAGTACAAACCCTCCAGTTCCAGAATGTTATAAGACTCTATTTTGCATTTAAGATTCATGCAGGAGTCACAAAAGGGAATAAGTACAAGAAGTATGAGGAGGTAATGAAGACAACAAGACATTAGAGAGATCTAGGTTCATGGGGGAGTTTGTTGATACATCTATGTCCTTAGATCATGATATTAATGTAATATATCTTGTTTGTCTGATTCTGATGTAATGTTTGGAATGATTAATGAAATGATATTGGTATTTGTTAATTATAATGTTTAATATTTCATTAATGAGTTGATGTTGATTTGGTTAATTAGGTTTGTGATTGTTTGAAGTATTAGGCATAATGTTATAACATTGAATACACTCAAACATGGTGAAGTGAAGTTCTCATGCATCCGAATGGCCATGCGACTACGTGTCCATGCGCCTAAATAGTCTATACGCCTGAACAACTTTATGCGACTGAATCAGGAGCACGACTGAACACTTAGTCATGCAGATGAATAAACCGCATGGTTCAATCGCACGACTGAACCATACTAATGGTTCAGTCGCACGAATGAACAATACTAACCTATAAATATAACCCAATTCGTGGAAAAACTAGAGTTTTAATTCTATTTCGATTTCAGACGTACCCTAGCCATCCAGAAACCTCCAAGTTGATACTCCAAGTTCATAGAACGTAGTAGCTCGATTCCTAATCCATTCTTAACGTTTGATTCAATACCTTATTGATTCTACATGCGTTCTTACTTATTGGATCGCCAATAAAACAGGATTCTGCACTATTTGGTTTGGTTTACACGTTTATCATTCGGTATTCGTTCAAATACCTGGTCCTAACAGCCAGTACAACCCTACCATTGGCCATTTCTACGGAGTAGCTAGTTTATAGCCTACTAGGACTCAAATCAAGAATTGCACAAACTCAGAGGATATGAAGCTATTGTCTGCTCCAGTTTCAAATAATATAGATGCAAAGTGATTATTGAGTAAATGCATACCTGTGACAACATTTGGGTCCTGACGGGATCATTGGCTCCAATGACAAAGGCACGTCCCCGAGCTGTAGTTCCATGGTTTGCCGGGCCTTGATTTCCAGCTATGGCCATCACCGGTTGTTGGTTGTTCCCTTGCTGACCTAGTGCCCGATTCAGTCTGGGGCACATGTTTCTATAGTGATAGGGGCTTCCATACTCATAACAGCACCTGGCATTCCCGACAGGGTTAACCGCATTGAGTGGTGCCATCAGATTCGGTGCCACTCTGCAGTCTTTGGCTAGATGCCCCGGGCGTCTATTGTTCACACACACACGGCACGACATTGTTGGGGGATGATGGAAGTTGCACATATCACATTTGGGGTGCGGTCCAACATACTCTCTCCAGCCCTGCGTCATGACCACAAAGTTTCTGGTTGACTTGACCCTTTTGTCAAATTTCCCGACACTCGACTAACTTGTTTCCCCAACATCCTTTCTCTTCTCTGGTCCTCTTCCCGACACCCCTGTTCTCACCATCTCATCGGTTAGAGCGCCAACCTTCAGAATTGCGCTCTATATTGTAGGAGGAGCAGCTGTTGTTACCATTGCCCAGACTTGAGGCACAAGTCCCCAAATATACCTCTCGATCCTTTTTGATTATGGAGTGAGCAGATGTGGAACCAATCTTGCCAACTCATTAAAACGGTAAGCTGCGTGCCCCGCCCTTACCATAGCATGATTCCAGAATTCATGCTCAAGTTTCTGCATCTCATTGAGGGGGCAGTATTCCACGGTGACCAGTGCCTTAAACTCGTCCCATGACATCTGCATTGTTGATTCTCTTCCTCTTGCCTGAACCTGGGTGTTCAATCAAGTTAGTGCCTTGCCCTACAGGGAACACCTGATATACTTGATCTTTTGGCTGTCGAGGCACTCACTGATATTGATCACTACCTCCATCTTCTCAAGCCATCTGGTCAGGGCTATGGCTCCACCTCTCCCATCAAACTCCTTCAGTTTACAAGCCACAAATTCCTTGTATGAACATCCCCGTTTAGTATAACAACCCCAGTCTCATTACCGGCCATTCCACCATTCCCAGTCTCCTGATTTCTTTCGTTCCTAGTCGGGTACCCATTACCCACTTCAGTTTCAATTCCGACTCAACCTCTTTCTCCATTGTCCTTATTATCATTGCCACAATCCCGTGGGGGTGGTGGTTCTGAAGAGCATCGCTCACTTGAACCACGATAGTAGGAATCAGTGAGACCAACTGTTGGGCGATCAGAGCTGCCATATTAGAGTTTCATTTTCCCTGATTATTACTGGCAGCACCATCACTTGTTCTCGGTGCTCTACCTCTGCCTCTGCCTCTGCCCTCGGGGCTTCACTCCTGCTACTATTGTTGCGGGTAACTTTTCGAGGCGGCATGTTCTAATCATAAAAGTAGTAAACACATAAGTTTTAACCATTTCAAGGTATATCATCCATACCACATCAAGGTCCTACATTCCAAGTTGATATCACACATATTGTTGTCACATATCGCATACAAGTCGTGTAGTTCTCACACCATGAATAGGTAATGAACAGTAGTCCATCATAATAATAGCAAATCCATGCATGTAATCATGTTTAGTCTAGCGAAGGTTGTTTATTTCCTCCTCTTTTGAGTTCTCAGATATAACCCCCTTGGGGTGGATCCCAATGTCCATGTTCAAGCGCAATAGCATGATCTGTGAAGATCTCTTCGGGTTTAATACCCGGGTGTGAAAAAACAACTCAGCGCGCAGAGGGAACAGAAGATCCAATAGAAGCATCCCATAAGGAGTGAGCACGAGGGTTCCCTCATAGGGTGAAAAGATCACAAGGCAGATAGATAAACAAATCAATTAATGAGGAACATGTATGAGATATAAAATGCACACAACCCTGGCATGCAAATCTACATGAAGGTTCGTAGGTTATAGTCTAGGTCAAGTGTATTGCCTAATTCTCTATATCCAATGGCTCTGATACTTCTCTGTGACACCCCCGCTAAAAGCAAAAACACGGGGATGTAATGAGACGGGATCGTCATATCACATGGTAAACCATAGAGATGCAAAATAAATGATAACAAGCGTGTCATGACGACACCCGACAATAAGGGGACTTGTGTCGTGTTTAGTCAATATTCACGACAACATAGCCATAAGCCAAAACATGATAAATGATTCACATAAACAAAGTTGATAACATTGTAATGCATTTCCCACAACCCGGGAACAAATGTCAAAAGAATAATGTTGCTTACAAGCAGACTATAACAATTGTTTCCAAAATGTATGTTTGTTAAGTATGTTTAGCCTCAAAAATGCATCCTAGGGTCTCCACTAAGGCAGCACACCAAGATCTTCAATTAGCATTGTCACCTAATTAGATATGCTGAAAAATGGTCAACAAACTTGTTGGTGAGCTTGCAGGTTTAAATTGTAAATAAGTAATTGATGTTGTAATGTAATAGTTGTGGAATACCGTGAATACAGTTATAAGTAAGCAAAATCACATGACATGAGCTTTAAAACCAAACCTAACAACACACACACGGAATCTTGTCGGAATATATTCACTCAAGGCCAGTTACCGGTGAATGTTGGTAGTAACTAGTATACCAACAAACGAGCGTGGGGTGTCAACCCAGTAGTACTACCAATACCTATCCGCCGGTTCCACATTGGAATTAAATGGTTGTAATGAAAGTACCGCACAGCAAACTCAAGCATGTATTAGATAAGTACTCACAAAATAGTAACACGTTGATTCCAAGTATGTAATTGTATGTAAGTTGTACATCATAAAAAGTGGGTGAGCATACTTTTCCGCCAAGTGTGTAAATGATTGAAAAGTTGTGTAAGCATAAAAAGGGGCCACAAAACTCACTTGTTAGGTAGTAAGTCTGAATGATCAAAGTTTCCCAAATGTTGTATGTAAACACCTATTGACAGTTTTTGTTAAGCATTAATGATATGTATGAAGTAAATAACAACGTACGGTCGGTTCGGGTTGTATCGGGTCGGTCGCGTATAACACACATAAGCAAACACACGTATTAGATCTTTTGTAGATCCAAGTACTGGAAATCGTCTCCATTGCCGGTGACATTTGTGTAAAGTTCCATTGTCATTAGAAAGTAGCTATTAAATATTAGTCACAAATGGGTTGTTGATAATTGTAAATGTTAGGTGGATTTGTTTTGGAATGGTATTTGTAGGCTTTACAGCGTTGACTTTAATCTTTGTGGTTGAGCAATGGCAACCATGTGAATGTTACCTTAACATCATACCACATACACACACCAGACACAACTCAATATTCCATTCGTACGAATCAACCTCATTTACGATTGGAGCCTTCATTCAAGCGACTAGCATTCAGTCGTACCACACAGCAGTCAATCGAACAACTCAACCTCCATACGTACGAATCAACCTTCATTCGTACGAATCAACTTCATTTGTACGAGTGAACCTCCATTAGTACGATTGCCTTCAGTGGTGCGATACACGCATAATCGCACACAACCTTCGTCCGCATGACTCAATCGCAACATTCATTCGATCGCACGACTCAATCGCACGACATACCAAGTCGCACAACTCAGTCGCCGGAATGACACTGTCACACGACTCAGTTGCACCACTCAATTGCACGACTCACCCAGTCGCACGACTCACCCAGTCGCACGACTCACCCAGTCGCACGGCTCAGTCGCTTGACAGACCCAGTCGCCAGAAGGGTAGATTCATGACTGCAGCTATGCAGAGCAGCCTTGGCTGCTCAGAGCACGAGATTTACACAAGAAAGACTTCTAGAAACACACTACAAACACACACGGACAAGAAACACCAGAATGACATCACACGCACCCACGTGACCTCATGTGTTCAGGTTGAACCCGAACACCCAAAACCCTAGTTTGGATAGCAGAAAAAAGAGTAAGGGACAACCAACGTCGTCTACCTGCAAGGATGGAGTAGACTCGGTTGGGACGAAGTCTAGACGATGAAAAAGAGAGCAAAAGAGACAATTTGGTGCAAGGAAGAAAATGAAAAGTGAAGAAAGAATGAAGGAGAAGAAGGAGAAGAAGAAGAAGATAAGTCTAGGGCTGGGAAAAATGGGTTTTTAACCCATCCCAAGTTTGCAAAATGTCAATTTTAGTACATGCACTTAGCCCCCGAGTTCCCACAATTTGTTTTGGTTGAAAACGACTTAATTAGGCTAATTATATTAATAATAAAGATGTAATTAATGTTATTGGTATCTTAAAAATGGTTTTATTAATAACAATAATATTATATAAAAATGATAAATTTAGTGATAAAAATGTTGAAAATTTGTAAAAGTTTTAAGCATAGCACACGTTCACGATGAAAGCACAAGCATAAAGATGATAAAGCAAGTATAATATCCACACGAAATAGTTATAAGGATGAGGAATGAACGATCAAAGAAAAGTTAATGGAAAGTCGCGTTAATTGACGGACCTTAAGGTGACAGATGTCACAGAGACTTTGTCTCGGTGTCTCTACAAGCATGGATTGAGAAGAGGTACTATAGATGGAACTCCCTTCATCAAAGGACAGGAAATGACATATTGCAAGTTTAAGTGTATGTAGATGACATCATTTTTGGATCAACTAATCCAAAGCTCTACAAAGACTTTGAAAACTGATGAGGATAGATTTGAAATGAGTGCCATGGGGGAACTCAATTTCTCTCTGGGAATTCAAGTGAAGCTAGTTAAAGATGGCATCTTCATTAGTCAGTCAAACTATGTTCAAGACATACTCAAAAAGTTCAACATGACTAATTGTAAGATTGGTAAGACACCTATAGCTTGAAACCACTCTCTTGTACGTGATCTTAAGGGAGAGTGTGTAGATGAAAACTTATATAGGGCTATGATTGGGTCGCTTATGTATGTTACAACTAGCATGCGTGATATTATGTTTGCCACTTGCATCTGTGCAAGATATCAAGCCATCCTAAGATATCTCACCTTATCACTATCAAAAGAATCCTAAGATACCTTCAAGGTGATTCAACACATGGTATAGGGTATCCTAAGAATTCTAACTTTAATCTGTATGCATATACAGATAGTGATTATAGTGGTTGCACATTACTACAAAGTGTAAATCTGGGGGTGACAGTTCTTTGGTGGAAGGATTGTCTCATGGCAATGCAAGAAACAATCATGTGTCTCTGCATCAACTGCTGAAGCTGAATACATTGTTGCTGCAAGCTGCTGTGCTCAAGTGCTTTGGATTCAGAATCAGATGTTGGACTATGGGTTAAACTAAAAGGAGATTCCTATTCACATTGTCAACAATAGTGCTATTTCTATCACAGAGAACCCTGTGTAGCACTCAAGGACTAAACACATCAACGTCAGGTATCATTTAATAAGAGATAAATATGAAAATGGATTAATTAAACTAGTCAAAGTTCACACAAATGAACAATATGTTCATCTATTTACAAAAGCTTTTGATGATAAAAGACTTAAACATCTAATATCAGCTATTGGGTTGATAAACTTTGAGTAGGTTTTTCTTAAAACTAATTCTTATTATTTCTTAAAATATGTGTGTCCTAAGTTGTCTAGTTCATCACTTTCATAGGCGCTTGTTTGCTTTGGATGAAAATCTTTTTGAAGAATTTCCTTAGAATTTTGAAAATTTTTGATCATTCGGAAGATATGTTTTTATCTTCGGAAGCAAATCATGCCTTCAAAACAAATAATTTTCTAAGAAATTAACCTTCGGAAGAAATTTCTAAAATATCTTCAATGCTTAAATACTTGTCTTAGACACTTATATGTTTTCAAAGACCATTTTCTTCTGAAGCAAAATTAACTCTCGGAAGCCTTATTCTCCTGGAACAAAGCATTCAAGTTTTAATTTCTCTTCCGAAGCAAAATTTTCACAACTCTTAGGAAAATCTTCCAAATCATTTTAGCTTGGAAAGCTTTTCCATTAAAAAAAACTTCCAAAGATACTTTACCTTCCGAAGCTTTTTGATTTCCAAGAAAACTACTTTTTGAGCAAAATTAAGCTACTATTTCAGAGGTGGGACCAAAATCCGGATTTTAGAGTTTATCTTCTTTCATTAAACTTTATTTGAAATCTTTTTCACATATAAACCCAACGGTTTCCCCCTCTTTTTATCATCGCTTCTTCTTCCTGACCTAAAACCCTAAATTTCTCTTTGAAATTTCTTTCTTCGTTGTTTTGTTCATCCTTAAGCTACATCAAACTGGCCAACCCACTTCACAGAAATGATCGAAACTTTACCATGCAGTTACACAGACAACATAATAAGGTTGTTGTTTCTTAGCTTTATCAAAGTACGTCACCTCCCTGACCATTGATCCTCCTCTCTATGAGGATCAACTACTAGAATTCTGGAAGACCTGCCAAGGGATCATATGGACGGGGAGAAGGCACTTTCTTCAACAATGCGAGGGAGAAAAGTCTTCATCACTCTGGCCATCATAAACATGCATCTTTAGCTGGATGATGAAGAAGGTGAGGTGTTTTCCCCAAGGAGGCGTTAATCAATCCTTTGTGCAGATGGGATATGAGGGAGATTACTTTGTCAAGACTTTCAAGAAAGGGAAGGTTTCATCCAATGGAAAATCCTGTTGCATGTGGTTATCCACAACATATCAAACACGCATGGTGGATGAGACTAGATTCCTGAGGATCTATACTTCATAGTCCATGGGATGGTTCAGCGAGTCAAGTTCAAGTACTCTTGACTTGTTTATACTAACTTACTTGTAAACTTGGACTCCTTAGAATATTACATGTTCCCTAGATATGTTCAATACATTCTTAACTGTGAACTGGGCTCACAGTAAGGGAACATGTAATATTCTTAAACTGGGACAGATGAAGCCCGAAATCATTAAAATATTGAGAAATCCCACTGTTAGCTTCTATGGTGTAGAACAGTCGTAGTCCCAAAAATGTTAGAGGTCATTGCTCAAGGTGACAACCTAGCAGCACTAGCTAGTGTGGAACCCACACCCTCTACTTCTCAACCACCTCAACAGCCACAAATCATCCTCACCAACAAAAGAAACACAAATAAACCCCTACTCAGACTATTCGGTCTGTGGAGTCCCCTATATACTTACTCACACAAGAAGAAGTGGACACTGGAACTCCACGTCTCCTAAGGAGAAAACCACTCCCATCTCTTCTATGATCAGTGCTGAGGTTCCTCATCCTCAGCCTGATGAGCTCATCACCTAAACTGCCTTAATCCATCACTCTGAGTCTCAACAATTCGGTGCTCAATCTTCAAGGGACAGTTACCATCCCCAGGCTTTAGATCTCAACCAACCTATTCCCAACCTTGACTTCTATACTCATGAAGATCTAGGTTTCAGTGAGTATCATGATTCTCTCTTCTTTACCCCTACTCAAAGAGAGATGAATGTTCCTGAGTCTCCTATTTGTATCCCACACCAGTCACCTACAACTGAGCCAGACACTTCTGAACATGTTCAGGATGCCCATATGGATGAGGCTCTCACTTTTGAAAGTGACTACTTCATTAAGATCTCAACCATGGTAACTCAATCCACTGACTTTTCAACTGAGATTGTCAGGAGCAGAGGAAAACCAGCCGCCAAGAACATGAAGCTCGTGATGAGATGGAGGACTCTGCTCCAATCCTCTCATCCCCCATGATTCTTCTGATGAAGATGAGGGGAATCTAAGATTAAAGGTGCAACAAATGTCTACCAAATGCACCTATTTACTCTCCAAGATCAGTCACCTTGAATCTCAGGTGACTACCTTTCAAAACAGGGTCAATGATCGGCAACTTAACATTTCATATCATAAGGAACAACTAGCTGGGAGATCTTTGAGAGGAACTCAACCAGGAACACAATAACCTATGGAGGTGATTGATCTAAGTCCTAGCTCACCTATGCAAGTGGGTGATGCTACCAAAAAGGGGGAGAAAGTCATCATGGCCACAGACCTAGGAGTTCTTCAGAGGGTATTGACATTGAGGACTCACACCATCCTCACTTGCAATTGTGCATACTCAGTAACTTTCTAAAGTCATATTGATGTGAACTCTATAGACTCCTACATACAGAGTCTATTTGAGGAAGGGATACCAAGGGCTATGTCATCTCCACCATCATCAAATAACATCATTGGTGGAGGTATGACAACAACAAAAGAGCCCACATTATTCATAGAGTTCAAGGGCAATAAGAGATCTTCAACTTCTATGAAGGTCTGGATCTAGTCAACATGCCACTTGTTAATCAAGCCAATGAAGACAAGTTGACAAGTTGGCTTAAAGAATACAAGACATGATCACTGTAGAGTTCAGCTATAGAAGAAGAATAAGCAATCAGGCATTGCCATTGGTCAACTGGATGTTGAGGCAGACCCTAAGATTAGTTTCATATGGGAAACTTTGACCGAGGCCTAGTGACAGAACCTCATAGCTCGGTTTTATCATTATCAACTACGGCAAAGATCCATACCCTTACTGAGACACGTGCTGGTGAAGACTAATAAGAAGAAGAAACATCCCTTTCTGACCCACAGGATGAGTTAGAACATCTTGAGGATGTGCAAATAGAGGATGCTCCATCATCTCCTATTCAAATAGCTCCCCTTGCATGAGAAAGACCCATCCTATCCTGGACATATACCACAAATCCAGAAAGGTGGCATGTTATTAGAGAACATGGCATTGAGAATGTCTACACACGGCAAGACATGTTAAATTTACCTCTACATGATCTCTTTGACATGCGAACATATTTTGATAGTCTGAAGGATCATGAACATCTTATGAAGAAAGTGCTGGTCATTATTCTAATGAGGACTGTCAATATCTGAAGTCTTCAAGTGTTTTGGTAGCATCAGCCTAGGGGGAGTTTGTAGAGATTATATGAAGAGGCTGAAGCAACCAAATACCCAAGTCATTCTACATGCATGCACATAAGTGCATTGAAGAAGAATGCTTTGGAAGTTTCACACATGCAACAGAAATATTCTAATTGTGAAATCTTCCAAAGCCAAGACCAATATCTTCTGAAGCCAAAGATGAAGTCTTACGAAGCTACAGAGACAAAGTCTTACGAAGCTTCAGAGACAAAGTCTTCCGCAGCTCAACTCTTGAAGACAGATTTCTTCCGAAGACATTTAGCAACATGCTTTTTCTAATGTACTTTTCCATAAAGCTGGACCCCTTTCCGCTGCAACTCTATAAAGTCACTAACTTACATGAGATGGTGAAAAGGTCCATGCTTTTGGTAACTGTATATTGTGGTCTTGAGTCTATAACTTTTTACTTCATGTTTTTTATCCTTTTTGTAATAGATTAGGATGTGAGTTATGGCATGTCATAGTCACTAGTCAAGACGCAATCTGCCTTTTGACTCTACAATTGATTTTGTTTTGTGTCTAGTCAATTGTATCTAGATGGCTTTCATAGTATGGCTGGCTATAGGATGTAGTATAAGTATCTCTTGTTCTTGTAACCTCTTTCATGCTTTGTAACACTTGTAATAGAACTTGAGAAAGCAATATATGGCATTCTTAAAAACCATACACTTGTGTATCTTGTTCTCTTGTTCTATCTCTTAATAAATTACTTATGTTTTTAGTGTCTTTAATTGTGGTAAATCAGTTCACTGTTTCATTAAGTTAAGTTACTCTCCTCTTTGTGTTGTTGTGTTATAAGTGACCCCATTCACAGGTCCTACAATTTGTAACACCGCTATTTTTGAAAGATAAGGGAATTAAAGAATGAAATACAATAACCCTAGTTGAGGGGTTAAAAGTGTGCAAAGTACAAAATTTATTATTATTTTGTAAAAAAGGTGTATGGCGGCCCATACACCTTGCACATCACCTGTTTTATTTGGATTTTATAGAGAGAAAAAAAGAAGCACTCGGTTTTGAAGAGGAATGTAAGGCCCTGTTCCCGGGATGCTTACAGCTGGTGATTCATCGCACGTAAAACATATACTTTACATTATTCATCAAAACATTGTAGCGGAAAACATAAAACAATGGCATTTCATTTCAGCATAAAAACTTTTGCAAAATAATGCATCGTTTGTCGGTTACAAAATTACATTGTTCTATTACATCACAAAAGCCTTAATAAAATGGATATCATCCAAAAGAGCTGAGTACCCGCCTCGTGCCATCCGCAACAATGTTTACCTGCCAACTGAAAACGTATAAAAGTCAGTGTTGCTGAGTGAGTTCTAGTTTTATAATAAAACATACATAAAATCATTATTTATTTCTTTATAGAGTCCATACTATATGTTTCATTTGTTCTAGATCATAATCATGCGTACATACAGATAATATCATTATTATCTTCCATTACCTTCGTTAACCATCATTCATTCGTTACATCTTGTGACATGTGCATTACCCCAAACATCATGCACGAAGCTGGTACTAGGCCTTAGGTCTTTCATAGACCCTGAACATTGTGCACGAAGCGAACACTAGACCCTAGGGCAAGTACATTCACCACTCATCTTTTCTATTTCATTCTGGATCAGTGCCATATGCTATACCCCGAACATTGTGCACGAAGCTGACTCTGGTACCTGGGCATGCGGCAAGGATCCCATAGATAAGGTCAATCACAAGGATTGGACCCCAGTGTGCATCCTTCTGGGGCAGCTAACCCGCACACAGTTGAGCTAACACCTTTCATTGGATGTGGACCTCCATACATTTGCTTGCAAGACTTTTTACGTTCATTCATTCGTTAATGCATGCATTCATTCATCATGTTCCTCTTTCATTATCTTTCACTTTACGTTACATAATACTTTTGGTTCATTCATTAACATAACACGTAAAGCCATGGAAAGATAAACATTCATCATAATAGGAACATAACAACATACCATTCATACATCATACAAGTCATCATCCATACATAACATGCATCATGCATAACCATGCAACATCATCATCATCATCATCAACATAAGCATCAATCATAATGCATACATGCCCCTCATACCATCTGTGAACCCAAAAGTCAACTTATATAGTTCCCCGGGAATTTCCCAAGTCAAAGCCTACTTTACACATTTTCCCAAAAATCATAAAAATATTCTAAGTCCTAGGCGCATGGGCACTATGCAGGCGCATGGGCACTATGCAGGCGCATGGACACTATTCAGGCGCATGGGGAACACTTAGGCGCATGGGCCACTTTCAGCGCATGGGTACTGTTCAGGCGCATGGGGAATCCTGGACGTCTGAACACTTAGTAAATTCCAGCCCAATCTAGGCACATGGATACTATTCAGACGCATGAACTCTTAGGCGTATGGGCCACTTGGGTGCATGGGAACTATTGCGGCGCATGGCCCTACACTTAGTCATCCGACTACATTTGTTGGACCAAAAGAACCAATGAGCCTGATCAGAAAAACTCTAAGTCCACAGACATTACAACTGCTGAAGTAGATCACATCAGCTGAAGACAAAGTCTGAAAGCAATGATTGAAGACAAAGTCTGAAGCTATCAGCTGAGACAAAGTCTGAAAGTAAAAGTCTGAAGAACAAAAACTGAAGACAAAGTCTAAAGCTATCAGCTGAAGACAAAGACTGAAAGTAAAAGTCTGAAGATCAAAGACTGAAGACAAAGACTGAAGACCAAAGTGATCAGTAGTTGTCACAACAGCTGAAGTGATCAACTTCAGTAGTTATCACAACAGCTGAAGTGATCACTTCAGTAGTTGTGATGGTTTCCTTTTAGTACTTGTAATTTACTTTTCAGTAGTTATAGTTTCAGTAGTTTAGTTTCAGTAGTTTTATGTTTTTGTACTTAAGCATTCTCTGAGATGTAATCAGTAGTTGAAAACATTCTCAGTAGTTTGCATAGTTTCAGTAGTTTGAATAATTTTGTTAGATGTCACTATCAAGTGACATCAGCACACATCACATATCCTATATAAGGAATGTTGACCTAATTGTAAAGTGTGACATTGAGCCACCACGAAAGCATACGAATGAAATATCTCTTTTGCAGAATACTCTTTTTCTATAACCATTTACTGTTACATTGAATATCAATTGTGTTCTTGTGAATTGTTTAATTCGTTGTTTGTACTTCGCTGCAATACTCTCTAATCAATCAAACTTAGATCACTGATCCTAACAAATGGTATCAGAGCAATGTTAATCATTGATCGATCTAACAATTGATCATTGAAACTGCTATTCGATATCTAAGTTTGATTGAATTAGCATATTTGCAAGAATTGGTTATAGATCATTGAATCCAGTCCATCACTCTAGGACTAAACATATAGAGATCAGACACCATTTTATTAGGGATTGTTTTGAAAAAGGTCTGATTGATCCAAAGTTTGTGCCTAGTGCTGATGAGCTTGCAGATATATTTACTAAGCCTTTGGATAGTTCAACTTTCCAAAACCTTGTGTTAAGGCTTGGTATGCTGCAGCTAGAATAAGTGATAACTACTGATGATCTCAGTAAACAAGTACTGATGATCATTAGTAAACATGTCACAAATATGTACTAATTCTGGTAAATGAAACTGATGTAGTTACAACTACTGATGTAGTTATAACTCCTGATGTCAGTAAAAACAGATAAGTACTGATGTCCTATGAAACTACTGAACTTAGCTAAAAAGACTGATGAGTAAGTGTTGAGGACGGTATGAAACAGCTAAAAAGCTAAGAATTGACGAAAACTACTGATGAGAATTTTCACTTCAGTCGTTCCACAAACTGCTCTTTCACTCTAAACAGCTGATGACAAAACCATGTCTTCAGTAGTTTCACAACTACTGATGACTAATACCAAGTCCTCAGTTGTTTACAATAGCTGAAGATAAAACAAAGGTTTTCAGTAGTTTCACAACTACTCATAATTAAAACCAAGTCTTTAGTTGTTTTCAAACGTCTGATAGTTAAAACCACGTCTTCAGTTCTTTTCATAACAAGTGATGCCAACACCAACACTTTCAGTCGTTTTCTTTTAAGCCTTTTCTTAACCTATAAATACCTGCACTAATAGATAAGCGTTTCATTAGCCGTTTTCAAACCTCTCTCTCTCAACAATGGCGACCATGAAACTCAAACCCTGACAGAACTGTGTTGCCTACCTTTCGAAATCGGTCTTCTGGAACAAGTTTGACACTTCCATCGATCTTATGGTGGATTCCCCATACAAAACAGCCTTTCTTCTGAATCCTACCATATACCCTGACTCCTTATCCCAGTTCTGCAAGATGGCACCTATCCTATAAAATACTCGAAAGGCACCACTGATATGTCTTTTATCCATAACGGGTATGAAGGCGAATTAAGTGCTACAACTATACTTAAAAAGCACTTCCATGACGCTGAACGACTTATCTTTCATATGGTGAATGTCTGCCTTGCATCAAAGACATCTTCTTGGGATCAGATGTCTTCCCGATGGCAACAGGTATTGTTCTCTATCCTTGAACGCCAAAATCTAAATTTTTCTGAGATAGTGTTCATGGAACTAAAGGATCTGGCTCAGAAACCTGTGGCAAACAGATGGATACTTTATCCTAGGTTTCTGATGGCCATAATTTTGAATCAATTACAATCTGATGGCCTTGTTGGTCTTGGAGTCCCTGCTCCAGCTGTTTTAGCTGAGGTATACTCCCGACATAACTCAGACCCTGCTCTTAAAGGGGCTGCCCGGATGCTAAAACCCAAGCAGAGGGAACCCATAGCCTCCACTTCCCGATCCAAAGTCCCCACCAAACCCAAATCCAAAAAGCCCAAAAAGGCTACTCAGGGAGATGAGTCCCCTGAGGATGCCCCTGTACCACCAACGCAGGAAATACATACCGGTTATAACCCCCTAGTTATGTCCAAGACTCAACCTGATGAAGCCACACACGTATCCTCTCAACAGGATCCTGTTGCAACCACAATTGGGGATCCCATATTTCTGGAACCTCTCTCAATTGATAGGTTTACCATTGGAGAGCACCTCTCTCCCCGGGTGCATTCTGCTTCAGACCAATCTCCACATGCAACCGCCCCTCAAAGCCCAACACTGATCGTTGCTAAAGTGCTGAGTCAGTTGCATTGCTCACCCCCTCCCCAGAAACCACTTATCACTGGGAGTACCTCAGCTATTGAGGGGGAGGACCAAAATGCTTCTGATAACCCACAACACAGGGTTTACAATTTTCCTCTCCAAGTGTAGAAACAGAGAATAGAACATCCCGTAAGGCTGCCACTTCTACTGATTCAGCAAATGATTAGGATGACGTTGGTAACATCCATAAGACCTTACCAGAGGCAACTGCCAATAAAAGACACAGTCCTGAGGCAGGAAGTCCCCAGTACCAAGAACAAGGGGCACATGCTTTTGCTGATCTACACTCAGAGCATGTACATCCTGATTCCATCAGGAGGTCAGGTGATTCAGCATAAACTGATGATGACCTGGGCTTTTTCTATGATGAATTAGCCCATAATACCATCCTTGAGATTGAGGTGAGCATACTTAAGAGTTGTTAGCCAAAATTTCTCAGGATCCAAGTCCATTTACCTCACAAATCCCACAGCTGGGACCTTCAATTGAAGGTTCCCCAAACACTGAGCCAATACACATAACTGAGCCACCAGCCACTACTTTTGGCACCACCTCTCAGGGACAGAACCCCTCTGAGCAGATGGTTGCTATCTTTCAAAACTCCTTACCTTTCATCACTCCCATCATCACTGACATAGTGCATAAAGCCATTGATGAGAGGATATCCCCAAATCTACAACTCCTCATTGATGATATTGTTCAAAAATCTCTTTCTGCCTTTCAAGTCTCTGGTCCTAATGCAACCAGAAAGGGGGAGACTTCCAAGTCTAAGGCAGTGAAAGAAAAGAAAAGAAAAGAAAAGAAAAAGAGTTGATGATGAGAAAGAACCTGCAAAAAAGGAGGTGGAGAAAGAAATGATCTCAGAACAGCTGATCACATATAACAGAAAGAAAAGTGCTGAGTCAAAAGCTGATGAAGATAAATCTTAGAAGATCTTGTCAAAGATGCTAATGAAGCTCACAGCAGATCCATGGATAAAATTATTGATCAGCTCTTTCGACAAGGTCATGACACAGCTACACTAGACACTGAGATCAGAAGGCTGGAAATAGAAGAGATTCAAACTAGATGGGCCGGTTATAGTGTGTTGGAAAGGGAAATATTGGAGATAATGATCAGATTCATTGCCAATACCTTGGAAGATCGATGATAGAGATAAAGGTCTAGTCCAGAGACAGTATCCTAGAGATAACCAAGATCTGCTCTGCTGGAGGCTATAATAAGGGGTTGATAATTGAAGCACTGGATGAAACAGGTGCAGGGAAGAGAACTGAAATGGCGAAGCTCTCCAAAGCCAAACTCACCACCAAAATGCTAAGTCAATCTTCTCACACTCCCACTCAAACACAACCCTTATCTCTAAAATCTGCCAAATCTGTCCTTAAACCAAAGCCACCCACAACTCAACCCACAAAACAATCCCTTTACCCCAAAAACCACCTCAAACCTTACCCAGTGATGCATCCAGAAGGAGGAGAAGGGTGTTGAGGGTAGAAGGAGATGAAGAAGAGGATGATGATGATGATAGTCTGCCAATCTCTGCTATTCTCAAACTCAAATCACCTGAGCACAGAAGTCAACAAGTGATTACTCCTGACTTGCAAATGCAGATGGTGAAGGTAAAGATTGAAGAAGCAGAACAGCAGAAACAACACGATGAGAAGTTTCTCAAGATGGTTGATAAGGATTTCCCTCAGTCCTCATCCATTCAAGAAATGAAGAAATAGGCTCTAAGGCTGTACACTGTTAGACATACCTTTCAACATCAAAAAGAAAGAGTGCGGATTTGGCCAGACCCCAGGGTAAGTTCTAGAATTTATAAGAAGAATATACCAAGTAGATATCAAATGAAGAAGACCTTGAATGCTGCAATTACATTGGCCATGGTAGTCTCACCCTGGGAAATCATTGAAGAATTCAAGAGAGATCACAAATCCAAGACAACCCCTCAATCTATTTTTGAGAACAAAATGATCAAGAAGGGGTTGTTATACAAAAGACTTGAAGATCTCCAGTTGTTTCTTGAAGGCTCTCACCCTGATGAATTTGCTTATAGAGAGATGACAACTGTGGAGTTGAAAAATGGAAAGACAGTGAGATACCTGTCTGAGTATTATGGCCCAGAGTTCTTCTTCGAAGGAGAAGCAGAAGAACTCACCAAGGAGGAACAAGTTGTTCTCCTTGAGGCCTATGCTAGTGAGTCTTATAGACTCATTCATGGGAATTAGGTTTCATGGTTGGGATAAGACTCTGTGTTCAGTTTCCCCAAAACAGAGTTCCCTTCCATACTTAGCCAATCAAATGATTAGAAACCTTTTCTCGGCCTGTGCTAAACTGATTACCTCTGAAGCTAATCAAGAGGGTGTTTCTGCCAAGAATAAGTGGGATCATCAATAAGTTTAGAGGTTTTAGCTGCATTGGTTCAGGGGGAGTTTGTTGGACCAAAAGAACCAATGAGCCTGATCAGAAAACCTCTAAGTCCCACAGACATTAAAACTGCTGAAGAAGATCACACAGCTGAAGACATCAGCTGATTACACGGTCTGAAGACAAAGTCTGAAGACAAGAACTGAGGACTACTACTTAAGACAAAGTCTGAAAGTAAGAACTGAAGACAAAGTCTGAAGCTATCAGCTGAAGACAAAGTCTGAAAGTAAAGTACTGAAGACAAAGTCTAAAGCTATCAGCTGAAGACAAAGTCTGAAAGTAAAAGTCTGAAGAACAAAGACTAAAGACAAAGACTGAAGACCAAAGTGATCAGTAGTTGTCACAACAGCTGAAGTTATCAACTTCAGTAGTTGTCACAACAGCTGAAGTTATCAACTTCAGTAGTTGTCACAACAGCTGAAGTTATCAACTTCAGTAGTTCTGATGGTTTCCTTTCAGTACTTGTAATTTACTTTTCAGTAGTTATAGTTTCAGTAGTTTAGTTTCAGTAGTTTTATGTTTTTGTACTTAAGCATTCTTTGAGATGTAATCAGTAGTTGAGAACATTCTCAGTAGTTTGCATAGTTTCAATAGTTTGAATAATTCTGTTAGATGTCATTATCAAGTGACATCAGCAGATGTCACATATCCTATATAAGGAATGTTGACCTAATTGTAAAGTGTGACATTGAGCCACCACGAAAGCATATGAATGAAATATCTGTTTTGCAGAATACTCTTTTTCTATAACCATTTACGGTTACATTGAATATCAATTGTGTTCTTGTGAATAGTTTAATTCGTTGTTCGTACTCGGCTGTAATACTCTCTAATCAATCAAACATAGATCACTGATCCTAACATAGAACCTACTGTTGCTTGAGAGTGAAGTGGGGAATCATAATAAACCACCAAAACTCTTAATGTTAGATGAGTTTCCCCACTGGAAACAACGTTTTGAGATCTAACTCAATGGAGTGGATCCAAATTTGTGGGAAGCTATCGAGATTGGGTATAGTATGCCGGTGGGAGCAGATGGGGTAAAGCTTATTTTGGGAGGGATGATTGATGTTCAGAAAGTTAAGTATATGCAGAGAAGAGAGTTGATGCATTGATTACACAGTCTATTCCTAAAGATATTTTCCACCAGTACTCGGAGAATAAGCAGGCGAAGAAATTGTGGGATGAGCTGGAAAAGAGATACGACGGAATGCTTCGCTGAAGGCAATTAAAGCTGAGGAACTGAAGAAAGAATTTATAACTTCTCATCGATGGGAGACGAGATTTTGAATGATGTTATTGATAGATTCTACCATCTGATGAGTGAAATGCATACACATGGTGTAGCTACTACCATGGAAGAAAAGGTGTCAAATTTCGCGGACGGATTGCCGGAAAAGTGGGCTTCATTTGTGTCAATGTGAGATAGAATGAGATGCTGGCAAAGTTGGATATCAATGACTTCATTCCAAAGCTGCGAGAAGAAGCACTTAGGATGAAGTACAGAGCTCAGAAGTCTTCGCACACTCAGAATCTAGCTTTGTACAATGCCACGCCTCAAGCTAAGACGTCTGGAGCACCTCTTCAGACTGCATTTGTGTCTAGCTCATTGGGTCCTTCACAAGCTTCTCCTTCAGGTTCAGAAACGTCAGAGTCTTCTTGTACCCATTACACTTAAACTGAAGCGAATGCTACTAGACTGAAGACCGAGAACCTCGGTAATGTGACTGTGGAAGTAGCTCGAGAGCACATGGATCTTTTGGCAGTAGTGGTTTATTCTTATGATGGACTTGTTGCAAAGAAGATTGGGAACTGCCATCTGGCAGATGAGGACTACGAGCAGGTGGATGAATGGAGCTGGAAAGAATGGACATTATGTGGGCCTTAGCTAGTGCTCTCGGAGGGCGGAGAAGTTTGTGAAAAAGACCGAACAGAACTTGGTTGCTACTAAGGATACTACATTTGGCTTTGACAAGAGTAAAGTGACCTATTTTAACTATGGAGAAAAGGGGCACTTCAAGAGAGAATGTGTGAAGCCAAAGAAGACTGGGAACGGGAACCCATTCTCATCCTTAACTCGTCAAGACAAGTAAGCTAGCAGTTCTACTTCATCAAGTAAGGATCCAAAGCCTTGACTGCTCACAATGATGAAGGACAGGACTGGAGCATTCGGTTTGTCTCTCCAGGGGAATCTAATATTGCTAGTGTAGAAGATTTAGATGATGATTCCGCGAGTGAGAGAGATATTGCAGTTGAGATAGCGATGTCAAATATTGAAGAGACAACTGCAACTGAGGTCAGCTACAAGCCTGAAGAAGGGATTGGAATAGCAAAGATAGAATCACCAGAACCAGAGACATCTGACCCTGCGTTGATGGCTAACTCTTCTGAACCTCCTCAGGTAAGTACCACTGACCAACTTTTTAAAAATCATGCTTGTTCTGATTATGATACTTTTAGAGATAGCATAGATGTGAAATTTGCTAGGTTATTAGATCATAAAGATAACTTAGTAAAGGATTTGCAACTGTGCACTAAGGCTAATAGAGTTTTAAAACAAAATGAGCATAGTTACAAAGAAAAGATAGACCTTTTGACCAAACAGCTTAGGGAGACTGAAGTAGTTGCATTTAACCAAGTTAATGACATTAGGTACTATCTTAACTCCCTATAAGACACTAAGAAGCAAAAAGCAGTTGTAGAAGTAGAAGTAAACTTATTAAAGCAAAAACTGCACAGTTGGACAAGTTCATCACACATTGTCCAACACTTAGTAAGAGAAAGAAACAACAGGGAGGGTTTGGGTTATAAAGTGGTTCCACCACCACCTGAGACCTTGATGAACACTAAGAGTAGACCAATAAATAACAACTCCATCAAGATCATATGGTGTCCACTCCTCTTGTTAGTGATCCAGATTCCTCATGTTCATCAATTGAATCTGGAACAAAACAAAAGAAGGCTACTTCAAAGGCAAAGGGTAAAATGCCTTGTGTTAATCTGGAAAAAGAATTTGAAAAGGTTAATATAAAGTACGAGACAAACAAAGTCAAATCTGAATCTAAAAGGAATGCTAGTGTTAATCTTTCACAAGCTTCTTGTCAAAAAACAGTTAACCAAAAGGAAAAAGATGTTAAAACAATTGATCTTGTTAAGAGAAGAAAACATCAAAAGAAACAGAATCAAAACCCAAACTAAGTGATGTTACTAGGGTGTCACACACATCTCAACAAAGTAAGTTTAATCATAAAGTTGATAGCAAGTCGTGCTACAACTATGGAGAGTGTGGACACATTGCTTCCTTTTGTCCTTACTATGAGACACCTAGGAAGAAGATTGAACTTCAGGATTCAAAACCTAGGTACTCTTGGAGGAGTTCTTTAGCTACACCTAGAAGAACTAGTGAACCTAACATTCAACCAATTAGCCAGTCGATTGTTTATCACAAACAGACATTGCACAAATCTGGCTTATGGAAAGAGAAGTCATCCTCCACGTTTGTAATGATGACAAGAAAGAACCTGAGCTACCCTCACCCTCTAAGGGTCAATGGGTTGAATTCATGATGTGTGATGCCTCTGGGAAACCCAAGCGAGTAAAGGCTTGGGTTCCTAACCTAAACTAATGTTTTACATTGAATGTGCAGGGTGTTCGCTACAGTGCTGAAACCAACACGTGGATTATAGACAGCGGAGCATCCAGGCACATGACAGGAAACAGGGCTCTTTTATCAAACGTCAAGCAAATAAAAGGAGGGCATGTTTTGTTTGCTGGAAACAAGGGAGGCTATATCACAGCTCAGGGAGAAGTTGGAAATCAGAAAGTTAAGTTTGATAAGGTGAACTACGTTCAACAACTTCAAAACAACTTACTTTCTATTTCCTAAATCTGTGATAAAGGTTTTAAAGTCATATTCGACAACAAGAAGTGTTACGTCCTAAAGAAAGACTACGTGATTCCGGAGGACCAAGTTCTGATGACAACTTCAAGATATAAAGACCTTTATGTTTTGGATCTCTCAACTGCTTCTATAACGGATCATGAAGTTCAGTGCTTTCTACCAAAGCCACTGAGAAGGACTCCATCTCCTGGCATAGGAGAATGGGACACATCAATCAACGGAAGATGAATCACTTGATCTAGAAGGATCTTGTAAGAGGAGTTAATGTCAAAATTTCCAACTTCCTGATTTTTGTCTAGCTTGCAAGAAAGGCAAACAGACGAAGAAGTCTCATAAGGAAAAGAAAGTTCAGTCAATAGAACTTCCTCTTGAACTTCTTCACATGGATCTGTTTGGTCCAGTCAGTACAAGGAGCATTGCAGGTGACTTGTACTGTTTTGTGGTTACTGATGACTACACAAGATTCTCTTGGGTATTGTTTCTGAAGTCCAAATTAGAAACATTTGAGTCATTCAAGGAGTTAGTAACCACACTGGAATATCTCTACAAGCTGAGGGTGAGACAAGTACGGTCAGACAACAGGACTGAATTCAAGAATCAGTGGATGGAGGCTTACTGCAACGAAACGGGAATTGTGCATCAATTCACTTCTACCTACATGCCTAGATGAATGGTGTTGCTGAGAGAAAGAATAGAAGCTTGATAGAGACAGCACGGACAATTTTGGCAGACTCGAAACTGCCTATCGAATTCTGGAATGAGGCAGTGGCTAATGCGTGTTATACACTGAATCGAGTTCTGATAGTCAAGCGCCACAGAAAGACATGTTACGAGCTACTACAACGACGTAAACCAAATCTGGAGTATCTCGAACCATTTGGCGCGCCGTGTACACTTCTGAAGAAGGCTCAAGAAGGTAAATTCAGCGAGAAGGCTGATGAAGGAATCTTCCTAGGATACAACATACCAAACAAGAGAATTTACAACAAGTGAAAGGGTCTAGTAGAAGTGTGGTGTAATGTTGATGATCAGAGATATACCACACCACCTTCTGGCAAAGGACCCGCCTACTTTTTCGACTGTGATGGATTCTTTAAGTCCTTCAACATCCCTATCTCTCCTTCTGATGATGAGTAGCTACTCGAATGATGTATGATATCTTGAATACACCATATCTTGATTCAACATCATCGAGTTCACAGGGAGAATCATCTACTCAATCAGGGGGAGTAGTCGACGACAGTGACTCCTCCTCTGAAGATGAAGCTGAAGAAGATGACCAGAACAGTCAGGAGGAACAGGTTCCAATTCCTGAAAGTCCACAAGCATCTAACGGTGATTCACCTTTGACTTCGGAACCTTAAACTCCTTCTACCTCAGATGCAGAACCAAATGTTCATAATCTTGGCTCTGAGATAGCTGTTCCTACTACTCCCGGATCACGCCTAAATGTCTATCATCCCTTAGACAATGTCATTGGGGATGTCAGATCAGGAGTACAAACCTAAAATCAGCTGTACTCAGCTGATTATGTCTTTGTTATGGAAAAGGAATACATTCATGATGGTGCTTATCGCTATTTTGTCTCGCAGTTAAGCCAAAATACGTCAGTGATGCACTAAACGAAGAGGCATGGGTGAGTGCCGTGCAAGAAGAACTTGTTCAGTTCAAGAAGTTAGGAATATGGACTCTGGTAGATAGACCTAATGGTGCTAAGGTCATTGGCACCAAATGGGTCTTGAAATGCAAGGAGGATGACCAAGGGGTCATTATCAGGAACAAGGCTCGACTAGTTGTTCAGGGATTTCGCCAAGTCAAGGGGATCGACTACAATGAAGTGCTTGCACCCGTGGCAAGGATGGAAGCCATCCATATCTTCCTTGCCTATGCATCGTATATGAAGATTAAAGTCTATCAATTAGATGTGAAGACTGCATTCCTTCGTGGGGAAATTCGAGAGACAGTGTATGTCAGTCAACCCGAGGGATTTGAAGATCCTTATCATCGGGACAGAGTTTACAATCTCGACAAGGCCTTATACGGGCTTCATCAAGCTCCAAGGGCCTGGTATGAGAAACTCTCAACTCATCTTGTGAAACACGGCTTTCGCAGGGGAGTCCTTGACTGCACACTATTCATCAAAGAAAAAGATGGAGACCTACTGCTAGTACAAATCTATGTCGATGACATAATCTTCGGTTCAAAGAACGAAGAATTATGCAAAGAGTTTGAAGCAGTTATGAAGAAAGAGATTGAGATGAGTGCTATGGGAGAGATGAAATTCTTTCTCGGGTTACAGGTGGATCAGACACCAAATGGGATCTTTCTACATCAGACCAAGTATGTGGGAGACATTCTCAGTCGGTTTGACATGGAGAATGCTTCTGCTGCTGGGACTCCACTTGCTACAAATCATAATATAGCACCTGACGAAAATGGAGATCTGGTAGATGCCACAATGTACCGAGGAATGATTGGATCCCTCATGTATTTCACTGCCTCAAGACCTGATATCATGTATGCTACATGTTTATGTTCTAGATATCAGGCTAAGCCTAAGGTTAACCATCTGATCGGGGTCAAAAGGATACTTCATTATTTGAAGGCTACACCCACACTTGGGTTGTGGTATCCTCATGATAATGACGTTGAGCTCACGGCGTATAGTGACTCGGATTACGGGGGCTGCAAGATGAACTACAAGTCTACATCAGCAGGGTGTCAATTGTTTGGGAGGAGATTAGTTATCTGGCAGTGTAAGAAGCAGACCTCGGTTGCATGGTCAACCTGTGAAGCTGAACACGTTGCTGCCGCAAGTTGCTGTTCACAAATCATCTGGATTCAATAGCAAATGCGAGATTACGGTTTAAAGTTGTCTTCTACTCCTATCTTTGTTGATAACTCTGCTGCAATTGCAGTAACTAAAAATCCTGTACAACATCAAAAGACCAAATACATTGGTATTAAATACCATTTCATAAGAGACTGTTTTGAAAAGAACTTAATCGATGTGGTAAAAATTAATACTGACTTTCAACGCGCTGACCTCTATACGAAAGCCTTTGCTAAACCACGTTTTCTATATCTGTTAGAGGTCAACGACGTTAAAAAGAAAAGTGATTTTATTCCTCATGATGATCATGTGTAGTCCGATGCATTGTAGTTATAATTTTTTATTTTTTCCTTATTTATTTTATTCTGTTCAAATTAAATTCATGTTATTTAGCTGTGTGTTAAAATCCTAAAATAATTAAATCTAGTATGATTTTAGAATTTTAGGGGGAGAGTAGGTCAGCTAGTAATATTAAAAAAAAATGAGGGACAAGGAGTGGATAGCTGATATAAGGTAGATCGTATCTGTGATACCGATTCAAACCATTTGGAAAATGATAGTACACAGGAACAAATCAAAAGGGACTTTAAAATTTTAATTTTGAAAAGATGCAAAATTCAAAGTATAAGTCTGTGTAGTCTAAGCAATATAAAAGGGAAGATGATAGAAAAACTGGTAACTACTAAGGTAACACAAAGAAAGTAGACCTAGAGGTTGCTCGACCACAAATGATATGTTGGTAGATTCATCACAATAGATTATTAGACCTGACTAGTGATCCCAAGATCAAACTAAGTTGTTCAACTGACTGTAGGCTGCCATCTTATCACTGGTTAACACAATCAACAATATTCCAATAAGGGATAATGAGCTTGTAAACGCCACAAATGTGTGCGGATGACCATAAATTGAGCAAAGCACGAAAAAAAATTGAAAGACAAATGCTATCAAGCTAATGACTTATGTTGTTGGTGCATTCTGTGCAAAGAAAAATTAGCTGCTCTAACAAGAAGATAGGTTGTGTGCCTCTCTCCTGTGCGATGGCATTGACCTAAGGATAAGCATAACCTAGATATTCTAGAATTCATTGTTGTTTGCCGCCTCTCTGCTGTGCGATGGCACTGACCTGAGGAATGGCTTCTCTTTGAAAGCTCTAAGAATAGTCTCTTCTAGTAAAAATACCCGTAGACCGCTCAAAAGCTCCTGAGGAATGTTGATTACCACATAAGTGTGGGATCTGAAAAATGTTAGTTGAAATAATTAATCATAAAACTATCACCAGTTGGTGTCTAAAGTCTGTGTATGGATTCAAGAGGACAAATATACTAACAATCATTGTGGTTGCAATTCTTGAAAGTTTAAATCAATGTGGGAATCTAATAGTACCAGTGTGATTTCCTAAATTTGCTAACGACTCTGGATGAAAATCAGGAATTGAGCATCAAAAGGTTTTGATAACAAGTCCTAAATGATTTGACTTGCCTGTATGATTCCAAAATTGAATTGGTCCACGTGTGGTCAAACTAAATTGAAGCTGCCTATTCTGGAACAAAATCCAGTAGATGTCTATCTTAGGATTTTTTCTCTCACAAAAAGTCAAAAACAAGTTTTATTTTGTATTTAGTTTAAGTTTGTAGTTTCAGTCATTTAGTTGTTTGTTCGTCGGACTATATCATGAAAATCAGTATGGGATTACACACCTAAAAGGGTCATGTCTGAGATGGCCACATGTCTTTCAAAGTTTAAAAGGGTCACGTCTGAGGTGACTAAATTGTTTAAAAGGATCACGTCTGAGGTGATCAAAAAGTTTTCAAGTTAAAATGATCATGTCTGAGATGATCAAATGCTCATAATGTTAATTGAACATGTAAAAAGGGTTTAAGTGCTAAATGTTCATAAGTGTAACCCATTCGCACGACTGGATCATAAGTATGGACCAACCATGCGAATGGATCCCATTCGCACGACTGGACATGAGATTGAGCTATTCACCCGAATGGCTTATCAGAATGATCCATTCGACCGAATGAAAGGGTGTGAATGAGTCAGTAGATCGACTGAGACTCAGTCGGTTAACTGAGGGTGCGAATTGAAAGGGCACGAATAAGTCAGTCGACCGACTGAGACTGAGTCGGCCAACTGAATACGACTGACTGGGACAATCGCACGACTGAGCCTCAGTCACCCGAATGAACTGAGCAAATGAGGCCAATCGGCCAATTGAACTCAGCTTCAGTATTTAAAGGGCCATGTCGATCACATTCCACTCATCACCCTCAATCGCTCCTAAATCGCACCAAGTACCGTTACTCTGCAGAAATTCCTCTAGACCTTGTTTTACATATTTATTGATCTTTTGACGTGGGCTGTCGATTATACATGTATATTTCATTAAAATCTTACCGAAATCAGAAGACATTGAATCCAAATTTGTGATATTCGAGTGAAACAAGAACCGGACTGAAAATGCCCTAATACCAACATAAACTAAGCAAAATGTTAAAATTAAGTTTAATAGGTTATTAGTGACAAGATGGTGAGTCTAATGGACCATTAAACCATGTTAAATCACTTGATTTGGTCAAGATTCGAACCACAGGTGACTGAATAGTGGGACAAGCGACTGGTCGACCGGATGAACTCCAATCGCACGATTGAATCTTGAGATTGGGTCAATCGGCCGAATGCACCATGCGAATGAACTCAGTCGGCCGACTGAATCAGTCGCTGACTCAGCCAACAGAATGAATTAAGTCTCATGTCTCATTCACCCCAATGAGCTCAGTCGCATGAAAGGACAACCGACTGACTTCAGTCGCATGATTCATTCGCACGAATGAATCAGATTGAATTGAAACTATACACCTTGAACTGAATTTTGAATGTATGACTTTCTAATGTTCTGTGTCTTGTGTTTCAGGTCAATGGTTGATAGATGGTCCATCAATCCAAAGCACATATATGTGCTCATTTGGACCATACGACTCGAAATGGGGCCGAGTTTACAGAGATTATTGCGTTCCTTCGATGTTCTTGGATATATAAAGCCATATCCACACCGTGTACTCCTTACAGGTCGTTACATTATGCTTTGTGGGAGAATGCCTCTGTAGATCGTTCACTGAGCCTTACAGCATACGGAGCTCCATTCATGGTCATGACATTGAGATTACAGTAGCTGACATCCAGAGAGTACTTGATTTTGGGGACGATACTGATCACCCCACCTGACTACATCCATTTACAGTCAGAGGTTGCTTTCTCATGACCAAGTACGCTTGGAACATCAACTCAGGCATGCTTTACAAGAGCAACCTGTGTCCCCAGTATAAGTACTTGGCGCATGTGATCCTGAAGTGTATTGCTTCTCGGAGGGGTGGGTTTGATGACCTGTCAGACCAGATTCAGAATGCCTATGTGGCACTAGTGCTGAACCACCCCTTCAGCTTCTCGAGCATGATCTTCTCATATCTGGTGGAGAATCTGGAGGCCAGGGGAAGGAGGGTTTTTGTTGTAGCCTAGATTTCCGTAGCTGATCTTCAACGAGAAGCTACCATTACTTTCCAAGGAGAGCCATGATGCGGTTGCCCTAGAGATTAGATATGACAAGACTTTGGGTCGCATGAGAGTTTATCGGGGCAAGCAGGTAAAGCCCCAGGTAAAGAGGTTGATCGGCCATCTGGCAAATGAAGATATGTGGCACTAGGTAGACGCAAGTGGCGTCATGATCACAGCGATTCAGACGATGAGAGGCTATTGCTCCCAGAGCATGATTTAGACGATGATGACAGTGGGGATGCTAGGGATGATATGCCTCTTCTACTGACGGGCACAACTTCAGATGTTATACCCCCAGTATCTGCCACAACAGGTGACAGAGCTGAGTCAGCAGGTTTCCACCAGGACTTCATACCTGGTGAGGAGGAAGAAGGGTCGATGAGGAGCCCTTGACGAGGACTGTGGGAAGCAAGGTTGTTCCTATAGAGTATGGACTCCGGCGGTTGGTGAACGCCCCAGGGATTCGGGAGAGACGACTGCAGGTCCTAGCTATGCCCCTGAGTCAGCTAGCAGTGTTCTAGGGGGAGCATCCACCTCGACTGGATGGAGAAAAAAGGATGGCTCCGCCCCACAGCCAGAAGAAGAAGAAGAGAAGACTCACCTTCGTCACCACCACACCCACTACATCTACCACCCAACTACCACGTCTACAGCCACTACATCTACCACCGCAACTACCACTTCTACAGCCACACCACCACCCCACACAGCCACAACAGCTACCACTACCACCACCACACCTCCAACCACTGTACATATGCCAACCACCAATATCTTTTCACTTCTACATCACCTCCACTATCTCACAGACACAACCCCATCTTCACCATAGCCACCACCACAACCACTAGCCACCAAGCAGGACCCTCATCCCATCCCACACTATATATGGATCTCCTCTACCACTAATTGGGGTAGAGGAACAGCTTTCTGCGTTGAACGGGATGGTGATGTGTTGATTAGCTGTTGATCAGGAGAAGATGGCGCAGATCCATCATCTGAAAAATCTTACTACAGCGCAGTCTCAGGAGATCTCGGAGCAGGCTTGGTTGCTAGATGAGCAGGCCCAACAAATGGCTGCTCAGAGCCACGAGATCGCCCAACTCCAAGAGCACAGTGTCACATCTACTAAGAAGATTGAGCAGTTGGAGGAGGCTAAGAAGACCATCATGCTAAAGCTTAAGGGATCTAGAGACGAGCCACTAAAGATTAAAGAGGGAGACGAAGATGATGAGGATGATGATGAGGATAATGATGATGAGACTGAGGATGATGAGGGGATTGAGGACGAGAGGACAGAGGAGAGGAATGAGGATGATGATGAAGAAGGAGGGGATGCAGCTACATCTGCCTCTACTCATGGTCAGGATAGGAGATCCAAGAAGAAACAAGACCAACAAGCTTCCACCTCTGCTCCACCAAGCGATGATCCAGTGATCCAACAGAAAAGTAATGATTAAATGTCCATATATTTGATTACTTTTGTATTTGAATCATGTATTTAAACTTATGTATTCGATGTTTATATTAAAAATTAATGCATTTTTGTTTTGATTATTAACTACTGGTTGATGTGTTACATGTTTAAATCAAACATATCCAAACTATCAGAGGGATGAGTTTGATTTTGGTCCCCTTCAGCAGATCAAAACTCAGCTAACTATGATTCTTGTTCTGTAAGGGATCATCAGAAGGTCGGTGAGTTATACCCCTGAAGAAGGGGAAATAATTCATGATCTATCAAATGAGCAACTAGCTGAGATCTTCAAGTTAATCCCGATGAGATTGTGAAGGATGCTCCAACGTGCGACTCGACAGTGACGAAGAGCTCAATGACGTTGATGACATAGAGATAGAAGATGTCACTGCAGAGCACTACCCTTAGTATGTTAACAATGAGGGAAATGTGGTTCCCAATCTGGGTGAATTCCTTGTCAGTGATACATTTGAGGTGTTAGACAAAATGGAGAAGGAGTCAGAGAAGACAGAGGGAACGGCACAAGCCTCAAATGAAGATGTTGATATCCGAAAGGCTGAGTGGGCTGCCTGTTTTGAAGAAGTTAGAGCCCAACACGCTGCACCTAAATAGGACGCCTACACCAAATCTACAGAGTCAAGAAACATCATAAGGTGTCAGGCAGGATTATAGCATGGGCATATTTTGAGGACCTTAACGTCTATGCAGTTAAGAGGGAGAAGGCATAGAGTACTTTATATTTCCAATGATCTAGAGACTCTACCAGGTTTTGAGCTCAACCAGCTGGCCAAACTGAAGTTATTGTATGCTGACCCAAGAAAGATGTCAGGCTGGTTTGAGGCTGCCCTAAGGAAGGAGTACCACACCAGATGGTTAACTTCAGACCCCAACAGCCTATAAGGTACATAAGAAGGTCTGAAGTTGATTCCATTACTGGAAAGCAAAAGATAGTGTTGAAGTGGTGTCCTCCGCGCACGATGTCAAGAATCCCACTCAGGGAAATGCCACAGGACTTCACTCCACACTTTAAGTGGTGGTACTACGATTGGAGGACAGGAGAAGCGGTCATAGTCCTAAACAAAGTGGGCCAAATTGATACTATCAGGGTATTTGACCCGTGTGGCTTACCAACTTGTCAGCTAATGATGTTTACACTCTATACAAGTGGCGACTGTTCTATGATACGCAGGATATAGTACAAGCCCTCCAGTTCCAGAATGTCATAAGACTTTGTTTTGCATTTGAGATTCATGCAGGAGTCACAAAAGAGGATAAGTACAAGAAGTATAAAGAGGTAATGAAGAAAACAAGACATTAGAGAGATCTAGGTCCAAGGGGAGTTTGTTGATACATGTATGTCCCTAGATCATGATATGAATGTAATAGATCTTGTTTGTCTGATTCTGATATAATGTTTGGAATGATTAATGAAATGATATTGGTTGTTTGTTATTTAAATGTTTAATATTTCATTAATGAGTCGATGTTGAATTGTTAATTAGGTTTGTGGTTGTTTGAATTGTTACACATAATGTTATATTAATTAATACAGTCAAACTTAACAAAATGAAGTTGTCATACGAATGACCCATGCGAATGGACCATACGCATGAATAACTTCGTACGAATGACTCAGTCGCACGATTGAACCAGGAGACTGGATTAGTCGTATGATTGTAACATAAGATTGGCTCAGTCGCACGGCTGAGCACTCAGACGTGTGGATGAATCAATCGCATGGTTCAATCGCACGACTGAACCATACTAATGGTTCAGTCGCATGAATGAAGGTTTAACCTATAAATACACGTGGAAAAACCAAGAGCTTTTTTCTATTTCGACTCCAGACGTACCCTAGCCGTCCAGAAGCCTCCAAGTTGATACTCCAAGTTCATAGAAGGCTGTAGATCGATTCCTAATCTATTCTTAATGTTTGATTCAATACTTTATTGATTCTATGTGCGTTCTCACTGATTGGATCGTCAATCAAATAGGATTACGCACTATTTGGTTTGGTTTACACGTAATCATTTGGTATTTCGTTCAATACCAGGTCCTAACAAAAATTACAAATACCCAAAAGAAACCAACAAAAATACTTTAATTTCTTCAACTGAACAGTAGATTACAAAGATTCCTTTTTGTCTTCTTGCTCTTTTCTTCCAGCCTCTACAAAGATTCATGTTTTTCTTCTTTTTCTCCTTCTCTAGTCGATGCTTTTTTCTTTATGTAGCATCTCCTTTTATCTTTTTGAGTTCTCCCCCTTCTCTCAAACCAAATTCTTCTTTTCTTGGCTTTCAAATTTTAATCTTTATCACTTCTTTTTTCAACCATTTAATTATCCTACAAAATAATAAATATATAAGAGTAGATTCCATCCTACCAAAGAGTATTACTGTGTAATTAAAATAAAAATATGCATGTAATTAATGCAAAATATATGCAAAAATACAACCTAAAATTACTATAATTTATGTCTAAAAATATAACTAACAACTCTCCCTAAAGCTTAAACCTTTCCTTGTCCCTAAGGAAGTCAAGACTATGAATAAATCGAGAAGTGAAAAGGGAACATATAATTATATAATTAAGATGTTGGCAATACCAATCTTAGCGTCGTGTATGAAGTATGAGCATGAAATCAACTTATTATGCTAATTTTTCAGTTGTCGTGCACAAATTAAGCTTTCAAGATTTTTATAAACAAATGTGTCCAATTTGCAAGTTATGATCCTCTAACCCTTAAGTTCCGGATTTATCGTTTCATAACAATTAAGCCATGTTAAGTCCGTCACTTAAGTGTGCCAACACCTTTCTTCACATATTGGAAACCTTCCATACCTCAAGCACTATAGAAAGCAAGTGGTCAATTTTTCACCACACAAGATCACAATTGATTTTTCCATTATTGCAACTTCTTTATCATATAACTAACTTCTTCTTTTTTCTTTTTTTGTTTTTTTCTTTTTTTCTTTTTTTCTTTTTTTCATTTGGACTCAGCTCTCAACCTATTTTTGCTAGGTCTCAGTCTCCTTATGTGATCAAATCGGCAATAGGCACACATGGCTATTAGGTGATTTATTTTTGTAAACCAAGAACAAAGGGCACTAGCATAATGGAGCACATTTATCTATTTATTACTATGAACCTTTTTGTACAAACAACCAATGATTAGCATAATAAAGGGTAATAACATTTTTCATGTTGTTCTCAAAATCTTTCCCGAGGCTACAAAGGTGTTACCTTTTTTATAATCCATACCTAATACTATGATTAACTATATACAATGCAGTCCTAAATGGAGTTCCTAAAACTACCATAACTATGATGCAACCCTAGATGCAATATGTAATATGTAATTGAGTGATAAATTAGACGAAAAGAATAATAAATAAATAATAAAATTACCTCTCCCAAGCTTTGAATTTAGCGTCATCCTCGAGGCTTGGAGTAAAGAGTATGATGGAAATTACTGAGGTGATGGATGGGGTGGACATCCAAGGTGGAGCTCATGTTAGTGAGTGAGAGGGTGGGTTGGATGGCAATGGGTGAGGGTGAGGGTTTAGGGCTTCTAAATGAGATTTCCCATCGCCTATATTTTCTTGTTTAAATCAGTCAGCGGCTTGACACGGTCGTGTTAAATCTAACACAGTCGTTTTAACATTCTGGAATTTCTAAGTTAAACAAAATCCTGACGTGTTTGTTTTGAAAATTTGTCAAATATTTTTACATGGTCGTTTTTAACGTATTCTTTTACAATGTTTGACAACAGCCCCTCCCAACCTTTTTGTGTTTTTTTTTTTTTTATTTTTTATTTTTAATTTTTATAAAGAAAGAAAAAAATATAAATAAAACAAACAAAATACGGGATGCCTCCCGTGTAGCGCCTTTCTTTAAAGTCTTTGGCTAGACATTTGGAAGTCTCATTCAGTCTGGCGTCTGTAGAATAAATGGGAAAACTTTTCATGAGTAATTGGTAATTCTATTTTTTTTGTTTTTCATACCGTGTTTTCCTTTGTGTACTCATGATATCAAGACTTGCATCACACCTCCCCAAGCTTGAACTTTTGAGTAAGCTCTTTTGCTGTTATTTCATGAATACTTCTATTTAACACCAATGCTAGAACATCATAGTTAGATTACTCGAAACAATCATCAGTCAAACGTTCAATAATATCTACCCATTTCACAAAGAAACATCACTTGGATATCGCATAGCATCATATATATTAAAATTGATAACCTCACCATCAATTCCATTGAATGAGTACAACTATAAACATCAATTTTTGTCTTTAGGGTTTTAAAAAATGATCGTCCTAACAAAATGGAACTTCAATTTGAGGTATCATCATCTTCCATGTCTAAAACATAAAATCTGCTTGAAATACCAATTTATTCACTTGGACTAATACATGTTCTAGTACACCTTTTGGGTATACTATTGAACGATTAGCAAATTGAATGACTACCCTAGTCCTCTTTAACGCGCCTACATTAATTTTTTTGAAAATAGAGTGTGGTAGAAGGTTAATAGAAGCTCCAAGGTCGATCATGGCTCGAGGTATGCTAAAATTCCCAAATTTGCAAGGAATCGTAAAGACACCCAGATCCTTACACTTTGGTGGTAATCTTTTTTAAAACTATAGAAATATTTTCACCTACATTGACTATTTCATTAACTTTAAGCTTTTTCTTAGATGTGCAAGGTTCTTTTAAAAACTTGGCATATCTACAAACTTGTTTTATAGCATCGAGTAATGGTATGTTTACCTCTACCTTATGGAATGTCTCCATAATCTCTTATTCTCCCTTTTGTTTTTGTGTACCTTTTAGTCTTGAAGGGAATGGAGGTGGAGGAGCGTACTTTGCCTTAACTTCATCGGGTTTTGGTTTATCCTTCTTTTCCAAGTCATTCTTCTCAACCACAATCTCTTCTTCCTCCTTTTGTATTTCCGGACCATCATAACTCCTCCCACTCCTCAACGTAATTGAACAAGCATTATGTTTAGGATTTGTTTCGGTTTTAATGGGTAGTCTACCTTGAGATTCCAACTTACTTACGGAATTGGCAATTTGAGTCATCTGTTTCTCTAAGTTCTTAATGCTAGCTCTTGTCTCTTGTTGGAATGTGTGTGTACTAGTTGCTAAATTCTTGACAATGTCTTCCAGAGACAGCCCCGAGCTCCCAGCATGTTGTTGTCGAGGTTTTTAGTTTTGTTGATTGCCTTGCATTTGAAATGGAGGCCTTTGATGGAATTGTGGGGCTCTTTGTGGATAACCAACATTGGGTGCTGGCCCCCGATTTTGCTTATTTTTTGTTGTTCATAAGGTCTTGAATTTTACCCTAGATAAGCTCCTATTGCTTGTGCTTCTTCAATATCTTCTTGAAGTGTGGGACACATGTCAGTGAGGTGTCCAAATCGTAAACATATTCCACAGACTCAAGGTTTTTGCTCAACTTCCTTGCCTTTTGTGTGTTGCATTACAACTTTAGTCAACTCAGGAAGTTGGTTTTCAATGTGAGGAGTGCTCACTTCTTTAACCGCCCGCGGTACTTCATCATACCATCCAGCTTCTTATGAAGAATGTTTGGTATCTTCGGCGATACAGGATATCAATGATGTGATTTGCGTTGGTATTTTATCAAGTAAAGCTCCCCCACTAGAGGCATTTATCAAACGTCTCTTAGTGGTTTTTACCCTTCGCAGAAGTATTGAAGTAGTTTATGTTCCGAGATACCATGTTGTGGGCATCGAGGTTTAACTGAATCTTCCCAATAATTGTGAAAAGCTTCTCTTTTAGCTTGTTTAATCCCAATTATCTCCTTACGTAGAATGATGCTTTAACTTCTAGGAGTACTTATCTAAGAATTGCTTTGCAAGATCATTCCATGTGTTTACCGACCCTGGTGTTAGGTAATATAACCATTCTTTAGCTGAATCTTGCATAGCAAAGGGGATTGCCTAAGCTTGATTTGGTCTTGAGTAACGTTGTGTGGCTTCATTTCGGAACAGAAAACATGGAATTCCTTGAGAAATTTATTAGGGTCTTCGTTCTCAAGGCCTCGAAAGATTGGGAAGAAGGATGAGGCCGGATTTCAGCTCAAGTTCACCATAGTAGGGTAGTTTATACAGAGTGGTTGTTGGTAACTTCATGGGTTACCATTGTCTAAGGGTCTGTTTGGCTAGAGCTGCTGCAATGGTTGGTTCGGGTGAGGTTGGTTTTTGATGGATAGGTGATTGTGGTGGAGTGGTGGTTGTTTGTGAGGGTTGTGGTGATTCGGTGTCGGATTCGAATTCACTTGTCAAGGGTATATCTTGACAAATGTCGGTGGCTGGAGATGAAGTATTTGGTGTTGAAGAACTTGCTGACTTCTTTTGGAGCTTCACTTGTTTTCTTAACCTCTTTCCGGTCTTCTCAATCTCCGAGTCAAATCTCGAGTGTTGTACCTGTACGAAAAGAACATGGCATAAAATGATTACATCGCCATATGCTCGGCAGCTGCGCCAATTTTGTCGGGTGTCGAATCCAGCAAATAAAAGATTATAGTGTGAACCTACCATTACACACATAAGAATAGTATGAGCGGAAGTAGGGTTCATGTCCTCAAGGATACGTGTCAATTATTTTATACCAAAAATGTTTTAGCGCAGTTACTTTGATTGACTATGGAGTAAGAAAGATGGGGGTTTTAACTAAAAACTAACACTTAAAGTAATTTGCAAAAAGTAGAAAATATTCAAGTGAGCTGACACGACCGTGTCAAAACTGTAAAGGAAATTCCACGGGGCCATCTTAAGGTTCTACTGGAAAAACGAAAATTGACATATTTTTATATTTTTTTATTTTGCAAAAGGTATTAATAAAATCGTTAATGAAATGGTGAAGTAATTCAAATACAAAGACTAATTCCAACACTAAGTTAATTTTTTGATTTTTGATTTGGCTTACCATCATTAACGATTACGGTGCAATGATTATTTTCAATTAAGGATTCGTATCGATACTAGATATCGCACCGTTCGGATATCCCCTCTTTCTAATGTCCAATCAATCGTAGTTCGTTGATTGGAGCCAACCCGCTAGTCTAAGCTCACGCCATTCAGATCTTAGCATGCGGGTTACAACGATATAAGTATCAATAATAATTAAACACACACCTTGAGCAGAGGCTGATGTAGCCGCAACACCTTCCTCATCATCATCTTCCTCTTTATTTTCAAAGCTCGGTCCTCCTTCACCAACATCCTCCTCAAGGTCATCTTCATCCTCATCATCATCATCATCATCACCATCATCACCATCCTTGATCATTAATGGCTCAAACTTTGATCCTTTGAGCTTTAGAAGTATCCTCTTGTTCTTCTTCTCAAGCTCCTCAATCCTCTTTACCGACGCTAACACCAGCTCATTTTGACATGTAAGCGCATAGTGGGCTTAGCGTAATGCCCTCTCATGCTGAGTGCTCTTTTCACATAGATGCACGATCCGCTTAGCCTGGTCTGCATTCACCTCCATCATCTTGTTTAGATAAGTGGCCCTTAGCTCATGAGTGGCAATCAACCTTAGAGTGGGTGGAGGGACCTGCTTGGTGACTGGTGGTAGTAGTGGTGGATGTGGTGAATATGGGTGGTGGGATAGAAGTGGATGGTGAAAGGGTGGCTGTAGTAGTTGTGGTTGGGAGTGTGGTAGTAATGGTGGGTGGGAGTGTGGTAATAATGGTGGTTGGGAGTGTGGTATTAATGGTGGTTAGGAGTGTCCTAGTAAAGGTGGTTGGGAGTGTGGTAGTAATGGTGGTTGGGAGTGTGGTAGTAATGGTGGGAGATATAGTAGTAGAGGTCCGGGATGTGGTAGTGGTGGTGGTAGCTGTGGTAGAAGTGGTGGGTGCGGTGGTGATCATAGTAAACCTCCTTCACTTGCTCTTCATCTTATGAAGCTGAGCCATCCTCTTCTTTCTTGATCCCTTAGAGGAGGATGCTCCCCCTTCGCTGATGGGATGGTCGAGGATGTAAGATGGATTAGTAACAACATCCTCGGGCTCACCCTGGCATCCACCAACCGCCCTGAGCCCTCGCTTAGTGGCCATGACCTGGCTTCCCACCGTCCGTACCAATGGCTTCTCGTCGGACTCCTCCTCCTCATCCATCTAAAAGTTGGGGTGCATTGGGGCCGGCTCAGGTTCACCCGGAGCCTCACTACCTTTACCAGCACATTGGTCATCTTCGTCGTCTGAGTCCTCATCGGGTATCACAATAGGCTTCACATCAGAATAACTATTGTCGTGCCGCCACTTCTTGTGAGAAGGTGCCACGTAATCAACATTGGTAAGGTGCCCAAACAATCTCCTCGTAGGGGGCTTTACCTACTTCCCCCTATACACCTTCATCTTGCCTAGAGTGGTGTGGTCCATCACCTCTAGTGTAACTGCATTAGTACTCTCCTTGGGCAGTGAAGGCAGCTTTTTCTTAATATTCAACTAGAGGAAACGAGGGTACATGCATAAACCCTCCTTTCCCTTGGCTTAGATGTTCTCTACCATATACTTGAAGATCATCCAAGAAAAACTGAACGGATGGTTCAATACTAGAGCAATGTATGCATTCTGGATTTGATATAAAAGCTCATCAAAACCCTTTTTCCTCAAGGCTATGCATTTGAGGAGCACATGTGGCAAGTACTTGAACTGGGGGCACATGTTGTTCTTGTTGAGCATACCTACATTAATGTCCCCAACATACTTGGCCCTGAGAAAACAACCTTGAACTGTCAGTCGATGCAGCCTGGTTGGGCAATCACCATCTTCTCCCAACTCTAACAGCCTCCTCAGATCTTCCTCGCTGATCTTAATCTCCTCACAAAATATAGAACTCCGAATACGATGCGGCTCAGCAGACCTGTCTACAATAGTGCTTTCCCAGAAAGCCTGCTGAATAGATCTATATGGAGTGCACGGTGTCAAGATCGCCTTGAAGATCCTCGATCTCTATAGAAAAGTAATAATACCGGTGAAATGAAAAGCATTCCAGGATGTGAAGTCAAGATAAGCACAGATGTTGGGCTTTGTGCTCATCGTCCATCTACTAGCCATGTTTTTGTAAGCCAAGACACATACACATTAGAATTTTGGTAAGTGAATGACATTTGAATTGCAAAGAACTTGAAACATTCTGATCAGTCGTGCGAATGGACAATGCGACTGAGTCTTAGTCGTGCGAGTGAGCTCATTCAAACGATTGAGCCTACGACTGAACTTAGTCGTATGCTATACCATACGGTTTAACCAGTCATGAAACTGAACTCATAAGCATGGTTCATTTGTGCAAATGAGCCATTCACTCAGCTTAGTCGTACGATTGAGTCATTCATCTAGCTCAGTCGTGCGATTGAAATTCATTAGCGTGTCCATTCGCATAACTCTTTGTTTTTCACTTGATATTCAAATCTTGGGCTAAACTTGATGTTACATGTTGTGGTTTGGCTCATTAGGCTCGCAAACACTCAAAATAAAACCTAATACTCTTTAAGTTAACAGTTTAGTCCAATTTTGTGGTTTATTTTGACAACTTAGTCTGAGTTTATTGTTTTGAACAATTTTGAACATTTGGGCTTGATTTAATGGCATAATTATGTCGGTATCTTCGCACATTACCTGTAGATGCAACTAGTAATCGTTAGAATCAACAAGAACAAGTAAGAAATGCTCAAATGAAATTTTGGTAGAGTTTGAGTGTAGGCGTGCGATTGGTGAGCGATTTAGGGTGTCTTGAGTATCTGCGACCGAATCTGCTCTATTTATACTAGGTTTACTTTCAGTCGTGCGACTGGACCTACTGCCACACTTAATTCCTACGACTGGGACTCAGTCGTGCGACTGGCTCAGTCGGTCACGTTCTGTCGTGCGACTAGGTTTCAGTCGTGTGACTGACTGAGTCGGTCACCTTCATTCGTATGATTGGTTCATTTTTGTGATCCAATCGCATGGAGTGACCCATGCATATGGTCCAATCATACGTCTGGTCCATAGGTGTTGTTCGGTCGTGCGATTAGGCTCATACGTATGATCCAATCGTGCGACCGGTCCATACTTGTGGTCCAGTCATGTGAATGGCTCATACTTATGAGTTTGACCTTATGACTCTTCAAACACTTAGCCTTTTAACTATAGAAAAAAAATTTTGAGCAATGATCATCTCAGACATGATCTTTTTAATTTGAAAAACGGTTTGATCACCTCAGACGTGATCTTTTTAACTCAAAGCCCGATTGGTCACCTCAGACGTGACCCATTTTTGTGACAGATTTATAGATTGAATCCAGATGTATAGTCCGACTTTTACCTACCAAATGACTAAAATTAAATAAAACCAACTAGACATTTAAAAACAAAGCATGATATAATTTTGTATTTTTGATTGGAGATGGATCTAAACCTATTAGAGTACTTCTAATCGATTTTACTTCCTGGACAACACAACTAAAATTCTATTTTAGCATTTCTGGTATGATTCATTATGGCATCATTTAGGTATATCAGAATCATTTGGGACATTTTAATAAACTATTTTGATTCTAGATTCTTGTTTTGTCCGAGAGTCAATAGCAAGTTTGGGAAATCATACTAGAGCTATAAGATCCACACAATGATTTTAAATTTCGAGACCTACAGCTCACGATGATTGTCAATATACTTGTCGTCTTAAATCCATACACTAATTTTTGAAACACATTGGTGATGAATTAAGGTTTATTTATTTCAACAAGCATTTGTAGATCCCATGCTTATATGGTAATCAACGTTCCTCAGGAGATTTTTGATAGGTCAACGGGTGTGGTTTGACAAGAAGAAACTATTCTAAGAGCTTTCAAAGAGATGCCAAGCCTCAGGTCAGTGCCATCGCACAGCAGAGAGGCGCAAACAACAATGAATTCTAGAATATTTAGCTTATAGTATAATCATAAAACAGAAAAGTGCTATTTCAACCAATACTGCTCTATCTATGACATGAACAATCATTCCAATTTATCTTCAGGCCAGTGTCACTGCACAACAGAGAGGAAGACAACCTATTTCTTGTTAGAGCATTCATTTTCTATTTGCACATAATGTATGTTGGACCAAAAGAACCAATGAGCCAGATCAGAAAAACCTTTAAGTCCCACAAGACATCACTACAACTGTTGAAGACTTGATCAGCTGTTTGACAAAGTTCGAAGATCAACAGCTGAGGACTAAAGTATTGAAGACTTCAACAGCTGAAGACTAAAGTACTGAAGATCAACAGCTGAAGTACAAAGACTGAAGACATAAGCTGAACACATTAGCCGATGACAACAACTGAAGTTCAAGAAGTCCAAGTACTAAAGCTTTCAGAGTTTGTCACAACAGCTGAAGAAGCATTCTTCAGTTGTTGTGATGGTTTCCTTTCAGTAGTTTTATTTTTTGTTTCAGTACTTGTAAAACGACTGAAGAGCATGTTCTTCAGTCGTTGTAGTATCAGTAGTTTCTTTTCAGTAGTTATAGTGAGAATTAACACTTAGTATTTTTGTTAGAAGATGTCAACTGTTTGACATCTTCAGTAGTTGTGTTAACTTTCAGTAGTTAAATAATAGTTAGATGTCACTGTCAAGTGACATCAGCTGACGTCAGCTTTCCTTTTAAAAGGAAAGATGACCTAATTGTACCCTGCGATAAGCCGAGCCAAAGCGTGGATAGAATAAATATATTCCTTTTAGCAGATTTTCTCTCTCTATAACAAACACTGTTTCATTGATAAATTTCATGTGTTCTTGTTTAAATTTGTTAATTTGTGTGCTCATTCCGTTGCAAATCCAATCTAATTGAATAAACTAGATACCGTGATCCTAACAAATGGTATCAGAGCAGATTAATCATTGATCGACTTTACAATTGATCATTGAAACAGTTCTTTTGCTATCTACGTTTGATCGAATTAGCAAATTTGCAAGAATCGGTTATAGAGATTGAGTCTCTGCCGCTTCTGGCTATTTTGTTTGAGGTCCGAAGTGGTTTTGAGCTAGATTTACTTTGTTTACCTTGAATTTGTCTGAATTCTAATTATGACTACTCCTTCTAACGACCCTCACAATACCGGTTCCTCAACCAAGCCTCCGATGCTGGTTAGGACTGAGTATAACATATGGCAACGAAGAATGCTCCATCACGTGTCTGTTAACATTTCAGGTTGCTGGACATCTGTGGTTGATGGTCCACATAAGCCTATAGTGAACAATCCAGAAACCAACCAAATGGTTTCGAAGAAGAAGGAACAATACTCTGATGAGGATCGTAAACTGCTGGATCGTTTAAGGGTTTGAACACAATTACAACACAACAACACAATGAGGAGATTATCTAAACTCTAATCAAACAGTAAACTGGGTTAACCAAAAGTGATACAAAGAACACAAGTAAAGCAAGAGATAGAACAGGAGAATATGGTTTTCAAGGATGCAGTATATTGCTTTCTCAAGTTCTTTTACAAGTGTTACAAAGTATGTTAAAGATACAAGAAACTTGAAATACTTATACTACACCTACAGCCAGCTATACTATGAAAGCCAGCTGGATACAATTGACTAGACACTAACAAAATCAATTGTAGAACCAAAAGGCATATCTGCCTTTTGACCTTGTGACTATGACATGCCATAGCTCACATCCTTATACATTACAAAAAGGATAAAGTACATAAAGTGGAAAGTTTCAGACTCAAGACCTCAATGTACAGTTACCAAAAGCATGGACCTTTTCACCAACTCTTGTAAGTTGGTGACTTATCAGAGACGCAGCGGAAAAGGTGCTTTATGGAACAGTACATCAGATATAGCATGTGTACTAAAAGTCTTCGGAAGAAATCTATCTTCATAGGGTGAAGCTTCGGAAGACTTTGTCTCTTGAAGCTTCGGAAGACTTCATGTTTGGCTTCGGAAGATATTGGTCTTGGCTTTGGAAGATTTTACACTTAGAATGTTTTCTAATGTATTGTGTAAAACTTCCGAAGCATTCTTCACTTCAGTACTTAGTGCATGTTGCTGAGACACTTTGGATGTTTTGGGTTGCATCAGACTTAAGGAATCATTACAAACTCCCCCTAGTCTGATGCTACCAAAACACTTAGAAGTTCTTCAGATGTTGGTAGTCTTCAGTACAATCAAGACCATTCCTTTCTTCATTTGGTGGTCAGGATCATCAAGACTCTCATAGTATCTTCTCATTTCAAATAGATCATGCAGAGGTAAGTTGATTATGTCTTGCCAGGAGTAGACATTCTCAACACCTTGATCTCTGACAACATGCCATCTTTCTGGATTGGTAGAATAAGTCCAGGACAAGATAGGTGTCTCAGTTGCTAGAGGAGCCACTTGCATAGGAGTTGATTGGGTTGCCTCATCATGCACTTCCTCAGGTTGATCTGATTCAGCCTGGGGTGTAGAGGTAGATGACTTTGGCTTCTTCTTTTTCGTCTTTGGTTTAGAAGCCATTTTCTTCTTCCTCTTTAATGTCTTTAACTGAGAAGACTGGTCTGCATCACCATGTTGATCATCAGTGTCTTTCTCAGTTGGGTGTTCCTCCCTCACAGGTTCAGAAGGAGAGGGAGTTTGACCCTGTCTTGGATCAGAAGATGAAGTTTGCTGAGGCTCAGCTGGAGGTTCTGGTTCAGGTGTCTCTGGTTGTTCAAACTTGACCTCCACTTCAGGTGGGACTTGACTTGGAAGAGAGTGCAAGTCAATCAATTCACCATTTTTAATCTTCTGCTTGATCACCCTTATATGCTCATCCATTGTAGATAGAGACATGGGACCAAGTCTCCTTCCGGAGAATCCATATGACTTCAAGAAGCTCATCATTCTTTGTCTGTCAGCAGACTTCTTTGCATTCTTTTGAATGATGGCTCTTGACTTTGCAGCTTCTTCCCTTAGCTTCCTTTTGGTTGTTTTTCTTTCTCTGACTAGCTCAAGCTCAAGTTGCTTTAAGTACTCGAACTCAATGAAGTCATAGGACAGGGGAAGAAGTGCATTTGCCTGATAGAAGCCTGTGGCACTCAGGTAGTTTATCATTTTGATTCTATCCTCTTCTTTATCTACCTAAGGTTCTTGTGGAGCCACATCTTCCTGTGCAGGACTTTCTTGAACTGGAGAAAGAGTGGGAGTATGCTTGTAAAGTCTTTTCTGTCTCTTCTCCTCTTTGAATTGGTGAAATAACCTTGCATCCTCTTTCTCCTTTATCTCTCTTGACACTTCCATGTCAGCCAGTTCATTAAACTCTTCTAAGAGGAGGGAGATGATTTCATCAACATCATAGTTCCTGGTCTGTAAATAGGTAATCCTGACTGCCCTTAACTCATCATCTTTAGTATTTGGTCTGGGGGCAGCCCTGATTGCAGCTTGCATGAATTTAGATGACCCAGAAGAACTTTCTCCCCTTAGCCTCCTTTTCCTCTCTCTCTCTCTTCCTCCTCAATTTCCTCAGGAGTCATTATCCTTTTCCTTTTGTCACCAACAGACCTTTGTGACTCAGGGTGGATTGAGGCTTAGCCTTCATTGGTTGGTGTAGCTTCCATGCTCTAGCCAGAGAGAGGCTGAGAAACACCTTCACCAGCAGGTGTCTTAGATGGAGTTTGGACCTCTGCAGCAGTTGTTGATGATGAGACAAGGGTCTCAGGTTCTGCCATTGGGCCTTCAGCCAAGGTTTCCCCTATGAAACTAATCTTAGGGTCCACCTCAACATCCAGTTGACCGATGACATTGCCTGATTGCCTAAGTCTCCTTCTTAGAGAGAACTCTGCAAGGATCCTGTCTTGTATTCTTTGAGCCAGCCTGTCAGCTTGTCTAGATTTGCTTGGATTGACAAGTGGCATGTTGACTAAATCCAGTCTTTCATAGAAGCTCAGGCTTTGGAACTGAAAGACTTCTTGTTGGCCTTGAACTCTATGAAGTATAAGGGCTCTTCTGTCCTCATCATACCTCCACCTTATGATGTAGTTGCCAGTTCCTTGTGGTGGGGATGAGACAGCCCTTGGTATACCTTCCTCAAAGAGACTCCTGATGATTGAGTCTATAGAGTCCACATTAATGTGAAGTTGAGGAAGTTGCTGAGAATGCACAACAGCAAGTGAGGATGGTGAGTCCTCTATGTCCATTCTCTTTGAAGAACTCCAGGTTCTGTGGTTGTAATAACTTTCTCCCCCTTTTTGGTAGCATCACCCACTTGCATTGGTGAGCTGGAGGATAAGTCAATCACTTCCACAGGTTCTTGTGTTCCTGGTTGAGCTCTCCTTAAAGTTCTCTCAGCTAGTTTTTCCCTTAGTTATGAAATCTGAAGTTGCTGATCATTGACCTTGTTTTGTAAGGTAGTCACCTGAGATTCCAAGTGACTAACCTTAGAGACTAAATAGGTGCATGTTTTTGACAATTTCTACACCTTTAGTCTCAAGTTCCCCTCATCTTCATCAGAAGAATCAGTGGGGGATGAGATGATTGGACCAAAGTCCTCTCGTTCACCACCAGCTTGAGTTTCTTGGCTGTTGGTTTTCCTCTGCTCACTGGCAGCCTCAGTTGAGATGCCAGAGGGCAAAGGTGCCATGGTTGAGGTCTGAATGATGTAATCACTTTCAAAAGTGAGAGCCTCTTCCATATGGACATCCGAAACTAGTTCAGAAGTGTCCACCTCAGTAATAGGTGACTGATGTGGGATAGACTGAGGAGAGTCAGAGGTATTCATCTCTCTTTGAGTAGGGGATGAGAAGAGAGACTCATGGTACACACCGAATCCTAAGTCTTCATCAGTATAGAAGGATAGGTTGGGAATTGGTTGGTTGAGATCCAAAGGCTGGGGATGGTAGCTATCCCCTGAAGGTTGTTCACTTGAGTGTTGAGACTCAGAGTGAAGGCTTAAGGCTGTTGGGCTAGTGAGCTCATCAGTGTGAGCATGAGGAACTCATCACTGATTCTTGAAACAATGGGAGTGGTCTGCTCCTCAGGAGAAGTGGGAGCTCCACTATCCACTTCTTCCTGTATTGGTGAGTATATGGGGGCCTCCACAGACTGAATAGTCTGAGCAGGGGTTCGTTTGGATTTTCTTTGGTAGGTGATGGATATTTGAGGTTGTGTTGAGGGTTGGAGAGCAGTAGGTGTGGGTTCAACACTAGCTTGGACTGCTAGGTTGTCACCTTGAGCAATGAGCTCTAACATTTTTGGGACTAGGGTTGTTTCTACCCCTCAGAAGCCTACAGTTGGCTTCTTCATAATTTTAAAGATGCCGGGCTTCATCTATCCCAATTTAAGAATATTACTTGTTCCCTCAACTGTGAGCCCAGTTCACAGTTGAGAATGTGTTGAACATATCTAGAAACATGTAGTATTCTAAGGAGTCTAAGTTTGCAAGTAAATTAGTATAAACAAATTGTGAGTACCTGAACATCAGTAATAGGTAACTGATGTGGGATAGACTGAGGAGAGTCAGAGGTACTCCTCTCTCTTTGAGTAGGGGATGGGAAGAGAGACTCATGGTACTCACTGAATCCTAAGTCTTCATCAGTATAGAAGGTTAGGTTGGGAATTGGTTGGTTGAGATCCAAAGGCTGGGGATGGTAGCTGTCCCCTGAAGGTTGTTCACTTGAGTGTTGAGACTCAGAGTGAAGGCTTAAGGCTGTTGGGCTAGTGAGCTCATCAGTGTGAGCATGAGGAACCTCATCACTGATTCTTGAAACAATGGGAGTGGTCTGCTCCTCAGGAGAAGTTGGAGCTCCAGTATCCACTTCTTCCTGTATTGGTGAGTATATGGGGGCCTCCACAGACTGAATAGTCTGAGCAGGGGTTCGTTTGGATTTTCTTTGGTAGGTGATGGATATTTGAGGTTGTGTAGAGGGTTGGAGAGCAGTAGGTGTGGGTTCAACACTAGCTTGGACTTCTAGGTTGTCACCTTGAGCAATGAGCTCTATATTTTTGGGACTAGGGCTGTTTCTACCCCTGAGAAGCCTACATTTGGCTTCTTCATAATTTTAAAGATGCCGGGCTTCATCTGTCCCAATTTAAGAATATTACTGTTTCCCTCAACTGTGAGCCCAGTTCACAGTTGAGAATGTGCTGAACATATCTAGGAAACATGTAGTATTCTAAGGAGTCTAAGTTTGCAAGTAAATTAGTATAAACAAATTGTTAGTACCTGAACTTGACCCCCTGAATCATTCCATGAACTATAAAGGAGAGATCCTCAGGAATCTGGTCCCATCCACCATGCTTGTTTGATAAGCTGTGGATAACCACATGGAGCAGGTATTTCCACTGGGATGAGACCTTCCCTTTCCTGAAGGTCTTTACAGAGAAATCTCCTTCATAGCCCATCTGCTCGAAGGAATGATTAACCGCTTCCTTTGGGAAGAACACTTCACCTTCATCATCCAGCTGAAGATGTCGGTTGATGATGGTCGGAGTGATGAAGATTGTTCTCCCCTGCACTGTGGCAGACAGTGCCTTCTCCCCATCCATAATGTCCTCTTGGCAGGTCTTCCAGAATTCAAGCAAGTGATCCTATATAAAGGAGGATCAATGGTTAGGGAGGTGAAGTAGTGAGACAAAGACAAGAAACGGCAAACCTATGAGAAATGAGGATCTTTGTCAGAGCATAACAGAGCAACCTGATTGTGTTGTCTGTGTAGCTGCATGGCAAAGTTAGGATCATTTCTGTGAGCAAGGTCAGACAATGTGAGGTAGCTCAGAGACGAAGAGAAAAATGGGAAAGAATTTTCAGAGAGAAAGCTTTGGGTTTTACGTTTGGAAGAAAAGCAGATGATAGAAGAGGGGGAAACCGTTGGGTTTATTTGAGAGAGAAGGATTTCAGATAAAGTTTAATGAAAGAGGATAAACTTTGAAATCCGTATGTGGGTCCTACCTCTGAAAAAGTAGTTTACCTTTTTGCTCAAAAAGTAGTTTTCTTGGAATTCGAAAAGCTTCCGAAAGTAATTTGTCTTCGGAAGTTTTGATTGAAAAAGCTTCCGAAGCTAAAATGGCTTCGGAAGAATTTTCCTGAGAGTCTTGAAGATTTATGCTTCGGAAGAGAAATAAACTTTTGGATGCTTTGTATGAGAATGAACAAAGCTTCCGAAGGTTAATTTTGCTTCGGAAGGAAAAAGTCCTCAAAAATGAATAAGTGTCTAAGTTAACAATTTTAAGCTTCGGAAGATAAATTTTGACTTCTTCCGAACGTAAAATATCTTAGACAGTCATTTATTTTGAAGACATATTTTTCTTCCGAAGGTAAAACGTTATCTTCCGAAGTATCAGAAAATTTTCAAGAATCTAAGGAAAGTCTTCAAAAAGAGTTTAACATTCAAAGAAAACATGAGCTTATGAAAGTGATGAACTAGAAAACTTAGGACACACATATTTTTTAAGAAGAAATAATTAGAATTAGTTTTAAGAAAAAGTCTATTCAAAGTTAATCATCCCAATAGCTAATATCAGATACTTAAATCTCTGTTCATCAAAAGCTTTTATGAACAGATCAGCATATTGTTCATCTGTGTGAACTTTGACTAGTTTAATTAATCCCTTTTCATAGTTATCTCTTATTAAATGATACCCGATGTTGATGTGTTTGGTCCTTGAGTGCTGCACATGGTTCTCAGTGATAGAGATAGCACTATTGTTGTCTATGTGGATAGGAGTCTCTTTGAAGTTAAATCCATAGTCTAGCATCTGATTTTGAATCCAAAGCACTTGAGCACAGCAGCTTGCAGCAGCAATGTATTCAGCCTTAATAGTTGATGCAGACACACAGGAATGTTTCTTGCATTGCCATGAGACAACCCTTCCACCAAAGAATTGACATCCCCCAGATGTAGACTTTGCAGTCATGTTGCAACCACCATAATCACTGTCTGTATAGGCATACAGATTGAAATTAGGATTCTTTGGATACCATAGACCAAGTGTTGAAGCACCTTTGAGGTATCTTAAAATCTTTTCACAGTGATTAAGTGAGACATCTTAGGGTTTGCTTGATATCTTGCACAAATACATGTAGGAAACATGATATCAGGCCTGCTAGCTGTAAGATACATAAGAGACCCAATCATAGCCCTGTATAAGTGCTCATCTACACACTCCCCCTTAAGATCTGGACCAAGGGAGTGGTTTCTGGCTATGGGTGTCTTAGCAATCTTACAATCAGTCATGTTGAATCTCTTGAGTATATCTTGAACATACTTTGACTGACTTATGAAGATTCCATCTTCAACCTGCTTCACTTGAATTCCCAGAAAGAAGTTGAGTTCTCCCATTGAACTCATTTCAAATCTATCTTTCATCAGCTTTTCAAAGTCTTTGCAGAGCTTTGAATTGGTTGAACCAAAGATGATGTCATCCTATATACTTGAACTAGCAGAATGTCTTTTCCTTGTCCTTTGATGAAGAGAGTTCTATCTCTAGTACCTCTCCTGTATCCATGTCTACAGAGATACTCAGACACTATCTCATACCACTTCCTGGGTGCCTGATGCAGCCCATAAGGAACTTTGTCAAGCTTGCAGACATAATCAGGATGACCAGGATCTACAAAACCAGGTGGTTGTTTGACATAAACCTCCTCATCAATCACTCCATATAAGAAAGCACACTTTACATCAAGTTGGTAGACCTTGAAGTTCTTGGATGCAGCAAATGCCAGGAATATCCTAACAGCTTCTAGTCTAGCTACAAGAGCAAAGACATCAGTGTAGTCAATCCCTTCTTCTTGTGTGTATCCTTGAACAACTAGTCTTGCCTTGTTCTTGATGATGATTCCTCTATCATCCTTCTTATTCCTAAAAACCCATTTGGTTCCAATGGTAGTCTTCCCATGAGGAAGAGGACAAAGGTTCCAAACTTTCTGCCTTTTGAATTGAAGCAGCACTTGTTGCATAGCTTCAACCCAACTTCCATCCTTTAGAGCCTCCTCAACTTTCTTTGGCTCTAACTGGGATAGAAAACAAAAGTGAAGACAAACATTTGCTTCATGGGTTTGCCCTCTTGTCTTTACCCCGGAGATAACATCTCCAATGATGTTTGTGGTAGGATGAGACTTGTGGATCCTTAGCTGAGGGATCACAACAAGTTGCTGAGATAGATCCAAATTTGAGAAATTTAGATCTGGTCTTGAAGATTGATCCTCCACATTATCACACTTATCATGATTAACTTGATCCAATGAGTGTGTGACATCATTGATGTTGTCATCTATGGTATGGTTATTAGCATCAAGAAATTCTTGATCACTATCACCATCACCATTGTTGTCTTCTGCAATTGAGGTGTCTTTATCTGGTTGAGAAGCCTCGGAGCTAGAATTTGAAGGCATGTCAGATGTATCAGCTGGATTTGTCATTGTTGTGCTGATAGAAACCTCATTTGCTGAAGTAGTTTCAACTGGAGCTGAAGGTGTGTGAGTTGAAGGTCTTCCTAGCTCAAATCTTGGATCAGGATCACCTGTATTTAAATTTTCTGCAGATCCTGAAACATGCTCACAAGATTTATTAAAACAGTTGGTAACTAAATCAAGATCAAATAGCCAATCCGGACCAGAACCAGCCACACTGGGTGTGTGCTCATTGAAAGTCACATTGGCTGACTCCTCAATAATTCTAGTTCTGAGATTGTATACTCTATAAGCTTTAGCTTGGGAAGAGTATCCAATGAAGTGTCCATCGTCTAATTTCTCAGCAAACTTGGCAACTTGATCTTTGGTATTCAAGATGGTGCAGGGACATCCAAATGACCTGAGAAAACCAATGAAAGGTTTCCTCTTGTGCCAAAGTTCATAAGGAGTCTAACCACGTGTCTTAACTACTAAAACTCTGTTTTGCACATAGCAAGCAGTATTAACTGCCTCTGCCCAGAAGGTGATAGGCAGTTTAGAGTCAGACAACATAGTTCTTGCAGCTTCAATAAGTGTCCTGTTTCTCCTCTCAGTAACTCCGTTTTGCTGAGGAGTCCTGGAGCACTGTATTGTCTTGTAATACCCTTTTCATCACAAGATGTGTCAAGGATTTGGTTCTTGAATTCAGTTCCTTGATCATATCTTATGGTTTTGACCTTGTGATCACATTGATTCTCAATTTTTAAGATGAAATTCTTTAGAATCTCAGAAGTCTCATCTTTAGTTCGAAGGAAGAAGACCCAAGTGAATCTTGTAAAATCATTTGTGATCACTAGACAGTATAAGGTCCTCCCTAAACTCATTACACTGGTGGGGCCAAAGAGATCCATATGTAACAAGTGTAGGGGTGTAGTGATGGAGTTCATTTCCTTAGTCTTATGGGATGCCTTATGTTGCTTCCCTTTCAGGCATGCAACACAATGATCATCACTTGTAAACTCTTTCTTTGGCATTCCAGTTACCAGATCATGCTTAATCAATTTATTCATGTTTTTAAAGTTTACATGGCACATTCTTTTATGCCATAGGAAAGACTCATCACTATTGGCTTTAGATAGAAAGCATGAAACTTCTCAAGAGGGAGATGTTTCTTGCAAATCCATCTTGTACATGTTCCCTTTCCTAGGGGCTTTGAGCAGGATGTGCTCATGAGGAATGACCACACCAGGCTTGAGAACAATGCAGTCATGCTTAGAAAGAGCATGTTATGTCTTTGATCACAAAATTGGGATACACTCAGAAGATTGTACCCAAGCTCCTTAACAAAGTTTACCTTTTCAATGCTGAGCTTACCATTTGTGACCTTGCCCCTTCCAGACTTGTAACCACCTTCATCTCCTCCAAAAGCAACTGGTCCGCCATCAATTCTCTCAAAATTATGGAGTAGAGACCTATTGCCTGTCATATGCCTGGAACAGCCACTGTCAATTATCCAGACGTTTCCATTTGTCTTGAGCTGTTCCTGCACAAAGAAAATGATTGTTACATTTGGAAACCCAAGCCGTACTTGTCTTGGGCTCAGTAAGTGTAATAGAAGGTAATGCAACAGTAATAGATCCTATGGTTGTACTGTGAGGATCTTCAGCTATTGTTGATGGAGAAATTTCAGTCATTTGGTCTTTTTAGACTTCCACACCACCTTTGGACTATTGGACTTGACCTTCAAAACCTTTGAAGCTTTTGGAACTTCACAGGTTTTGATGACTGAACCTTCGGAAGATTCTGCAGTCACTGCAGCAGACTTCAGTGCTTCGGAAGAACTCCTTTCTTCCGAGACCAATTTTACTTCCGAAGGTAATTTTCCATTTACCTTCTTCTTTGATTTAGAGCTTCCGAAGGAAACAGACTTTCCTTCCGAAGCTTGAGACTTCTTGAGATTCTTTGAAGTCTTTGTATTGGTCATGTGGATGGTACTTCTAGGATTGTATGGGCAATCCTTAGCAATCTGAGAAGTATTTTCACACATGACACATAACATTTTCTTCTTCAAAAGAGTCTCCTTTTGAGAGCAAGACTGGCTTTGGTCACATCCCTTCTCCACTTTCATGTTGGTAGATGCTGAGACAGTTCTTTTGGGCTGTGAACTGTTCTTGGAGTTTGATGGTCCAGGATGTGCAGCAGTGGTACACAGCAGCTCAGTCTTCTTCTTTGCTCTGAGATGATTTGAACCTGAACCAGGACTCTTAGATGAAGAGTCTTGGTTGATGTCTTCAGTCCTTACTACTTTGAAACCTACAGAGATAAAAACTTGTTTCTGCTTAGCATCAAAAGTAGCCTTGATTTCTTGAGCTTTCTTTGCTTTCCTTTTGCTCTTCCTGATCAAGTTCTTTCTTTTGGACTTGGTCATCACAGATGATTTCTTCTCCTCAGAAGGATAGTGGCCCTTGGAAGAATCCTCTTCTTCACTCTTCTTAGAGGAATTCTTCACTATCACTTCTTTATCATCCTCACTTATAGGATCTATGAGAGGAAGCTCATCTTCACAAGTTCCACACCTAGGATATCTTACAGACAAGATTGTGTGTGGAGGAGCTATCTCATTTGATCCTAGTCCCTGTCTATTTTGATAGCACACTTTGTTATGCAGGGATGAGGATATCATGTTTTTGAAGGTCTCTTCTTCAAGAACACTTTTCTCTGCCTTGGCTTTGCTGATCACAAGCTCAGCCCGGCACTCAGTCAATTTAGTTATGAGATCTTGGATCTGAGTTCTAAAATCTGTATGTTCATGTTTTAGTACTGAAATGGTTTTCTCCAAATCTTCTATTTTTAACTTGTAGTCATTTTCAGACTTTCTAAAATCAGATTTTAATATGTTTAATGACTCATAATCGGATCTCATCTCTAAGTTGTAGGACCCATAAGGTATCAGCAAAGTGACCCATAAGGTTACACTTGTAACACTTAACTTTGCTTTTATCCAGCCCAAACTTTCCACTAGTAGCATGGCTTGGAAATCTTCTTCCTGTTCCCTTGTAGAACTTCTTGGCTCTGTAAGTGAGGAGAGCCATCTGCTGAACTATCTCCATGTATTCCAGGTCATCTGGATGAATACAGTCCAGGTCTTCAAGAGTGAAGAGATAATTCCCATAGCTTTCATGAGTAGACACAAAGGCTGAGAAGAACTTGTCTCTTGGAATGGACTTCCTTGAGTAAAGTTTTCCCTTGGTGTCTCCGGGAAGGTGATGAAAGGACCCTTTTGTGAGTTGTCAGGGTAGCATATGAGACGATGTTGGGGTTCTATGCAGTCCCTTTCAACCACATGAAGGGCTGAACCCATTGATTGTTGGAATTGCTAGATGAACCTTATATGTTCATCTCCATCTGGTATCCACTGAGAATCCCATATAACTCTATCAGAGTAAGAGTTTTAAGGTTCTCAGTCCTCTTGATCACCACACAATAGTGTGTCCATTGCCTAGGAAGTGAGGACATGAACTTCCTTACAATGTCTCTGTTCTCAAGAGGAACTCCTCCATCCACTAGGGTATCCACAATCTCAACATACCTGAAGTATTGTTGGGTCATGGTTTCACCTGCTTTAAATGTAAAATTTTCAAACTGCTGCTTCAGAAGATCTTTCTTGTTCTCCTTGGCTTCAGAGGAGCCTTCATACATCAGCTTCAGTGCATCCCACAGCTGTTTAGCTGTTTTGCACTTCTTGAAACCTCTGTATACAGAGTTTGGGAGAGTAGTCTGAAGAGCAGTCATGGCCTTCCTGTCAATCTCTACTCTTTTTCTATCTTCATCTGAGTAGTTGGCCATATCTTTAGGAATCATACCAGCACCAGTAGCAGAGGGGGTGCTGGGTATGAAAGGTCCATTTTCAATAGATTCCCACATTCTTGAGTCAAGAGACCTGATGAAGCCTTCCATCCTCATGCACCAGGTATCAAAATCATCAAGAGTGATCAGTGGGGATTTGTTCATGGTTCCAGTCTCCATATCAGTCTTTGAGATGGAAGCCATTTGAAGAGTTTACTTTTTGTGTGTATGAGGGATCTTAAGATGGTTAGATCTTATATCAAGAGCCTCAAAGCTCTGATACCAATTGCTAGATCGATTAAGGGTTTGAACACAATTACAACACAACAACACAATGAGGAGATATCTAAACTCTAATCAAACAGTAAACTGGGTTAACCAAAAGTGATACAAAGAACACAAGTAAAGCAAGAGACAGAACAGGAGAATATGGTTTTCAAGGATGCAGTATATTGCTTTCTCAAGTTCTTTTACAAGTGTTACAAAGTATGTTAAAGATACAAGAAACTTGAAATACTTATACTACAACCTACAGCCGGCTATACTATGAAAGCCAGCTGGATACAATTGACTAGACACTAACAAAATCAATTGTAGAATCAAAAGGCATATCTGCCTTTTGACCTTGTGACTATGACATGCCATAGCTCACATCCTTATACATTACAAAAAGGATAAAGTACATAAAGTGGAAAGTTTCAGACTCAAGACCTCAATGTACAGTTACCAAAAGCATGGACCTTTTCACCAACTCTTGTAAGTTGGTGACTTATCAGAGACGCAGCGGAAAAGGTGCTTTATGGAACAGTACATCAGATAAAGCATGTGTACTAAAAGTCTTCGGAAGAAATCTGTCTTCATAGGGTGAAGCTTCGGAAGACTTTTTCTCTTGAAGCTTTGGATGACTTCATGTTTGGCTTCGGAAGATATTGGTCTTGACTTCGGAAGATTTTACACTTAGAATGTTTTCTAATGTATTGTGTAAAACTTCCGAAGCATTTTTCACTTTAGTACTTAGTGCATGTTGCTAAGACACTTTGGATGTTTTGGGTTGCATCAGACTTAAGGAATCCTTACATAAACTGTTTGAGATAGATGCTAAAGCTCATGGAATTCTGGTCATGGCACTGCCTAATGAAATCTATTCTGGGCTTATGCATCATGAAACTGCTCATGACCTCCGGAAGGCACTGAAAGAACAATTCGGTGGTACTGATGAGGTCTTAGCAAACAATAGGGAAATACTTGCCCAACAATATGAGACATTTGCTCATAGGAGGGTGAGACTCTGACTCAACAGTTTGAGCGTTTTTCATGTTTGATCTCTGAGCTGAAAATGGTCAAACATGAATACACTAATTGCCAGATGAACCACAGATTCCTCAGATCACTGCCTGAGAGACAGGACAATATACAATTGTCGTACGCTCCAATGCAAAGGCTGGATAGCCTATCTCTCACCCAATTTCATGGAAAACTGCTTACATTTGAAAGAGAGATAGAGCAAAAAAGGAAACTGGCATCATCAGGCAAGCTCAGTGAAGACTTTGTACTAGGGAAGATTGCCTTGGTCGGTCATGAGTCAGAATATGCCGCATCAGAAAGTAATTATGATGTGCATATAGATTCTCTTCAAATAGTTTTGATCATGCATTTGTGAGTGTTGATAGTCAGTCAGGCTGTAATAGTGACAATTTGTGCTTCATTATGGATGATTTGAAAGGTATAGTGATGATGACTTAGAAGAGATAGATATTCTAAGCCAAATGGCCTTGATTAATATCAGATCTCAAAAGTTCTACAAGAGAACTGGTAGGAAATTCCTTGGACTCTCTGGTAAAACCAAAGTTGGTTTTGACAAGAGTAAGTGAGGTGTCACAAATGCCACAGGCTTGGCACTTTGCAAGAGAGTGTAGATCATCTGGATCTAACTCCTCTGCACCCTTTGTTACTTTTCCAAGTAATATTCAACAAAACAGAGGGCAACATCTTGCTAGTTCCGGTCATCAATCACAACCTCTATCTCCTGCATATTTTGTCCCTCAGGGTCCAATGCCATATTCATATCCCTCCTATTACATGCCACAACCAGTCAAGTTCAAGTACCCATTGCTCATCAACAATCTCAACCTCAACAACACAGCTTTTTCACCCCAGGAGTTGTTGACTGGAGCAGTTTGCCACATGATATGTCTGGTCATGAACAACTGTTTTCTGGTGCTGGTCATCATGGTGGTGACAATCCTTTTGGAAACCTTGCTCTTATGGCCCTGGAGTCTGGTGATACCTCATCTTCTAATGCCTTCACACCACAGGTATCACAGGTATCCTCTGAGGCAAAGCCAAGCTATGTTCTGAAACATGCATAGCCGCATTTGCATCTATTAGAGAAGAAAATGTAGCTTTAATTAACAAGAACATTGAGCTGAACAAATAATATCCAAAAGAAAAGCTGAATTTGAGTCTGTGCTTAATGATAAGCATGATGAGATTTACAAACTTAAATGCCAAATCACTGATGATAAGGCTAGGGAAGAGTTACTCTAGAGAAGTACAGACCTCAAAGAAACACTTGCAGCTACACAGGTAGAGTGTGATCGATGGGTACATTCCTGCAAGGGTTTTGAAATGCTTCTCAGTAAGCAGTCTGCTTCCAATGTGAAGTTTGGCATTGGTTATAATCATACTGCTCCTCCTACAGATTTTACTCCCAGAGCAGAGGTAGAATCTGATGGAGAAAGCAATAACCAATCCTTTTCATCATGTGATCTACTATCTGATACAGCACCATCAGAGGTTGATGTCAGCATTAATTCCTCTCAAAACCTATTAGCTGATGTTGATGGTTCAAATGCTGACACTCACATGATCAAAAAGTTGATCACTCAGGTGGTATTTCACAAAGTACTGAAAATACTAAAGAGCAAGTAATAACACCTGGAGAACAAACCAAACTACTGCATGTACTAAAGGGAAGAAAACTGTCAATAGAATGGGTGAGAAAACTACTCAAGAAGATATCAAGAAAGCATGTACTGCAAGGAAGAAAAATGTTAGTACTGATCGCAAACTGTTGAAGAATAAGCCTTCAGTAGTTTCATCTTCTTCAGCAGATGATCAACTTAAGATGAAGAAAAAGCCATGTGAAATATGTGGCTTATTCAATCATCTTACTGATGATTGCTGGTATAAAAAGGGCTCCAAACTCAAACACAATGAGAACATTAAAAAGAAAATAGATAAAATGAAAACTGAGTTTGAAACCAAGTTTGTACCAGCAACATCAAAACCTGTAACCCCTAAATCCAAAAAGAAATCCAAAAAGGAAGGGGTTAATCAAGCAACAGCTGAGGTTGCTCAAAGGAAGATGGTACAACACAGGAATCCATCACTTTCAAGCACTAATGTGTCTGATGAGCTGAAGGCTTTATCACAAAATCAGACACGACTTGTTATGATGGTTCAACATCTATTGGGTAGAGTTAACCAATTAGATGCTCTTGTGCTGAAACCACAGAGAAGAAAACCCATGCAAAAGGATTCTTCTTCCTCACCATCTCCATTCCCTCAGGCTGTTCTTTATAGCAAATCTGTTAGTTTACCATCTATTGATATGAACAGACCCAAAACCAAAAAGGTTTAGGTCTCAAAAACTAACTAATTTATTATGATTGCAAGGTTCTTCAGCATGCCACAATAGCATCTGGTATGTAGACAGTGGAGGATCTATGCATATGACAGGGAACAGCTTTCTTCTTCATGATTACTCTGAAGGAAAGAAGGGGTTCGTTTCTTTTGGCAATGATGCTAAGGGTTACATCATTGGCAAAGGAAATAAGGTTTGATGATGTTAACCATGTGGAGAATCTCAAGTACAATCTCTTCAGTGTCAGTCAAATGTGTGATAAAGGCCATGTTGCTCTTTTCACCAGTCAGAATTGCAGGATTCTGTCATCCAAAGCTCAGAGTTTGATTGTTAAGGTGTTGGATGATCACACTCTCCTGAGGGCCAACAGGACAGGAAGAGTGTATGCCTTAGATCTTTCCAAGAAAATTGATCTCAAAGGCCATCCTTGCCTATTTTCCAAGGCTTCTCCTCAAGAATCTATTCTATGGCATAGAAGGCTGGGTCATGTGAATCTTAAAAACTTGAATCAGCTGATACATCATGGCTTAGTAAGGGGATTGCCTATGAAGGAGTTCAGATGTGAAGACAACTGCACTGCTTGTTTGAAAGGAAAACAGCACAAAGTCTCTTTCCCTCCTATTGAAGAACCTAAGTCCATTGCCTGCTTGCAATTACCACACGTGGATATCTTTGGTCCTGTGAGAGTAATGAGTATGGCAAAGAAGAAATACTGTCTGCTAATTGTGGATGATTACTCCAAATTTATATGGACATTCTTCTTGCATTCAAAGGATGTGGCTGCTCAGACGATTATAAACTTTGTGTTGTATGTTGAGAAGCAGTATTCCCTATCTGTGGATGATTACTCCAAATTTGTATGGACTTCTGATTCCTCTACATCATTTGACTTGCCATCTAATACTTGGTTTCAAGAATCTGGATCAACATCTACTGCTGTTGAGCCTGCTACAAACACTTGCACTGATCTCAAAGTGTACCAACAGCTGAAGAATCACCCCATGTCTCAAATCATTGGTGATATCAATGCTGGTGTCTCAACCATAAGTCAATTGTCTAACTTCTGCTTCTATGCTCTCTTCATTAGTCAGCTAGAGCCAAAGAACTATCATGTTGCTTTGAGAGACAATGGATGGGTTGAAGCCATGCAGCTTGAGCTACTTCAGTTCAAAAAGCACCAAGTGTAGGAACTGGTTCCTCTACCCCCAGGTAAGTGCGCAATAGGCACTAAATGGGTGTTTAGGAATAAAACAGATGAAAATGGGCTTATTGTTAAGAACAAGGCCAGACTGGTTGTTCAAGGGTTTGCATAGGAAGAAGGTATTGATTATGATGAAACCTTTGCTCGTGTCACCAGACTGGAGGCAATTAGATTGTTCTTAGCCTATGCTGCATTCCACAATCTAAAGGTTTTCAAATGGCTGTTAAAAGTGCATTTTTATATGGTAAAATAAAAGAAGAGGTTTATGTGTGTCAACGACCAGGTTTTGAGGATAATAAACATCCAAATTGGGTATACAAGCTTGATAAGGCTCTTTATGGGTTGAAACAAGCTCCTAGAGCCTGGTATGGGACACTATCAAATTTTCTTCTTCAAAATAATTTCACTAGAGGCTCCATAGATAAAACTTTGTTCATTAAGAAGGCGGATCAGCATAAGCTACTTGTTCAAATTTATGTTGATGATATTAATTTTGCATCCTCTGATCCCTAGTTGTGTGATGACTTTACCAATTTAATAAAAAAGAAGTTTGAAATGTGTGCAATGGGAGAATTACAGTTCTTTCTAGGGTTGGAAATCAAACAAAAGGCTGATGGGACTTTCATTCATCAGTCTAAATATACAAAAGATCTTTTGAATAAGTTTGATTTACAAAATTGTAAGCCCTGTTCTACTCCCATGTGCAACACCACACAACTGGATGCAGATCAGAAAGGTAAAGCTGTTGATGAAATACTTTACAGATGTATGATTGGGTCCTTGATGTATTTAACAGCCTCTAGACCAGATATCATGTTTGCAACTTGTGTTTGTGCTAGATTTCAGGCTGCTCCTAAAGAGTCTCATTTGATTGCAGTCAAGAGGATCTTTAGATATCTGCAAGGTACACAATCTCTAGGTTTATGGTATTCCACTGGACACTCTTGCAAATTGGTTGCTTTATCTGATATTGACTATGCACGGTGTAAGTTAACTAGAAAGTCAACTTCTGGTGGCTGTCAATTCCTAGGCAACTGTTTGATTTCTTGGAAGAGTAAGAAACAAACATCTGTTGCTACATCCACTGCTGAAGCAGAGTATATTGCTGCTGCAAGCTGTACTTCTCAGGTACTCTGGCTTCAGAACCAACTTTTGGATTATGGCATTACAGAGACTAAGACTCCATTATTAATGGATAGTGCTTCAGCTCTTTGCATTGTCAAGAATCCTGTCCAGCACTCTAGGATCAAACATATAGAGATCAGACATCATTTTATTAGGGACTGTTTTCAAAAAGGTCTGATTGATCCAAAGTTTGTGCCTAGTGTTGATGAGCTTGCAGACATTTTTACTAAGCATTTGGATAGTTCAACTTTCCAAAACCCTGTGTTAAGGCTTGGTATGCTACAGCTAGAATAAGTGACAACTACTGATGATCTCAATAAACAAGTACTGATGATCATTAGTAAACGTCACAAATAAGTATTGATTTTGTTACAAACTACTGATGCAGTTCTAACTACTGATGTTAGTAAACACATATCAGTACTGTTGTCCTATGAAACAACTGAAAAACAGCCAAAAGGTCTGATGAGTAAGTATTGAGGACAGTATGAAACAGCTGAAAAGCTAAGAATGGACAAAAACTACTGACGGGAATTTTCTCTTCAGTTGTTTCTAAAACTGTTGTTTCATCTTAAACAACTGATGACAAAACCATGTCTTTAGTAGTTTCACAACTACTGATGACTAACACCAGGTCGTCAGCTGATTACAACAACTAATGACAAAACCATGTCTTCAGTAGTTTCATAACCACTGATGACTAACACCAAGTTCTTAGTTGTTTCCAACATCTGAAGCCAAAACAATGGTTTTTCAGTAGTTTTATAACTACTGATGCCTAAAACCAAGACTTCAGTTGTTTCAACCTCTGAAGTTTAATATCACGTCATCAATCGTTTACAACTACTGATGACTAACACCAAACCCTTCAGTTGCTTCATAACCCTTATCCTATAAATACCTATCCTACAGAGCTTCATCATCTCAAACCTAATGTTCAAAAACTCCAAACCTTCTCTCACATCAATGGTGAACATGCAGCTTAAACCACGACACAACTGTGTTGCCTACCTTACCAAATCACCTTTCTGGACAAAATTTGATACTGCTATTGATCTCAGGGTCCATTCTTCATACAAAGTGGCCTTCCTTATCAATCCTACCATTTATGCCGAATCCCTAACACAGTTCTGGACGAACGTCACCCTTACCACTGGGGAGAATGCCACCGAGTCTCTCCAGTCGTTCGTCAACTCCCGGAAGGTGGTCATCACTCCGTCAATCCTTTGCCAAATACTACACCTGGATGATGCCACCTTCCCCGCTGGATATTCAAAGGGCATCACTGATCTATCCTTTGCCCAACATGGATATCAGGGTAACCTCAGCGCTTCTACCATCTTAAAGAGGCATTTCCATGACGCCAAACACCTTATTTTTCATATGGTAAATGTCTACCTAGCCCCTAAGACTTTGTCGTGGGATCAAATGTCTACCAGGTGGCAGCAAGTATTTTTCTCTATCCTTGAGCAACAAAACTTAAATTTTTCTGAAATATTATTTCTTGAACTTAAGGATATGGCCTCCAAACCTATTGCTAACCGATGGATATTATATCCACGGTTCATAATGGCCATAATAAAGAACCAGCTGAAAGCTGAGGGACTTGTTGGCCTTGGAGTCCCTGCCATGGCTGTATTGCCTGAAGTATACTCCAGGCACAACTCAGACCAGTCACTCAAACAGGCTGCCAAACTGCGAAAACCCACGCAGCTGGAACCCATAGCACCCACCTCCAAATCCAAAGTCCCCACCAAACCCGAACACAAGAAAGCCAAAAAGGCTACTCAGGGAAATACGTCCCTTGAGGATGCCCCTGCAACACAAACGCAGGATATATCTACTGGTCATAACCCCTCAGTAGATACACGTACTCACCCACCCTCAACCGCTCAGGTTTCCTCTCAACAGGAGCCTGTAGCAACCACCTATGGGGCACCTATACATCTGGAACCTTCCTCACTTGAGGAGGTTGCCATTGAAACGCACCACTATCCCCGGGTGCATACTGCCTTCACACCATTTCCCACTGCAACCGCCCCCCAAAGTCTACAATAATAGTTGCAAAGGTGCTGACTCAGTTGCATTCCTCACCCCCTCCCTAGATACCAATCAAAACTGGGATAGCCTCAACCATTGAGGGGGAGGAACAAAGTGCTTCTCATAACCCACAGCACAGGGGTTACCATGTTCCATCTCCAAGTGTAGAAAAGGAGATTCGAACTTCTGGTGAGGCTGCCACTTCTCCTGCTTCAGCAAATGATCAGGATGAAGTTGGTATATCCACAAGACCTCACCAGAGGCAACTGCCGATGAAGGACATCGTCCTCAGGCAGGAAGTCCCCAGTACCACGAACAAGGGGCACATGCTACTACTGATCTACACTCAGAGCATGTACATCCTGATTCAATCAGGAGTTCAGGTGATTCATCTCAGAATGATGATGACCTGGGCTTTTTCTACGATGTTCTAGCCCACAATACCATCCTCGAGAATGAGGTGAGCAGACTCAAAGAGCTGCTTGCCAACATGTGTCAGGATCAAAGACCATCTACCCCACAAACCCCACAGATGGCACCTTCAATTGAAGGTTTACCAAACACTGAGCCTACCCATATAACTGAGCCACCAGCCTCTGCTTTCGGCACCATCTCTCAGGGACAGAACCCCTCTGAGAAGATGGTTCCTATCTTTCAAAAATCCTTACCTCTCATCACTCCCATCATCACTCATATAGTGCATAAAGCCATTGATGAGAGGATTCCCTCAAATCTACAAACCCTGATTCCAATGCAACAAAAAAGGGGGAGACTGCAAAGTCAAAGGCAGTGAAAGACAAAAAAGAAGAGAGTTGATGCTGAGAAAGAGGCTGAAACAGAGAAACAGACTGAGAAAGAAAAGGAGGTTGAGAAAGAACTAATCTCAGAGCAGTTAATTACATATAAAAGAAAGAAAAGTGCTGAGTCAGGAGCTGATGAAGAGAAATCATTAGAAGACCTTGTTAAAGATGCTAATGAAGCTCATAGCAGATGAATGGATACAATTATAGATCAGCTATTTAGACATGGTCATGACACAGCCACATTAGATTCTGAGATCAGAAGTCTGGAAATAGAATAGATACAATCAAGATGGGCCAGTTATAGTGTGATGGAAAGGGAGAGATTGGAAATCATGATCAGGTTTATAGCTAAATATCTTGGAAGATCATTTATTGAAATCAAGTCATGGTCCGGGGACAGCATCTTGGCAGTAACCACCAAGATCTGTTCATCTGAAGTATACACCAAAGGGTTGGTCATTGAAGCTTTGAATGAAGCTGGTGCTGGGAGCAGGACTGAACTGGTCAAACAATCCAAAGCCTCACTTACATCTAAAATGCTAGAACAGCCTGTCAACATTCCCACACCAAAACCACCACAACCACAACCCACTAAACCAACTTCCTTACCCACAAAACCAATAGCCGATGATGTACCCCAGAAAAGGAAGAGAAGGGTACTGAGGCTAGAAGAGGAAGAAGAAGATAATTATGAAGATGAAGATAGGCTGCCAATCTCAGCTGTTATACAGTTCCCTAAGGCCATACGTCACTCTCCAACAATTACTCCTGAATCTCAAAGACAAATTGTGAAAGTGAAGCTAGAAGAAGAAGAGCTTCACAAACAACATGATGAGGAATTGTTGAGAAGAGTTGACAAAGCATATGCTGCGACATCTTCAATCATCAACATGAAGAAACATGCTCAGAGGTTATACACTCTAAGACACACATTTCAATATCAAAAAGACAGAGTGAGGATTTGGCCCGATCCCAGGGTGTCTCATAGGATTCAAAAGAAAAATATTCTACAGAGATACATTGGCCAAGTAAAGAAGATTGTAGATGAAGTGATCTCTCTGGCCTTTGTAGTATCACCTTGGCAGATCCTAGATGACTTCAAGAAAACCTATAAAGCTAAACTGACCCCACAAAAGATGTTGGAGAATAAAGTGGTGAAAAAGGGGTTAGTATATAAGAGGCTTGAGGAAGTTAGAAAGAATGAGCTCCAGTTGTTTTTAGAGGGTATTCACCCAGATGAATTTGCTTATAGAATCATAACAACTGTGGAGCTAAAAAATGGGAAGCAGGTCAAATACCTATGTGAGTACTATGGGCCTGAATCACTCTTTGAAGGAGAAGCAGAAGAGCTTACCATAGAGGAACAAGTAACCTTCATTGAGGCCTATACAAGGGAGTCTTACAGACTCATATTTGGGAAGTAGATATCATGGATGGGGTAACAGCTTTGTGTGCAGCTCCCCAAGATAGAGTTCCCATCCATCCTTTGCCAAATAGATCTTTGAGACTTCTTCCCAGGCCGGTGCTTACAAGGGTCACTTCTGAGCTGATCTAGAAGACAAAAAGACCAATCATTCGGCCATAATAAGTGGGACATCTTTAATAAGCTTAAAGGTTTTGGCTGCATTGGTTCAGGTGGAGTTTGTTGGACCAAAAGAACCAATAAGCCAGATCAGAAAAACCTTTAAGTCCACAAGACATCACTACAACTGCTGAAGACTTGACCAGCTGTTTGACAAAGTCTAAAGATCAACAACTGAAGACTAAAGTACTGAAGACTTCAACAGCTGAAGATTAAAGTACTGAAGATCAACAGCTGAAGTACAAAGACTAAAGACATAAGCTGAAGACATCAGCTGATGACAACAACTGAAGTTCAAGAAGTTCAAGAAGTCCAAGTACTGAAGCTTTCAGAGTTTGTCACAATAGCTGAAGAAGCATTCTTCAGTTGTTGTGATGGTTTCCTTTCAGTATTTTTATTTTTTGTTTCAGTACTTGTAAAACGACTGAAGAGCATGTTCTTCAGTCATTGTAGTATCAGTAGTTTCTTTTCAGTAGTTATAGTGACAGTTAACACTTAGTATTTTTGTTAGAAGATGTCAGCTGTTTGACATCTTCAATAGTGTGTTAACTTTCAGTAGTTAAATAACAGTTAGATGTCAATGTCAAGTGACATCAACTGACGTCGTCTTTCCTTTTAAAAGGAAAGATGACCTAATTGTAACCGTGCGATAAGCCAAGCCAAAGCGTGGATTGAATAAATATATTCTTTTGGCAGATTTTCTCTCTATAACAAACACTGTTTCATTGATAAATTTCATGTGTTCTTGTTTAAATTTGTTAATTTGTGTGCTCATTCCACTGCAAATCCAATCTAATTGATCAAACTAGATACCGTGATCCTAACAATTTACCAACAAAATAAGCAGAGATATTGTAACATCAAATATCATCTGATTTTCAACTTAAAAAGCATATATTTGCAAAGATTATGCAGATTCATATTGTAATTTTCAAACACATTCTATTTTCAGTTCACACAAATACTTTGAACATAAAGCCTCATCATTTCAAATCAACATTTCAAATTTTGATTATGATTATTGAATATTTTCTGAGAACAACTCTTTCATTATTACTCCCCGTAAACTTTTAAGTTTGAAAAAACTTATAAGTTTCTTATTAAAGAGAATAAGATCACACAGCATATTGATATATTGCCTTCACACACAAAGACATACATAAAAGAAAAATGAAAATAGAATCAAAATTCTAATATAAGCACAGAATAAATGTCTGCAGAGAGATCATATTAATGAAGATCAGCACATTAAAGTAAAAAAAAATGTGGAGAGTTATAGACAATGAATAAATCATGATCAAGTGTGTTCCAGGTCAGTGATATCACAGCAAAGGAGACACAAGATCTAAGGACAGACAATGAGTGTTTTTGACAAAAATATTAACTCACTTTTCAATTCTTGGATTGATTAATGTTGATTTAGATATGACATGATGTAAAGCATACAGAGACTAAGAGAGCTCAACTATCGTCATGAAATCTAAGAAAGAACACATGCTCAACTTATTACCTGAAACATAGATATCACCAGAGTTTATGTTACTTAGTTAACAGAGGATGATCATGGATAACCATTTGATCAGCTCTGACTATTCATTTGAATAGGTTTTGCACATTGGCATCTTTTTGCATCAAAATGAGAATCTAGGTCTGTAATGACTTACAACAGAGGATATCTCAGTACTTCAGGTCTATGATTACTCATAACAGAGAAGTGAAATGATTCTTTGTAACAGATCTCATGATTTCACATAGTTCCAACAGGTGTGAGAGATGTATCTTAACAAACATTCATTCTGATAAGCTAAAACATCTCAAAAGTACTCAGATGAATACATACAAGCATGCATATTTAGTTTGATCACAAGAATTTACTTTTTCAGCATAATAGTCAGATATTGTCTAGACATCATATCTGATCATGTCTAGACTTTATTAATGAGTGAAGTATGCAACTGATCTCACTAATGTACTATCATTTCTCACATGTTACAAAACATAATCCTTTATAAAAAGAACTCTACTTTTGTATTTTTTGATATATAATTTTGTATTTGATTTTGTTTTTTCTTATTATGAAAAACATAAAATCACATACACACAAATTATAAACAGGCAATTAACAATGAGAGTATCACTTATTATGATCTTTTGATTTAGGAAGATTACATATGATTTATAAGACCAACTAATTCTACTAAGTACTCAAACCGTCCTTGTAGGAAGGCTTTAGTAAATAGATTACCAATTGTTTTTGTGTTACAATTTGAATCAATATGATTAATCCTTTTTCAGAGTTATCTCTAAGAAAATGATATCGAATTTCGATATGTTTTGGTTTTGAGTGTTGAACAGGATTAGCTGTTATGAACATAGCAGTTGTGTTATCAATGTAAATTGGTGTTTTAAGAATGTTGAACCCATAATCCAGTAATTGATTTTGCAACCAAAGGATTTGAGAACATCCTGCTCATGCAGCAATGTACTCAGCTTCTGCAATTGAAACAGAGACATTTGTTTGTTTCTTACATTGCCACGAGACTAATCTGGGACCAAGAAATTGACACCCACCCGAAGTAGATTTTCTATCTTGACAGCATCCACCATAATCATTATCTGTATATGCATATAGTTCAAAGTTACCCTCGTAAGGATACCAAAGCCCTAAGACTGGTTTACCTTTGAGATACCTGAATTTCCTTTTGACAACAATTAAGTGAGATTCTTTCGGGTCTGATTGATACCTGGCACATACACAAACAGCATACATAATGTCTGGTCTAGATGGAGTAAGATACATCAAAGATCCAATCATTGATATGTATAACGTTTGGTCAATAGATTTTCCTTTTGGATCAGGTTCAATCTTGGTGTTAACATATGCTGGAGTTCGTATGGACTGATAGTCTTGCAACTTAATTTTCTTTAAGAGCATGTCAACAAACTTTTCTTGATTGATGAAGATTCCATCTGTAGTTTGCTTGACTTGAAGTCCAAGAAAGAAGTTAATCTCTCCCATAGAACTCATTTGGAATCGAGATTTCATGATTTCTTCAAATTCATTGCACAATTTTGGATAGGTAGAACCAAATATGATGTCATCAACATACACTTGTACACATAAAAGATCATTATTATCCTTCTTTATGAATAAAGTTCCATCAATTTTCCCTCGTGTGTATCCATGTTGGATTAAGTGTTGTGAGAACGTCACATACCAAATTCTAGGGGCTTGATAAAGTCCATATAAAGATTTACTCAGTTTATATACTCGATGTGGAAATTGTGCATCCTCAAAGCCTGTAGGTTGCTTCATAAAGACATCGTCAGTGATTGGACCATATAGAAATGCACCCTTTACATCCATTTGATACACCTTGAATTTCACGAATGAAGCATAAGCCAGAAAAACTCGAATTGATTCAAGTCTTGCAACTGGTGCAAACACTTCATCATAATCTATTACTTCTTCCTGTGTGTATCCCTGTGCAACAAGTCTCGCTTTATTCCTTATTACAACACCACGATCATTAGTCTTATTTCTAAATAACCATTTCGTGCCAATTGCATTTTCTCCTTCAGGTAGATCCACCAAATTCCACACTTCTTGTTTGCGGAATTGAAGTAATTCTTCTTGCATGGCTTATATCAAACCATTGTCCTTTAATGCTTTGGTAACATTTTTAGGAAGAATTTGAGAAAGAAAACAAGAGTATAAGCATACGTTTGCTTGTTCTAATTTACTCCTTGTTGTTCACTCATTCAACGAACCAATAATCTGAGAAATTGGATGATTCTTTTGAATACGAGATGTAGTAATCTCATCACATTGAACATTGACATCCAGATTTGTTTGATTCAAGTTGGAAAACTCATGTATCAAAGTAGAAGAATGTGGATTGAAGTTTGGAACTTGAGTAGGTGAATTGACAAAGTAATCAAAGTTACCTGTATCAACTACATCACCTAAAATGGATGATGTTCCAGACTCAGGTATCACAAACTCATTACCATCATTTGGAATATTTTGTGATTCTTCCTAATTAATTGACTCTGAATTATCTAAAACGGTATTTTCATGGTTTTGTATTGTTGAATCCTTGACAAATGACAAAAATGGGTAGTTTGAGCTTGAATCATCTAGGTCATGAGAATCTGAATCTTCACTAAAGATCCAAGATCTCCTCTTGAGTTCTTCTTATCTGTTGAATGAAGACAATTTGGTTGATCAAACAAATTAGATTGAAAAGAGTTTGATAATGAATCTAAGTCAAATAACCATGCAGGACCATTTGAAACTGAGGGAAAAGAAGTTTCCAGAATTTTAACGTTGAATGTTTCAAGGAGTACATTTGTCTTAGAGTTGTAGACTCGATAGGCTTTTGAAACCGATGAATATCCAACGAAAAATCCATTATCGGATTTTGCTTCAAATTTTCCTAATTGATCACTTGAATTAAGAATCGTAACAGGATAACCAAATGATTTTAAAAAGTTTATGTTTGGTTTTCTGCCAAACATTAACTCATATGGAGTTTTCAGTTTATCTTTGACGATTAAGATTCGATTCTGAACGAAACACGCAGTTGATATTGCTTCATCCCAAAAAGTGATAGGGATTTTTGCATTAGCTAACATAGAACGAGCAGCTTCAATAAGTGTTCTATTCTTCCTTTCAGCAACTCCATTTTGTTGAGGAGTTCTGGGAGCACTGAACTGATGAGCTATCCCTTCTATGCACAAAACATTTCAATGTTAGCATTTTTGAATTCCGTTCCATTATCACTTCTTATTATTTTCACTTTGTTGTCTAACTGATTTTCAACTTTAATGATAAATTCTTTTAGAAAATCAGTTGTTTCAGATTTGGCATAAAGAAAGAAAACCCATGAAAATCTTCTGAAGTCATCAATGATAACTAAAAAATATGATTTTCGTCCAATACTCTTGACGTTTGTTGGTCCAAAAACGTCCATATGTAACATCTGCAGAGGTTTGGATGATGAGTTTATAGGCTTGGACTTATAAGACGCTCTGTGTTGCTTTCCCATCAAACAAGTTGAGCAGTGATCATTTGTTGCAAACTTCTTAGATGGAAGTCCAATGACATGATTTCCTGCTACAAGCTTGTTCATGTTCTTGAAGTTTGAATGACCGAGACGTCAATGCCAAAGCTGGCTTTCATCATTTGATGCCTTTGGAATTAGACATGTTGTTTTAGTTGAAGGATCAACTTGAGATATATCCAATTTGTATACATCTCTGTCTCTCTCAGCTGTAACAATCACCCAATCTTTGCTTATCTTGAAACCTGGCTTCAAAACATAACAGAATGAATCATCAAACAGAACAGAATAAGATTTGTCACATATTTGAGATACGCTTAAAAGATTAAAGTTCAACTGTGAACAAAAGTTGACTTTATCAAAGCTTATTATCCCATTGGATATTGTTCCTTCTCCGGTTATTTTTCCTCCAGCATCACCACCAAAGGCGACGTGAGTTCCATCTTTTGACTTAAAGTCTTGTAACAAGGCAGTATTGCCTGTCATGTGTCGACTACACCCACTATCCACATACCATGTATTGATTGGTCTTTTTGGGCGTACCTGCACTACAAGAAAGTTAAGTTAAAATATCTACCAAGCCGAAATGGTCTTGGGCTTTCCATATTTATCAACAATTGTAAATTGTTTATAATGGAGATCATTCAAATCAGGTTTATTTTTGATGAATTTTACCAATTTTATTTTGAAAATTGTTTGATTTATTTTTGTGAACATTCATACCATTTGATTAATCATCTTTTGAAATGTATTGATGACTAACATTTTTATTAGTAATCCTTACAGATGTTGGTACGAAATGTTCTTGCATGTTATGTTTTGAGCTCATATAATTGTTCTTAGGAAGATCTCAAACCTACATTAGGTTGATTAATGTCTCTTTGAAATCCATTAGTTTGATTTCTCAAATACTGTGGATTAGCAAATCCTTTGCTCATGTTTGGTTTTGCAAAGTTTCTAGTGGGAGATCTATTTCAAAAGTAAAAATTTGCAGTGTTCTGAGTCTTTCCATCACAATAAGTACAATATTTGTTATAATAACAATCTGCTGTCGAATGATTTCTCATGTCACATATGTGACAGTACTTGTTAAAGTAGCACTCAGCGGTATTGTGATTATTCATATTACAAATTTCACAGTACTTTTGTGGAGTTAAAAACAACTTTTTCTTAACTTTTGACAATGAAATAGTGTTTGATTTTGATGTCAAATAGTTAAATTGTTGTCTTTCATTTTTCATAGTTTGATTTTGTGTCAGATTATTGTTCATTTGTTTAACATGAACTTCCTTCTTGAATGTATTAGAAACAAATCTTTTTGCAACAGCGGAAGTCTTTGAATCTGAACTAGATTTCAGATCAGAGTTTGATTTGTTCATAATATTTGCTTTATTATTTGGAAGAGAATTCATATTTAACATACCTGCTGACACAAATTTAATTGGTTTTAGTTTTGATGTTTGATTTGTTGCTTTAATCAAATTTTTTGAACTTTTGTTTTGTTCAGATGTTGCGTTTGTAGATTTCATTCTTCTTCTTTGATTCTTTGATTTAGAAGAACTTGGTTTATTTTCAAATTGAACATCATGAGAAGAAGATTCCTTTTCTGATTGAAATTGTTTCATATTGATGGTGTTTGAATCTTCTGATGTTCCTTTCTGTTGTTTGTCCTTGTTTTGAACTCTCACTTCTTCTATTACATTATGAATTTGATCAGAAGAGATATTTTGTTTTGGTTGTTTTGGTTCATATGATTTTATCTTGATTAGATGACCATTTTTGATGTTTTCTTGATCTTTTTCAACAAACACTTGAACATTTTCTTTTTCTTCTTCTGTATTCTTGTTTTTGATCTAGAAGGCTTTAAGCTTTGCTTTATTTTCAGGTGAATGATCATGAGTATTGAAGTTCTCTGGTAGTGTGTATGTGATAGATTTGGGCATAGGTTCATCAGTGAAACCTAACCCTGCCTTTTGTTTATCTTTTCTTTCACTGATTAGTTTTTCAACTATCATTTTTGAACTCTTTACTTTTGCTAGATCAACTTGAGTAGCAGCATGTGCTATTTTCTCTTGTTCAAGATTCTTGGTCATCTCTTCTAGTTGTTTGGTAACAATTTCTAATTCTTTGATTGTTTTGTTCCATGAAGTTTGAAGAGAGATAATGTTTTGATCTGTAGTTTTATGATCAGATTTAAGTTGTTTATGCATTCCTCTTGTTTTACCTTCTCACAGATTTTGAATGAATAGTTTCTGCAGTGTTCAACATGTTCATTGCATTATTTGGTGCAAAGCTTTTCTCTTACTTCTAATGGTATTTCAGGAAATTTTGGAACTGTGGTTTCAGGTGTTGAAGTAGAAGAGTTAACCTTTGGTTGATCAGACTGAACCATTAGAGCTACTTCCTCTGTATCCTCTTTAGGATCAGACTTGTCCTCCAATCATAGTCGTCTTCCTCTTCGTCACTTTCCACTTTTGGGTCATTGTTTTCTGACCAATCTTCTTCTTGAATTTCTGCAATAAGAGATAAACTTAATGTTAATTCATTTGTAAATTGATCTGCATATGCACTCCAATCATATCCATCTTTTATGCTGACTACTAGTGTTTTCTTTGTTTCATCGGATGATTTGGTTTCATCTTTAAGCTCTAGCATAGGAAGACTTTGATAAGGCTTTTGAAAAGTCTTCTGAGCTTGTTGAAACCTTTGATTATTTGAGCTTGATTGAGCACTTCCTCCATTATTCCTTGGAGCTTTGCATTCTCTTGAGAAGTGTCCATAACTGTTGTAGTTAAAACATCTAGCTTTTGACTTGTCAAATCCAACAGTCTTGTTTGCATTAGGCTTGTATTTCTTGTTGACATAAGAATGTTTTTGAGTCCTGTAGGCAATCATCACCATCTTCCAGTTCAAGTCCATCTCTTCAACATCTTCAGGATCCATCTCAAATAAATCATGCAAAACAAAATCTAGTTAAGTTAAATGGCTACCTTGATATGCTTGAAAGCTGGCCATAAACGCATGTGAATGCAGTTTTGGACTCTTCATCCTCTAATAGGATGTTAATCACATCTTTAACTTTGCTAGATTTAGCAGAGTTAGATGATGAAGAAGTTTTTGTCTGAATATTTGATGATTATGACTATGGTTATGAGGAGATTGAGAATGAGACTGAGTTGTATATGCAGGTGCACTGGTAAATGATGAGTCAGTGAAAAATCCTGCTCCAACAAACAGATCTCCTTCTTTTTCAGGACTTTTCTCACTCTTTGCCATGAATGCATTCTCTACAGTGATTGCAGGAGAAGCAACAAACTGATATTGAGACATTGATGCTACTCTATCATTGTTCCTTGAGCTTTCATCAATCTCCACTGATTCTATTTTTGCAATAAGAAGATCTAGATCCATTGGAAACATCTCAGTATGCTTTAGTAGAGTTACAGTTTGTTTCCATGATGATGGTAAAGCATTGAGTAGTGTGAGATTTAAATCTTCAAGATCAGGTTTGATACCAGCTGTTGACATCTCAGTTATGAGTTGAACAAATGTGTTCATCATCTGATTTATTGTCTCTTCAGACAAATGTTAAAACAATTCTAATTGTCTTTTAAGCTTCTATTTCTTTAGATTTTGAATCTCCTTACCTCCTTCACAAAAGATCTTCAATGCTTTATATAGTGTATATCCAGTTTGATATGCATCAAGCCTTGTAAGAACTTCCAAAGGCAGTCCTTTACACATCAAGGAATAGGCTTTAATATCATTCTTAACTCTTTTCAGATCATCTCCTTGAAGATCATCTTTTGGATAAGGTTCTGGAGAATCTTTAGTATACACAAATCCTCTGTCAGGTCCATCAGTTATTATAGTTATGCATGCTCCTTTTTCTATAGATTTCCAGAGATCAGTGTCAATGGAATTAAAATGTTGTTTTAGTCTAACAGACCAATTTTTGAAATCAGCTCTATTTTTAAGTTTTGGAACTCTGTTTTCAGAATCTTCTAATTTTACCATTCTTATATTTTTTATGTTTTCTTATATTTTGAATTTTTTTTAAATTGAAAAACTTTTCAAAGAATTTTCTTTAAAAAAAATTCTATGTATCAAGGTTGAAATGTCTGAACAGTATTTAAACGCCTCAATAGTTGATGCGTCTAAGTTGAGAGTTGTCTAAGGGAATGCCTTAGAAAATTTTTGGAAAATGTCTAAGTATTAATGCGTCTGGAAGGCTTCAAGCACCTAAACAATTGTCAAACGCTTGAATAGTTGTCAAACGCCTAAACAATTGTCAAACGTCTAAATAGTTGTCAAACGCCTAAACAGTTATCAAGTGCCTAACAATTATTAACTCAATAAAGGTGATACGTCTGAGATTTTTCTCTTCAACAGTACTCAAACGATTGACTAAACACGTCTACACAGTGTTAATGCGACTAACACTTAGACAAATCTTCAGTCAATCTCAGCTCATGCGACACATTCATCATCTTCAAATGAATGTAACAAACTCAAATCTTCTGAATTCTTCAAATGTTGATGAATTCCATTGAAACTTTTCAATTAAACAAGTTTTATGCCGATAAACATTCTTCTTAATATCAATTTCTTCAATTTCAACAACAAATCACTCAATTTTGAGATTTTCAGTTCGAAACTTCAAACCTTTTTCGAACAACAAATTCAACAAATTGATTTGAATTTGATGAATTGATTTGCTAATTGTGATTCAAATCATGTTTCTGATGATGAAACACAACTGAAATTCACAAATTTTCAATTGAATTGTATCTCAATCACAGATTCAGTGAGATTTTGAGGTTTTCAAGTTCGATGAACTTAAAAAGAAAATCAATCACTAACAGCATACCAACAGCTCTCATACCATTTGATAGGATTAAAAGTATCAATATGTGATGATTTATGAACACAATTTAATGAAATTCACACAAAGTAATCAAATCAAAACAAGATATCAATAAAATTCAAGTTTTCATTAATATCAATCAAGATAATTACAAGTATGAAAAGTAGATTCGAATATCTTGTGTATTCGTTTTTATCTACCTGCAAATCTAAGCTATTTATATTGAAAACAAAAAAATAAAGGAACTAAAAAATTACACAAATAGTCCCTATACTATTACAAATTATCAAAAGACAAATAAAGACAACATGTTAATCTTTCATAGAGCACTTAACATCGTCCGCACACATTTGTGGCGTTCATTATGCTCTTCACCCCTTATTGGAACTACCTTTATTGTGTTAACCAGGGATAAGATAGGAACCCACAGGGATTTGAACCATTTATTTTGAATTTTAAACAACCAATGAGGTCTACTCATCTATTGTGTTGAATATACAACCACATCATATAATGAACTAGCAACCTCTAGGTCTACTTTCTCTATGTTACCTTAGTAGCTTACTAGTTTTACTATCATTTTACCTTTTATTTTACTTAGACTTTTTAGACTTATACTTTGAACTTTGCATCTTAATCATTTGAAAGTTTTAAAGTCCCAAACAATTTGTTCCATGTGTACCATTTTCCATGACATTGAATCAGTATCACAGATTTGATTTCATTTCTTTTAGCTAAGTTGTCATCTTCCCTCGTTTTTTTGGTAGTTAAATAAAACAGCTAATTTAAAACTAATCTAACCTAATCTCCCCCTAAAATTGTAAAAGTGAAAATCTTTTTGCGTTATTGGAATATTAATAAACAGGAAAATAAAATAAAATAAATTAAAATAAAATTTAAATAAACGATGTCAGACTAGACACTTTCTTCCTCTAAGATCACATTACTTTCCTTTTTCACGCCATTAACCTCTAATAAATATAAAAACCTTGGTTTATGAAATGCTTTTGTTTAGAGGTCGGCGCGTTGAAAATATGTATTAATTTTACCATATTATTTATTGCTTTTCAAAACAATCACGCATAAAGTGATACTTAACGCCAATGTGTTTACTTTTAGGATGTTGGACAAGATTTTTTGTTACGGCTATTGCAGTAGAATTATCAACATAGATAGGAGTGTTAGAAAATTATAACCATAGTCGTGCATTTGCTATTGAATCCAGATGATTTGTGAACAGCAACTTGCAGCAGCAACATATTCAGCTTCACATGTTGACAAAGCAACGAAGGTCCTCTTTTTACACTGCCAGGTGACTAACCGTCTACGATAGAACTGACATCCTGCTGATGTTGACTTGTAATTCATTTGCATTTGAAAGGATTGGGATCTAGTTTGATCAATTAGATTAACATTTGTAGCAGAATAGAACAAGAATTAGACGAAATTTAAGCAAGAATAATATGAATATTCAATCAAACAGTGACGGTTATAAAGAGAGATAGTTTTCTACAAAGAGAATATTTTCATTCACGCACAAGCTTCGGCTACAAAGAAATTAGGTCAGCATTCCTTTTATAAGGAATGTGACATCAGCTGATGTCACTTGATAGTGACAGCTACCTGATTTATACAAACAACTGAAAGTAGACTAAACTACTAAAGATGTCCACAATAACTGAGGACACCTTCACAAAAAGCTAAGTACAAGCTAAAATTACAACTACTGAAGTTATAACATCTCAAGTGTAAGAACTTCAGATGTTTACATAAAATAAAACTACTGATTACAAACTACTGAAAAGTAAACCATCACAACTACTGAAAAGAACTACTTCAGCTGTTGTGACAACTTCTGAGAACTTGGTCTTCAGACTTTGTCTTCAGCAGTTGTCTTTAGACTTTGTTTTCAGAATTTCTCTTCAACTGTTGTCTTTAGACTTTGTCTTCAGCTGTTGTCTTCAGACTTTGTCTTCAGCCATTGTGTTCAGACTTTGTCTTCAGACTTTGTCTTCAGCTGTTGTAGACCACTTCAGTTGTTATGATGTCTGTGGGACTTAAAGGTTTTTCTAATCTGGCTCATTTTTTCTTTTGGTCCAACAAACTCCCCCTGAACCAATGCAGCCAAAACCTTTAAGATTATTGAAGTCTCGCTTATTGGCAGAAACATTTTCTAGATCAGCTCAGAAATCACCAAATTAAGCTCAGGACAGGGAAGAGGTTTCAGAAAGTTTGATTGGCAAAGGATGAATGGGAACTATGTCTTGGGGAATTGGACACAGAGCTATTACCCCATCCATGAGACCTACTTCCCAATGATGAGTCTGTAAGACTCTCTAACATAGGCCTCAAGGAATACAACTTGTTCTTCCATTGGGAGTTCTTCGGCTTCACTTTCAAAGAAGAACTCACGCCCATAGTACTCTGATAAGTATTTTACATTCTTTCCATTCTTTAGCTCCATAGTAGTTATTTCTCTTTATGCAAACTCATCAAGATGAGTACCTTCAAGTAACAACTGGAGCTCATTTCTTCTTATTTCTTCAAGCTTCTTGTAGATCAACCCCTTATTCACCATTTTGTTTTCTAGTAAAGTTTGTGGAGTCATCTTAGACTTGTAAGCTCTCTTAAAGTTTTCAAGGATTTCCCAGGGTGACACTACAATGGCCATCATTATCACAGCATCTACAGTCTTCTTTACATAGCCATTGTATCGACTTGGAATATTCTTTTATGAATTCTGTCACTTACTCTGGGGTCAGGCCAAATTCTCACTCTTTCTTTCTGATATTGAAATGGGAATCTCAGAGCATACAACCTCTGAGCATGTTTCTTCATAGCTTGTATGGATGAAGACTTAGGAAACTCATTATCAACCATCATGAACAGCTGCTCATCATGTTGTTTGTGTTGTTCTTCTTCTTCAAGTTTGACTTTTACGATTTGCCTTTGGATGTCAGGTGTGATTGTTGTTGGTTGACTCCTAGGCTCAGGCATCTTTGTTTTAACAACAGCAGAGATTGGCAGACTATCATCCTTATCATCTTCTTCTTCTTCTTCCATCCTCAACACTTTTTCTTTTGTCTACTTTCACTGACTTAGACTCTCCCTTTTTGGTTGCATTGGGTTCAGGGGTTTGAATGTCAAAAAGTATCTTAGAAACAACATCATCAACTAAGGTTTGAAAATTTGACGAAAGCCTCTCATCAATGGCTTGATGCACAATGTTAGTGATGATGTGATGAGAGGTAAGGAGGATTGAAAGGCACTAACTATTTGCTTAGAGGGGTTCTGTCCCTGTGAAATGGTGCCTGAATTAGAGGCTGGTGGCACAATTGTTAGGAGTGGCTCAGTGTTTGGGAGACCTTCAGAAGAAGCTGCCATCTGTGGGTGAATTTGGGCACATGGACTTGATTCTTGTGACAATTTGGGAAGCAGTTCTTGTAGTCTGCATACCTCAGCCTCAAGAATGGTGTTGTGGTCTAGAACATCAAAGAAGAACCCAGGTCATCATCAGTCTTTGCTGAATCATCTGACCTTCTGATTAAATGAGGATGAACATGTGCTGAGTGTAGATCAGTATTCACATGTGCCCCTATTTCTTGGAACGGGGGACTTCCTCCCTCAAGATTATGTCCTTCATTGGCAGTTGCCTCTGGTGAGGTCTTAGAGATGATACCACCTTCATCCTGTTCATGTGCTAAAGCAGGAGAAGAGGCAGCCTCACTAGATGTTCGAATCTCCTCCTCTACACAGGGAGATTGAACTCTGTAATCCCTGTGCTGTGGTTATCAGCCATATTATAATCCTCTCCCTAAACTGTTAAGGTTTTCCCAGTGGTAATAGGTTTCTAGGGAGGGGTAGAGGAATGTAGTTGAGTCAGCACTTGTGCAATAACCACAATTGGGCTTGTAAGAGTGGCTTCAGTGGGAGATAAGTGTGAAGAAGATTGCACCTAGGGTGAATGGTGCTCTTCAATGGCAATCTTCTCAAGTGAGAGAGATTCCAGTAATGTGGTTTCCCCATTTTTGGTTGCATCAGGATCCTGTTGAGTGGATACCTGAGCGGTTTCACCTGGTAGAGTCTTGGAAACTACTGGGGGATTACTACTAGTAGTTTCATCCTGCCTTTGTCTTACAGGGGCATCATTAGGGGACTCAACTCCCTGAGTAGCCTTTTTGGTTTGTTTGGATTGTGGTTTGGAAGGGACTTTGGATCTGGAGGATGACGTTGTGGGTTCCCCCTGCTTGGGTTTTAGTAGTTTGGCAGTCTCTTGAGTTGTGGGTCAGAGTTGTGCTTGGAGTATACATCAGGAAAAACTACCAAAGCAGGGACTCCAAGGCCAACAGGTTTCATGGCCAGATCTTTTAATTCCAAAAATATAACTTCAGAAAATTTAAGCTTTGGCGTTCAAGGATAGAATACAATACCTGCTGCCACCTGGATGACATTTGATCCCATGAAAAGGATTTGGGGGCAAGGCAGACATTGATCATATGAAAGATTAGGCGTTCAGCATCATGGAAGTGCTTCTTCAGAATGGTGGTAGCACTTAGGTCGCCCTCATACCCATGGTTGATGAATGATAGATCAGTGGTACTCTTCGGGTATTTGGTGACAAAGGTGGCATCATTCAGATCTAGGGTTTCGCGAATGATAGCAAGAGTGATGACCACCTTCTTCTGGTTTACAAACGACTGGAGAGTGATTACGACATCATTCTCACTAGTATGGACAGTGACATTTGTCAGAATTGGCGAAGGGTATCGGGATAGATGGTTGGAATCAACCATCAGATCAATGGCAACATCAAACTTAGTCCAAAAGGCCGACTTTGTGAAGTAGGCAACACAGTTGTGTTGTGGTTTGATTTGTATGGTCGCCATTAATGGAAGATGAAAGTTCTAAAAACGACTTATGAGAAGTTTGAAGTTAGGTTTTGGTATTTATAGGTTATGAAACGACTGAAAGAAAACAATTGAATGTATTGGTGTTAGTCATCAGTTGTTAGAAAATGACTGAAGCCATGGTTTTAACTTTCAGATGTTGTAAACAACTGAGGACTTGGTGTTAGTCATCAGTCATTTGAAACTACTGAAGACTTGGTTTTGGCTTCAGTTGTTTTGAAATGAAACAACAGTTGTTTGAAACAATTGAAGAGTAAAATTTCTCATAAGTTGTTATCATCAATTCACAGATCTCGGTTGTTTCATTGACCTTAACACTTACTCAGCAGACTATCTGATTTTCAGATGTTTCATTGGTCATCAGTACTTATCTTTTAGAACAGACATCAGTAGTTGTAACCACATCAGCAGTTGTAACTACATCAGTACTTTTCAACAAATAAAGTACTTCATTACTTTTAAGTAATTTAGTCTTTAGTAGTTACGAAAACTGCTCAAGACAAAATAACTTATCAGTACTTATTTTTGACAGCTGTATACTAATGCTCATCCATACTTGTGAACTGAGATCATCAGTAGTTGTCAAATCATTCTAGCTGTAACATACCAAGCCTTAGCACTAGATTTTGGAAAGTTGCTCTGTCCAAAGGCTTAGTAAATATATCTACAATCTCATCAGCAATAGGAACAAACTTTGGATCAATTAGACCTTTTTCATAACAATCCCTGATAAAATGATGTGTGATCTCAATATGTTTGGTCCAAAAATGCTGGATAGGATTCTTAACAATACAAAGAGCTGAAGCACTGTCCATCAGTAAAGAAGTCTTAGTCTCTGTAATGTCATAATCTAGTAATTGATTCTGAAGCCAGAGTACCTGAGATGTACAACTTGCAGCAGCAATGTACTCTGCTTCAGCAATGGATGTAGCAACTGAAGTTTGTTACTTAATCTGCCAAGAAACTAAACAATTGCCTAGAAATTGGCATCCACCAGAGGTTGATTTCTGCTTATTTTACACCCTGCATAGTCACTATCAGAGAAAGCAACTAATTTGCAAGAGTGCCCAGTGGTACCAAAGTCCTAGAGATTGAGTTCCTTGCAAGTATCTAAAGATCCTTTTGACTGCAATCATATGGGATACTTTAGGTGCAGCCTGAAATCTAGCACAGAAGACACAAGTGACAAACAAAATGTCTAGTCTAGAAGCTGTAAGGTACATCAAGGAACTAATCATACATCTTTAAAGAGTTTTATCAACTGCTTTACCTTTCTGATCAACATCCAGTTCTGTGGTGCTACACATGGGAGTAGAACATGCTTACAATTTTGTAAATCAAACTTTTTCAACAGATCCTTTGTATATTTTGACTGATGAATTAAAGTTCCATCAGCCATTTGTTTGATTTGCAAACCCAGAAAGAATTGTAATTCTCCATGGCACTCATTTCAAAATTTTGTTGCATCAACTTAGTAAAGGCATCACACAACTGTGGATCAGAGGCTACAAAAATAATATCATCTGCATAAATTTGAACAAGGAGCTTATGCATGCCTAGTTTCTTAATGAACAAAGTTTTATCTATCGAGCCTCTAGTGAAATTGTTTTGAAGAAGAAAGTTAGGCAGTGTTTCATACCAGGCTCTGGGAGCTTGTTTTAACCTATAAAGAGCCTTATCAAGCTTATACACCCAATCTGGATGTTTATGATCTTCAAAACCTGGTGGTTGACACATATAAACTTCTTCTTTTATTTTACCATATAAGAATTCACTTTTGACATCCATTTGAAAAACTTTAAGATTATGGAAAGCAGCATAAGCTAAGAACAATCTGATTTCCTCCAGTCTGGCTACATGGGAAAAGGTTTCATCATAATCAATACCTTTTTCTTGTGAAAACCCCTGTACAACCAGTCTGGCCTTGTTCTTGACAATTTGACCTTTTTCATCAGTTTTATTCCTAAAAACCCATTTAGTGCCTATTGCACACTTACCTTGGGGTAGAGGAACCAGTTCCCACACTTGCTGCTTTTGAAACTGAAGAAGCTCAAGTTGCATGGCTTCAACCCATCCATTGTCTCTTAATGCAATATGATAGTTCTTTGGCTCTTGCTGACTGATGAAGAGAGCATAAAAGTAGAAATTGGACAATTGACGTCTAGTTGAAACAACAACATTGATGTCACCAATGATCTGAGACATGGGGTGAGTCTTCAGTTCATGGTGCTCAATAAGATCTGTTCAAGTGTTTGTAGGAGATTTAGCAGCAACAGATGTTAATCCAAACTCTTGAAGCCTAGAATGAGATGGTAGTGCAAATGAAGTAGAGGATTCAGATATCTCATCAGCATTTGTTGTGGATGGAAATGCTGAAGCTACAGGAACATCAAGTTTAGTAGACTCAAGAAGGTGATCACTAAACCTTGCATTTGTACCACCAGATGGATGACTAGTTGCAGGAGATGATGGATTCACAGAATCTGCAACAGCTGGAGACTGATAAGGAACATATTGCAATATGTCCAAATCAAATAACTGTATAGGGTTTTGTGGGATTTTGTCCTTTGGAGATTCATTAAACTTTACATGCAAGATTTCTTCAACTATCTTTGTTCTACAGTTAAAACCTCTCTACGCCTTGCAAGTAGATGAATACCCAACAAAGTACCCTGCATCCATCTTTCATTCAAACTTTTGAAGTGGATTCTTGTGTTAAGAATGTAACAGGGACACCCAAATGCTCTAAAAAGGAAATCAGTGGGGCCAAATGATGTAACATTTCATAAGGAATCTTTATCAACATCTGATTTACGAACACTTTTTTTTGCACATAGCAAGCTGTGTTGACAGCTTCAGCCCAAAAGGTTAGTAGCAAACCAGAATCAGCCAACATTGACCTTGCGGCTTCAATAAGGTCCTATTCTTTCTCTCCACCACTCCATTTTGTTCAGGAGTTCTTGGAATTCTATACTGCCTCTTGATTCCCTTAGATAAATAGAATTCATCAAGTGTGTGGTTTCTAAATTCTGTGCCATTATCACTCCTCACACACTTGACTGGAAGGGAGTACTGCTTTTCCACATACAGCACAAAGTAGATGATGATTTGAACAGCCTCATCTTTTGAATGTAAGAAGAAGGTCCATACAAATCTACAATAATCATCCACAATTACCGGACAATATTTTTTCTTTGCCATGCTCATCACTCTTACTGGACCAAAAAGATCCATATACAGTAATTGCAAGCAGGCAGTGGACTTTGGTTCTTCTATTGGAGGGAATGATACTTTGTGTTGATTTCCTTTTAAACAAGCAGAACAGTTGTCATCACATTTGAACTCCTTTAATGGCAGGCCTCTCACTAAACCATGATGGATAAGCGGTTCATGTTTTTAAGATTCACATGACCAAGCCTTTTGTGCCATAGTTCAGATTCCTGAGGAGAGGCCTTGGAGAACAGACATGGTTGGCCTTTTAGATCAATTTTCTTTGATAAGTCTAAGGAATATACTCTTCTAATCCTATTTGCCTTCAGGAGTGTATATTAATCCAATATCTTGTCAATCATTCTCAAAACATTGGAAGACAGAATCCGACAGTTTTGGTTGGTGAAAAGTGCAACATGCCCTTTATCACACATTTGACTGACACATAACAAGTTGTACTTGAGATTCTCCACATGGTTAACATCATCAAATCTTATCTCACCATTTGACACAAAGCCTTTGCAGATGATGTAACCCTTGGCATCATTAGCAAAAGATACAAATCATTTCTTTCCTTGAGAGTAGTCATGAAGAAGAGAACTGATCCCTGTCATATGCATAGATCCTCCACTGTCCACATACCAGATGCTTCTAAGGCATGCTGAAGAACCCTGCATATGTCACAAGAAACTAGTTAGCTTTTGAGACCCAAACCATTTTGGTTTTGGGTCTGTTCTCATCAACAGATTTCATACTAACTGATTTGTCATGATTAACAACCTTTGAAGGTGGAGATGGTGCTGAAAAGGATTCCTTTGATTTTGGCTTAGTTTTCCTTTTCAATGGTTTAATTACAGGTACATCTATTTGGTTAACTCTCCCCAACAGATGTTGAACCATGATAACAAGTTGTGTCTGATTGGTTGTTAAAGCCTTCAGTTCAGCAGACACATCAGTTCTTTTTTTTGATTGGTTCATGTGACTCACCATGTCCTCCTTTTTGAAAGACACAGACTTAGTTTGGTGTTTTGATATTCCATGAGGAATACTTTTAGCTGTTTTATGATAAACCCCTTCCTTCTTTTTAGATTTTTGTATGAACTTTGGGTTATCAGTTTGAGATGTTTGTGGTACAAACTTGGTTTCAAATTCATCTTTCATTTTATTAATTTTCTTTTTAATGATTTTATCTTTTTTGAATTTGGAACCCTTTTTGTACCAACATTCATCAGTGAGATGATTGAATAGACCACATATTTCACATGGCTTTTTCTTCATCTTCTGTTGTTCAACTGCTGAAGAAGATGAAACTACTGATGGTGTGTTCTTCAGTACTTTCTTCCTCTCAGTACTTATGTTAAGTACTAAAGGATTTGTAACAACTGAAGATTTGTTATTCAGAAGTTTTCGATGAGTACTTTTGCATTCCTAATAGACTCTTCAGCAGTTGTGAAACCATGTTTGTTTTCATTTAGTTTGAAATGCTCTTCAGGTGTTGTTACTTGCCCTTCAGTACTTTCAATACTTTGTGAGACAACACCTGAAGGGCTTAGTTTTTCTTTGATCATGTGTTTATAAGCAGTGAGACCATTAGTAGATTGATTAGCTCAGGTACTAGTACTGACTTCATCCTCTGATTTTGGATTATCACTTGAGGATGAGACACATGATGATGTGGTTTGGGAATTGCTTTCAGCTTTAGGTTTTACTTCTATCTTCGGAGTAAAATCTTTAGGAGGTACAGTGTGATTATACCCAGTCCCAAACTTCACATTTGAAGCTGTTTGCTTGCGATGAAGCATTTCAAACCCTTGCAGGATGTTACCCAGCGTTCACACTCTACTTGAGTAGCTGCAAGTGTTTCTTTGAGATTCTTATGATTCTCTAAAATGACCTCTACCTTTGCCTTTTCATCAGTGATTTGGCATTTTAATTTGTATATCTCATCATCTTTTTCATTTAAGACAGACTCAAACTCAGCTTTTCTTTTGGAAATCACTTTCTCTAGGTCAACATTTTGATTAATTAAAGCTACATTTGCTTCTCTAATTGAGACAAAAGCAGCTATGCATGACTCAGAACACAACTTGGCCGTAGCCTTAGAACATACCTGTGGTACGTGTGATGATGAAGCACTTGAGCATGAACCATCAGTAGACTCCATGGCCATAAGAACAAGATTTCCAAAAGGATATTCACCACCATGTTGACCAGCACCAGAAAACAATTGTTGAGGATAACGAGAAAGATCATCTGGTAAGCTACTCCAGTCAACAACCCTAGGTGTGAAAAAGCTTTGATGTGATTGAGATTGAGATTGTTGATTTGATTGAGATTGTTGATTTGATTGAGATGGTTGAGGCTGAGGTAGGGCATGTGGTTGATGAGCTATGGGTACTGGAACCTGACTGGACTGAGGCATGTAAAAACAGGGATAAGGATATGGCATTGCACCTTGAGGGACAAAATATGCAGGAGATGATTGAATTTGTGAATGATGACTAGAACTGGTAGAATGTTGCACTTTGTTTTGTGAGTTATTGCATGGAAAGGTCACAAAGGGTGCAGAAGAGTTAGATCCAGATGATCTACACTCTCTTGTAAAATGTCCAAGTCTCTGGCACTTGTGACACCTCAACTTCCTCTTGTCAAAACCAACTTTTGTTTTTCCAGACCAAGAAATTTTCTACCTGTCCTTTTGTAAAATTTTTGAGATCTGATATTGATTAATGCCATTTGGCTCAAAATATCCATCTCTTCCAAATCATCATCAGCAATTCCTTTCAAATCATCCATCAAAAAGCACAATTTATCAAAACTACACCCTTAATTACTATCAACACCAACAAAAACAGGATCTCCATTGTTTGAAGAGAAGTCTATATGCTCATCATAAGAACTTTCTGATGCAGAATATTCTGACTCATGACCGACCAGAGCAGTATTCCCTCGTACAGAATCATCAGTGAGCTTCCCAGATGAAGTCAGTTTCCTTTTCTATTCTATCTCTCCCTCAAATGTTAACAGTTTCCCATGAAGTTGGGTGAGAGATAGATTGTCCAGATTTGCACTAGGGCGTAAGAAAATAGTATATGTGTCCCACCTCTCGGGCATGAATCTGAGGAATCTGTTGTTCATCTGACTATTTGTATATTTATGTTTAACCATTTTCAGCTCAGATATCAAAGAGGAAAATCGCTCAAACTGTTGAGTCAATGACTCACCCTTTCTATGAGAGAATGTCTCATATTGCTGGGCAAGGATCTCTCTATTGTTTTCCAAGACCTCATCAGTTCCTCCAAATTGTTCTTTCAGAGCAACCCAGAGGTCATGAGTAGTTTCATGATGCATAAGTCCAGAATAGTTTTCATTAGGTAGTGCCATGGCGAGAATTCCATGGGCTTTAGAATCAATTTCAAACAGTTTCAGATCTTTGTCTGAGTATTGCTCTTTCTTCTTCGGAACCATTTCATTGGTTTCCGGATTACTCACCATAGGCATATATGGTCCATGAACCACAGATTTCGAACAACCTGAACTGTTGACAGACACGTGATGGAGCATTCGGCGTTGCCATATGTTATACTCACTCCTAATAAGCATCGAAGGCTTTGTTGAAGAGCCAGTATTATGAGGATCATTGATTGATGTAGCCATTTTCATCAATTCAAACAGGTTCAATAAAATTTTAACAGATCTAGCTCAAAAACTCAACAACTCAGTTTGAAACAAGACGAATCTCAAATTAATTCACCGGAAGCAACAGAAAATCAAACTCTATAACCAATTCTTGCAAATTTGCTAATTCGATCAAACTTAGATATCAAAAGAGCAGTTTCAATGATCAATTGTTAAATCATCAATGATTAATCTTGCTCTGATACCATTTGAAAGGATCAGGATCTAGTTTGATCATTTAGATTAAGATTTGCAGCGGGATAGAATAGGAATTAGACGAAATTTAAGCAAGAATAATATGATATTCAATCAAACAGTGATGGTTATAGAGAGAGATAGTTTTCTGCAAAGAGAATATTTTCATTCACGCACAAGCTTCGGCTACAAAGAAATTAGGTCAACATTCCTTTTATAAAGGAATGTGACATCAGCTGATGTCACTTGATAGTGACAGCTAACTGATTTATACAAACAACTGAAAGTAGACTAAACTACTAAGATATCCACAACAACTGAGGACACCTTCACAAAAAGCTAAGTACAAGATAAAATTACAACTACTAAAGTTATAACATCTGAAGCATAAGAACTTCAGATGTTTTGCATAAAATAAAACTACTGATTACAAACTACTGAATAGTAAACCATCATAACTACTGAAAAGAACTACTCCAGCTGTTGTGACAACTTCTGAGAACTTGGTCTTCAGACATTGTCTTCAGCAGTTGCCTTCAGACTTTGTCTTCAGACTTTGTCCTCAGCTGTTGTCTTCAGACTTTGTCTTCAGACTTGTCTTCAGACTTTTTCTTCAGACTTTGTCTTCAGCTGTTGTCTTCAGACTTTGTCTTCAGAGTTGTCTTGAGACTTTGTCTTCAGACTTTGTCTTTAGACTTTGTCTTCAGACTTTGTCTTTAGACTGTGTCTTCAGACTTTGTCTTCAGCTGTTGTCTTCAAACTTTGTCTTAAGCTGTTGTAGACCACCTCAGTTGTTATGATGTTTGTGGGACTTAAAAGGTTTTTCTGATCTGGCTCATATTTTCTTTTGGTCTAACAATGTTTTAACCGCCATAATCCGAGTCACTATACGCAGTAGCTCAAAATCATCGTCATGAGGATACCTCATCCCTATTGTTGGAGTACCCTTCACATAGCGAATTATCCATTTAACACAAATGAGATGGTTGACTTTTGGTTTTGCCAGATATTTGGAATAGAGACACGTTGCATACTTGATATCAGGATGAGATTCTGTGAGATACATCAGGGATCCAATCATTCCTCTATAAATTGTATCCTAAACCACATCAACATTTTCATCGGGTGCCACATTGTGGTTAGTGGCAAGTGGAGTTCCAGCAGCTGAATCATTTGTTAAGAGGACCGTGTACATACGGAGTACTAACTGATAATGCATGTATACCAAATCAAATAGTGTGGAATCCTATTTGATGGCGATCCATCGTGGAGAATGTAGTTTCAATCAATCTAAGATTAATGAACGTTAACACACCATTGAACATGATCAACTGCGAACTAGAAGTTGGAACAGTTCCTCTGAGTCTCTGGACGGCTAGGGACATATGTGAGTCGAAATTCTAAAAGTGTTATGTTTTTTCCAAGAATTAGTGGTATTTATTTGTGAGGTTTGTATCGTTCGACTGAACCATTAGCCGTTCATCGTGCGACTGAACATGCGACTGATCTATACAACATGACTCAAGGTTCAGTCATGCGATTGTGACAGGATCGTGATCACAAGTTTGATGTATCAGAATATAAAGCAGCGGAATACAAACACGAATTAGACAAATTGTAGCAAGCCAACGATATTTGTGAGCATTAAGATCGCATACATTATAGGGAGAGAATATGTATTTCTGATTTCTAGGAATGTTTATAGATGTAGAATATTTCTAATCGAATCAATCATCCATTCCATTCAATTACTCATTTCACTCAATGATTACAATAGGTTGTCACTCCTTATATAGAGTGCAACAGTCACTGCTGTTATCACGGAAAGTGACAACTGGCAGATCCAATACAGAAATAACTAATTCTTAACAAACTACTGAAATGTTCACAACTACTGAGAACATATCAGCAAGTTAAGTAAAAATAAAACTACTGAAACTACAACGACTGAAGAACAAGCTCTTCAGTCGTTTTACAAACTACTGAAACATAGAAAATAAAACTACTGATATCACAACTACTGAAGAATACTCTTCAGCAGTTGTGACAAACTACTGGCTTCAGGCTTCAGACTTGATCTTCAGACTTGATGACCTTCAGGTGTTCATCAGCTGATGACTTCAGTAGATATCATCAGCTGATGTCTTCAGTCTTTGTCTTCAGACTTTGTACATCAGTTGTTGATCTTCAGCACTTGTGAACTCTTCAGCTGTTGTACTTCAGTACTTTGGTCTTTCAGCTTCAGCACTTGTGTTCTTCAGCTGTTGTACTTCAGCACTTTTTCTTCAGCTGTTAAGGTCTTCAGCACTTGATCTTCAGCTGTTGAAGTCTTCAGCACTTGTCAAACTACTGATGAGGCTTTCAGCAGTTGTTGTGATACCGTGTGGGACTTAGAGGTTTTCTGATCTTGGCTCATTGGTTCTTTTGGTCCAACAAACTCCCCCTGAACCAATGCAGCCAAAACCTCTAACTTATTTATACTCCCACTTATTGATGGCAAAAATGTTGGTCTTTTTCCTTCTTGATCAGTAGAGAAGATGACCCATGTACGCTCCGGCCTGGGAAGAAATCTCAAATATTTGTTTGGCAGAGTATGAATGGGAACTCTGTTTGGGGAACTGGACACAGAGTTGTTATCCCATTCATGAGATTTACTTCCCCATAATGAGTCTGTATGACTCACGAACATAGGCCTCAAGGAGAACAATTGTTCCTCTTGAGAGAGTTCTTCAGCTCCTCCTTCGAAGAAGAACTCTGGACCATAGTACTCTGATAAGTACTTCATGGTCCTGCCATTTTTCAGCTCCACCGTAGTTACCTCCCTATATACAAATTCATCAGGATGGTTGCCTTCAAGGAGTAACTGGAGCTCATTCTTTTGGATGTCTTCAAGCTTTTATATAACAACCCCTTCTTAATCATCTTGTTTTCTAGTAAGGCTTGAGGTGTCTTCTTTGCTTGTGAGCTTTCTTGAATTCATCAATGATTTCCCAAGGTGAGACTACAACGGCCAACATGATGAGATTCTATTGTTTTTCGTACTTGGCCGTTGTATCTGTGTGGGATAGTTCTTTTATGGATTCTAGAACTCACCCTGGGGTCTGGCCATACTCTCACTCTCTCCTTCTGATACTGAAAGGTGTGCCTGAGAGTGTACAGCCTTTGAGCATGCCCTTTCATGGCTTGAATAGATGATGACTGAGGAAATTCCTTGTCAACCATCTTCAACAGTTGCTCATCGTGCTGTTTTGCTGTTCTTCTTCTTCTATCTTGACTCTGACCATTTCCCTTTGAGAGTCAGGTGTGATCATGGATTGACTTCGGGTTTTGGTAGCTTCAGAACAGCAGAGAGTGGCAGACTATCATCTTCATCCTCCTCTTCTTCTCTTCTTCCATCCTCAGCACCCTTCTCCTCCTTCGGGGTACATCACTGGATGATGGTTGGGTTGGTGAAGGGATTGGTTTTGAAGAAGAGGATGTTTGGATTTTGGCTTAGAGGTTGGTTGGGAGATTTGAGGGATAGGATCTGTTTGAGTGGTGGAAGGGAAGGTTGATCTAGCATCCTTGTAGTTAATTTCGCCTTTGTGAGTTTAGCCATCTCTAACCTTTTGCCAGCCCCAGCCTCATCAAGGGCTTCCACAATAATCCCTTTGTTGAATTGCTCAGACAGACAGATTCTGGTGGCTATAGCCAGAATGCTGTCCCTGGACCATGCGCGGATCTCCATTAATGATCTTCCCAAGTATTTTGCAATAAAGCGGATCATTATTTCCAACCTCTCTTTCTCAAGAGCATCATACCCTGCCCATCGGGTTTGTATCTCTTGTACTTCTAACCTTCTGATCTCACTATCCAGTGTGGCTGTGTCAAACCCCTGCCTGAAGAGTTGTTCAATTATTTTATCCATGGAGCGGCTGTGTGTGGTGTCAGCTTCTTTGACCAGCTCCTCCAAGGATTTGTCTTCAGCAGTGTGATCATCAGCACTTCTCTTTCGCTTGTACGTGAGCAGAGGTTGCTTTTCTTTTCCTCCTCTTGGACTTGCTTCTCTTCCTTTTCCTCAGATCTTTTCCTCTTCCTTTCTTTCACTGCAGACTCTCCCCCTTTTTGGTTGCATTGGAGGAAGGGTTGGTACCGCAGAAAGAGTCTTTTGGACAGCAGCATCAACCAGGGCTGTAATGTGAGGAAAGCCTCTCATCAAGGCTTTGATCACTATATCAGTGATTATGGGGTGATGAGAGGGAGGGAATTTTGGAGTACAGCACCTATTTGCTCAGGAGGGTTCTGTTCCTGAGAAGTAGGGCCTGAAGCAGAGGCAGGTGTTGATTTGGGGTGGCTCTGTGTTTGGGAAACCTTCAAGGGAAGGTGCCATCTGTGGGTGTATGATGGTGGCAGATGGACTTGCATCCTGAGACATCTTGGCCAGCAGCTCTTTGAGTCTGCTAACCTCATCCTCTAGAATGGTGTTTTGAGCAACTACATCATAGAAGAAGCTCAGGTCATCATCAGTTGATACTGAATCACCTGACCTCCTGCTTAGAGCAGATTTACATGCACTGGGTGTAGACCAGTTGGTGCATGTGCCCCTTGTGCTTGGTACTGGGGACTTCCAGCCTCAGGACAATGTCCATCATCAGCTGTTGCCTCTAGGGAGGTCTTAGCAATGTTACCAGCCTCACTCTGGTCATGTGCTGAGTCAGAGGAGGTGGCAGCCTCACTAGATATTCTAAGCTCCTTGTCTACACCAGGAGATAGAATTGGGAAACCCCTGTGCTGTGGGTTCTCAGGTGCACTGTGTTCCTCCCCCTCAATTGTAGAGGAATTCCCAGTAGTAAGTGTTTCTGGGGAGGGGGTGAGGAGTGCAATTGAGTCAGCACTTGTGCAACTATTAAAGTTGGGCTGGAGTGGGCGGTTGTTTGGGGTAAAGGGTTAGAAGCAGTGTGCACCTGGGGTGGATGGTGCTCTTCAATGGCAATCTCCTCAAGTGAGTAAGATCCCAGATAAGTAGGTGCCCCTTGGGTTGCTGCAGGCTCCTGTTGAGAGGAAGCCTGAGCGGCTGTGGCTGGAAGAGTCATTGTATCCACTAGGGGGTTTGGACTAGTGGATATATCCTGCGTTTGTGGTGCAGGAGCATCCTCAGGGGACTCAATTCCCTGAGTAGCCATTTTGGGTTTCTTTTTGGTGGGTTTGGTGGGGACATTGGATTTGGAGGTGGTGGCTGTGGGTTCCAGCTGCGTGGGTTTTCGCAGCTTGGCAGCCAGTTTGAGTGTCCGGTCAGAGTTGTGCCGGGAGTATACTTTCTGGCAGAACAGCCGTAGCAGGGACTCCCAAGCCAACAAGTCCCTCAGCATTAAGCTGGTCTATAATAATGGCCATTATGAACCGTGGATAGAGTATCCAACGGTTGGCAGTTAGTTTTTGAGCCATATCTTTGAGCTCTGAAAATATTAATTCTGAAAAGTTCAGTGGTTGTTGCTCAAGGATAGAATACATTACCTGCTGCCATTTGGTGGACATTTGATCCCAAGACGATGTCTTAGGGGCCAAACATACATTGACCATGTGAAAATCAGGCGCTCAGCGTCATTAAAGTGTTTTTCATGATGGTGGTGGCACTGAGATCACCTTGATATCCATGCTGAGCAAATGATAGATCTATGGTGCCCTTCGGATATCCAGCAGGAGAGGTAGCATCACTCAGTTGAAGAATTTACGGATTGTTGCAGGAGTAATCACTACTTCTTTGTTGTTGACGACTGACCGGAGGGATCGTGTGTTGCTCTCCTCAGTTGTAACAGTAACGTTCATCCAAAATGGTTCAAGGATTCGGCATGTAAAACAGGGTTCAGAAGGAATGCCTTGTTGTATTGGGACTGAACCATAAGATCGATAGCAGTATCGAACTTAGTCCAGATCGGCGATTTTGTGAGGTAGGCAACACAGTTGTGTCGCGGTTTAATTTGCATAGACGCCATGGAAGTTTTGGAGAGGAACGTTAGGTTTGAAGAAGATGAAGCATGGAGAGCTCAGGTTAAGGGTATTTATAGGGTACGGGTGAGGAAACGACTGAAGGATGTGGTGTTAGTCATCAGTAGTTTTAAACGACCGTTGACATGGTATTATCCTTTCAGACGTTGAAACAGCTGAAGTCGTGGTGTTAGGCATCAGTAGTTTAGAAAACTACTGAAGACCGTGGTTTTGACTTCAGATGATTGAAACAACTGAGGACATGGTGTTTGTCATCAGTAGTTATGAAACTACTGAAGACAGTGGTTTTGTCATCAGCTGTTGTAAACAACTGAAGACTTGGTATTGGTCATCAGTAGTTATAAAACTGCTGAAGACGTGGTTTTGCTTCAGTTGTTTAAAATGAAACAGCAGTTGTACAAACGACTGAAGAGAAAGTTCTCTTCAGCTGTTTTCGTCAATTCTTAGCTTTTCAGCTGTTTCAAACTGTCCTCAACACATTCATCAGTCTTTATGGCTGATTTCAGTTGTTTCATAGGACATCAGTACTTATCTGTTTTTACTGATTGCAGTAGTTATGACTGCATCAGTAGTTGTAACTACTTCAGTAGTTTAGAACATGAAGTACTTCAGTACTTGTGAGACATTTAGCCTTCAGTAGTTATAAAAACTACTGAGGTTAAAAGAGCTCATCAGTACTTATATGTGACAGGCACTCATGATCATCAGTATGAATTACTGAGATCATCAGTAGTTGTCACCTATTCTAGCTGCAGCATACCAAGCCTTAACACCAGGTTTTGGAAAGTTGAACTATCCAAAGGCTTAGTAAAAATGTCTGCAAGCTCATCAGCACTAGGCACAAACTTAGGATCAATCAAACCTTTTTCAAAACAATCCCTTATAAAATGATGTCTGATCTCTATATGTTTGGTCCTAGAGTGCTGGACTGGATTTTTGACAATGCAAAGAGCTGAAGCACTATCCATTAACAATGGAGTCTTAGTCTCTGTAATGCCATAATCCAAAAGTTGGTTTTGAAGCCAGAGTACCTGAGATGTACAGCTTGCAGCAGCAATGTACTCTGCTTCCGCAGTGGATGTAGCAACTGAGGTCTGTTTCTTGCTCTGCCAAGAAATCAAGCAGTTGCCTAGGAATTGACATCCACCAGAAGTTGATTTCCTGGTCAACTTACACCCTGCATAGTCACTGTCAGAAAAAGCAACTAATTTACCAAAATGTCTGGTAGAATACCATAAACCTAGAGATGGAGTGCCTTGCAGATATCTAAAGATCCTCTTGACTGCAATCAGATGAGACTCTTTAGGTGCAGCCTGAAATCTAGCACAAACACATGTAGCAAACATAATATCTGGTCTAGAAGCTGTTAAATACATCAAGGACCCAATCATACATCTGTAAAGTGTTTCATCAACCACTTTACCTTTCTGATCTGAGTCCAGTTGTGTGGTGCTGCTCATGGGAGTAGAACAGGGCTTACAGTTTTGTAAATCAAACTTTTGCAAAAGATCTTTTGTATATTTGGATTGATGAATAAAAATTCCATCAGCCTTTTGTTTGATTTGCAACCCCAGAAAGAACTGTAATTCTCCCATGGCACTCATTTCAAACTTCTGTTGCATCAACTTTGTAAAGGCATCACACAACTTTGGATCAGAGGATGCAAAAATGATATCATCTACATAAATTTGAACAAGTAGATTATGCTGCCCAGCTTTCTTAATAAATAAAGTCTTGTCTATGGAGCCTCTAGTGAAATTGTTTTCCAGAAGAAAGTTTGATAATGTCTCATACCAGGCTCTGGGAGCTTGTTTTAACCCATAAAGAGCTTTATCAAGCTTATACACCCAATTAGGATGTTTATTGTCCTCAAAGCCTGGAGGTTGACATACATAACCTCTTCTTTAACTTTTCCATACAAAAATGCACTTTTGACATCCATTTGAAAGACTTTAAGTTTTTGATAGCAGCATAAGCTAAAAACAATCGAATTGCTTCCAGTCTGGCTACAGGGGCAAAGGTTTCATCATAATCAATACCTTCTTCTTGTGCAAACCCCTGAACAACCAGTCTGGCCTTGTTCTTAACAATAAGCCCATTTTCATCAGTTTTGTTCCTAAACACCCATTTAGTGCCTATTGCACACTTACCTGGAGGTAGAGGAACCAGTTCCCACACTTGCTGTTTCTTGAACTGAAGAAGCTCAAGCTGCATGGCATCAACCCATCCATTGTCCTTTAAAGCAATGTGATAATTCTTTGGCTCTTGCTGACTGATGAAGAGAGCATAGAAGCAGAAATTTGACAATTGACTTCTTGTTGATACTCCAGCAGTGATATCACCAATGATTTGAGACATAGGGTGATTCTTCAGATCTTGATACACAATGAGATCTGTGCAAGTGTTTGTAGCCGGTTCAGCAGCAACAGATGGTGATGGTGAATCATTTCCTTGAAACCAATCAGTGGATGGTAATTCAAAGGAAGTTGAATTCGAAGAAATCTCATCAGCATTTGTTGTGGATGGTGCTACTGGCGCTACAGGAACATCAGGTCTAGTTGAGTCAGGCAGCTGATCACTAAACCTAAAGAGGTGAGTACTGCAATCATCATCATCAGCAGTACCACCAGGTGGTGAACTGTTGACAGGAGCAACAGCAGGAGTTTGATAGGGAACATATTGCAGTATGTCCAATCAAATAACTCCACAGGACTTTGTGGAATCTTGTCCTTTGGAGATTCATTAAACTTAACATGTAGAGTTTCTTCAACCATCTTTGTTCTGCAGTTGAAGACTCTGTATGCCTTGCAAGTAGATGAATAACCAACAAAGTATCCTGCATCCACCTTAGGATCAAATTTGTGGAGTTGATCCTTTGTGTTGAGAATAAAACAGGACACCCAAATGCTTTGAAAAATGAAATCAGAGGAGCCAAATGATGGAGAACTTCATATGGAGTCTTCATCAACCTCTGATTTACTAAAACTCTATTTTGCACATAACAAGCTGTGTTGACAGCTTCGGCCCAAAAGGTCAATGGCAAACCTGAGTCAGCCAGCATGGACCTTGCAGCTTCAATGAGGGTCCTGTTCTTTCTCTCCACTACTCCATTTTGTTCTGGAGTCCTTGGAATGCTGAACTGCCTTTTGATTCCCTTTGAAAGATAGAAGTCATCAAGTGTATGATTTCTGAACTCAGTTCCATTATCACTCCTAATACACTTGACTGGAAGGGAATACTGCTTCTCATGTACAGCACAAAGTGGATAATCTTCTGAGCAGCCTCATCCTTTGAATGTAGAAAGAAAGTCCATACAAATCTGGAGTAATCATCCACAATTACCAGACAGTATTCTTCTTTGCCATGCTCATTACTCTCACAGGACCAAATAGATCCATATGCAGTAATTGCAAGCAGGCAGTGGACTTGGACACTTCAATAGGAGGAAATGAGACCTTGTGCTGTTTTCCTTTTAAACAAGCAGTGCATGTTTCATCACAGTGGAACTCCTTTATTGGTAAGCCTCTGACTAAACTATTGTGGCTAAGCTGATTCATGTTTTTGAGATTGACATGACCAAGCCTCCTGTGCCACAGTTTAGATTCTTGAAAAGAGGCTTTGGAAAATAGGCAAGGATTGCCTTTGAGATCTATCTTCTTAGAGAGATCTAAGGCATACACTCTTCCTGTCCTGTTGGCTTTCAGGAGTGTGATCATCCAACACCTTGTCAATCAAGTGCAAAACTTTGGATGACAGAATCCTACAGTTTTGACTTGTGAAAAGGGCAACATGGCCTTTATCACACATTTGACTGACACTCAAGAGGTTGTACTTGAGATTTTCCACATGATTAACATCATCAAATTTGATTTCTCCATTGGAGACAAAGCCCTTACCGATGATGTAACCCCTAGCATCATTGCCAAAAGAGACAAATCCCTTCTTTCCTTGAGAGTAGTCATGAAGAAGAGAGATGTTCCCAGTCATGTGCATAGATCCCCCACTGTCTACATACCAGATGCTACTTTGGCATGTTGAAGAACCCTGCAATAATAACCAATCAGTTAGTTTTAGAGACCCAAACCTTTTTGGTTTTGGGCCTGGTCTCATCAATAGATGGTAAACTAACATGTTTATGTAACAACAGCCTGAGAAGGAAGATGGTGTAGAAGAGGAGTCCTTTGGCTTAGACCTCCTTTTCTGTGGTTTCAACATAGGAGAATCTAGTTGGTTAACTCTACCCAACAGATGTTGTACCATCATCACCAGCTGTGTCTGATTTTGTGATAAAGCTTTCAGCTCATCAGACACATTGCTAGTGGAGTTAGATAAGGTCCTATGTTGCACCTTCTTCTTTTGAGCACCCTCAGCTGTCACCTGTTTAACTCCTTCCTTTTTGAATTGCTTTAAGGACTTAAGGGTTACAGGATTTGATGTTGCTGATACAAATGTGGTCTCAAACTCAGTTTTCATTTTTACCATTTTCCATTAATTTCTTCTTTTTGTTTGAGTTTGGAACCTCTTTTGTACCAACAATCATCTGTAAGATGATTGAACAAACCACATATTTCACATGGTTTCTTCTTCATCTTAGGTTGATCATCAACTAAAGATGGTGAAGCAACAGAAGACTTGTTCTTCAATGCTTTGGAAGCATTGGTTGCTTTCTTGACATCCTCTTTAGTAGCCTTCAAACTCTTTCTACTGCCAGTTTTCTTCTCTTCAGTGCTGACAGCAGTTGAAGTTTGAACTTCAGTGTTAAATCCTGCTCTCCAGTCCTTTCAGGACCTTCAGGATTAACTCCTGAGTTGATCAACTTATTGATCATGTGAATGTCAGCATTTGGACCATCAACATCAGCTGATAGGTTCAAGGAGGACTTGATGCTGACTGCTACTTCTGATTGTGCTGTATCAGAAGGTAGATCACATGATTTGATGGATTGGTTATCACTCTCACCATCAGATTCTACCTCTGCTCTCGGGTAAAATCTGTAGGTGGAGCGGTGTGATTATAGCCAATGCCAAACTTCACATTTGAAGCAGATTGCTTACTAAGAAGCATTTCAAAACCTTTGCATGATTGTACCCATCTATCACACTCGACCTGGGTAACTGCAAGGGTTTCTTTTTGATCTTTGTACTTCTCTAGAAGTACATCTTCTCTAGCCTTATCATCAATTATTTTGCAATTCATTGTTTATAAACCTCATCATTTTTATCTTTGAGCACAAACTCAAACTCAGCTTTGTTTTTGGAAATATTTTGTTCTAGCTCAATGTTCTTATTAATTAAAGCTACATTTGCTTCTCTAATGGAAGCAAATGCTGCTATGCATGTTCAGAACATAATTTGGCTTTTGCCTCAGAGGATACCTGTGATACCTGAGGTGTAGAGGCATTGGAAGATGAAGTATCAGCAGACTCCAAAGCCATAAGAGCTAGATTCCCAAAGGGACTGTCACCACCATGTTGACCAGCACCTGAGAACAGTTGATCATGACCAGACAAGTCATCTGGTAAACTGCTCCAGTCAACAACTCCTGGGGTGAAGAAGCTGTGTTGTTGAGATGAAGTTGTTGATGAGATAGGGAAGGCTGAGGTTCTGGTAATGCATGAGGTTGTGGTGTCATAGGAACTTGAACTTGATTTGACTGTGGCATGTAATAACCAGGGTACTGATATGGCATTTGGCCCTGAGGAACAAAATATGCCGGAGATTGTTGTTGAGGATGATGACTAGATGTGACAGGATGTTGCCCTCTGTGTTGTTGACTATTGCCAGGAAAAGTCACAAAGGGTGCAGTAGAGTTAGATCCAGTTGATCTACACTCTCTTGCAAAGTGTCCAAGCCGTTGGCATTTGTGACACCTCAACTTGCTCTTGTCAAAACCAACTTTGGTTTTGCCAGAGAGTCCTGGGAATTTTCTTCCAGTTCTTTTGTAGAACTTCTGAGATCTGATATTTATCAAGGCCATTTGGCTCAAAATATCCATCTCTTCTAAGTCATCATCAGCAATCCCCTTGAGATCATCCATAATGAAACATAAATTGTCATTATTACATCCAGTGAACTGACCATCAACACTTACAAATGCAGAATTAGAAGTGCTCGAAGAGAAATTAATATGCTCATCATACTGGCATTCAGATGAAGCATATTCTGACTCATGACCCACCAAGGCAGTGTTGCCTTGTATAAAGTCTTCAGTGAGCTTTCCAGATGAAGACAGCTTTCTCTTCTGTTCTATCTCTCTCTCAAAAGTGAGCAATTTCCCATGGAGTTGGGTGAGAGATAGTTTGTCCAAACTTGCACTGGAGCGTAGGACAATAGTATATGTGTCCCATCTCTCAGGCAGTGATCTCAGAAATCTGTTATTCATCTGAATATTGGTGTATTCAAGTTTGACCATTTTTAGTTCAGAGATCAAACAAGAAAACCGCTCATATTGTTGAGTCAGTGTCTCGCCTTTCTATGAGAGAATGTCTCATATTGTGGGCAAGATTTCTCTATTATTTGCCAAGACCTCATCTGTTCCTCCAAATTGTTCTTTCAAAGCAATCCAGAGGTCATGGGCAGTTTCATGATGCATTAGCCCAGAATAGATTTCATTGGGCAAAGCCATGGCCAGAATTCCATGGGCTTTTGCATCAATCTCAAGCAACTTCTTATCCTCATCTGAGTATTGCTCCCCCTCTTCGGAACCATTTGATTGGTTTCCGGGTTATTCACCATAGGCTTGTGTGGACCATGTACCACTGATGTCCAACACCCTGCGCTGTTAACAGACAGGTGATGGAGCATACGTCTTTGCCATATGTTATACTCATTCCTAACCAGCATAGGAGGCTTGGTTGAGGACCCAGTATTGTGAGGATCATTGGAGGGAGTGGTCATTTTCAGTTCAAAAACAGTTTAGTTCAAGTTTTAAAAAAAGTTTTAGACAACCACAACAAACTCAATGAGAACCAAGAAAAAGATCTCAGGATGAATGAGCAGAAATACAGAAAATTCAATCTCTATAACCGTTTCTTGCAAAACAAAAGCTAATTCAATCAAACTTGGATCTTGAATAGCAGTTTCAATGATCAATTATTAGATCGATCAATGATTAACCTGCTCTGATACCATTTGACAGGATCAGTGATCACAAGTTTGATGTATCAGAATATAAAGCAGCAATACAAACACGAATTAGACAAATTGTAGCAAGCCAACGATATTTGTGAGCATTAAGATCGCATACGTTATAGGGAGAGAATATGTATTTCTGATTTCTAGGAATGTTTATAGATGTAGAATATTTCTAATCGAATCAATCATCCATTCCATTCAATTACTCATTTCACTCATGATTACAATAGGTTATCACTCCTTATATAGAGTGCAACAGTCACTGCTGTTATCACGGAAAGTGACAACTGGCAGATCCAATACAGAAATAACTAATTCTTAACAAACTACTGAAATGTTCACAACTACTGAGAACATATCAGCAAGTTAAGTACAAAATATAAAACTACTGAAACTACAACGACTGAAGAACAAGCTCTTCAGTCGTTTTACAAAACTACTGAAACATAGAAAATAAAACTACTGATATCACAACTACTGAAGAAGTACTCTTCAGCAGTTGTGACAAACTACTGAGGCTTAGTACTGATCTTCAGACTTTGACCTTCAGGTGTTTCATCAGCTGATGACTTCAGTAGATATCATCAGCTGATGTCTTCAGTCTTTGTCTTCAGACTTTGTACATCAGTTGTTGATCTTCAGCACTTTTGAACTCTTCAGCTGTTGTACTTCAGTACTTGGTCTTTCAGCTTCAGCACTTGTGTTCTTCAGCTGTTGTACTTCAGCACTTTGTTCTTCAGCTGTTAAGGTCTCAACACTTGATCTTCAGCTGTTGAAGTCTTCAGCACTTGTCAAACTATGATGAGGCTTTCAGCAGTTGTTGTGATACCGTGTGGGACTTAGAGGTTTTCTGATCTTGGCTCATTGGTTCTTTTGGTCCAACAGATTGAGTCAATCTTATGTCTCAATCGTGCGATGATCCAGTCTCCTGGTTCAGTCGTGCGACTGGTCATTAGAATGAAGTATTCATGGGTATGGTCCATTAGCATGATCCATTTGCATGAGGACTTCATACGATTAAGTTTGAACACATTTCTCATTTATTATTGACTAATAACTATGCAAACAACCACAACCCTATATAGTTAGTTCAATATGTGTTATTACATAATAAACAATGAAATATTCAACATTAAAAGCATCAATCACATATTTCATTTCAGTCAACTCATTCATTACACATATGTAAGACATGAAAGACATTTTACATTAAGCTCCTAAACTAGGTACATATGTATCAACAAACTCCCCATTGGACCTAGTTTACATTACTGTCTAACATTCTTCATTAGCTCCTCAAATTTCATGTACACTTCCACTCCAGTAACTCATGCATGTATCTGGAATGCGAAACAGAGAAGTATAACGTTCTGGAACTGGAGGGCTTGTACTATATCTTGCGAGTCATATAATAGTGGCCACTTGTATAATGTATAGACATCGTCTGCTGACAAGTTAGTTAGCCACACAGGGTCTAACACCCAGATAGTTTCCATTTTGCTCTCTCTCTGTAGAACTATGACCATTTCACCAGTTCTCCAATCATAATACCACGATTTGTAGTGTGGATTGAAGTCATGTGGTATTTCCCATAAGGGGCTCTTGGACATTTTGCGTAGAGGACTCCACTTCAGCACCACCTTAGGCTTTCCCCAAATTGGATCCACTTCAGACCTTCGGATGTACCTCTTTGGTTGTTAAGGTCTTAAGTTTACCCACATGGTGTGGTATTCCTTCCTTAATGCAGCCTCAAACCAGCCTGACATTTTCTCCTGATCAGCACATAACAAGTGTAGGTGTGCCAACTAGGTTAGCTTAAAACCAGAGAAAGTCTTCAGATCGTGTGGGAATCTGAAGTACTCTGTACCCTTCTCCCTCTTAACTGAATAAACGTTAAGATTCTCAAAATACACCCATCCAATGATGTTGCCCGACAACTTTAGATGTTTCTGGACCTTGTATAGCTTGGTGTAGGCATTTTGGTTTTATGCAGTGCGTTGGGCTCGTATCTCAGCAAAACAAGCCACCCATTCAGCCATCAACAGCATCTGAGGCATCGGCATGACTTTCATTTTTCTCTGTCTCTTATCAAACAAATCCAGTTTGGTCAAATCTAGCACTACAGAGAGTGTCACCCAAGTTGGGGATCATATTGTCGTCTCGGTCAGTGTACAATGGTTAGTACCTAGCTGTGACATCCTCGATCTTTATTTCGTCTATGTCGTTTAGCTTGTCGTCACGTGTCACATCAATAGTAGGTGCATCTTTGACAATCTCATTTGGGTTTAGCCTAAACATATCTTCAAGTTGCTCGTCAATCAGGTCGTGTATGATTTCTCCTTCTTTGAGAGTTTAGCTCACTGAACGTCTGACAATCCATTGCAAATCTAGAATCATTGTTAATTGAGACTTGATTTACTGTAGAGGAGCAACATCATATTCATCTTGCTGAGATGTTTGATCTGCTTGATTTAAACATGTAACACATCAACCATTAGTAATTAGTCAAGACATTTAACATCAGACAAATATAGATAAGCATTAATTACACAACTATCATACAAGATTCAAGTACAAAAGTTTTTAGATAAATAAACATCTAATCATTACTTTTGTCTTGAAGTGCAGGCTTCTCAGCGGGAGGTGAGGATGATGCTCCTTGGTCTTGTTTCCTTTTGATTTTCCTCTCTTGAGCTCTAGGTGAGGCTGATCAACAGCATCACATTCTCCATCATCATCATCATCTCCTTTCTTCTTGCTCGGTCCTACATCATTTCCTTCATCTTCTTCATCTGAATCATCCTCATCATCGTTATCATTATCATTATCGTCATCATCACCCTTGATCTTCAGAGGCTCAGTCTTTGACCCTTTAAGCTTGAGCATAATCTTCTTGTTCTTCCTCTTAAGTTCTTCAATCCTTTTCACCAAAGCCAACACCAGGACATTTTGACTTGTTAGAGCATGGTGTGAATGACTTAGAGCTCTCTCATATAAGTCAGTCTTCTAACTGAGCTCTGTGATCTTTTGACCTTGAGCTACGTTTACCTCCATCATCTTAGTAACTGATTTGCCCTAAGCTCATCAGTGGCAAGCAGCCTAAGAACTGTGTTGTTGAGATTTGCCAGCTGTTCGTCTAACCCATTAGGGGTAGGGTGGGTCCTGTGATGAAGGTAGTCTGGGATAAAGGACCGTCTTGGTGGCAGGTGGTGATAGTGGTGGATGTGGTGAATATGGGTGGTGGGATATGAGTTGATAGTGAAGGGTTGGCTATAGTAATGGTGGTTGGAAGTGTGATAGTAGTGGTATGGGGTGTGGTAGTGGTGGTAGGGAGTGTGGTAGGGAGTGTGGTAGTGGTGGTGGTACCTGTGGTGGATGTGATAGATGTAGTGGTGGCTGTGGCAATGGTAGTGGTTGTGGTAGCAATAGTGGTTGTGGTCAAAGCAAATCTAGGCCTCTTACCCTTTTTGCCATAAGGGTGAGCCATCATATACTTCGTGGAGCCTTTAGAAATAGAGGCTCCCTCTTGGCTACTGGGTTGGTGGGGGGTATACAAGGATCTGTTGATATATATGTACCAAGATCCTGATCTTAATGTAATATGTCTTGAATGTCTTACACTCATGTAATATTGGGTACGTAATGAAATGAAATGTTTGATTGTGATTTTTAATGTTTAATATTTCATTAATGAGTTGTGTAATGCGTATTGACTAGATTATATAGGTTTGTTATTGTTTGAACTGATATGCATATTGTTATAATAATGAATACATTCAAACTTGGTTAAGTGAAGTTCTCATGCGTCCGACTAGACCATGCACCCCAATAGTGGTCATGCGTCCGAATGGCCATGCGACTGAGTGTCCATGTGCCTAAACAATCCATACGCCTGAACAACTTCATGCGACCGACTCAGTCGCACGACTGAACACTCAGTCATGCGAATGGATCAACCGCATGGCTCAGAATGAACCATGCTAATGGTTCAGTGGCATGAATGAGCAACCCTAACCTATAAATACCACCTAATTCATGGAAAAACACAAGCATTGAATACACTTCGACTACAGACATACCCTAGCCGTCCTGAAGCCTCTAAGTTCATAGATCGCAGTAGATCGATTCTTAATCGATTCTTGACGTTAGATTCAATACATAATTGTTTGTAAGTGCATTCTCATTGATTTTATCACCAATCAAATAGGATTCCACACTATTTGGTATGGTTCACGTTAATCAGTTGGTATTTCATTCATATACCAGATCCTAACAAGTGGTATCAGAGCTTTGCCTCTTGATTACGTGTTGATTCAATCATCTTTCATACAAAAGTTGTGTTTTTTCACTAAAAACGCAATCTTTTTGTGTCAAACGGAGTTTTAGACATTTCCCGACCATAAAGTTTAGTTTTTCTGGCATACAGCGATTAGGGTTTGTGAGAATTCGAGTTTTTACGGCCAAAACACGTTTAACCTACGAATTATCAAACTTTAGCAGGCTCAGTCGCACGATTGGCTCAATCGCACGACTAAGTTCATTCGCATTCTCCAACCGCACGATTGGACTCATTCGTACACTCATTCGTACGCTTGAGAACCCTATTCGGACTGTTCAACCACATTAGTTCATTCGGCCGACTGACTCATCCGCATTTGTTCAGTCGCATGATTGAACCATTCGCTTAGTTCAATCGCCCGAATAAGCCCAATCATATACCTTCATTCGCACACTTAAGCAGTTTGTTAAATAGTCAAGTTAAGTGAAATAGAGGACCAGTTTTTAGCATACATAGCAAGTCGAGATACTCGTATTCAGAATCTACTGCTGTTGGAGAACGAAGTGGGAATTCACAATAAACCCATGAAGCTTATTACGTTAGACGACTATCCACAATGGAAGCAACATTGAGAAATCTACTTAAATGGAGTAGATACGAATTATGGGAGGCAATAGAGTCAGGTACAACATGCCAATAGGAGCTGAAGGAGTCAAACTTACATTAAGTGGCATGTCTGTTGCACAAAAAGTAAAACACAACACTGAGAAGAAAGTCTATGATTTGCTCACTCAATCTATTCCGAAGGACATCTTCCATCAGTTTTCAGATTACACTCAAGCAAAGAAACTATAGTATGCATTAGAGAAGAGGTATGATGGAAATGCCTCACTCATAGCCATTAAGGCCAAAGCTTTGAAGAATGAGTTTGACAACTTCTCTTCAATAGGAAAGGAAGGTCTGGATGATGTGATCGACAGATTCTACCACTTGATGAGTGAGATGCACACTCATGGAGTAACTACGTCGATGGTGGATAAGGTATCGCACTTTGCTGATGGATTACCGTAGAAATGAGCTTCTTTCTTTTCAAATCTCAGACAAAATGGGATGCTCTCGAAGTTAGATATAAATGACTTCATTCTGAAACTGAGAGAAGAGGAGTTTAGGATGAAGTACCGAGCACAAAATGGCCATTTATGACTAGAATCTTGCACTCTACAATGCGACTCCTCACGCCAAGACATGTGGAGCACCATTGCAGACTGCCTTCGTCTCAAGCTCAGCAGTTCCAACACAAACTTCTACTTCAGGGTCCGAAACGGCAGGGTCGTCTGGCACCCAGTATATCACACCTGAAGCTAATGCAACAAAATTAAGAGTCGACAACTTCGGTAATGTGACTGTTGTGGTGGCCAAAGAACACATGAACCTCTTAGCTGCTATAGTCCACTCCTATGATGGACTAGTTGCTGGAAATATAGGAAATTGTCACTTGGCAGATGAGGATTGTGAACAGGTGGACGATATGGAGTTGGAACGAATGGACATAATATGGGATTTGGCAAGCACTGTCTGACGAGCTAAAAAGTTTGTCAAAAAGACCGGATAGAACTTAGTTGCAACCAAGGACACGACCTTTGGCTTCGACAAGTCAAAGGTAACTTGTTTCAACTGTGGTGAGAAGGTGCACTTTAAGCGGGAGTGTGTGAAGCCAAAGAAGAGTGGTAAAGGCAATCCCTTCTTGTCCTTTAATCGTCAGGACAAGGCCACATCTAGCAGTTCTACTTCATCAAACAAGGAACCCAAAGCCTTGACTGCTAGTGAGGATGAAGGACAAGACTAGAGCATTCGGTTCCTCTCACCGGGAGAGTCCAACAAGAAAAGAATACCAAACTCGTACTAAGAAACTCAAATTGAAATTGAGTAATACTTATCTTTGGCATTGCCGTCTTGGTCATATAACAAGAAAAGAATACAAACATTACAAAATAACGGTCTTTTAAAAACAAATGAATGTGATTCATTTGATGTATGTGAGTCTTGTTTATAAGGTAAAATGACCAAGGCACCTTTTAGTGGCAAAGCCGAAAGGGCAAAGGATTTATTAGGTATCATACATTCGGATGTATGTGGTCCTTTTAAACCTATGACAAGGTACAATGAAAGATACTTCATTACCTTTACTGATGACTATAGTCGATATGGGTATGTGTACTTGTTTAGACATAAAGATGAAGCTTTTGAAATGTTCAAGATCATTCAAAATGAAGTACAAAATCAACTCAATAAGTCAATTAAAAATCTCTGCACCGATAGAGGAGGTGAATACATGAATGATGCTTTTAGGGACCATCTTAGAAGTTGTGGGATTGTGTCACAACTATCTCCACCGGGAACACCATAACATAATGGCGTGTCCGAGCGAAGAAATCAAACTCTATTTGATATGGTTCGATCTGTGATGGCTAGAAGCTCATTACCTCTATCATTTTGGGGTTTGCTCTGCTCTCAACGGCCAGTATTTTGAATATGGCCCCAACCAAGAAAGTGGAAAGGACACCTTATGAAATATGGCATGGAAGAGTTCCATCATTTTCATATTTAAGGGAGTAGGGGTGTGAGGCTTATCTGAAGACTCCTATCTCGAACAAGTTAGAAAGCCGTTCCACTAAGTGTATCTTTATTGGATATCCAAGAGATTCTATGGGATATTATTTCTCTGATCCAATACAACAAAAGGAGTTTGTTGCCAAAAAGGGTGAGTTCTTGGAAACCAAATTCCTTATTGAAGGAACTGGTAGTAGAACTGTGGATCTTGAAGAGGATCAAGAACCGTAACTTGATACACGTTTGGTTGACACTAGCACTCAACATGAGGATGTTGAAAGTGATCAAATAGTGATCAATACACAGAAAACGTTCGCAGATCTGGTAGAACTAGTAATCCACCTGAAAGATATGGATTTTTCACTGATGGATGCTATGTGATAGATTCTAATGAACCAACCACATACCATGATGCATTGTCCAATTCGGATTATGACAAATGGCTTGATGCCATGAACGTTGAGATGCAGTCCATGTATGACAATCAAGTATGGGACTTGGTTATACCACCTCTTAACACCAAAGTAATTCGATGTAAGTGGGTTTTCAAAAGGAAAACCGATATGCATGGAAACCAAGATACTTATAAAGCAAGACTTGTAGCAAAGACTTTGTCTTCAGACTTTTATCTTCAGACTTTGTCTTCAGACTTTGTCTTTAGTTGTTGTCTTTAGACTTTTGTCTTCAGACTTTATCTTCAGATTTGGTCTACAGACTTTGTCTTCAGCTATTGTCTTCAGACTGTCTTAAGACTTTATCTTCAGACTTTGTCTTCAGCTGTTGTAGACCACTCCAGTTATTTTGATGCCTGTGGGACTTAAAGGTTTTTCTGATCAGGCTCATTGGTTGTTTTGGTCTAACAAACTCCCCCTGAACCAATGCAGCCAAAACCTTTAAGATTATTGAAGTCCCACTTATTGGCAAAAACAATATCTGGATCAGCTCAGAAATTTTCAAATTAAGCTCAGGCCAGAGAAGAGGTTTCAGCAGGCTTGATTGGCAAAGGATGAATGGGAACTCTGTCTTGGGGAATTGGACACAAAGCTGTTACCACATCCATGAAACCTACTTCCCAATGATAAGTCTATAAGACTCACTGACACAAGCCTCAAGCAACAACTGGAGCTCATTTCTCCTTATTTCTTCAAGCTTGTTGTAGATCAACCCCTTCATTACCATTTTGTTTTCTAGTAAAGTTTGTGGAGTCATCTTAGACTTGTAAATTCTCTTGAAGTCATCAAGGATTTCCTAGGGTGATACTACAATGGCCAGCATTATCACAACATCTACAATCTTCTTTACTTGGCCTTTGTATCTACTTGGAATCTTCTTTTTATGAATTCTGTCACTTACTTTGGGGTCAGGCCAAATTCACACTCTCTCTTTCTGATATTGAAATGTAAATCTGAGAGCATACAACCTCTGAGCATGTTTCTGCATAGCTTGTATGGATGAAGGCTTAGGAAACTCTTTATCAATCATCCTTACAGTTGCTCATCATGTTGTTTGTGCTTTTCTTCTTCATCAAGTTTGACTTTTACCATTTGCCTTTGGAAGTCAGGTGTGATTATTGTTGGTTGACTCCTGGGATCAGGCATCTTTATTTTAAGAACAGCAGAGATTGGCAGACTATCATCCTCATCATCTTCTTCTTCTTCTTCCATCCTCAATACCATTCTCTTCCTCTTGGGTGCATCATTGGTCATGGGTTGAGTAGGTTTCTTGGGTAAAGGAGCTTGTTTTGAGGGTTGTGAAGTTGGTTGTTTTGGTGTAGGAGATTGTGTAGGCTGCTCTAGCATCTTGGTTGTGAGTGAAGCTTTGGATAACTTTGCCATATCAGACCTTTTCCGAGCACCAGCTTCATCAAGAGCTTCTATGATCAATCCTTTGTTGAATACTTCAGAAGAACAGATTCTGTTGGTTATCTCCAAAATACTATCTCTGGACCATGATTTCACTTTAATGATTGATCTTCCCAGATGTTTTGATATAAATCTTGCCATAACTTCCAGCCTTTCCTTTTCTTTCTCACTCCAACTTGCCCATCTTTGTTCAATCTCTTGAATTTATAGCCTTCTGATTTCAGAGTCAAGTTTGGCCGTGTGAAATCCTTGTCTCAAGAGTTGATCAATAATCTTATCCATAGATCTGCTATGTTGCTCATCAGCTTCTTTGATCCGTTCTTATAACTTTTTCTCACCTTCAGTCTGTTCAAAGCTTTTCTTTCTCTTGTAGGTGATCATTTCGTTTTCTTTCTTCTATTTTTCTTCTTCCATCCTCAACACTCTTTCTTTTGTCTGCTTTCACTGACTTAGACTCCCCCTTTTTGGTTGCAATGGGTTCAGGGGTTTGAATGTCAGAAAGTCTCTTAGAAACAGCATCATCAACTAAGGTTTGAAAATTTGAGGAAAGCCTCTCATCAATGGTTTGATGCACAATGTTAGTGATGATGGAAGTGATGAGAGGTAAGGAGGATTGAAAGGCAGTAACCATTTCCTTAGAGGGGTTCTATCCCTGAGAAATGGTGCCTGAATCATAGACTGGTGGCACAATTGTTAGGAGTGGCTCAGTGTTTGGGAGACCTTGAGAAGAAGCTGCCATCTATGGGTCATCATTAGTGTTTGCTAAATCATCTGACCTTCTAATTAAACGAGGATGAACATGTGCTGAGTGTAGATCAGTATTCACATGTGCCCCTATTTCTTGGAACTGGGGACTTCCTACCTTAGGATTATGTCCTTCATTGGCAGTTGCCTCTAGTGAGGTCTTAGAGATGATACCACCTTCATCTTGTTCATGTGCTCAAACAGGAGAAGAGGCAGCCTGACCAGATGTTCGAATCTCCTCCTCTACACAGGGAGATTGAACTCTGTAATCCCTGTGCTGTGGGTTATCCGCCATATTATAATCCTCTCCCTCAACTGTTACGGTTTTCCCAATGGTAATAGGTTTCTGGGGAGGGGTAGAGGAATGTAGTTGAGTCAGCACTTGTGCAATAACCACAGTTGGGCTTGTAGGGGTGGCTTGAGTAGGAGATAAGTGTGAAGTGGATTGCACCTGGGGTGAATGGTGCTCTTCAATGGCAATCTTCTCAAGTGAGAGAGATTCCAGTAGTGTGGTTTCCCTATTTTTGGTTGCATCAGGATCCTGTTGAGAGGATACCTAAGCGGTTTGAGCTGGTAGAGTCTTCGAGACTACAGCAGGATTAGTACCCATAGTTTCATCCTGTCTTTGTGTTGCAGGGGCATCATCAGGGGGACTCAACTCCCTGAGTAGCCTTTTTGGTTTGTTTGGAATGTGGTTTGGAGGGGACTTTGGATCTGGAGGATGAGGCTGTGGGTTCCTTCTGCTTGGGTGTTAGCAGTTTGGCAGCCCTTTGAGGTGTGGGTCAGAGTTGTACGTTGAGTATACCTCTCGCACAACTACCATAGCAGGGACTCCAAGGCCAACAGGGCCATGAGATTTTAACTGATTCATGATTATGGCCATAAGAAACCTGGATATAATAGCCATCTGTTAGCCACAGGTTCCATTGCCAGAACTTTTAATTCTAAAAATATAATTTCAGAAAAATTTAAGCTTTGGCGTTCAAGGATATAATACAATACATGTTGCCACCTGGATGACATTTGATCCCATGAAGAGGGTTTGGGAGTAAGGAAAACATTGATCATGTGAAAAATTAGGCGTTCAACATCATGGAAGTGCTTCTTCAGAATGGTTGTAGCACTTAGGTCGCCCGCATATCCATGTTTGATGAATGATTGATCATTGATACCCTTCGGGTATTTGGTGACAAAGGTGGCATCATTCAGATCTAGCGTTTGGCGAATGATAGCAGGAGTGACTACCACCTTCTCCTGGTTTACAAATGACTGAGAGTGATCGCGACATCATTCACACCAGTATGGATAGTGACATATGTCCAGAATTGGCGAAGGGTATCGGGATTGATGGTTGGATTCAGAAGAAAAGCCGTTCGATACAGGAATCAACCATCAGATCAATGGTAGCATCAAACTTAGTCCAAAAGGCCGATTTTGTGAAGTAGGCAACACAGTTGTGTGGTGGTTTGATTTGCATTGTCGCCATTAATGGAAGATGAACGTTCGGAAATCGATTTATGAAAAGTTTGAAGTTAGGGTTAGGTATTTATAGGTTATGAAATGGCTGAAAGAAAACAACTGAAAGTTTTGGTGTTAGTCATCAGTTGTTAGAAAACGATGAAGACATGGTTTTAACTTTCAGATGTTGTAAACAACTGAAGACTTGGTGTTTGTCATCAGTAGTGGAAACTACTGAAGACTTGGTTTTGGCTTCTGTTGTTTTGAAATGAAACAGTAGTTGTTTGAAACAATTGAAGAATAAAATTACTCATCAGTTGTTGTCGTCAATTCACATATCTCAGTTGTTTCATTTGACCTTAACACTTACTCATCTTATTATCTGATTTTCAGATGTTTCATTGGTCATCAGTACTTATCTGTTAGAACAGACATCAGTAGTTGTAACCACATAGTACTTTGCAACAAATAAAGTACTTCAGTACTTTTAGTAATTTAGTCTTCAGTAGTTATGAAAACTGCTGAAGATAAAATAACTATCAGTACTTATTATTGAAGTTGTATACTAATGCTCATCAGTACTTGTGAACTGAGATGATCAGTAGTTGTCAAATCATTCAAGCTGCAGCATACCAAGCCTTGGCACTAGATTTTGGAAAGTTGCACTGTCCAAAGGCTTAGTAAATATATCTGCAAGCTCATCAGCACTAGGAACAAACTTTGGATCAATCAGACCTTTTTCATAACAATCCTGATAAAATGATGTCTGATCTCAATATGTTTGGTCCTAGAATGCTGGACAGGATTCTTAACAATACAAAGAGCTGAAGCACTGTCCATCAGTAAAGGAGTCTTACTCTGTGTAATGTCATAATCCAGTAATGATTCTAACCAGAGTACCTGAGATGTACAACTTCAGTGCAATGTACTCTGCTTCAGTAGTGGATGTAGCAACAGAAGTTTGTTTCTTACTCTGCCAAGAAACTAAACAATTGCCTAGAAATTGGCATCCACCAGAGGTTGATTTTCTGGTTAATTTACACCCTGCATAGTCACTATCAGAGAAAGCAACTAATTTGCAAGAGTGCCCAGTGGAATACCAAAGTCCTAGAGATTGAGTTCCTTGCAAATATCTAAAGATCCTTTGACTGCAATCATATGGGATACTTTAGGTGCAGCCTGAAATCTAGCACAGACACAAGTTGCAAACATAATGTCTGGTCTAGAAGCTGTAAGGTACATCAAGGAACCAATCATACATCTGTAAAGAGTTTCATCAACTGCTTTACCTTCTCATCAGCATCCAGTTGTGTGGTGCTGCACATGGGAGTAGAACAGGGCTTACAGTTTTGTAAATCAAACTTTTTCAATAAATCCTTTGTATATTTTGACTGATGAATGAAAGTTCCATCAGCCATTTGTTTGATTTGCAACCCAGAAAGAACTGTAATTCTCCCATGGCACTCATTTCAAACTTTTGTTGCATCAACTCAGTAAAGGCATCACACAACTGTGGATCAGAGGATGAAAAATAATATCATCTACATAAATTTGAACAAGGAGCTTATGCATGCCTACTTTCTTAATGAACAAAGTTTTATCTATGGAGCCTCTAGTGAAATTATTTTGAAGAAGAAAGTTAGACAGTGTTTCATACCAGGCTCTGGGAGCTTGTTTTAGCCCATAAAGAGCCTTATCAAGCTTATACACCCAATCTGGATGTTATGATCTTCAAAACCTGGTGGTTGACACACATAAACTCTTCTTTTATTTTACCATATAAGAATGCACTTTTGACATCCATTTGAAAAACTTTAAGATTTTAGAAAGCAGCATAAGCTAAGAACAATCTGATTGCCTCCAGTCTGGCTACAGGGGCAAAGGTTTGATCATAATCAATACCTTCTTCTTGTGAAAACCCCTGTACAACCAGTCTGGCCTTGTTCTTGGCAATTTGGCCTTTTTCATCAGTTTTATTCCTAAACACCCATTTACTGCCTATTGCACACTTACCTGGGGTAGAGGAACCAGTTCCCACACTTACTGCTTTTGAAACAGAAGAAGCTCAAGTTGCATAGCTTCAACCCATCCATTATCTCTTAATGCAATATGATAGTTCTTTGGCTCTTGCTGACTGATGAAGAGAGCATAAAAGCAAAAGTTGGACAATTGACTTCTAGTTGAAACACCAGCATTAATGTCACCAATGATCTAAGACATGGGGTGATTCTTCAGTTCTTGATACTCAATAAGATCTGTGCAAGTGTTTGTAGGTAATTCAGCAGCAACAGGTGGTGATCCAGACTCTTGAAACCTAGAATGAGATGTCAATTCAAATGAAGTAGAGGATTCAGAGATCTCATCAGCATTTATTGTGGAAGGAACTGTTGAAGCTATAGGAACATCAAGTTTAGTAGACTCAGGCAGTTGATCACTAAAACATGCATTTATACCAATAGATGGATAACAAGTGGTAGGAGATGATGAATTCACAGAACTTGCAATAGCTGGAGACAGATAAGGAACATATTGCAGTATGTCCAAATCAAATAACTCCACAGGGTTTTGTGGGATTTTCTCCCTTGGAGATTCATTAAAATTTACATGCAAGGTTTCTTCAACTATCTTTGTTCTGCAATTAAAAACTCTATATGCCTTCCAAGTAGATGAATACCCAACAAAGTACCCTGCATCCGCCTTTGATTCAAACTTCTGAAGTGGATCCTTTGTGTTAAGAATATAACAAGGACACCCAATGCTCTAAAGAAGGAATCAAAGCAGCCAAATGATGTAACACTTCATAAGAAGTGCTCATCAACCTCTGATTTACTAACACTCTATTTTGCACATAGCAAGCTGTGTTGACAGCTTCAGCCCAAAAGGTTAGTGGCAAACCAGAATCAGCCAACATTGACCCTGCGGCTTCAATAAGGGTCCTGTTCTTTCTCTCCATCACTCCATTTTTTTTTAGGAGTTCTTGGAATGCTATACTGCCTCTTGAATCCCTTAGAGAAATAGAATTCATCAAGTGTGTGATTTCTAAATTCTGTGCCATTATCACTCCTCACACACTTGACAGAAAGAGAGTACTGCTTTTCCACATGCAACACAAAGTAGATGATGATTTGACCAGCCTCATCTTTTGAATGTAAGAAGAAAGTCCATACAAATCTGGTATAATCATCCACAATTACGAGACAATATTTTTTCTTTGCCATGCTCATCACTCTTACTGGGCCAAAAAGATCCATATGCAGTAATTGCAAGCAGGCAGTTGAGTTTGGTTCTTCTATTGGAGGGAATGAAACTTTATGTTGCTTTCTTTTTAAACAAGCAGAGCTATTGTCATCACATTTGAACTCCTTTAATGGCAGTCCTCTCACTAAACCATGATGGGTTCATGTTTTTAAGATTCACATGACCAAGCCTTTTGTGCCATAGTTCAGATTCCTGAGGAGAGGCCTTGGAGAACAGACATGGTTGGCCTTTTAGATCAATTTTCTTTGATAAGTCTAAGGAATACTCTTCTAATCCTATTTGCCTTCAGGAGTGTATATTAATCCAATATCTTGTCAATCATTCTCAAAACATTGGAAGACAGAATCCGACAGTTTTGGTTGGTGAAAAGTGCAACATGCCCTTTATCACACATTTGACTGACACATAACAAGTTGTACTTGAGATTCTCCACATGGTTAACATCATCAAATCTTATCTCACCATTTGACACAAAGCCTTTGCAGATGATGTAACCCTTGGCATCATTAGCAAAAGATACAAATCATTTCTTTCCTTGAGAGTAGTCATGAAGAAGAGAACTGATCCCTGTCATATGCATAGATCCTCCACTGTCCACATACCAGATGCTTCTAAGGCATGCTGAAGAACCCTGCATATGTCACAAGAAACTAGTTAGTTTTGAGACCAAACCATTTTGGTTTTGGGTCTGTTCTCATCAACAGATTTCATACTAACTGATTTGTCATGATTAACAACCTTTGAAGGTGGAGATGGTGCTGAAAAGGATTCCTTTGATTTTGGCTTAGTTTTTGTTTTCAGTGGTTTAATCACAGGTACATCTATTTGATTAACTCTCCCCAATAGATATTGAACCATCATAACAAGTTGTGTCTGATTGGTTGTTAAAGCCTTCAGTTCAGCACACACATCAGTACTTGTTTTTGATTGGTTCTTGTGACTCACCATGTCCTCCTTTTTGAAAGACACAGACTTAGTTTGGTGTTTTGATACTCCTTGAGGAATATCTTCAGCTGTTTTATGATAACCCCTTCCTTCTTTTAGATTTTTGTGAAGACTTGGGTTATCAGTTTGAGATGTTTATGGCACAAACTTCGTTACAAATTCATCTTTCATTTGATTAATTTTCTTTCTAATGATTTTATCTTTCTTAAATTTGGAACCCTTTCTGTACCAACAATCATGAGTGAGATGATTGAATAGACCCATATTTCACATGGTTTTTTCTTCATCTTCTGTTGTTCAACTGCTGAAGAAGATGAAACTACTGAAGGTGTGTTCTTCAGTACTTTCTTCCTCTCAGTACTTATGTGAAGTACTGAAGGATTTGTAGTAACTGAATACTTGTTCTTCAGAAGTTTTCTATGAGTACATTTGGATGTCCTGATAAACTCTTCAGCAGTTGACAAACCATGTTTGTTTTCATTTGGTTTGAAATGTTCTTCAGGTGTTGTTACTTGCTCTTCAGTACTTTGAATACTTTGTGAGACAACACCTGAAGTGCTCAGCTTTTCTTTGATCATATGTTTATCAGCAGTAAGACCATCAGCAGATTGATTAGTTGGGGTACTATTACTGACTTCATTCTCTGATTTTACATTAACACTTGAGGATGAGACACATGATGATGTGGTTTGGGAATTGATTTTACCTTCAGATTTTACTTCTGTCTTGGGAGTAAAATCTGTAGGAGGTTCAGTGTGATTATACCCAATCCCAAACTTCACAAGGTTGAAGCTGTTTGCTTACTGAGAAGCATTTCAAAGCCCTTGCAAGATGTTACCAAGCGTTCACACTAACCTGAGTAGCTGCAAGTATTTCTTTGAGATTCTTATGATTTTCTAAAATGACCTCTACCTTTGCTTTTTTCATTAGTGATTTGGCATTTTAATTTGTAAATATCATCATCTTTTTCCTTTAAATCAGACTCAAACTCAGCTTTTCTTTTGGAAATCACTTTCTCTAGGTCAAGATTTTGATTAATTAAAGCTATATTTGCTTCTCTAATTAGGCAAAAGCATCTATGCATGACTCTGAACACAACTTGGCCTTAGCCGCAGAAGATACTTGTGGTACCTGTGATGATGAAGCATTTGAGCATGAACCATCAACACACTTCAGGGCCATAAGAGCAAGATTTCCAAAAGGATTTTCACCACTGTGTTGACCAGCACCAGAAAACACTTGTTTAGAATAACTAGAAAGATCATCTGGTAAGCTACTCCAGTCAACAACTCCAGGAGTGAAAAAGCTTTGATGTGATTGAGATTGAGATTGTTGACTTGATTAAGATGGTTGAGGTTCAGGTAGGGAATGTGGTTGTTGAGCTATGGGTACTGGAACCTGATTGGACTGAGGCATGTAAAAATAGGGATAAGGATATGGCATTTGACCTTGAGGAACAAAATATGCAGGAGATGATTGAATTTGTGAATGATAACCAGAACTGATAGAATGTTGCCCTTTGTTTTGTGAACTATTGCCTGGAAAGGTCACAAAGGGTGTAGAAGAGTTAGATCCAGATGATCTACACTCTCTTGCAAAATGTCCAAGTCTATGGCACTTGTGACACCTCAACTTGCTCTTGTCAAAACCAACTTGGTTTTTCTAGAGACTAGGAAATTTTCTACGTGTCCTTTTGTAAAATTTTTGAGATTTGATATTGACTAATGCCATTTGGCTCAAAATATCCATCTCTTCCAAAACATAATTAGCAATTCCTTTCAAATCATCCATCAAAAAGCACAAATTATCACTATTACACCCTGAATTACTATCAACACTAACAAAAGCAGGATCTCCACTGTTTGAAGAGAAATCTATATTCTCATCATATGAACTTTCTAATGCAGCATATTCTGACTCATGACCAACCAGAGTAGTGTTCACTGGTACAAAATCATCAGTGAGCTTCCCAATAAAGCCAGTTTCCTTTTCTGTTCTATCTCTCTTTCAAATGTTAACATTTCCCATATAGTTAGGTGAGAGATAGATTGTCCAGATTTGCACTAGAGCGTAGGACAATAGGATATGTGTCCATCTACTATTTGTATATTCATGTTTAACCATTTTCAGTTCAGATATCAAACAGGAGAATCGCTTAAACTGTTGAGTCAGTGACTCACCCTTTTATGAGAGAATGTCTCATATTGCTAGGTAAGGATCTCTCTATTGTTTGCCAAGACCTCATTAGTTCCTCCAAATTGTTCTTTCAGAGCAACCCAGAGGTCATGAGCAGTTTCTTGATGCATAAGTCCATAATAGATTTCATTAGGAAGTGCCATGGCCAGAATTCCATGGGCTTTAGCATCAATTTCAAACAGTTTCAGATCTTCATCTAAGTATTGCTCTTCTTCTTTAGAACCATCTCATTGGTTTCCGGATTACTCACCACAAGCTTATATGGTCCATGAACCACAGATTTCCAACAACCTGAAGTGTTGACAGACAGGTGATGGAGCATTCGGCATTGCCATATGTTATACTCACTCCTAACAAGCATCGGAGGCTTTGTTGAGGAGCCAGTATTGTGAGGATCATTGATTGATGTAGCCATTTTCACCAATTCAGACAGGTTCAATGAGATTTTAACAGATCTAGCTCAAAAACTCAACAACACAGTTTAAAACAAGACGAATCTCAAATTAATTCACCGGAAGCAACAGAAAAACAACTCTATAACCAATTCTTGCAAATTTGCTAATTCGATCAAACTTAGATATCAAAAGAGCAGTTTCAATGATCAATTGTTAATCGATCAATGATTAACCAGCTCTGATACCATTGAAAGGGATCGGGATCTAGTTTGATCAATTAGATTAGGATTTGCCGCGGAATAACACACGAATTAGACGAAATTTTAGCAAGAATAATATGAATATTCAATCAAACAGTAACGGTTATAGAGAGAGAAAGTTTTCTGCAAAAAGAATGTTTTCATTCACGCACATGCTTCCCATACAATGAAATTAGGTCAACATTCCTTTTATAAAGGAATGTGACATCAGCTGACGTCACTTGATAGTGACAGCTAACTGATTTATACAAACAACTGAAAGTAAACTAAACTATTGAGGTTATAACATCTGAAGTGTAAGAACTTCAGATGTTTTACATAATATAAAACTACTGATTACAAACTACTGAAATGTAAACCATCACAACTACTAAAGAGAACTACATCAGTTGTTGTGACAACTTCTGAGAACATGGTGTTCAGACTTTGTCTTCAGCAGTTGTCTTCAGACTTTGTCTTCAGCTGTTGTCTTCAGACTTTGTCTTCAGACTTTTATCTTTAGACTTTATCTTCATACTTTGTCCTCAGTTGTTGTCTTCAGACTTTTGTCTTCAGACTATATCTTCAGACTTTGTCTTCAGCTGTTGTCTTCAAACTTTGTCTTGAGACTTTATCTTCAGACTTTGTCTTCAGCTGTTGTAGACCACTTTAGTTGTGTTGATGTCTGTGGGACTTAAAGGTTTTTCTGATCTGGCTCATTGGTTCTTTTGGTCCAACATTACCCATGTAGAGGCTTACATCCCCTTTCTTGAAGTCCTTACTTCTTTTGAACCCCTGTAATAAGTTGCAAATGTGAGTTCCATATCTGGTATCCAATATCCATGTGTTAGAGGATATTAAATTTAGATCAATATGAATCATGAAAATTGTACCTGAGTTTTGCCCGATATCCATCTTTGCTTGCAACTCTTTGAGATGGACTAGGCAATTTCTTGCCCAATGTTCAATCTCCCCACACTTAAAGCATGGTTCAATTGAAGCACCTTTTGCTTCTTCTCCACCGGTTTTGGTGGTGGCGCTCTTACCACTCCCTTTCCCTTTCCCTTAAAGTGCCCCTTTGTTGGACCAAAAGAACCAATAAGCCTGATCAGAAAAACCTCCAAGTCCCACAGATATTACAACTGCTGAAGAACATTACAACAGCTGAAGACATTAGCTAATTACAAGGTCTGAAGACAAAGTTTGAATACAAAATTGGAAGACTTCTACTGAAGACAAAGTACTGAAAACAAATTCTGAAAGTAAAGTACTGAAGACAAAGTCTGAAGACAAAGACTGAAGACCAGAGTGATCAGTAGTTGTCACAACAGTGAAGTTATTAACTTCAGTAGTTGTGATGGTTTTGCTTTAAGTACTTGTAATTTACTTTTAAGTAGTTTATAGTTTCAGTAGTTTTAGTTCAGTAGTTTTATGTTTTTGTACTTAGCATTCTCTGAGATGTGATCAGTTGTTGAGAACATTCTCAGTCGTTTGCATAGTTTCAGTTGTTTGTATAAATCTGTTAAATGTCACTATCAAGTGACATGAGCAAACGTCACATTCCTTATATAAGGATTGTTGACCTAATTGTAAGTGCGACTTTAAGCCACCACGAAAGCATTTGAATGAAATATTCCTTTTGCAGAATTCTCTCTCTTTCTATAACCGTGTACTATTCCATTGGATATCAATTGTGTTCTTGCAAAATTGTTTAATTCATTGATCGAATAACGCTGCAATCTACTCTAATCAATCAAACTTAGATCGTTGATCTTAACAAATGGTATCAGAGCAGGTTAATCATTGATCGATCTAACAATTGATCATTGAAACTGCTATTTCGATATCTAAGTTTGATCGAATTAGCATATTTGAAAGAATTGGTTATAGAGATTGAATTTCTGTAGCTTTCGGGTATTTGCTTTGAGATTTCTCTTGGTTCATATTGAGTTTGTTGTGTTTTGCGCTAAATTAGTTAAAACTTAATTGAATTTGATTGAATCTGAGAATGACTACTCCTTCTAATGACCCTCACAATACTGGTTCCTCAACCAAGCCTCCGATGCTGGTTAGGACTGAGTATAACATATGGCCACGAAGAATGCTCCATCACCTGTCTGTTAACAGTTCAGGTTGTTGGACATCTGTGGTACATGGTCCACACAAGCCTATGGTGAACAATCCGGAAACCAACCAAATGGTTCCGAAGAAGAAGGAACAATACTCAAATGTGGATCGAAAGCTGTTTGAGATTGATGCTAAAGCTCATGGAATTCTGGCCATGGCACTGCCAAATGAAATCTATTCTGGGCTTATGCATCATGAAACTGCTCATGACCTCTGGAATGCATTGAAAGAACAATTTGGTGGAACAGACGAGGTCTTAGCAAATAACAAATAAATCCTTTCCCAACAATATGAGACGATCTCTCATAGAAAGGGTGAGACACTAACTCAACAGTTTGAGCGTTTTTCATGTTTGATCTCTGAGCTGAAAATGGTCAAATATGAATACAGTAATAGCCAGATGAAAAACGGATTCCTCAGATCACTGCCTGAGAGATAGGACACATATACCATTGTCCTACACTCAAGTGCAAATCTGGATAGCCTATCTCTCACCCAACTCCATGGGAAACTGCTTACATTTGAAAGAGAGATAGAGTAGAAAAGGAAATCGGCATCATCAGGAAAGCTCACTGATGACTTTGTACCAAGGAACATTGCCTTGGTTGGTCATGAGTCAGAATATGCTTCATCAGAAAGCCATTATGATGAGCATATAGATTTCTCTTCAAATAGTTCTAATCATACATTTGTTAGTGTTGGTAGTCAGTCAGGCTGTAATAGTGACAATTTATGCTTCATGATGGATGATTTGAAAGGTATTGCTCATGATGACTTAGAAGAGATGGATATTCTAAGCCAAGTCCTTGATTAATATCAGATCTCCAAAGTTCTACAAGAGAACTGGTTGGTAATTTCCAGGACTCTCTGGCAAAACCAAAGTTGGTTTTGACAAGAGTAAGTTCAGGTGTCACAAATGCCACAGGCTTGGACACTTTGCAAGAGAGTGTAGATCAACTGGATCTAACTCCTCTGCACCCTTTGTGACTTTTCCAAGCAATAGTTCACAAAACAGAGGGCAACATCCTGCTAGTTCTGGTCATCATTCACAACCTCTATCTCCTACATATTTTGTCCCTCAGGTCCAATGCCATATCCATATCCCTGCTATTACATTCCACAACCAAATCAAGTTCAAGTTCCTATTGCACAACAACCTCAAGCTTTACCTGAGCCTCAACCATCTCAACTATCTCAATCACAACCTCATCACAGCTTCTTCACCCCTTGTGCTGTTGACCGGAGCAATTTACCAGATAATCATTCTGGGAATGAGCAATTATTTTCTAGTGATGGTCAACATGGTGGTGAACATCCTTTTGGGAATCTTGCTCTCATGGCCCTAGAGTCTACTGAGGTTCATGCTCCAATGCATCTTCATCACAGGTAACCAGGTATCCTCTGAGGCTAAGGCCAAGCTATGTTCTGAATCTTGCATAGCTGCATTTATCTCTATTAGAGAGGCAAATGTAGCTTAATAAATCAAAATCTTGAGCTTGAGCAAACCCTTTCCAAAAAAAAAAGCTGAGCATGAGTCTGCTCTTAAAGATAAAGATGATGAGATTTATAAGCTTAAATGCCAATTAAATGATGAAAAGGCTAAGCTAGAGGTCATTCTTGAGAACCACAGAGATCACAAAGAAACACTTGCAGCTACCGAAGTTGAGTGTGACCGCTGGGTATCATCCTGCAAGGGATTTGAAATGCTTCTCAGCAAGCAAACTGCTTCGAATGTGAAGTTGGTATAGGTTACAATCACATTGCACCACCTACAGATTTTACTCCAAAATCAATAGTAAAACCTGAAGGTGAAAGTGATTTCAAACCACATCATCATGTGTATCATCCTCAAAAGATCTCCCAAAATCAGAGGATGAAATCAGTGTTTGTTGGACCAAAAGAACCAATGAGCCTGATCAAAAAAACCTCTAAGTCCCACAGACATTACAACTGCTGAAGAAGATCACAACAGCTGAAGACATCAGCTGATTACAAGGTCTAAATACAAAGTCTGAAGACAAGAACTGAAGACTACTACTGAAGACAAAGTCTAAAAGTAAAGAATTGAAGGGAAAGTCTGAAGCTATGAGCTAAAGACAAAGTCTGAAAGTAAAGTACTGAAGACAAAGTCTGAAGCTATCAACTAAAGACAAAGTCTGAAAGTAAAAGTCTGAAGAACAAAGTCTGAAGAACAAAGACTGAAGACAAAGACTGAAGACCAAAGTGATCAGTAGTTGTCACAACAGCTGAAGTTATCAACTCAGTAGTTGTGATGGTTTCCTTTCAGTACTTGTAATTTACTTTTCAGTAGTTATAGTTTCAGTAGTTTAGTTTTAGTAGTTTTATGTTTCTTGTACTTAGCATTCTCTGAGATGTAATCAGTAGTTGAGAACATTCTCAGTAGTTTGTATAGTTTTAGTAGTTTGAATAATTCTATTAGATGTCACTATCAAGTGACATCAGCAGACGTCACATCTCCTATATAAGGAATGTTGACCTAGTTGTAATGTGTGACATTGAGCCACCACGAAAGCATGTGAATGAAATATCTCTTTTGCAGAAATCTCTTTTTCTATAACCATTTACTGTTACATTAAATATCAATTGTGTTCTTGTGAATGGTTAATTCATTGTTCGAATTCCGCTGCAATACTCTCTAATTAATCAAACTCAGATCACTGATCCTAACAAATGGTATCAGAGCAAGGTTAATCATTGATCGATTTAACAATTGATCATTGAAACTACTATTCGATATCTAAGTTTGATTGAATTAGCATATTTGCAAGAATTGGTTATAGATCATTGAATTTATGCTGCTTTCGTTTATCTGCTTTGAGTTTTCTCTTGGTTCATATTGAGTTTGTTGTGTTTTGCACTAAATCAGTTAAAACTTAATTGAATTTGGTTGAATCTGAGAATGACTACTCCTTCTAATGACCCTCACAATACCGGTTCTTCAACCAAGCGTCAGATGCTGGTTAGGACTGAGTATAACATATGGCAATGAAGAATGCTTCATCACCTGTCTATTAACAGTTCACGTTGTTGGACATCTGTGGTACATGGTCCCCAAAAGCCTATGGTGAACAATCCGGAAACCAACCAAATGGTTCCGAAGAAGAAGGAACAATACTCAGATGAGGATCGAAAACTGTTTGAGATTGATGCTAAAGCGCATGGTATTCTGGCCATGGCACTGCCGAATGAAATCTATTATGGGCTTATGCATCATGAAACTGCTCATGACCTCTGGAATGCATTGAAGGAACAATTTGGTTGAACAGATGAGGTCTTAGCAAACAACAAAGAAATCCTTGCCCAACAATATGAGACATTCTCTCATAGGAAGGGTGAGTCACTGACTCAACACTTGAGCGTTTTTCCTGTTTGATCTCTGAGCTGAAAATGGTCAAACATGAATACACTAATAGTCAGATGAACAACAGATTCCTCAGATCACTGCCTGAGAGATGGGACACATATACCATTGTCCTACACTCCAGTGCAAAACTGGATAGTCTATCTCTCACCCAACTCCATGGGAAACTGCTTACATTTGAAAGAGAGATAGAGCAGAAAAGGAAACTGGCATCATCAGGAAAGCTCACTTATGACTTTGTACCAGGGAACACTGCCTTGGTTGGTCATGAGTCAGAATATGCTACATCAGAAAGAAATTATGATGAGCATATAGATTTGTCCACAAACAGTTCAGATCATGCATTTGTTAGTGTTGACAGCCAGTCAGGCTGTAATAGTGACAATTTGTGTTTCATTACGGATGATTTAAAGGGTATTGCTGATGATGACGTAGAAGAGATGGATATTCTGAGCCAAATGGCCTTGATTAATATCAGATCTCAAAAGTTCTACAAGAGGACTAGTAGGAAATTTTCAGGACTCTCTGGCAAAACCAAAGTTGGTTTTAACAAGAGTAAGTTGAGGTGTCACAAATGCCACAGGCTTGGACACTTTGCAAGAGAGTGTAGATCATCTGGATCTAACTCCTCTGCACCCTTTGTGACTTTTCCAAGCAATAGTCCACAAAACAGAGGGCAACATCCTGCTAGTTCTGGTCATGATTCATAACCTATATCTCCTGCATATTTTGTCCCTCAGGGTCCAATGTCATATCCGTATCCCTGCTATTACATGCCACACCCAAATCCGGTTCAAGTTCCTATTGCACAACAACCTCAAGCCTTACCTGAGCCTCTACCATCTCAATCATCTCAATCACAACCTCATCACAGCTTCTTCACCCCTGGTACTGTTGACTGGAGCAGTTTACCAGATGATCTCTCTGGTAATGAGCAATTATTCGCTGGTGATGGTCAACATGGTGGTGAACATCCTTTTGGGAATCTAGCTCTCATGGCCCTGGATTCTACTGATAGTTCATGCTCTAATGCATCTTCATCACAGGTAACCCAGGTATCCTCTGAGGCTAAGGCCAAGCTATGTTATGAATCTTGCATAGCTGCATTTATCTCTATTAGAGAGGCAAATGTAGCTTTAATAATCAAAATCTAGAGCTTGAGCAAGCCCTTTCCAAAAGAAAAGCTAAATATGAGTCTGTCCTTAAGGATAAAGATGATGAGATTTATAAGCTTAAATGCCAATTAAATGATGAAAAGGCTAAGCTAGAGGTCATTCTTGAGAACCATAGAGATCTCAAAGAAAAGCTTGCAGTTACCCAAGTTGAGTGTGATCTCTGGGTATCATCCTGCAAGGGATTTCAAATGCTGCTCAGCAAGCAATCTGCTTCGAATGTGAAGTTTGGAATAGGTTACAACCACATTGCACCACCTACAGATTTTACTCCAAAACCAATAATAAAATCTGAAGGTGAAAGTAATTTCCAAACCACATCATCATGTGCATCATCCTCAAGTGATCACCCAAAATCACAAGATGAAATCAGTGTTGATACCTCAGCAAATCAAATGGCTGATGGGTTAGCTACTCATAAGCACATGAAGCTGAGTACTTCAGATGTTGTCCGTCAAAGTACCTCAAGTACTGAAGGGCAAGTCACAACATCTAAAAAGCATTTCAAATCAGCTAAAATAAAAGGATTAACAACTGCTGATAAAGAACAGCTGAAGAACAAGTCTTCAGTTGTTACAGATCCTTCAGTACTAAACAAAAGTACTGAAAGTAGGAAAGTACTAAAGAGCACAGCTTCAGTAGTTTCCACATCAGCAGATGATCAATTCAAGATGAAGAATAAGCCATGTGAAATATGTGGTAATTCAATCATCTTTCTGATGAATGTTGGTATAGAAAGGGTTCCAAACTCAACAGAGATAAGCTCATTAAAATCCAGATGGATGAAATGAAAAATGAGTTTGAGACTAAGTTTGTACCACAGTCATCCCAATGTGATAAACCTAAGCCTTCAACCAAATCCAAAAAGAAGGATAAGGTTTATCATAAAGCAGCTGATAGGGCTTCTCATGATAAACATTAGACTAAGTCTATGAATTTTAAAGAGGAAATGGTGGGTCACAGGAGCTCATCAAACACAAGTACTGATATGTCACAAGAGCTGAAAGCTTTAGCTACAAATCAGACACAACTTGTTATGATGGTTCAGCATTTGTTGGGGAGAGTTAACCAATTAGATGCACCTATGATCAAACCATGAAAAGGCATTCCAAGCCCAAATCCAAGGAATCCATTTCAGCACCACGTCCTTCTTCATCAACTGTTAATCATAAGAAACAAGTTATGGTTGAATCTGTTGATGAAAACAGACCCAAAACCAAAAAGGTTTGGGTCTCAAAACCAAACTAGTTCTTTATGATAAATGTAGGGTTCTTTAGCATGCCAAAAGAGCATCTGGTATGTAGACAGTGGAGGATCTATGCATATGACTCGGAGCAGTTCTCTTCTTAATGACTACTCTCAAGGAAAGAAGGGATTTGTTTCATTTGGAAATGATGCCAAGGGTTACATCATTAGGAAAGGATATGTGTCTAATGGAGATATCAGATTTGATGATGTTAACCATGTGGAGAATCTCAAGTATAATCTACTGAGTGTCAGTCAGATGTCTGATAAAGGCATCTTGCACTTTTCACAAGCCAGAACTGCAGGATTTTGTCTTCCCAAGTTCTAAGGTTGATTGACAAGGTATTGGATGATCATATTCTCCTGAAGGCCAACCGGATTAGAAGAGTATATGCCTTGGATTTGTCAAAGAAGATTGATTTGAAGGGTCATCCTTGTCTGTTCTCCAAAGCCTCTCCTTAGGAATCTAAACTGTGGCATAGAAGGCTGGGTCATGTTAATCTCAAAAACATGAATCAGCTGATCCACAATAGTTTAGTGAGAGGTTTACCAATAAAGGAGTTCGACTATGATGAAACCTACACTGCTTGTTTAAAAGCAAAACAACACAAAGTCTCATTCCTTCCTATTGAAAAACCTAAGTCCACTGCCTGCTTACTGCACATGGATCTATTTGGTCCTGTGAGAGTGATAAGAATGGCAAAGAAGAAATAATGTCTGGTAATTGTGGATGATTGCTCCAGATTTGTATGGACTTTCTTTTTGCATTCAATGGTTGAGGTTGCTCAGACGATTATAAACTTTGTGTTGTATGTTGAGAAGCAGTATTCCATATCAGTCAAGTGTATAAGGAGTGATAATGGAACTGAATTCAGAAACCATATACTTGATGATTTTTATCTATCAAAAGGAATCAAGAGGCAATTTAGCAGCCCAAGGACTCCAGAACAAAATGGAGTAGTGGAGAGAAAGAACAGGACCCTAATTAAAGCTGCAAGGTCTATGTTGGCTGACTCTGGTTTGCCATTGACCTTTTGGGCTGAAGCTTTTAACACAGCTTGCTATGTGCAGAATAGAGTATTAGTAAATCAGAGGTTGATGAAGACTCCATATGAAGTTCTACATTATTTGGCTCCTCTAATTTCATTCTTCAAAACCTTTGGGTGTCCTTGTTTCATTCTAAACACAAAGGATCAACTCCACAAATTTGATCCTAAGGTGGATGCAGGGTATTTTGTAGGTTATTAATCCACATGCAAGGCTTATAGGGTCTTCAACTACAAAACAAAGTTAGTTGAAGAAACCTTGCATGTGAAATTCAATGAATCTCCTAAGGATAAAAATCCACAAAACCCGGTGGAGTTGTTTGATCTGGACATACTGCAATATGTTCCTTATCAATCTCCAGCTGTTGCAGATCATGTGCATAAATCATCTTCTGCACCAAGTCTTCCACCTGGTGGTACTGAAGATGATAATGATATCAGTACTCACCTTTTCAAGTTTAGTGACCAACTGCCTAAGTCTGCTAAACTTGATGTTCCTGTAGCTTCTGTAGCTTCATCCACAACAAATGCTGATGAGATTTCTGACCCCTCTACATCATTTGACTTGCCATCTAATACTTGGTTTCAAGAATCTGGATCACCATCCGCTGTTGCTGAACCGGCTACAAACACTTGCACTGATCTTATAGTATACCAAGAACTGAAGAATCACCTCATGTGTCAAATCATTGGTGATATCAATGTTGGTGTCTCAACCAGAAGTCAATTGCCTAACTTCTGTTTCTATGCTCTCTTCATCAGTCAGCTAGGGCCAAATAACTATCATGTTGCTTTGAGAGGCAATGGATGGGTTGAAGCCATGCAGCTTGAGCTACCTCAGTTCAAAAAGCAGCAAGTGTGGGAACTGGTTCCTCTACCCCCCAGGTAAGTGTGCAATAGGTACTAAATGGGTGTTTAGGAATAAAACAGATGAAAATTGGCTTTTTGTCAAGAACAAGGCTAGACTGGTTGTACAAGGGTTTTCACAAGAAGAAGGTATTGATTATGATGAAACCTTTGCCCCTGTAGCCAGACTAGAGGTAATTAGATTGTTCTTAGAATATGCTACATTCCATAATATTAAAGTATTTCAAATGGATGTCAAAAGTGCATTTTTGTATGGTAAAATAAAAGAAGAGGTGTATGTGTGTCAACCACCAGGTTTTGAGGACAATAAACATCCTCATTGGGTGTATAAACCTGATAAGGCTCTTTATGGGTTGAAGCAAGCTCCTAGAGCCTAGTATGAAACACTTTCAAATTTTCTTCTTAAAAATAATTTCACTAGAGGATCCGTAAATAAAACTTTGTTTATTAAGCAAGTGGATCAGCATAAGCTACTTGTTCAAATTTATGTTGATGATATAATTTTTGCATCCTCTGATCCCCAGTTGTGTGATGATTTTACCAGTTTAATGAAACAAAAGTTTGAAATGAGTGCAATGAGAGAATTACAGTTATTTCTAGACTTGCAAATAAAACGAAAGGCTGATGGAACCTTTATACATCAGTCAAAATATACAAAAGATCTTTTGAATAAGTTTGATTTACAAAATTGTAAGCCCTGTTCTACTCCCATGTGCAACACCACACAACTGGATGCAGATCAGAAAGGTAAAGCTGTTGATGAAACACTTTACAGATGTATGATTGGGTCCTTGATGTACTTAACAGCTTCTAGACCAGATATCATGTTTGCAACTTGTGTTTGTGCTAGATTTCAGGCTACTCCTAAAAAGTCTCATTTGATTGCAGTCAAGAAAATCTTTAGATATTTGCAAGGTACACAATCTCTAGGTCTTTGGTATTCCACTGGACACTCATGCAAATTAGTTGCTTTTTTGATAGTGACTATGCAGGGTGTAAGTTAACCAGAAAGTCAACTTCTAGTGGATGTCAATTCCTAGGCAACTGTTTGAGTTCTTGGCAGAGTAAGAAACAAACATCTGTTGCTACATCCACTGCTGAAGCAGAGTACATTGCTGCTGCAAGTTGTACATCTCAGGTACTCTGGCTTAAGAACCAATTATTGGATTATGGCATAACAGAGACTAAGACTCCATTATTAATGGATAGTGCTTCAGCTCTGTGCATTGTCAAGAATCCAGTCCAGGACTCTAGGACCAAATATATAGAGATCAGACACCATTTTATTAGGGATTGTTTTGAAAAAGGTCTGATTGATCCAAAGTTTGTGCCTAGTGCTGATGAGCTTGCAGATATATTTACTAAGCCTTTGGATAGTTCAACTTTCCAAAACCTTGTGTTAAGGCTTGGTATGCTGCAGCTAGAATAAGTGATAACTACTGATGATCTCAGTAAACATGTATTGATGATCATCAGTAAACATGTCACAAATATGTACTAATTCTGTTAAAAGACACTAATGCAGTTACAACTACTGATGTAGTTATAACTCCTGATGTAGTTATAACTCCTGATGTAGTTATAACTCCTGATGTAGTTATAACTCCTGATGTCAGTAAAAACAGATAAGTACTGATGTCCTATGAAACAACTGAAATCAGCTAAAAAGTCTGATGAGTAAGTGTCGAGGACAATATGAAACAGCTGAAAAGCTAAGAATTGATGAAAACTACTGATGAGAATTTTCACTTCAGTCGTTTCCACAAACTAATGTTTCACTCTAAACAGCTGATGACAAAACCATGTCTTCAGTAGTTTCACAACTACTGATGACTAATACCAAGTCCTCAGTTATTTACAACAGCTGAAGACAAAACCAAGGTTTTCAGTAGTTTCACAACTACTGATGACTAAAACCAAGTCTTCAGTTGTTTTCAAACGTCTGATAGTTAAAACCAAGTCTTCAATGTTTTCATAACAACTGATGCCAACACCAACACTTTCAGTCATTTTCTTTTCAGCCTTTTCCTAACCTATAAATACCTGCACTTATAGCCAAACGTTTCATTAGCCGTTTTCAAACCATTCTCCCTCAACAATGGCGACCATGAAACTCAAACCCCGACACAACTGTGTTGCCTACCTTTCGAAATCGGCCTTCTGGAACAAGTTTGACACTGCCATCGATCTTATGGTGGATTCCCCTTACAGAACAGCCTTTCTTCTGAATCCTACCATATATCCTGACTCCTTATCCTAGTTCTAAACCATAGTCACTGTAATAACGGTGAGAATGATAGACAAATCACTCTCCAGTCGTTGGTGAACCAGAAACAGATGCTCATCACCCCTGACATCATTCGCAAAACCCTAAATCTGCAAGATGGCACCTATCCTAAAGAATACCCGAAAGGCACCACTCATATGTCTTTTTATCCATAACGGGTATGAAGGCGACTTAAGTGCTACAACCATACTTAAAAAGCACTTCCATGATGCTGAACGACTTATCTTTCATATGGTGAATGTCTGCCTTGCATCAAAGACATCTTCTTGGGATCGGATGTCTTCCCGATGGCAACAGGAATTGTACTCTATCCTTGAACGCCAAAATCTAAATTTTTCTGAGATAGTGTTCATGGAACTAAAGGATCTGGCTCAGAAACCTGTGGCAAACAGATGGATACTTTATCCCAGGTTTCTGATGGCCATAATTTTGAATCAATTACAATCTGATGGCCTTGTTGGTCTTGGAGTCCTTGCTCCAGCTGTTTTAGCTGAGGTATACTCCAGACATAACTCAGACCCTACTCTTAAAGGGGCTGCCCGGATGCTAAAACCCAAGCAGAGGAACCCACAGCCTCCACTTCCAGATCCAAAGTCCCCACCAAACCCAAATCCAAAAAGCCCAAAAAGGATACTCAGGGAGATGAGTCCCCTGAGGATGCCCCTGTACCACCAACGCAGGAAATACATACTGGTTATAACCCCCAAGTTATGTCCAAGACTCAACCTGCTGAAGCTGCATAGGTATCCTCTCAACAGGATCCTGTGGCAACCACAATTGGGGGTCCCACATTTCTGGAACCTATCTCAATTGAGAGGCTTACCATTGAAGAGCACCTCTCACCCCGGGTGCAATCTGCTTTAGACCAATCTCCACACGCAACCGCCCCTTAAAGCCCAACACTCATAATTGCTAAAGTGCTGAGTCAGTTGCATTCCTCACCCCCTCCCCAGAAACCACTTACCACTGGGAATACCTCAACCATTGAGGGGGAGGACCAAAATGCTTCTCATAACCCATAGCACAGGGGTTACAATGTGTGGGGTTTTAACAAGTTTATCAAAGTTCATATAATCTTGTTTATATGAAAACGCAGCGGATAATAAGTTTTAAAACATGTTAATGTGATGATTATTAAATCCATTTAATAAGCAAACCCCAAACCATGGATCATTATACGAAATAGATACAAAACAAATGTAATAAACAACCTTTGGAGCTGCAGGAAATCGCAATGATAGAGGTGAAAAGGATGAGTTTGTGGCTGAATCTTCAAGAGAGAAGACCTCAAGAGATGATACCAAGCTTGTACAAACACCCACTTGCTAGGTTTTTCAACACCAACTTGTAGAACCCTCTTCAAGTTAGACTTTTTTGCCAAGAACACTTCTTGAATGCTGAAAAATCTTGTTCATCCAGCTCCAAACCGTGAATTTTTAGAGTGAGAGGAGAGCCTTTTTCTTTTGTGTGTTGTGTGTGTTAAAATCTCTTCAAGACAAGAGTGTGTGGTTGGTTTTCTAATCATGAAGACTTGCATGTCCTTGGAACAAGACAAGGGGACTCCCAAGGCCAAAAGGGGCGGCCAATTTTGGTCCCCTTTTGGTTTCCCTCTCTTTTAAATTTTATAAAATTATACACTCTTGCACTTGTAGTTTTTATAAAATTAAATCATTTAATTTTATAGCACTAACACACACTATTATTTGTCATTGTTTAACCAATTAAGCAACGAAACAAAGAATCCCTCATGAACAAATTATCTATACAATCTGTTTATATACAAAAGTAATGATTTAGAAAACCCGGTTTCTAAATTGGTGCTTATATTTATTTGTGTGATCTTATAAACAAATAAATATTTATCGGTGTTTGTTTGGCTTGTTGTTGGGTATGACCCAGCTTGGATCATATCACACTAGCCACATCAATTTAATATGTATCTTGGGCAGATCGAATCCAACAATCTCCCACTTGCACAAGATTCATAGGAGATTGATGCAAGCAGCAAATGACGCCTAGCATCGGTTTGCTACCCCTAATGTATATGACTAAGTGCCATTCAATAACATCATCCCTTTCAAGTACCTTATTTGAATATGATTTAGGTGAATTAATCATCTATCCTTTTGTTACAAATGTCATATTTAAATCCAAGAGACACAGAATGGTCATCCTCCAATGATTTAATTTTAACAGGCCTTTGACATCTAACTCAACGAATAAGAGGAACAAATTCCATCTTGACTACATACGTCTCTCACAATCACCTCATGTCATACCCGAACTCAGCCTTATGTACTGCCAATATTTCAGAACAGCAAAGAACTAAGTCAAAGTACAATGCTTGGTGAATATCAAGACCCAATATGTATCTCAGGTCTGAGGATAAAATGATATTCGCCTTTACTCAATATCTTATGACTAATGACAAGGATTCTATGATGCAATAATTGAGAGCGGGTCAGTCCTATACCTATATCCATAGATATCAATGAACTTTGGTAGCAACCTCTTGCTTTATATTCATACCTTATGAATATCAACCAATCCAAGTTTATTATAGTCTTACATTCACAGTTGTTCCCACAAGCATGATCGACTACGGACGTTTAGAATAACTTATTTATTCACGGATTTAAAACAAGCTAAAATAGAAGAACAAATGAAAGTTATAGCCATATAATAAGCCCAAAAACATAAGTTCCAATATCCAAATACCAAATATAAAATAAAATCCAGTCACTAGAATATCTAAGTCCCATGGCACAAACATGACCTTCATGCTTTGCCTTTTCAAGGAGTTTTGTTAGTGGATCCGCAATGTTTTTATCAGTGTGAACTTTGCGAATACATAACTTTACCTTTTCAACTTCATCCCTTTGTAGTTGAATCTCCGCTCAATGTGCCTTGTTTTCTGATACGCACGGGGTTCCTTGATTTCGGCAATCGCACCCTCGTTATCACAAAGAATGTCCAGAGGATCCTGAATGGAAGGGATTACCCCTAGATCGGCTATGAATTTCTTCAACCATAAGCTTCCTGTGCTGCCAATGAAGTGGCGATGTATTCTGACTCTGTAGTGGACAATGCTAGGACTTCTTGCTTTGAGCTTTTCGAAGAAACAGCTCCCCCATTCGGGATAAAGATGTACCCCGATTGAGATCGTGAATCATCTCGATCGGTTTGGAAACTCGCATCCGTGTATCCCTTTACAACGAGTTCCTCTTCACCAGACCCGTAGATTAAGAACATGTCCTTAGTCATCCTTAGGTACTTTAGGATGTTCTTGATAGCCATCCAATGACTATCACCAGGGTTTTGCTCGTATCTACTTGTCATGCTTAAAGCGCATGACACGTCCGGTCTAGTGCATATCATTGTATACATGATGGATCCTATAGCAGATGCATATGGGACTGCCTTCATTTTATTTTGCTCCTCCTTTGAGCTTGGACATTGAGTCGTACTCAATATTGTCCCTCTCTGAATAGGTACAGTACCTTTCTTAGAGTTTTCCATCTTGAACCTTTTCAAGATTTTGTCAATGTATGCACTTTGATTCAAACCAATCAGCCGCCTCGATCTATCCCTATAGATCTTTATTCCCAGAATATAGGCGGCTTCACCAAGATCCTTAATGGAAAAGCAGCTTCCAAGCCAGGCTTTTACACCTTCCATTGTTGGAACGTCATTCCAAACAGTAGAATGTCATCGACATATAATACTAGGAATGTTATTATGCTCCCACTAGCCTTCTTATACACACAAGCCTCATCAGCGTTTTTGATGAAGCCAAATTTCTTGACTTCCTCATCAAAACGGTGATTCCAGCTTCTTGACGCTTGTTTCAATCCATAGATTGATTTCTTTAACTTGCATACTTTATTAGGATGTTTTGGATTAACAAAACCTTCAGGCTGAACCATATAGACATCTTCTTCAAGATATCCATTCAGGAAAGCGGTTTTGATATCCATCTGCCAAATTTCATAATCATAATGAGCAGCTATGGCAAACAATATCCTTATTGACTTTAGCATCGCAACAGGTAAGAAAGTTTCATCATAATCAACTCCATGAGTTCGAGTAAAACCCTTTGCTACAAGTCTAGCCTATAAGTATCCAAGTTTCCATGCATGTCAGTTTTCTTCTTGAAAATCCACTTACTTCTAACTACCTTGGAGTTGGGAGGTGGTACAACAAGTTCCCAAACATGATTGTCATGCATGGATTGCATCTCAACGTTCATGGCTTCAAGCCATTTGTCACAATCCGAATTGGACACTGCATCATGGTATGTGGTTGGTTCATCTGATTCTACCACATAGCATCCATCCATGAAGGATTCGTATCTTTCAGGTGGATTACTAGTTCTGCCATTTCTGCGAACGTTTTTGTGTATCGATCAATCATTTGATCATTTTCAACATCCTCATGTTGAGTGCTGGTTTCAACGAAATGTGCACTGGGTTGTGGTTCTTGATCCTCCTCAAGATCCACTGTTCTACTGCTAGTTCCTTTCATAAGTAACTTTGCTTCTAAGAACTCACCCTTTCTGGCAACAAACACCTTTTGTTCCAGTGGATCATAGAAATAATATCCCATAGAATCTCTAGGGTATCCTACAAAAAAGCACTTGGTGGATCGGACTTCCATTTGTTTGGGGTGGGAGTCTTAACATAAGCCTCACAACCCCAAATCCTTAAGTATGATAGGGATGGAACTCTTCCATTCCATATCTCAAAAGGTGTCCTTTCCACCTTTTTGGTTGGGGCCATATTTAAAATACGGGCCACGGAGAGCAAAGCGAAACCCCAAAACGATAGAGGTAATGTGCTTCTAGCCATCATAGATGGACCATATCCAATAAGGTTCGATTCCTCCTCTCAGACACACCATTATGTTGTGGTGTTCCAGGTGGAGTGAGTTGTGAGACAATCCCACAACTCCTAAGATGATCTTGAAAAACATCACTTAGGTATTCACCACCCCTATCGGTGCGGAGAACTTTAATAGATTTGTTGAGCTGATTTTCTACTTCATTCTTGAAGATTTTGAACATTTCAAACGCTTCATCTTTATGCCTTAATAAGTACACATACCCATAGCGACTATAATCGTCGGTAAAGGTAATGGAGTATCTTTCACCATTCCTAGTCATTGGCTTAAAAGGACCACATACATCTGAATGTATGATACCTAATAAATCTTTTGCCCTTTCGTTAGTTCCACTAAAGGGTGCCTTAGTCATTTTTCCTTGTAAACAAGATTCACATACATCATATGAATCACATTCATTTGTTTTAAAAGACCATTCTTTTGAAGTGTTTGTATACGTTTCTTGTTTATATGACCAAGACGACAATGCCAAAGGTAGGTATCACTCAAATCTAATTTGAGCCTTTTGGTGGTTGCTTGGTATATTGAGCTATCATATGTTGTGTTTTCATGAACCAATTCATAAATACCATTACAAGGTATTGCCTTAAAATAAAACATATGATTTAAAGAAACATGAATATCATTGCTAACAAACTTGAAATCATAATCATATTGTCGTAAACGTGAAACATAAATTATGTTCCTAGTCAAACTAGGAGCATGTAATACATTATATAAAATGACTTCCAAACCACTTGGAAGCTTCAAAATGTAGTCTCCTTGGGCTTCCACGTGGACCTTTGCACCATTGCCCATGAAGAGACTTATTTCCCCTTTTGCATAATGCTCATTTCTTTTGAACCCCTGCAACAAATTGCGAATGTGAGTTCCACATCCGGTATAATACCCATGTGTTAGAAGAAATAACATTTAGCTCAACATGTATCATGTAAATTATACCTAATGTTTGCCCTGCATCCCTCTTTTTTCTCAGCTCTTTGAGATAGACTGGACAATTTCTCATCCAATGCCCTATCTCACCACATTTGAAGCATGGGTCGTTTACAGCAACCTTTTTCTTCTTCTCCTTGGGCTTCGGAGGTTCCGCCCTAACAACCATCTTCCCCTTTCCTCAACGTGCCCCTTTCTTTTGGCAACTGTTGCCTTGGAGGGGGTAGAGACCTTCTTCTTCTCCCACCTTCATTAATATTGAGAACGGGTAAAACCCTTTTACCCATTCCCGCCTCGGCTGATTTGAGCATTGAATGAAGTTCATTTATGCTCTTGTCCCATCCGTTCAGGTTGTAATTCAGAACAAATGCCTCAAATTTTTTTGTTAGACCATTAAGGAACAAATCCGTGGCCAACTCCTTTGAGACTGGACAGTTTAGCCTTTGAAGGCGGTCTATGTGGCTTTTCATCTTAAGAACATAAGATGAAACTGATTGGGATTCCTCCATCCGACATGCATGAAGCGCTCGAACCGTTTCGATGAGCTCTACTCTAGCTTGTTGCTGGAACGTTTCCCGCAACTGAGTGATCATGTCATAAGCTCCATGGAGCTCATACTGCTTTTGGAGTTCGGATGTCATACTTGCTAACATTAGGCAAGAGACTTGGATGGAGTCTTCCACATATTTGACCCAATCATTATAGGCCTCTACATCCTCCTCGTTAGGTTCATCGGGGATGGGATCATCAAGGATGTAGGCTCGCTTTTCTTGCTTGAGAACGATTCTCAAGTTGCGATACCAATCCATGAAGTTGTTAGGTGTTAGACGATCCCTTTGAAGGATCGTCCTTAGGGATTGGTTTTTTTGGTTTGGTACATCATTATTTGCGTTGTTATTGTCGGCCATCTACAAGATTTTACAAAGTTCCATTTTAGTAATCGTTGGTATAATTATATTTCATTTATTAATACCCTTTATGTCTCATAGACAGTTAATAAATAAAATTTTAGAATCCAATGTTATATTTAAATATTGGTTAGGTGACCTTTATCCCATTATTTAAATAAACAAGGTAGTCATGAATGACAATTGCAACCTATTGCAACTTCTAGTGGTATGGGATCATTTGAACATCTTATGTCTATAACGGCATGTTATCCCATCAAAACCTTTTGTAAAACATATTTTAGGTGATCCATTCAATATATATTACAAATCAAGTCGTCCTACTTACACACACGTGTGAGTTTACATCATAAGTGGTTAGGTGACCTTTATCCTACTAACATGGTATTTCACCTCAAGTTACAAGTTCCCTGAAGGTGGTTAGGTGACCTTTATCCCACTAAGAGTTTGCAAGTAACCTAAGTGTTGTGTAAAGGATGGTGTTTAACTTGTTTACAAAAGGGATTTACAATTAACATACATGTTAAGAAAAATATGTACCATATGATTGTATGCATTCCACCATATGGTACCCTATTGGTTCTTTTAAATAACACCCATTTTATTTTGCAAACCATTAACTCCTTTTATAGAGCCATTCTTTTTATGCTTAATGATGGAGAACCAATTATTTGTTAATAGCTTGTATTCATAGTCGGTTTGTTAATCATAACCAAACATCAAAACAAACATCATCACGAGCATTCAACCAAACATACATATATGCATAACAAAGCATACTAAGTTGAGCACACTTGTTTAGCCAAAACAAGTGTGTCAAAAGGTCTTGTCCTAAGGGTGAGAACATGACACAAGGTTGGCAAAAGGACTCCCACTTGAATCCATATGTTCAAGCATCCTCTTTGTCCATTTTCTTCAAATCTTGATCTAGAGAATCCTTACAAAATATGTATCCTAATACAATTTTTCTAGTAAAGAAAAAACTCCTAATCTATTATTACAAACCATATGAATGAATAGATTACAAAACAAGACTTGAAACATAAAAAAATAAATTATTACATAGCCAAACGAAAATAACGTGACAACTAATCAATCAATCCATAAGGTCAACGCTTTGTTATGCATAACCAAAAAACATATCCAAATATTCACCATGATCGATATATGGCAGCCCTTTTTAGCCCATGTTCTTGGCCAACATAAACCAAGAAAAAATGGGTTTTGTCCATACAAACAAACATCTAATGACCTAGATTTTTAAAGATCCTTACATGCATAAAGTAATATCTTTAAGAAATCAAAGGGGGGGGGGCATATTCCAGCTCACTTACTCACGGGTATGTGGTGTCAAACACCACAAAACCGTGAACAAGCAGGGATAAAACATGTATGCATTCGTATAAGAGGCTCTTGATGCCATTTGTGGGGTTTTAACAAGTTTATCAAAGTTCATATAATCTTGTTTATATGAAAAACGCAGCGGATAATAAGTTTTAAAACATGTTAATGTGATGATTATTAAATCCATTTAATAAGCAAACCCCAAACCATGGATCATTATACGAAATAGATACAAAACAAATGTAATAAACAACCTTTGGAGCTGCAGGAAATCGCAATGATAGAGGTGAAAAGGATGAGTTTGTGGCCGAATCTTCAAAGAGAAGACCTCAAGAGATGATACCCCAACCTTGTACAAACACCCACTTGCTAGGTTTTTCAACACCAACTTGTAGAACCCTCTTCAAGTTAGACTTTTCTGCCAAGAACACTTCTTGAATGCTGAAAAATCTTGTTCATCCAGCTCCAAACCGTGAATTTTTAGAGAGAGAGGAGAGCCTTTTTCTTTTGTGTGTTGTGTGTGTTAAAAATCTCTTCAAGACAAGAGTGTGTGGTTGGTTTTCTAATCATGAAGACTTGCATGTCCTTGGAACAAGACAAGGGGACTCCCAAGGCCAAAAGGGGTGGCCAATTTTGGTCCCCTTTTGGTTTCCCTCTCTTTTAAATTTTTAAAATTATACACTCTTGCACTTGTAGTTTTTATAAAATTAAACCATTTTAGTTTTATAGCACTAAGACACACTATTATTTGTCATTGTTTAACCAATTTAAGCAATGAAACAACTAATCCGTCATGAACAAATTATCTATATAATCTGTTTATTTACAAAAGTAATGATTTAGAAAACCCTGTTCTAAATTGGTGCTTATATTTATTTGTGTGATCTTATCAACAAATAAATATTTATCGGTGTTTGTTTGGCTTGTTGTTGGGTATGACCCGGCTTGGATCATATCACACTAGCCACATCAATTTAATATGTATCTTGGGTAGATCGAATCCAACACAATGTTCATTCTCCAAGTGTAGAAACAGAGAATAGAACATCTGGTAAGGCTGCCACTTCTACTGATTCAGCAAATGATCAATATAAAGTTGGTAACATCCATAAGACCTTACCAGAGGCAACTGCCAATGAAGGACACAGTCCTGAGGCAGGAAGTCCCCAGTACCAAGATCAAGGGGCACATGCTTCTACTGATCTACATTTAGAGCTTGTAGATCCTGATTCAATCAGCAGGTCAGGTGCTTCAGCACAGACTAATGATGACCTGGGCTTTTTCTGTGATGTATTAGCCCATAATACCATCCTAGAGACTGAGGTGAGCAGACTCAAAGAGTTTCTAGCCAACATGTCTCAGGATCAAAGTCCATCTACCTCAAAAACCCCACAGATGGCACCTTCCATTGAAGGTTCCCCAAACATTGAGCCTACACACTTAACTGCCCCACCAGCCACTACTTTTGGCACCACCTCTCAGGGACAGAACCCCTCTGAGCAGATGGTTGCTATCTTTCAAAACTCCTTACCTCTCATCACTCCATCATCACTGACATAGTGCATAAAGCCATTGATGAGGGGATATCCTCAAATCTACAAACCCTCATTGATGATGTTGTTCATAAATCTCTTTCTGCCTTTCAAGCCCCTGATCCCAATGCAACCAAAAAGGGGGAGACTTCCAAGTCTAAGGCAATGAAAGAAAAGAAAAGAAAAAGAGTTGATGATGAGAAAGAACCTGCAAAAGAGAAGGAGGTGGAGTAAGAACTGATCTCGGAACAGTTGATCACATATGAAAGAAAGAAAAGTGCTGAGTCAAAAGCTGATGAAGATAAATCCTTAGAAGATCTTGTCAAAGATGCTGATGAAGCTCACAGCACATCCATGGATAAAATTATAGATCAGCTCTTTCGACAAGGTCATGACACAGCTACACTAGACACTTAGATCAGAAGGCTAGAAATAGAAGAGATTCAAGCTAGATGGGCCGGTTATAGTGTGTTAGAAAGGGAAAGATTGGAGATAATGATCAGATTCATTGCCAAATACCTTGGAGATCATTGATAGAGATAAAGGCCTGGTCCAGAGACAGTATCTTAGAGATAACCAGAAAATCTGCTCTGCTGGAGGCTATAAAAAGGGTTGATCATCAAAGCACTGGATGAAACAGGTGCAGGGAAGAGAACTGAAATGGCAAAGCTCTCCAAAGCCAAACTCACCACCAAAATGCTAAGTCAGTCTTCTCACACTCCCACTCAAACACAACCCTTAACTCTAAAATCTCCCAAATCTATCCCTGAACCAAAGCAACCCACAACTCAACCCACAAAACCAATCCCTTTACCCTAAAAACCACCTTAAACCTTACCCAGTGATACACCCAGAAGGAGGAGAAGGGTGTTGAGGGTAGAAGAAGATGAAGAAGAGGATGATGATGAAGATTGTGTGCCAATCTCTGCTGTGCTCAACCTTAAAACACCTGAGCACAGAAGTCGACAAGTGATTACACCTGACTTGCAAATGCAGATGGTGAAGGTAAAGATTGAAGAAGCAGAACATGAGAAACAGCACGATGAGAAGTTTCTCAAGATGGTTAATAAGGATTTCCCTCAGTCCTCATCCATTCAAGAAATGAAGAAACAGGCTCTGAGGCTGTACACTCCTAGACATACCTTTCAACATCAAAAAGAAAGAGTGCGGATCTGGCCAGACCCCAAGGTAAGTTCTAGAATTCATAAGAAGAATATACCAAGTAGATATCATGGCCAAGTGAAGAAGACCTTGAATGCTGCAATTACACTGGCCATGGTAGTCTCACCCTAGGAAATCATTGAAGAATTCAAGAGAGCTCACAACTCCAAGACAACCCCTCAATCTATTCTTGAGAACAAAATTGATCAAGAAGGGGTTGTTATACAAAAGACTTGAAGATCTTCAGAAGAGTGAACTGCAGTTGTTGCTTGAAGGTTCTTACCCTGATGAATTTGCTTACAGAGAGATAACAACTGTGGAGTTGAAATATGGAAAGACAGTGAGATATCTGTCTGAGTATTATGGCCCAGAGTTCTTCTTCGAGGGAGAAGCAGAAGAAGTCACCAAGGAGGAACAAGTTGTTCTCCTTGAGGCCTATGCTAGTGAGTCTTATACACTCATTCATGGGAATTAGGTTTCATGGTTGGGATAAGACTCTGTGTTTAGTTTCCCCAAAACATATTTCCCTTCCATACTTAGCCAATCAAAAGATTAGAAACCTTTTCCTGGCCTATGCTTAACTGATTACCTCTGAAGCTGATCAAGAGGGTGTTTCTGCCAAGATTAAGTGGGATCATCAATAAGTTTAGAGGTTTTAGCTGCATTGGTTCAGTAGGAGTTTGTTGGACCAAAAGAACCAATGAGCCTGATTAGAAAAACCTCTAAGTCCCACAGACATTACAACTGCTGAAGAAGATCACAACAGCTGAAGACATTAGCTGATTACAAGGTCTAAAGACAAAGTCTGAAGACAAGAACTAAACACTACTACTGAAGACAAAGTCTGAAAGTAAAGAATTGAAGACAAAGTCTGAAGCTATCAGCTGAAGACAAAGTCTAAAAGTAAAGTACTGAAGGCAAAGTCTGAAGCTATCAGCTGAAGACGAAGTCTGAAAGTAAAAGTCCGAAGAACAAAGTCTGAAGAACAAAGACTGAAGACAAAGACTGAAGACAAAGACTGAAGACCAAAGTGATCAGCAGTTGTCACAACAGCTGAAGTTGTCAACCTCAGTAGTTGTGATGGTTTCCTTTCAGTACTTGTAATTTACTTTTCAGTAGTTATAGTTTCAGTAGTTTAGTTTCAGTAGTTTTATGTTTCTTGTACTTAGCATTCTCTGAGATGTAATCAGTAGTTGAGAACATTCTCAGTAGTTTGCATAGTTTTAGTAGTTTGAATAATTCTGTTAGATGTCACTATCAAGTGACATCAGCAGACGTCACATCTCCTATATAAGGGATGTTGACCTAGTTGTAATGTGTGATATTGAGCCACCATGAAAGCATGTGAATGAAATATCTCTTTTGCAGAACTCTCTTTTTCTATAACCATTTACTGTTACATTGAATATCAATTGTGTTCTTGTGAATTGGTTAATTCATTGTTCGAATTCCGCTGCAATACTCTCTAATTAATCAAACTCAGATCACTGATCCTAACAGTGTTGACATCTCAGCAAATCAATTGCCTGATGAGTTAACTACTGATAAGCACATAAAGCTGAGTACCTCAGATATTGTCCCTCAAAGTACCTCAACTAGTGAAGGGCAAATCACAACATCTGAAAAGCATTTCAAGTCAGCTGAAATAAATGGATTAACAACTGCTGAGGAATCTATCGTACGGTCTTTAAGGACTGATAGAGAACAGCTGAAGAATAAGTCTTCAGATGTGACAGATCCTTCTGTACTTAACACAAGTACTGAAAGGAGTAAAGTACTAAAGAGCACACCTTTAGTAGTTTCCACTTCAGCAGTTGATCAATCCAAGATGAAGAACAAGCCATGTGACATATGTGGTAAGTTCAATCATCTTTCTGATGAATGTTGGTACAAAAAGGGTTCCAAACTCAACAAAGATAAGCTCATTAAAAAGTAGATGGAAGAAATGAAAAATGAGTTTGAGACCAAGTTTGTACCATAGTCATTCCAATTTGATAAACCCAAGGCTTCATCAAAATCCAAAACGAAGGATAGGGTTTATCATAAAACAGCTGAGAGTGTTCCTCATGATAAACATCAGACTAAGTCTGTAAATTTCAAGGAGGAAATGGTGGGTCACAAGAACTCATCAAAAACAAGTACTGACGTGTCACAAGAGCTGAAAGCTTTAGCTACAAATCAGACACAACTTGTTATGATGGTCGAGCATTTGTTGGGGAGAGTTAACCAACTTGATGCACCTGTGATTAAACCACTAAAAAGGTATTCCAAGCCCAAATCCATGGAATCAATTTCAGCACCATCTCCACCTTCATCAGCTATTAATCATAAGAAACAAGTTATGGTTAAATCTGTTGATGAAAATAGACCCAAAACCAAAAAGGTTTGGGTCTCAAAACCTAACTAGTTCCTTGTGCTGAATGTTGGGTTCTTCAGCATGCCAAAGTAGCATCTGATATGTAGACAGTGGAGGATCTATGCATATGACTGGAAGCAGTTCTCTTCTTAATGACTACTCTCAAGGAAAGAAGGGATTTGTTTCATTTGGAAATGATGCTAAGGGTTACACCATTAGGAAAGGATATGTGTCAAATGGAGAAATCAGATTTGATGATGTTAACCATGTGGAGAATCTCAAGTATAATCTACTGAGTGTCAGTCAGATGTGTGATAAAGGGCATGTTGTACTTTTCACAAGCCAGAACTACAGAATTCTGTCTTCCATAGTTCTGAGGCTCATTGACAAGGTATTGGATGAACATACTCTCCTAAAAGCCAACAAGATTGGAAGAGTATATGCCCTGGATTTGTCAAAGAAGATTGATTTTAAGGGTCATCCTTGCCTGTTCTCCAAAGCCTCTCCTGAGGAATCTAAACTTTGGCACAGAAGGCTAGGTCATGTAAATCTCAAAAACATGAATTAGCTGATCCAAAATCGTTTAGTGAGAGGTTTACCAATAAAGGAGTTCCAATGTGATGAAACCTGTACTGCTTGTTTGAAAGGAAAATAGCACAAAGTCTTATTCCCTCCTATTGAAGAACCTAAGTCCACTGCCTGCTTGCAGTTACTGCACATGGATCTATTTGGTCCCATGAGAGTGATGAGCATGGCCAAGAAGAATACTATGTGGTAATTATGGATGATTACTCCAGATTTGTATGGACTTTCTTCTTGCATTCAAAGGATGAGGTTGCTCAGACGATTATAAACTTTGTGTTGTATGTTGAGAAGCAGTATTCCCTATCAGTCAAGTGTATAAGAAGTGATCATGGAACAGAATTCAAAAACCACACACTTGATGATTTTTATCTCTCAAAGGGAATCAAGAGGCAGTTTAGCATACCAGGAACTCCAGAACAAAATGGAGTAGTGGAGAGAAGGAACAGGACTCTAATTGAAGCTGCAAGGTCCATGTTGGCTGACTCTGGTTTGCCATTGACCTTTTGGGCTGAAGTTGTCAACACAGCTTGCTATGTGCAGAATAGAGTTTTAGTAAATCAGAGGTTGATGAAGACTCCATATGAAGTTCTACATCATTTAGCTCCTCTAATTTATTTCTTCAAAGCCTTTGGGTGTCCTTGTTTCATTCTCAACACAAAGGATCAACTCCACAATTTTGATCCTAAGGTGGATGCAAGGTATTTTGTAGGTTATTCATCCACATGCAAGGCTTACAGAGTCTTCAACTGCAGCCCAAAGATAGTTGAAGAAACCTTGCATGTGAAGTTCAATGAATCTCCTACGGATAAAATTCCACAAAACCCTGTGGAGTTGTTTGATCTAGACATACTGCAATATGTTCCCCATCAACCTCCAGCTGTTGCAGATCATGTGAATAAATCATCTTCTGCAACAAGTCTTCCACCTGGTGGTACTGAAGATGATGATGATATCAGTACTCACCTTTTCAAGTTTAGTGATCGACTGCCTGATTCCACTAAACCTGATGTTCCTGTAGCTTCAGTAGCTCCATCCACAACAAATGCTGATGAGATTTCTGACTCCTCTACATCATTTGAATTGCCATCTCATACTAGGTTTCAAAACTCTGGATCAACAGCTGTTGCTGCTGAACCTGCTACAAACACTTGCACTGATCTTATAGTGTACCAAGAGCTGTAGAATCACCCCATGTCTCAAATCATTGGTGATATCAATGCTGGTGTCTCAACTAGAAGTCAATTGTCCAACTTCTGCTTCTATGCTCTCTTCATCAGGCAGCTAGAGCCAAAGAACTATCATGTTACTTTCAGAGACAATGGATGGGTTGAAGCCTTGCAGCTTGAGCTACTTCAATTCAAAAAGCAGCAAGTGGGGAAACTGGTTCCTCTACCCCAGGTAAGTGTGTAATTGGCACTAAATGGGTGTTTAGGAATAAAACTGAGGAAAATGGGCTTATTGTCAAGAACAAGGCTAGACAGGTTGTACAAGGGTTTTCACAAGAAGAATGTATTGATTATGATGAAACCTTTGCCCCTATAGCCAGACCGGAGGCAATTAGATTGTTCTTAGCCTATGCTGCATTCCACAATCTTAAATTTTTTCAAATGGATGTCAAAAGTGCTTTCTTATATGGGAAAATAAAACAAGAGGTTTATGTGTGTCAACCACCGGGTTTTGAGGACAATAAACATCCTGATTGGGTGTATAAACTTGATAAGGCTCTTTATGGGTTGAAACAAGCTCTTAGAGCCTAGTATGAAACATTTTCAAATTTTCTTCTTCAAAATAATTTCACTAGAGGCTCCAAAGATAAAACTATGTTTATTAAGAAAGTGGATCAGCATAAGCTACTTGTTCAATTTATGTTGATGATATAATTTTTGCATCCTCTGATCCCCAGTTGTGTGATGAGTTTACAAGTTTAATGAAGCAATAGTTTGAAATGAGTGCAATGGGAGAACTACAGTTCTTTCTAGGCTTGCAAATCAAACAAAAGGCTGATGGAACATTTATTCATCAGACAAAATATACAAAAAATCTTTTGACTAAGTTTGATTTACAAAACTGTAAGCCCTGTTCTACTACCATGCGCAACACCACACAACTGGATGCACATGAGAAAGGTAAAGTTGTTGATGAAACACTTTACAGATGTATGATTGGGTCCTTGATGTACTTAACAGCTTCTAGACCAGATATTATGTTTGTAACATGTGTTTGTGCCAGATTTCAGGCTGCTCCTATAGAGTCTCATTTGATTGCAGTCAAGAGGATCTTTAGATATCTGCAAGGTACACAATCTCTAGGTCTTTGGTATTCCACTAGACACTCTTGCAAATTAGTTGTTTTTTCTGATAGTGACTATGCATGGTGTAAGTTAACCAGAAAGTCAACTTCTCGTGGATGTGAATTCCTAGGCAACTGTTTGATTTCTTGGCAGAGTAAGAAACAAACATCTGTTGCTACATCCACTGCTGAAGCAGAGTACATTACTGCTGCAAGTTATACATATCAGGTACTCTGGCTTCAGATCCAATTATTGGATTATGGCATTACAGAGACTGAGACTCCATTGTTAATGGATAGTGCTTCAGTTCTGTGTATTGTCAAGAATCTAGTCCAGCATTCTCGGACCAAACATATAGAGATCAGACACCATTTTATTAGGGATTGTTTTGAAAAAGGTCTGATTGATCCCATGTTTGTGCCAAGTGCTGATGAGCTTGCAGATATATTTACTAAGCCTTTGGATAGTTCAACTTTCTAAAACCTTGTGTTAAGGCTGGTACACTGTAGCTAGAATAAGTGACAAATACTGATGACTTTAGTAAACAAGTACTGATGATCATTAGTACACATGTCACAAATAAGTACTGATAAGTTTTATTCTCAGTTGATTTAATAACTACTGAAGAATAAATTACCTTAAAAAGTACTGTACTTTCTGTTAAAAGAAACTGATGCAGCTACAACTACTGATGTAGTTATAACTACTGATGTCAGTAAAAAACAGATAAGTACTGATGTCCTATGAAACAACTGAAAACAGCTAAAAAGTCTGATTAGTAAGTGTAGAGGATAGTATGAAACAGCTGAAAGGCTAAGAATTAACAAAAACTACTGATGAGAATTTTCTCTTCGGTCATTTCCAAAAATTGCTGTTTCACCTTAAACAGCTGATGACAAAACCATGTCTTCAGTAGTTTCACAACTACTGATGACTAAGACCAAGTCTTCAGTTGTTTCTTACAGCTGAAGACAAAACCAAGATTTTCAGTAGTTTCATAACTCTTGATGACTAAAACCAAGCCTTCAGTTGTTTTCAAATCTCTGATAGTTAAAACCAAGTCTTCAGTTGTTTTCAAACAACTGATGACAACACCAAAACTTTCAGTCGTTTTCTTTTCAGCCTTTTCTTACCCTATAAATACTTGCACTTATAGTCGAACGTTTCATTATCCGTTTTCTATCCTCTCTCTCTCAACAATGGCGGCCATGAAACTTTAACCTAGACATAACTGTGTTGCCTACCTCTCGAAATCGGCCTTCTCGAACAAATATGATAATGCCATCGATCTTATGGTCGATTCCAATACCGAACCGCTTTTCTTTTGAATCCTACCATATACCTTGAATCCTTAACCCAATTCTGGTCCAACGTATCTGTAACAACTGGTGATAATGATAGTCAAATCACTCTCCAGTCGTTAGTTAATCAGAAACAGGTGGTAATCACCCCTGACATCATTCGCAAATCCTAAACTTGCATGATGCCACCTATGTTGTAGAATACCCGAAAGGCACCATCGATATGTCTTTCATCAACAATGGGTATGAAGGAGACTTAAGTGCTACAACCATTCTCAAAAAGCACTTCCATGATGCTGAAAGACTTATCTTCCACATGGTAAATGTCTGCCTTGCTCCAAGACATCTTCATGGGATCAAATGTCCTCACGATGGCAACAGGTATTATACTCTATCTTTGAACGACAAAATCTAAATTTTTCTGAGTTAGTGTTTATGGAACTTAAGGATCTGGCTCAGAAACCTGTGTCAAACAGATGGCTATTATATACCAGGTTTCTGATGGCCATAATTTTAAATCAATTAAATTCTGATGGCCTTGTTGGTCTTGGAGTCCCTGCTCCAGCTGTCTTAGCTGAGGTCTACTCCAGACAAAACTCTGACCGCACTCTCAAAGGGGCTGCCCGCCTGCTCAAACCCAAGCAGAGGGAACCCACAGCTTCCACCTCAAGATCCAAAGTCCCCACCAAACCCAAACTCCAAAAGCCCAAAAATGCTACTCAGGGAGATGAGTCCCCTGAGGATTCCCCTGTACCACCAATACAGGAAACATATACTAGCTCTAACCCCCAGTTATGTTAGAGACTCAACCTGCTGAAACCGCATAGGTATCCTCTCTACAGAATCCTATTGCAACCACACTAGGGGAACCTACACTAATGGAACCTATCTCAGTTGAAAAGGTTACCATTGAAGAGCACCTCTCACCCCAGGTGCAATCTGCTTCTGACCAATCTCCCACTGCAACCACCCCTCAAAGCCTAACTCTTATCGTTGCTAAAGTGCTGAGTCAGTTGCATTCCTCACCCACTCCCGAGAAACCAATTCACACTACGCATACCTCAACAATTGAGAAGGAGGACCAAAGTGCTGCTGATAACCCATAGCACAGGGGTTATAATGTTCAATCTCCAAGTGTAGAAAAGGAGGTTAGAACTTTGGTCAGACTGCCACTTCTACTGATTCATAAAATGAAGAGGATGAAGTTGGTACCATATATAAGACCTCACTTGAGGCAACTGCCAATGAAGGACAAAGTCTTGAGGCAGGAAGTCCCCAGAACCAAGAACAAGGGGCACATGCATATATTGATCTACACTCAGGGCATGTACATCCTGATTTAATCAGGAGGTCAGATGATTCAGCAAAGATTGATGATGACCTGGCCTTTTTCTTCGATGTCTTAGGCCATAACACCATCCTAGAGATTGAGGTGAGCAGACTTAAAGAACTGCTAGTCAAAATGTCTCAGGATAAAATTCCATCTGCCCCAATAAACCCCGAGATGGCACCTTCATTTGACGGTTCACCAAACACTCAGCCACCACACTTAACTAACCCACCAACCCCTGTTTTTAGCACCAACCCTCAGGGACAAAACCCCTCTGAGCAGATGGTTGCAACCTTTCAAAACTCCTTACCTCTCATCACTCCCATCATCACTGAGATTGTACATAAAGCCATTGATGAGAGGATCTCCTCAAATCTACAAACACTTGTTGATGATGTGTGCAAAAGTCACTTTCTGCCATTCAAACCCCTGAACCCAATGCACCAAAAAGGGGGAGTCTAAGGCGGTAAAAGAAAGAAAGAGAAAGAGAGTGGTTGATGAGAAACAACAAGAAAAAGAAAAGGAGCTAGAGAAAGAGAAACAACTGATCACTTATAAAAGGAAGAAAAGTGCTCAAACATAAGAGCCTGTTGAAGAGAAATCCTTAGAAGATCTGGTTAAAGAAGCTGATGAAGCTCACAACAGATCTATGGACAGAATAATTGACCAACTCTTCAGACAGGGCTTTGATATACCCACTTTAGACACTGAGATCAGAAGGCTGGAAGTTAAGGAAATACAAGAAAGATGGGCTAGTTATAGTGTCATGGATAGGGAAAGGTTGGAGATAATGATCAGATTTATTGCAAAATACTTGGGAAGATCATTGATTGAGATCAAATCATGGACCAGAGACAGTATTCTGGCAATAACCACCAGAATCTGTTCTTCTGAAGCATTCAATAAGGGGTTAATTATAGAAGCATTAGATGAGGCAGGTGTTGGGAAAAGAATTGATATGGCCAAGCTCTCCAAAGCAAAACTTACCACAAAAATGCTAGATCAGCCTTCCCTAACTCCAACTCATAAACAACCAACTCCAAAACCTGCCAACCCTATCCCTAAACCAAAACCACTCACAACTCAACCCACAAAACCAACTACATTACCTCAAAAACCACCTCAAACCACACCCAGCGATTCTCCAGAAGGAGGAGAAGGGTGTTGAGGGTAGAAGAAGAAGAAGAAGAGGATGATAATGAAGATAGTCTGCCAATCTCTGCTGTTCTCAAACTTAAAACACCTGAGCTCAGAAGTCAGCAGATGATTACACCTGACTTGCAAATGCAAATGGTGAAAGTAAAGATGAAGAAGCAGAACAACAGAAGCAACATGATGAGCAATTCTCAAAATGGTTGACAAGGACTTCCCTCAGTCCTCATCCATAGAAGAAATGAAGAAACAAGCTCTGAGGTTGTACACTCTTAGGCATACATTCCAACATCAAAGAGAAAGAGTGAGGATTTGGCCAGACCCTAGGGTAAGTTCCAGAATTCATAAGAAAAACATACCAAGTAGATCTCATGGCCTAGTGAAAAAGACTTTGAGTACTACAATTAGTTTGGCTATGGTAGTCTCACCTTAGGAAATTATTGAAGAATTCAAGAGAGCACATAACTCAAAGACAACCCCTCAATCTATACTTGAGAACAAAATGATCAAGAAGGGGTTGTTATACAAGAAACTTGAAGATCTTCAAAAGAGTGAACTCCAATTGCTGCTAGAAGGCTCTCACCCAGATGAATTCGCATACAGAGAGATCACAGCTGTTGAGTTGAAGAATGGGAAGACAATTAGATATCTGTCTGAATATTATGGGCCTAAGTTCTTTTTCGAGGGCGAAGCAGAAGAACTCACCAGGAGGAACAAGTCGTTCTCCTTGAGGCCTATGCAAGAGTGTCTTACAGACTCATCAATAGGAATTAGGTTTCATGGTTGGGACAAGGCTCTGTGTCGAGTTTCCCCAAGACAGAGTTCCCTTCCATACTTACCCAATCAAATATTCATAACCTTTCTCGGCCTGTGCTTACATGATTACCTCTAAAGCTGATCAAGAGGGTGTTTCTGCCAAAGAATAAGTGGGATCATCAATAAACTTAGAGGTTTTGACTGCATTGGTTCAGGGGGAGTTTGTTGGACCAAAAGAACCAATGAGCCTGATCAGAAAAACCTCTAAGTCCCACAGACATTACAACTGCTGAAGAAGATTACAACAGCTGAAGACATCAGTTGATTACAAGGTCTGAAGACAAAGTCTGAAGACAAAGTCTGAAGACAAAGTCTGAAGATAAAGTCTGAAGACAAAGTCTGAAGACAATATCTGAAGACTTCTACTGAAGACAAAGTCTAAAAGTAAAGTACTGAAGACAAAGTCTGAGAGTAAAGTACTGAGGACAAAGTCTGAAGACAAAGACTGAAGACCAGAGTGATCAGTAGTTGTCACAACAGCTGAAGTTATTAACTTCAGTAGTTGTCACAACAGCTGAAGTTATTAACTTCAGTAGTTGTGATGGTTTTCCTTTCAGTACTTGTAATTTACTTTTCAGTAGTTTACAGTTTCAGTAGTTTTAGTTCAGTAGTTTTATGTTTTTGTACTTCGCATTCTTTGAGATGTGATCAGTTGTTGAGAACATTCTCAGTAGTTTGCATAGTTTCAGTTGTTTGTATAAATATGTTAAATGTCACTATCAAGTGACATCAGCAGACGTTACATTTCTTATATAAGGATTGTTGACCAAATTGTAAGTGTCACTTTTGAGCCACCACGAAAGCACTTGAATGAAATATTCCTTTTGCAGAATTCTCTCTCTTTCTATAACCGTGCACTATTCCATTGAATATCAATTGTGTTCTTGCAAAATTGTTTAATTCATTGATCGAATTCCGCTGCAATCTACTCTAATCAATCAAACTTAGATCGCTGATCTTAACACCCTTACCCTTGGCAACATTTGCCTTGGGTGCGGGGTGAGCCCTCTTCTTGTTCCCACCTTCATTGATGGTGAGAACAGGTAAAACCCTCTTACCCATGGCCGCCTCGACAGTTTTGAGCATAGCGTGAAGCCTACTTATGTTCTTGTCCCATTCGTTCATGTTATAATCATGACAAAGTTGTCAAACCTTTTTGACAAAGAGTTGAGGATCAAATCCGTAGCCAACTCTTTCAGGACAGGACAATTTAGCTTACGAGGTGATTGATGTGGCTTTTCATCTTAAGTACATAAGATGAAATAGATTGGGTGTCGTCCATACGACAGGCATGGAGTTCTTGAACCGTTTCGAAGCGCTCAACCCCTGCTTGTTGTTGGAACGTTTCCTTCAATTGGGTTATCATGTCGTATGCTCCATGATGTTCATACGCCTTTTGGAGATCTGGAGTCATACTTACCAACATGAGACAAGATACTTGGACCGAGTCCTCAGTGTATTTTACCCAATTATTGTAGGCCTCCACATCATCCTCACTAGGTGGATCGGGAATCGGATCGTCTAAGATGTATGATCGTTTCTCTTTCTTGAGAATAATTCTCAAGTTTCAAAACCAATCAATAAAGTTATTGTGGTTTACATGCTCCTTTTGGAGAATGGTCCTTAGTGATAGTGAGCGAGCGGACAGGATTTCATTGTTTTCATTATTGTTAGTGGCCATCTACAAAATATAACAAAGTTCAATTTTAGTAATTTCGATATTGTTCATATCTTACTAATTAAAACCCCTTTTTAAGTGTCTTACACAATTTTAAAATCTAGAATCCAACGTTACATTTAAATAATGGTTAGGTGACCTTTATCCCATTATTAAATTACCAAGGTAATCACAAATGTGACCTAGACACAAATGTACTTGAAGAGGTGTTGAGATGAAGGGGTTGAACTGGACACAAATGTTGTTTGAAGAGGTGTTGTTGACTTCTTGAAGTGGAAGTGGATTTATAAAGTGAAGGATTCTAGTCATAGGATCATTTCGATGACCTGTACTTCATCCTCAGTTCCTCCTCCCTTAATTTCAGGATGAAGTTTATGTCTAATTTTGCAAGTAAATTGTTCTATCACAAATTAGACACAAACGAGTCTCACTTCTCTCGCAGACCATCGGTAAAGCTTGAGACCTTATCTTCCATTGACGTTGTGGCCCCATGACTGTGAAGCTCACTCATTAATGGTAGAATCTATCTACGACATCATCTAAGCTTTTTCAAACTCCTTTTTCTGATCCTTTACCTTTAGAGCTTTCAACGTTGCATTCCCGTCGTATAGTTTCTTGAAAGCTTCCCATAACTTTTTTTCCTGTTTGTTGTCAAAAAAACAAATGGGATATATCTTTTGGTATCAACTGAGTTAACTGGGCATACACCTTCCTTTTAGCATTGTAGTTTGCCTTCTGGCTATCAATCATACCACCCATGGTTAATTTAACACGATCACCACCAACCGGCATACTATAAAGTTTCTCAATAGATTCCCAAAGGTTGGGATCAACTCCATTAGGATAGATCTCAAATTGCTTCTTCCATTATGGGTAATCATCTAATGTTATAAGGTTAGGTGGTTTATTGTGATTCCCAATTGCATTTTCAAGAAGTAGAAAGTTCTGGATTCTAGAATCCCTTCCGACAGTAAACACAGAGTACTGATTTTCCGTTTCTTTGAACTTTTGAACTTTAAACTTGTACGAATGGACAAATGCGAATAAGTCAATCGTGTGATTGGACAAATGCGGATGGACAATGCGGATGACTCAGTCGTGTGAATGAAAGGTGCGAATGAATTCAATCATGCGATTGGATTTAGTCGTGCGTATGGTGTGTGCGATTAGAGACAAGTGAATGGGGTTGTTCATTCGTATGAATAAGTACGCAACTAAGTTCAATCGTGCGACTGAGTTCAGTTGTGTGATTGTGCCAATCGTGTGAGTGAAGCTGTTGTTTTTGAAAATTCAAAGGTTTTTACACTTTCACACAAAAATACGATTTGTCACAAACCATAATCTGGCGTAACCCGAAAAATGTATACTTTTAGACCTGGAGACGCTAAAAGCACTATTTTAGTCAAAAAGATGATGTTTTTGAATGAAATAACGTGATTTCTACACAAAAACCAATCGAATCACACGCAAAATCAAGAGCCAAAGCTCATATACTACTTGTTAGGACCATGTACGTATGGTGTACTAATTGATAATGCATGAAACCTAATCAAATAGTGCGGAATCCTATTTGATGGGCGATCCAATCAGTCAGAACACAGTTCCGATCAATCTAACGATTAAAAAATGTTAGGAACGATTAGAACAAGATCAACTGCAAACTATGAAGTTGAAACAGGCTTTCTAGAGTCTTTGGACGGCTAGGGTACGAATAAGTGTCAAAACTCTTGAAGTGTTATGTTTTTCCATGAATTAGGTGGTATTTATAGGTTACGGTTTTTCAATCGTACGATTGAACCATTAGCATGGTTCAGTCGTCCGACTAAATCATGCGATTGATTCATACGCATGACTGAAGGTTCAGTTGTGTGACTGAGTCAATCTTATGTCTCAATCGTACGATTCAGTCTTGCAACTGGTCCATTAGAATGATACATTCATTCGTATGGTCCATTAGCAGGTCTATTCGCATGAAAACTTCATACGATTAAGTTTGAACATGTTTCTCAAATATTATTGAATAAGAACTATGCACAATAACCTAAGACCTCTATAGTTAGTTCAATATACTTTATTACACAATAAACAATGAAACATTAAACATTATAAGCATCAACCACATATTGTATTTCATTCAACTCATTCATTACATATATGTATGACATGACATACATTTACATTAAGATCCTAAACTAGGTACATAAGATCAACAACACACTTGAATCAAATAACATGAAGATTATAGATCAAACTAAGAGGAACATAATAAAATCCCCCTTGATCTTCAAATTAGATTGCAAAATGTGTTTACATGTAATCCTCCAATCTATTGGTTATACAACCATTAACACTCTCTAATTATAGTTAACCAACTAATAGTCTAGACTAATATTTCTTTACCCCCTAGACTTAGGCTAATTAATGGAAATTACATATAAAACATAAAAATGTCTAAGACATATTTAAATATATTTTTTGACACAAAATATATTTATTACAATAAAACTCATAATAACCTAAATCTTCAACGTCTTGACATGGTTCTTCATCTTGAACATGTCGGGTTTGACTTTGTGTTGACTTTCACTAAGATGTTGTCTTTGACTGTTTTTATAATATAGACTATCTTGTACGGCTCCAATAATGATCTTATTCTTCTTCAAGTTTACGTTGATGATATTACTTCTGGATCTGTAAATGTTGAGTTGTTCAAGGAATTTGAGGCAGTGATGAAGAACTTTGAAATGAGTTCTCTTGAGAAATGTCATTCTTCATAGGTATCCAAGTTAAGCAAGATGATAAAGGAATTTTGATTTATCAAAATAAGTATATTCATGTAATCTTGACAAATACAAGTTCCAAGATTCCAAGATTGCTCTAACTCCTATGTCTTCTCATCCTACTTTGACTCCAAATCTCCCTGAATAAGATGTTGATCAACACATGTATCGATCAATGATTGGATCCCTGAGGTATCTTACTGCTATAAGGCTGGACATCATGTTGCCTGTTTGTTAGTGTGCACGTTACCAAAGTAATCCGAAGGAATCTCGTATGAAAGCTGTCAAGTGGATTTTTAAGTACCTCTAGGGCCAACTAAGACTTGGTCGTATCCTAAAAACTGCATTTTCAATTTATTTTCTTACACTGATAGTGATTATGCAGTATGTAACTTGGACAGAAAATCAACAATCGGTGGGTGTCAATTTTTTGGAAATCGTTTGATTTCATGGCAGTGCAAGAACCAACAGATAGTGTCTACCTCTACCGCAAAAGCTGAATATGTGGTTGTTTCAAGTTGTTCTCAGATTGTTTAGATTCAGCAACACTTCTTGATTCTGGCCTTATCATTTATGAAACTCGCATCTTATGTGATAATACAATCGTTCTTAATATTGTGAAGAATCCAATTCAACATTCAAAGACAAAATGCATTGACATTTGCATGCACGTTATCCAGATTGTTTTGAGTGGAAGGTTATTCATTTGGAATCTGTTTCTTGAAATACAACATTGTCGATTTGTTTACTAAGTCATTCCATCATTCCAGATTTGACTTTTTAGTCCAATCTCTGAGAGTGATTAACTTTGGTAAACTCTAATTTTCAATCGCTTTTAAAAAAATATTTTTTCCATTTTTTGTTTTAAAATTGTTATGTCCTATGTAGATAATAACAATTTTAGGGGGAGAATATTTGAAAGTTTCAAAAAAGATTTTTATGATTACGAAATTTGATAAAAATTACATTTTTAGGACTAAATAGAAATGATAGTACATTTCTTGATTTTGATTCATTACATTTGAAGGTATACAAGATACTGACTTGTATTATATTCGATATGTTGATAGGCTTGACGATCAAGAATGAAAAGCACTATGTATTGTGATACACTAAAAATAATCATATATGACTGAAGTGGGTCACTCATCAAGGTTTTGCGAATACACCGATTCTAAAACAGATTGAGAGTTATAGGCTGGTTATACTCAAGACAGTTACTTTCTGACTTAGCTAATATCATGTATGTAGCACCCTGAAATTTTTGAAAGAAAAGAAAAGGCAAGGTAAAAAGAAGAAAAGCAAAATAACCCAAGTAATGGGTTAAAATGGTGCAAGGGGCAAACATTATTATAATTTTGTTCAAAAAGGAGGTATGGCTACCCACACCACCTGCACCATCTTTTCATCGACTTTTTAGAGAGAGAAAGTAGAATTCTCTCGGTTCTTGTTGGACCCTGAATGAATTATAGATGCCAATTCAATTGGTGAGTTGATGGTTGTTCTGCTGGACTTCCACAGTCCAAGAAGTAATGCGGATGAAGATCTTGCAAATAGAAAAACCATGTATGGCTAACCACATTTGTAAATACAAAAGTCAAAAAAACAAATACGGACAAGTATTTGTTCTTCCGCATTAACAAATGCGGATGGCTTAAACGAAATGCAAACAAGATTTTGTTCATCCGCATTTTGCCAATGCGGATGACCAGACAAATGCGCACAAGTATTTGTTCATCCGCATTACCAATGTGGATGACCGACATACTAATGCGGAAGATCAAGTAAAGAAATATTGATCAAGTCTACTCATATGCATTTGCCAATGCAGATGAATAAGATGTAATGCGGATCAAGACTTAGACTAGTTCTGATGTAATAGGTCAGGGGCGGTTTAGTCATGTTGTAAAAAGGCATTTTGTCTACTTATAAATAGAATAGAAAACCTCGTACATGCGACGATGGTTTATAGACATTAGAATATATTTTGTCTTTTACTCTCTAGGTGTATCATTACTGTTTTTGATCAAACACTAGCATTGAATGTAATTTATCACCTTAATCAATACAAGCAAACATTTATGAGTATTTCTTTTGCATTGAATGTTTATTGATTGTTTGTATCCGCCTTTCCATAATTAAGTCAATCATTATATCGATCCTAAGTGAGAATCTCAATCTCACTACCCAGTCATGGTATAAGAGCATTGGCTCTTGCTTCTTTTTCAAATCTACCCAAGACCTGAATAGAACTTGATTGATCTGATGATTGAGTTGCTAATAGAGTATTCTATCATCTCTACTTAGTAAACAACAGAAAATACACTTGAAACAACCATCTGTCAACACGTTCTCACCTTTAAGAACTATTAACATATCTTATATACTAAGCATTTGTTGAAAGATTTTGGACTATTTGGACTAATTAATCTTAAAACTCACCTAATCCATACTTAACAAGTTAAAACTACCTGTGAATATGGATTCTCACAGTTTTTCAGAACTTGGTCATACACCTAAACCTCCTATGCACAAACATAAATTTGAGTTTAAGCAATGGAAAATCAGGTTCGGGAATTACATTACAGGTGGAGATCCTGATTTTTGGATTTCAATCTGCAAAGGGCCACACATCCCTGTTACTGTCTACACATCAAGCTGCTATATTCAAGACAGCAAGAATACCCATTAAAGATTTGACCCTTGATGATGAAGATTACAAGAAAATCATGATAGATCTGAAAGATTATTCTATTTGAACTCAAGCACTCAAGATGGATGTGCTGAAAAGATTGGAGAAGTATGGTACTGTCAAAGCAGTATGGGATGCACTGCAAATCTGTGTGGGGAGCAGTTAAGTTGCAGAGATTAACAACGATAAACTTATTAATCAATATGAAACATTTCATCACTTTAAAGGGGAGTCTATATCCAAGCAGCTGCATAGATTTGTACAATTGGTAAATGATTTGGAAATCATGGGAGTCACTTACAAGGTCAAGGATTAAAACAAGAAATGTTGCCAGTCTTCCAGAGACCTGGAAACAAAATGTGACAATGTTAAAGAATACTCTTGATCTTGAGAGTACAACTCTAGAAATAATGATAAGCCAATATAGAAACATTGGAGTTAGATGAAAAAGAAGAAACTTAGAACCCAAAGTGATTGAGGCATACGAATTTCTATCAGAATCTCACTCTGTGGAAAATGTCTTCATCACTGAGGAGGATTATTTCATCTCTTCAAGAGATCAACTGAATAGCACAGGGTTCATTGCAAGTCCATCAACTAATCAGCCATCAACATCATTCCAAGCATCTAGAGTCACTATTGCTCCTACAACCACTCCTGATGACCCAAGATCTGTGGGACAAAAGGCAATTACAATGCCTTTGTTGCAAGCTTTGAAGCATATTTAGGAGGAAGACTCACATCAGCACATCTGATCCAGGAGGACTTAGAAGAAATGGATCCAGATGATGTGGAAGAAGAAAGGATCTTTAATGGAAAATGGCCATGATTGCTATGGGAGCAAAGAATTTTTTAAAAAAAGGCAGCAAACTCGGCCTTAATGAAAATACAAAGCTTGGATATAATAAATCCAAAGTGAAATGCTTCAACCGTGCTATGACTGGCACTTTTCAAGGAAATGCAATGCCCCCAAAAGAAACAACTTTCAAAGGAATTATCAAAAACCAGTCATACTCAAGCTTTCAATCCTATAATCATCAGCAGTAGTATCATCATCCACAACAACATCAATCATATCACAACCAACCTCAACTGACAAACCAAGCTCATGGAAGTTGTCAGTCATATGCAAATGCTCTCGTGATTAAGCAAGACGGAGTATGTGACTGGAGCCTTTATGCAGAGGATGTCAAGCCATAATTTTAAAATCATGCACTAATGGCTCACATCAATGATGGTCCATCTCACATGCCTTCTGAGGTAAAATATAACCTGGTGGTGATAAATGCACTGCCGAATTACAAGGTTATAGAGAACACAATCATAAACCGGCTGATAAAATAAAAGAGGAAAAGGTAAAGTCAGAGATGTTGAAAAGAGAAATAAAAGGCTTTGAAATCAAAATAAAATCTCTCATCCTTGACATTGAAAAACTGCATGGTGAAAAGTACACTCTTCCAGCTGAGAATGAGCAACTGACTGAAAAGTTAGCTCAATCTAGAGCTAAACATACACTCACTAAAGTGAAACTTGAAAAGTTTCAACTGTCTTTAGTCAAGTTGCAAGAGATGCTTGATTCTCAAAAGGATCCCAAGGACATGTTTGGGATTGGGTATAACTCAGTCCTCCACCATATACTGACAAGTACACTGTCATGCCTGAATCTGTCACACTGAATGAGGAAATTGAAACTAAAACTATGGGATCAAAATCTATAGTAAAACAACTAAACCAATCCTCAAAACAAACGTGATGTTTATATTGAAACAAATGAGGATAAAATCATATTAGGACACCCAATCAAAGTCAAGAGTGTTCATACAAGGTAGTGTGTGTTATCAAACCCACAAGCCACATCAAGGCAATTGTTCCATTTGTGAAATTCATACCTTCTGTTTTAAAAGGTAAAAAGAAGTTTGTGAAGTCAGTGAAACCCACTGCTGTGAGCAGTTTGATAATGAGATTACATCTCCAAACAATTCAAGTAAATCAGAAAAGGTTTCACTGCAAAAGAAAGAAAAAGTATCATCGAGTTCAACACATCAAATTTTATCATACCCTCAGTCTTCAAAATCAAGACAGGGAGTTGGATTTGATATTTGCAACAAGGAACACGTTGACCAGATTGAGAAAGAGGTGAGAAATGGGTTGAAGAAACAAAAACAACCCATAAAATTAAACAAAATGTAGTGTTGTGAAGCAAACTACAAAAATAGTTGATTGTGATTCATCCCCTAATCAAAAGAAAGTTGCTCAGCAACAAATGAGAAAATCAGTTGTGTCTAGCAATCTCCAACGAACAAACAAAATAAAGTTGCTAAGCAACAAAATCTGATTCTAGCAACAAACAAATGTATTGTGACATTTGTGATATTTTAAATCACACGACAAAAGAGTGCTTTTATAATAAATATTGCTTTATTTGTGACATGAACAATCACTCCACCCAAAATTGTTATTTCAACAAATATTGTTCAGTCTATGACATGAACAATCACAATACATCCGATTGTTACTTCAATCAGAAGGAAGTAAGAATTCCCCAGAACAAGCCCATCTCGAAGACATCTGCTGTGAAGCACACTGTCAGATCTTATTTTCATAACAATCAATCTAGGATACCTAGATCAACAAATGAGAGGAGCAATTTGAAGGAATTACAGAAATTTTAATGAAAACATCACTCGCTGATACCCAAAATGACCTTCCCAAACCAAAACTAATTTTTGATAATGAAAAACGGGTTATTCTTCAAAAGAACAGAGATCAAATATTTCACTACTCATATGACTCTTCGATTGATGTTAATGAGAGGACACCGGCAAAATATCACAAGCAATCTCCAAGGTCACCTCTAAATAAATCACAATTTAGAGGAAGATATCAAGAGGTCACAATAATGGATAGGAACGGGAAGCTCAAGACCATCATGGCTTGGGTTCCTTATTCTAATTAGTTATTTTTGCTTGCAGGTTCATTCACATAGGTCCAATAGCTTATGGTACGTGGATAGTGGATACTCCCAACACATGACTGGAGATCGTTCCCTCTTTCATGACTTGAAGCGTATACAAAGATCTACTATGGCATTTGGAGGAGATTCACAGGGTGGAAGAATTACAGGTGAAAGATTTGTGACAAATGGATGCTGAGCTTTGATAGAGTGAATTACTCTGAACAGTTGAACTTCAATGTGCTAAGCGTGTCTTAGATTTGTGACAAGAAATATTCTACTCACTTTACACACACTCATTGCTACATTCTGAAACCTGGATTTTAGATCTCTGAGGAATGGGTTGTCCTAAAGACCCCGAGGAAGAATAATAATTCAGTTTTAAACCTGTGTTCTGCATTACCTAAAGAAGAAACATGTCTTTGTCAAAAGCATCATTTGATGAGTCACAGCTTTGGCACAGACATTTGGGGCAACAAACTTTAAAAACATGAATAGATTGGTCAAAGAAAACCATGTCATTGGTCTTCCTCTAAAGGAAATTCATTTTGTTGATCACTGTTCAGCGTACCTCAAAGGAAAACAACCCAAATCCTCTCATAAATCCAAGTTAGTGAACACAAAAAATACTCCATTGAAGTTACTTCACATGGATGGATATGGACCAACTCATGTCATGAGTATTGGAAAGAAATAGTATTGTTTGGTTATCATTGATGACTTTTCACGATTTACATGGGTTTTCTTCTTACTACATAAAATGATGCATCCCAATTATACAAGAATTTATCACAAAAATTGAAAATCAACTTGATCATAAGGTTAAAACAATAGAATTGATAATGGTACAAAATTTAAAAATGAAGGTATGAGTTCATTTTGTGCAACCAAAGGCATTGCTCATCAATTCATTGCAACTAGAACTCCTCAACAAAATGGGGTAGCTGAAAGGAGGAATAGAACACAGATTGAAGCAACTAGAACATGCTAGCACATGCTAAGCTGCCAATCACCTTCTTGGTAGAGTGTAGATACATGTGTACCTAGTTTCTGAGCTTAATGTAATATGTGTTTTTATTATCTTACACACATGTATTGATTGGGTACTTAATGAATACAATGTGGTTGTGCTTATAATGTTTTATTTTTCATTATTTAGTAGTTTAACTCCTATTGAACTGACTATATAGATTGTGGTTGTTTGAACTAATATTAGTAATGTAATGATTAATATACATATATGTATTCAAACATAGTAATATGAAGTTCTTATGCGAATGGCCCATGCTAATGCCATACGCATGAAAACCTTCATGCAAATGACTCAGTCGCATGACTGAACCAGGAGACTGGATCGGTCGCACGAGTGTAACATGAGATTGACTCAATCGCACGACTGAACACTCAGTCGTACGAATAGATCACCGCATGGCTCAATCGCACGACGACCCATGCTAATGGTTCATCGCCTAAATGAGAAACCCTAACCTATAATAATACTTATTCGTGGAAAAATATAAGATTTGAGAACACTACGAATACATACGTACCCTAGCTGTCCAGAGACCTCCAAAAACCTGTTCCAAGTTCATAGATCGCACTAGATCGATTCTGAATCGTTCATTACGTTTAGGTTCAATCTATAAACTTTTCTACGTGCGTTCTCACTCATTGGATCGCCAATCAAATAGGATTCCACACTATTTGATTCAGTATACACGTTTATCAGTTAGTATTTTGTTCAATACACGATCCTAACAAGTGGTATCATTGCTTTGGCTCTTGTTTTACGTGTGATTCAATCGTTTTTTATACCAAAATTGTGTTTTTTCACTAAAAACGCAATCTTTTGGTGTCAACGGTGTCTTAGATATCTCTTGCTTGTAAAGTTTAACTTTTTCTGGCATACGGCAACTAGGTTAGTGAAAATTCATGTTTTTGCGTCCACAACACCTTAAACCTACGGATTTTTGAAATCCAGCAGCTTCAGTCGCACGATTGACTCAATCGCACGACTGAATACATACATATCCCTCATACGCACGATTGGACTCATTCGTACCTTCATTCGTACAACTAAGCACTCTATTCGCATTGTTCAACCGCACTTGTTCATTCGCCCGACTGAGCCACCTGCATTAGTTCAGTGGCACGATTGAACCATCCGCATTTTATAATCGCACAAATAGCCCAATCGCACACCTTCATTCGCACAAGTGAAATAGTTTGTTCCAAAGACTAAAGTTAATAGTAATGGACGACCAATACTCGCCTTCATAGCAGGGAGAGATTCACGTATTCAAAACCTACTCCTTCTGGAGAATGAAGTGGGGAATCACAACAACCCCTAAGCTTATCACGTTAGATGAATACCCACAATAGAAGCAACCTTTTGAGATCTATGTAAATGGAGTAGATCCCAATCTGTGGGAATCAATAGAGACGGGGTACAGTATGCCAGTAGGTGCTGATGGAGTCAAACTTATACTAGGTGGCATGACTGATGGACAAATGGACAAATACAATGCTGAGAAGAAAGTTTATGCTCTGCTTACTCAGTCAATTCCTAAGGATATTTTCCATCAATTTTGTGAGTACACTTAAGCCAACAAGCTATGGCATGCATTGGAGAAACGATATGAGGAAACGCATGCTTAAAGGCCATAAAGGCTAAAGCTTTAAAGAAGGAGTTTGACAGCTTCTCATCAATGGGTAAAGAAAGCTTGGATCGTCATTGACACGTTCTACCACTTGATGAGTGAGCTGCACACTCATGGAATGACAACATCTATGGAAGACAAGGTGTCAAACTTTGCTGATGGTTTGCCAAAAAAATGGGTTTCCTTTGTCTCCAATCTGAGATAGAATGGTATGCTAATGAAGTTAGATATAAATGATTTCATTTTGAAGCTGAGAGAGGAAGAATTAAGGATGAAACACAAAGCCCAAAATTCTTCCTATGATTAGAATCTGACACTGTACAACGCGATTCCACAAGCCAAAACATCTGGAGCACCACTTGAGAAGGCTTTTGTGTCAAATTCAGCTGGTCCTTCTCAAGCCTCTACTTCAAGGTCAGAAACGTCAGGGTCATCTGGTACCCAATTCATTGCACCTGAAGCAAATACTACAAAGCTGAAGAGCGAGAATCTCGGTAATGTGACAGTCAAAGTAGCAAGAGAGCACATGGATCTCTTAGCAGCTGTAGTCCACTCCTATGATGGACTAATTGCTGGGAAAATAGGGAACTACCATCTAGGAGATAAGGACTACAAGTAGGGGACGAGATAGAGCTGGATAGGATGGATATAATATTGGCCTTAGCAACTGTTGTCCGGAGAGCTAAGAAGTTTGTCAAGAAGACCGTACAAAACTTGGTTGCATCTAAGGACACTACCTTTGGTTTTGACAAGGTGACCTATTTCAACTGTGGTCAAAAGGGGTGTTTCAAACATGAGTGTGTTAAGCCCAAGAAGACTGGAAACATGGATCCTTTCACTTCCTTGAATCGTTAGGATAAACCCACTAGCAGTCTTGTTTCGTCAAGCAAGGATCCTAAAGCCTTGACTGCACATGATGACGATGGAAAGGACTGAAGCATTTGGTTTGTCTCTCTGGGAGAATCCAACATTGCTAGTGCTGAGGATTTAGATGACGATTCAGCTAGTGAAGGAGATATTGTAGGGGAACTCGTGATGTCAAACACTGAAGAGACTACAATTATGGTCAATTACATTCCTGAAGAAGGTAAAACTACAACAACGTCAGAATCAACAGAACTAGAAACACCAGACTCTGCATTGATGGTTGATTCATCAAAACCTCCTCAGGTAAGTACTATAGACCAACTTTTCGATAATTATGCTTGTTCTGATTGTAATAAATTTAGGGAAAGCATAGATTTAAAATTTTCTAGGTTATTAGAGCATAATGATAACTCAGTAAAGGATTTGCAACTATGCACTGAAGCTAATAGAGTTCTAAAACAAATGAGCACAGTTACAAAGAAAAGATAGACCTTTTGAACAAACAACTTAGGGAACAGAAGTAGTAGCCTTTAACCAAGCTAATGACACTAGGTACTATCTTAACTCCTTAGAAGACACTAAAAAACAAAAAGCAATTTTAGAAGTAGAAGTTAATTCATTAAAACAAAAACTGCACAGTTGGACAAGTTCCTCTCACATTGTCCAACACTTAGTCAGAGAACGTAACAATGGGGAGGGTTTGGGATATAAAATGGTTCCACCACCACGTGAGACCTTGATGAATACTAAAAGTAAGCCAATTAATAACAATCCAATCATGGATTCTTGTGGTGTCCACTCCTCTTGTAAGTGACCTAGATTCCACATGTAAATTAACTGAATCTGGAACTAAACAAAAGGAGGCCATGTCAAAGGCCAAAGATAAAATGCCTTGTGTTAATCTGGAAAAAGATTTTGAAAAGGTTAATATAAATTTTGGTTCAATCATAGCCAAATCTGAACCTAAAAAGACCATTAATGTTAACCAATCATGTGTTTCATGTCAAAGTCCAGGTAAACAAAAGGGAAAGGATGTTAAAAACGTTCAAACAACTAAATTGTTAAACTAGAAAAAACATCTAAGCAAGAAATTCCAAAACCCAAAAAAATAATGTCACACGAGTGTTCCACATGTCTCCATAAAAGTAGTTAAATCGTAAAGTCGAAAGCAGGTCATGCTACAACTGTGGACAGTATAGACACATTGCATCTACCTGTCATTACTATCAGACACATAGGAAGAAAGTTGATCTTCGGGAACCAAAACCTAGTTCTCCTAAGAGGAGCTCAATGACTCCACCTAGAAGAGCTAGTGAACCTAGAGTTCAACCCATTAGCCAGTCGTCTGTTTATCACAAACAGACCTTACACAAAGTTGGTTTATGGAAAGAAAAATCAACCTCAATGTCTGATAATGAGGAAAAGAAGACAACTGATCTTCCCTCACCCTCTAAAGGTCAATGGGTTGAATTTATGATGTGTGACGCCCTTGGGAAACCCAAGCCAGTAAAGGCTTGGGTCCCTAACCTGAACTATTATTTTCAATTGAATGTGTAGCGTGTTCGCTATAGTGCTGAAACCAACACGTGGATCGTCGATAGCGGAGCATCCAGGCACATGACTGGGAACAGGGCACTCTTAACAAACATCAAACAAATAAAAGGAGGCCACGTTTCATTTGCTGGAAACAAAGGAGGGTGTAACACAGCTCAAGGGGATGTGGGAAATCAAAAGGTAAAGTTTGACAAGGTAAACTACGTTCAACACTGCAAAATAATTTACTTTCTTACGTATCCCAATTTGTGATAATGGTTTTAAAGTAGTATTTGACAACAAGAAGTGCTATGTCCTGAAAAAGGACTATGTGATCCCAGAGGACCAAGTCCTAATGTCTGCCTCAAGATATAATGACCTCCATAACAGATCATCAGTCCAGTGCTTCTTGTCAAAGGCTACTGAAAATGACTCCATCTCCTGGCATTGGAGAATGGGACACATTAGTCCACAGAAAATGAATCACTTGATCCGGAATGATCTAGTGAGAGGAGTTAACGTCAAAAACTTCCAACTTCCAGATTTCTATGTAGCGTGCAAGAAAGGAAAATAGACGAAGAAGTCTCATAAGGAAAAAAGTTCATACCATCGAACTTCCTCTTGAACTTCTTCACATGAATCTGTTTGGTCCAGTTAGTACAAGAAGCATCGTAGGTGACTTGTACTGCTATGTGGTTACTGATGACTACTCAAGTTTTTCTTGGGTAATGTTTCTGAAATCCATATCAGAAATAATTGAGTCATTCAAGGAATTAGTAACTACATTGGAATCCCTATACAAGCTCAAGGTACGACAAGTACACTCAGACAACGGAACCGAGTTCAAGAACCAGTGGATGGAAGCTTTATGCAAGGAAAAGGGAATTGTGCACCAGTTCACCTCTACCTACACACCTCAGATGAACGGCGTTGCTGAGAGAAAGAATCGCAGCTTGATAGAGACAACACGGGCAATGCTAGCGGACTCGAAACAGGCTATCCGATTCTGGAATGAGGCAGTGGCAAATGCGTGTTACATGTTAATCATGTTCTGGTAGTTAAAGTCCATGGCAAGACGTGTTATGGGTTACTACAATGATGTAAACCTAATCTAGAGTATCCAGAACCATTTGGCGTACTGTGCACCCTACTGAGGAAGACTAAGGAGAGAAAATTCAGCGACATGGCTGAAGAAGGCATCTTTCTAGGATACAACATACCAAATAAGAGAGTTTACAATAACACATCGGGTCTAGTACAAGTGTGGTGTAACGTGGATGTTCAAAGATACACCACCCCACCCGCTGGAAAAGGACCCGCCTTCTTTTTCGACTATGATAGATTCTTCAAGTCCTTCAACATACCTCTCTCCACTTCTGATAATGAATTAGCAACCAAATGACGTTTGATGTCTTAAACACACCATCACAAGCATCTGACATTGATGTCTTTGCGTCTTCAGAACCACAAACTCCTACTGCCTCAGATACATAACCCAACATACATGATCTTGATTCTGAGATAGTTGTTCCCACCACTCCTGGATCACACATAAGTGTCTATCATCCCCTAGAAAATGTCATTGGGGATGTCAGATCAGGAGTGCAAACAAGAAATCAGCTACATTCAGCTGATTATGCCTCTGTATTGGAAAAATGATACCCTCACCATGGCGCATATCGTTGTTTTATGTCTTACTTTGAGCCGAAATATGTCAGTGAAGCCTTGAATAATGAGGCATGGGTAAGTGCCATGCAAGAAGAACTTTTTTAGTTCAAGAAGTTACGTGTATGGACTCTGGTGGATAGACCTAAAGGTGCTAAGGTCATTGGCACCAAATGGGTCTTGAAATGCAAGAAAGATGACCAAGGCGTCATCATCAGGAACAAGGCTCGACTCGTAGTTCAAGGATTTCGACAAGTCCAGGGAATAGATTACAATGAAGTGTTTACACCCGTGGCAAGAATGGAAGCCATCGGTATCCTCCTTGCCTATGCATTGTATATGAAGATTAAAGTTTATCAACTGGATGTGAAGAGTGCATTCCTTCATGGTGAAATCCGAGAGACAGTGTACGTCAGTCAACCCAAGGGATTTGAGGATCCATATCATCGGGACCGAGTTTACAAACTCGACAAGGCTTTATACGGGATTTATCAAGCTCCCAGAGCCTGGTATGAGAAGATCTCAACTCACCTTGTGAAACACGGCTTTCGCAGAGGTGTTATTGATAGACAATGTTTATCAAAGAAAAGGATGGTGATTTACTGCTGGTTCAGATCTATGTTGATGACATAATCTTCGGTTCCAAGAATGAGGATTTACGTAAGAGTTTGAAGTAGTAATGAAGGCTGAGTTTGAAATGAGTGCCATGGAGAGATGAAGTTCTTTCTCGGGTTACAAGAGGATCAGACACCAAAGGAAATATTTCTACATGAGACCAAGTATGTAGGAGATATTGTCAGTCGGTTTGACATGGAGAATGCTTCCGCAGCTGGGACTCCACTTGCTACAAACATGATGTAGCACCCGACAACAATGGTGATCTGGTCGATGCCACCATGTACCGAGGAATGATTGGATCTCTCATGTACCTCACTGCCTTAAGACCTGAAATCATGTATGTGACATGTCTATGTTCAAGATATCAGGCAAAGCCAATGGTTAATCATCTGATAGGGGTTAAAAGGATATTCTGTTATCTGAAGTGTACACCAACACTTGGGTTGTGGTATCCTCATGACGATGACTTTGAGCCTGTGGCGTATAGTGAGTCGGATTACGGTGGTTGCAAGTTGTACTACAAGTCTACATGAGAGGATGTCAATTCTTTGGGAGGAGATTAGTGACCTGGCACTGTAAGAAGCAGACCTCGGTTGCTTTGTCAACCTGTTAAGCCGAATACGTTGCTGCAGCAAGTTGCTGTTCACAAATCATATGGATACAACTGCAAATGCGGGACTACGGTTTGCATTTCTCTTCTACTCCTATTTTTGTTGATAAATCTTCTGCAATTGTAGTAACTAAAAATCCGGTCCAACATCTTAAGACCAAACACATCTACATAAAATATCACTTTATACGTGACTATTTTGAAAAGACCTAATCGATGTGGTTAAGATAAATACTGATTTTCAACGCCCTGACCTCTATACAAAGGCTTTTGATAAACCACGTGTTCTATATTTGTTTAGGTCAACGACATTAAAAGAAAAGTGATGTAATTCTAGAAGATGACCATGTTTAGTCTGACGCATTTAGTCAAAAAAAAATTTATTTTCATTATTTTTTTATGTTTTATTAAATTGATGTTATTTCTTCGTCTATTAAAATCCTAAAAATGAAAATCGTTTGGGTTTTAGAATTTTAGGGGGAGAATAGGTTTAGTTAACAACATTAAAAAAACAAAAAAAGAGGGATGAGGAAAGGCTAGCTGATAGAAATCAGATCGTATTTTGTGACCGATTCAATAACTACGGAAAATGATAGTACACAGGAACAAACCATTTGGGATTTTTAAAAGATTATATTGAATTAGATGTGAAGTTTAAAGTATAAGCCTGTGTAGTCTGAGCAATATAAAATGAAAAATGACAGTAAAACTGGTACTACTAAGTAACCCAAAGAAAGTAGACCTAGAGGTTGGTAGACCACAGATGAGATGTCGGTAGATTCAACACAATAGATGATTAGACCTTGTTGGCGATCTCAAGAACAAACAAAACTATTCAACTGACTGTGGGTTCCGATCTTATCACTGGTTAACACAATCAACAAAATTCCAATAAGGGGTGACGAGCAAATAAACGCCACAAATGTGTGCGGATGACCATAAAAAGAGCAAAGGATAAAAAAAATGAAAAATAAACGCAATCAACCTAATAACTTATGTTGTTGGTGCGTAATGTGCAAAAGAAAAAATAAAGATGCTCTAACAAGAAGATAGGTTGTGTGCCTCTCTACCGTGCGATGGCACTGACCTGAGGATAAGCATAACCAAGATATTCTAGAATTCATTGTTCTTTGCCGCCTCTCTGCTGTGCGATGGCACTGACCTGAGGCTTGGCTTCTATTTGAATGCTCTAAGAATAGTTTCTTATTGTCAAAATACCCGTAGACCGCTCAAAAACCACCTGAGGAATGTTGATTACCACATAAGCGTGGGCTCCACAAATGTTGGTTGAAATAATTAAACCTTAAACTATCACCAATCTATGTGAAAAGATTGTGCATGGATTTAAGAGGACAAGCATATTGACAATCATCGTGGATACAATTCTTGTGAATCCAAATCTATGTGGGGATCTAATAGTACCAATATAATTTCCTAAACTTGCTAATGACTCTAGATGGAAAACGAGAATAGAGCATCAAAAGGTCTTGATAGCATGTCCCGAATGATTTGACGTACCTGTATGATTCCAAACTTAATCGGTCAACTTATGATCAAAATAAATTGAAGCTGGCCTTCATAAAATGAATCTTTTAAATTTCCATCTTAGAATTTCCACCTCACACAAAAACCACAACAACAAGTTTTAGTTTTGTATTTTAGATTTAGTTTTTTTATTATGGTTTAAATCTCATCAATTTAGTTTGTTAAACATCGGACTATGTCATGGAATTCAATCGGGGACTTAATCACATAAAAATGGTCACGTCTGAGGTGACCACACATGTTTTAAAATGTAAAATAAGTCACGTCTGAGGTGACAAATTGTTTTTAAAGGATCACGTCTGAGGTGATCAAAAGTTTTCAAGTTAAAAGGATCATGTCTGAGATGATTGATTGCTCAACATGTTTAATCAATAAGTTAAAGGGTGTAAAATGTCAAATGGTCATAAAGTTAAAATCATGAGTATGATCCATTCGCACGATTGGACCATGAGTATGGACCAACCGTACGAATGGACCATACTTATCCCCTAGACAGCTGAATGGAGCATGAGTATGAACCATTCACCCGAATGGCTTACCAGATTGAACCAGTCGTCCGAATGGAGCTGTGCGAATGAGTCAGTCGCCCAACTGAAACCTAGTCGCCGACTGAATGTGATCGACTGAACCAATCACACGACTAAGGTCCAATCGCCAGATGAATAGAGCGAATGGGTCCAGACGCCCGATTGAAATCAAATTCAGTATAAATAGGGCCATAGTCGATCGCATAAACTCATCACCCCCAATCGCCCTAAAATCGCATTTTGTACCGTTACTCTGCCAAAATTTCCTCTGACCGATTTCGACACCTATTCCAATATTTAGAGGATCTTTAGTTGTTATACAGGTACAATGCGGTGCTATCTCACCGAAAGTTGTTTGAATGGAGCCCTAATTTATGAATTTCGGCCCTTACAAGAACCGAAACTGTTATTCGACGAATAACCTAGTTAAACAAATTAAAATGTTGAAATCAAAGTTATTAGGTTATTAGTGAAGTGATTACGTGTCTAATTCTATGTTTTGGTCCAAATTCGAATTTCAATTGAACAAACAGTGTGTCATGCGATTGGACACCCAGATGAACTCCAATCACACGACTGAGCTGGGTGAATGACTCAGTCAACTGAATGGATAATCTTAATGAACTTAGTCACGTGACTGAACCAATCACAGGCTCAGTCACCCATTGAACTAAGTTGCATGTTCAGTCACCCGATTGAACTCAGTCGCATGTTAGGTCAACCGACTGAACACGGTCGCATGGTTCACATGATTGAACCAGATTGAGTTTAACCAGGTTAATTTGAACTGATTCTTGTTGTGTGGTGATATAATGTCTATGTGCCTTGTATTACAAACTTATGGCTGATTGTGGTCCATCAACCCAAGCACACATTTGTGCCCATTTGGATGCCACGACTCGGAACGGTGCCAAGTTTGCCGGGATCATTGCGTTCCTAAAGAGATCTTGGATGCATAGAGCTATATCTACACCGTGCACTCCCTATAGGTCTATACAGCAGGCCTTCTGGGAGGGGGTAGCGGTTGATCGTTCACATGAGCCCTACAGCATCCAGAGTTCTATTTTTAGGATGGATATAGAGGTTACAGCTGTTGATATTCCTCGAGTACTTGGTTTGGGTGACAACCACCCTACCAGACTACACCCTCTGACAGTGAGAGAGTGCTTCCTCAGGATGAAGTACGCTAGGGATATAAATGTAGGTGTGCTCAACAAGAGGAACTTGTGTCCCTAGTACAAGTACTTAGCATATGTGATACTCAAGTGCATAGCTTCGAGGACAGGTGGCTTTGATGATCTTTCAAAACAGATTCAGAATGCCTACATGGCACTGGTGCTGAACCACCCTTTTAGCTTCTCGAGTATGATATTCTCCTACCTTATAAAGAACGTTGAGGCCAAGGGCAAGGAGGGCTTCTGCATGTATCCTAGGTTCTTGCAAATGATTATTGATGAGAAGCTACCAACCCTGCCCAAGGAGAGCCACAATGATGTATCGTTGGAGATTATGGATGACACGACCTTAGGCCGCATGAAGGTCTACAGGGAGAAGCAAGTCAAGCCCCCTGTGAGGAGACTCTTCCGGCATCTGGCCAAGGCTGATTAAATGGTGCCGACATGGCGAATGTGGCACCATGAGGAGAGTGACTCAGATGTTGAGCAAATTGCTCTTCCATCTGACGACTCTGACGATGAAGCTGACACTGGCGTAGACTCTGGGCCCGTTTCTACTAGGGGCCCCACTACCCATGTTACATCTCCACCTCCTACAGATGCCACCACTACCAGCTTTCACCAGGAATTTTGTCCTCCAGATGAGGAGGCCGAGAGTGATTAAGAACCTCTCACGAGGACTATGGGCCGCAGGGTGGTTGCAAAAGAGAGAGGTTTTAGGTGGTTGGTGGACTCCCAGGGAGGTTTGGGGATGCTGCTGCTGATTCAGACCCCACATATGCCCCAGACATGCCCATCTGCCAAGGGTGAGCCTTTGTGCCTAGAGGCTCAAGAAGAAGAGGATGGCATACCCCTATGGCAAGAAGGGGAAGAGACTGAAGTTTACTCTGACCTCATCCAATACCACAACCACTACCTCAGCCACACCTTCCACCACTACCGCCACCACTACTACCACACCACCAGCCACCACATCTACCACCTCACACATCACTATCAAACCCACTCCACCACGTAGCCACATCCAACCCACCACCTCTAGCCACCAAGTAGGAATGTCATCTTACCTCTCCTTTCCATCTGGATTATCTCTACCTCCCAGTGGGGTAGAAGAATAGCTCTCAGCACTGAACTGCATGGTGCTGAAGCTGTTTGCAGCCGATGACGAGAAGAATGCAAAGATTTGTCAGTTAATAGAGCTTACTGCTGCACAATCTCAGCAGATATCTCAGCAGCCGCAACTGATTGAGCAGCAGGCATAGCAGATGGCTGCTCAGAGCCTAGAGATGTCCCAAATCCAAGAGCAAAATGTCCACTCAGCAAAAAGGATAGAGGAGTTGGAGGCTACTTACAAGACCATCATGTTGAGGCTTAAAGGATCACAAGATAAGCCACTAAAGATCAAAGAAGGAGATGGAGATGATGGTGATGATGATGATAGTGATGATGATGATGATAATGGTGATGATCAAGGTGATGATACAGATGCACGTGATGATGTTGATGAAGGTGAAGGAGATACATCTATTGCGGGTGCCATATCAGCAAGTGAAAGGAGGACCAAGAAAGCTCAAGACAAAGGTGCCTCTACATCAGCCCCGTCAGCAGAGGAACACATGATACAAGACAAGAGTAATGCTTAGTTGTCTATGTTATTTAAAAATCATGTGTAATTGAATATTGTATCAAACTAATGTACATAATGTTTATATATTGTTAATGTGTTTCTGTTTTGATTATTGACTAATGGTTGACGTGTTACATGTTTTAAAATCAAGAAGATCCAAATTTTCAAAGAGATGAATACGATGTTGCTCCCCCGCAGGTCAAGACTCAACTCACAATGATTCTTGATCTACAAGGGATAGTCAGGAGACATGTGAGTTACACTCCTGAAGAGGGAGAAATAATTCATGATCTCACTGATGAGCAATTGGACGAAATTTTCCGACTCAATCCTGATGAGATTGTGAACGATGCTCGGACTATGATTGTGGAAAGTGACGATGAGCTGAATGATATAGACGAGATAGAAATTGAGGATGTCACGACCCAACATTATCCAGAGTATACTGATAACGAAGGGAATGTTGTACCCAATCTGGGACACACCCTTGTCAGTGATACCTTCAAAACTTTGGATGCAATGGAGCAGGAGTAAGAGAGGGACAAAGAAAAGGCCCAAGCCTCAGACACCAATGTCAACATCCAAAAGGCTGAATGGGCTGCATGTTTTGCGGAGATCTGAGCCCAATGCGCTACTCCAAAACAGAGTGTCTACACCAAGCTCTACAAAGTGAAGAAGCATCACAAGGTGTGAGGCAAGATTATCGTGTGGGCCTATTTTGAGGATCTTAATGTATATGCGGTAAAGAGAGAAAAGGGTATAGAGTACTTTAGATTCTCACACGATCTAAAGACTCTACCTGCTTTTGAGCTCAACCAGCTGGCCAAACTGAAGCTGTTATATACTGACCCAAGAAAGATGTCAGGCTAGTTTGAGGCTGCCTTGAAGAGAGAGTACCACACCAGGTGGGTCAACTTCAAACCTCAACAACCTACTAGGTATATCAGATGGTCTGAAGTTGATTCCACAACTGGCAAGCCAAAGATAGTGCTGAAGTGGAGTCCTCCACGCACGATGTCAAGAATCCCTCTAAGGGAAAAGCCATAGGAATTCACTCCACACTTTAAGTGGTGGTACTATGATTGGAGAACAAGTGAGGCGGTCATAGTTCTGAATAGAGAAGGTAATATGGAAACTATCAGGGTATTTGACCCTATGTGGCTAACTAACTTGTCTTCTGATGATGTTTATACTTTATACAAGTGGTCACTGTTCTATGATAGACAATATATTGTACAAGCCCTCCAAATCCAAAACGTGATGAGACTCTACTTTGCATTTGAAATACATGCGGAGTTACAAGAGAGGAGAAGTACAAGAAATATGAGGAGCTTATGAAGAATGTAAGACAATAGATGAATCTAGGTCCAAGGGGGAGTTTGTTGATACATGTGTACCTACTTTCTGAGCTTAATGTAATATGTCTTTATTGTCTTACACATATGTAATTGAGTGGGTACTTAATGAAATACAATGCGTGGTTGTGCTTATAATGTTTATTATTTCATTAATTAGTAGTTTAAACACCTATTGAACTAACTATATAGCTTTGTGCTTGTTTAAACTAATATTACTAATGTAATGATTAATAAATATATTCAAACTTAGTAATATGAAGTTTTCATGCGAATGGCCCATGCTAATGGAGCATACGCATGAACAACTTCATGCGAATGACTCAGTCGCATAACTAAACTAGGAGACTTGATTAGTCACACGAGTGTAACATGAGATTGACTCAATCGCACGATTGAACACTCAGTCGTACTAATGGATCATCCGGATGGCTCAATCGCACGACCAAACCATTCTAATGGTTCAGTTGCTCGAATGAGAAACCCTAACCTATAAATACCACTTAACTCATGGAAAAACATAAGATTTGAGAACACTTTGAATACATACGTACCCTAGCCATCCAAAGACCTCTAAGAACCTGTTCCAAGTCATAGATCGCATTAGATCGATTCGAAATGGTTCTTAATGTTTAGATTCAATCTATAACTGTTTCTACGTGCGTTCTCACTGATTGGATCGCCAATCAAATAGGACTCCGCACTATTTGATTCTGTATACACGTTTATGAGTTAGTATTTCGTTCAATACACGATCCTAACATAGAGGCAGTTAACACATCGTGCTTTTTACCAATTCGAACTCTAATTGTAAAAGAAAGCGACCTGACTCCATATGAACTTATCTTTCATAGAAAACCATTCATTGGATTTCTTAAATCGTTTCCCAAATCTACAAATGGTCCAGACTAGTTGTTTGATATTGACTCATTTACAAAATTTTTTTGATCAATTTCACTTATCTGATGCAGGATATCTCCATTCAAGTGACACTTCATGAGGTGTAGAAAGAATAGATGACTTTCCATTGATTCCTCCTACATCTGCTGAGTACATGAATGAATATGTACATCTCCAAGCTGATCCCATCAGACCACCATCAAAATACCAGAGTCTTTCAACTGACGGAGGTCCAAGCCTATTACCATCACACTCCAATGATCTGTCAACTGAGATCAGAAATCAAAAACACGCTACTCCTCTAGCTGAAACACAAAGAACATCAAATGATGGAAGCAATCACAGTGCTGCTGAAGCTGAAGCAGGAACTGAAACAAAATCTGACTATCTTCATAATTCCACAACAGCACAAGAAGAATGTGCCTCTAACCATAATGAACTGAATGTCTCCAATCTGGATGTAACAATTGTTGGTGACTCAATCCAAGCACTAGAATACATAAGAATCATCTAGTCGAAACCATTATTGGTGAACTCAATGAGAGGGTGACAAGAAGCAAGTCCAGTATTGCAAACATATGTTTATTCTCATGTTTCCTGTGTCAAACAGTACCCAAGAACAACAAAGAGGCTTTTCAAGAAAATAGTTGGATTGAAGCAATGCTGGAAGAATTGCTCCAATTCAACAAGCAAGAAGTATGGAAACTGGTAGATCTTCCTGAAGGACAATACCCTATTAGTACCAGATGGCTGTACATGAACAAGACTGATGATAGAGGGATCATCGTCAGAAACAAAGCAAGATTAGTGGCACATGGATACACTGAAGAAGAAGGAATCAACTATGATGAAGTATTTGCAGCTGTTGCCATAATAGAAGCAATTAGAATATTTCTAGCATATTCTGCATCCATGAAATTTATTATTTATCAAATGGATATAAAGTGTACCTTCTTGTATGGAAAGATTGCTCAGGAGGTCAATGTGAGCCAACCACTGGCTTTGAAGATCCAGATTCCCCTCATAGAGTTATAAGCTTGACAAAGCTATGTATGGTCTTCACCAAGCCCTAAAAAGTGGTATGAGACTCTATCATTTTTTCTTCTTGAACATGGATATGAAAGAGGAAAGATTGATCAGACTCTATTATTTTATGTGGATGACATTATATATGGATGTACAAACAAGCAACTCTACAAAGATTTTGAAGACCTAATGCATTCAAAATTCCAAATCAGTGCAAGGGGAGAACTCACATTCTTCTTAGGAGTGCAAGTCCAATAGACATGAGATGGAAACTTGATGTGCTCCAAATTACACATAAAAATCCTATCAAAAGCACATCAATTATTCCTTAATATCTTCCTTAAAATGATGAAAATGTACTTAAAAGTCTTAAATTGTGTTTTTAGGTGTTTAAAAGGGCAAGTTGGACAAAAGAAGCATATTTAGCAAGAAATTGAAGTAATCCGAACTTTGGAGTCCAAGAATGGGGTCGTGCCTCTTTAAGCACGCCCCATTGCTTTGCCAGAAACACACCCCCATGCTAAATTAACACACCCCCGTTTTTGGACATCTGATAGGATAAAAAGTACTATTCCCTAAAAGTAGACACGGGGCCGTGCCTTTTAGGCACGGGGCCTTGCCCCACCACCAACACGGGGTCGTGCCCCATTTAGCACGGGGTCGTGCCCGACACAACCTGCATGTACGAGCCGACCAACTTTCGTAAGCATCGTACTAGCACGGGGCCATGCCTTTTGGCACGGGGTCGTGCTTAAACACTCCGGAAAGCCTGTAAATAGAAGCCTAAGTTCACCATTTTTGGCAAGCTTTGGTGGGAGAGTTACTCTGCAGAACTCTCTCAGGAATCAAGACTTCAAGATCATTTGGAGGCTCGGGAGGTGCATACAACATTTCGAAGAAGCTCGGAATCGTCTAAACGCCATCCATTGTGGATTATCGGTTTGATTGTTCCATTTCACCGATGATTACATATCTATCTTCTTTGTTATATGTTGTTATGTTCAAGCTCAGTATGAGCTTAACTCTTTTTATAATCCTAATCGGATGAAACTTATGTAATTTGTGATGAACAAATTGTGTGATAAATATTATGTTAATGTTATGGTGGTCTTGGGAAAACTATTAATGGGTAGCATCTACATTTGAACGGGAAGTTATAAATTTATGGTTTGTGATTGTGACTGTCATACAAAGTTGAAAACCCATATGATTAACTTTCATTCGCCAAACCGGTCTTCATTATAAATCCATGGCTAATGAACTAGAAATGGTTATTAGAAATCATATCACTTTAACTTTCTGATCAATTGTGGGTTCCCTTTTATTTGTTTACAAACTTCAGTAATTGTTACGGTTTTTCTAAAATTAACGGTATTAAGGAAGGAACCTAATCATCTCTCTTTTTGACATTTGTGGACCAAAAGAACCAATGAGCCTGATCAGAAAAACCTCTAAGTCCTACAGACATCACAACAACTGCTGAAGACTTGATAAGCTGTTTTGACAAAGTCTGAAGACTTCAACAGCTGAAGACTAAAGTACTGAAGACTTCAACAGCTGAAGTACAAAGACTGAAGACATCAGCTGATGACAACAGCTGAAGTTCAAGTACAAGTACTGAAGCCTTCAGAGCTTATTACAACAGCTAAAGAAGAATTCTTCAGTTGTTGTGATGGTTTCCTTTCAGTAGTTTCTTTTTTTTCAGTATTTGTAAAATGACTGAAGAGCATGTTCTTCAGTCGTTATTGTTTCAGTAGTTTCTTTTCAGTAGTTGTAGTGACAGTTAACACTTAGTATTTTTGTAAGAAGATGTCAGCTGTTTTGACATCTTCAGTAGTTGTGTTAACTTTCAGTAGTTTGAATAATTCTATTAGATGTCACTATCAAGTGACATCAGCAGACGTAACATCTCCTATATAAGGAATGCTCCACCACGACATTCCTATATAAGGGATGATTGACCTGATTGTAAGTGTGACATTTTGCCACCACTAAAGCGCGTATTGAATGAAATCTTTGATTTGCAGAATTATTTCTATAATCGTTTGTTCTTACTTTGAATATCAACTGTATTCTTGTGAATTGTCTAAATTCATCGTTCGATTTCCGCTGCAATACTCCCTAATCAATCAAACGTAGATCACTAATCCTAACAATTGGTATCAGAGCAGGTTCATCATTGATTGATCTAACAATTGATCATTGAAACTGCTAATCGATATCTGCATTTGATTGAATTAGCATATTTGCAAGAATTGGTTATAGTTAAATTGAATTTCTGCTACTTTCGTTTTATTGCTTTCTGTTTTCTCTTGGTTCAATTTGGTCTGTTGTGTTCTGTTCTAAATCTATTAAAACATAATTGATTTTGGTTGAATCTGAGAATGACTACTCCTTCTAATGACCCTCACAATACCGGTTCCTCAACCAAGCCTCCGATGCTGGTTAGGACTGAGTATAACATATGGCAACGAATAATGCTTCATCACCTGTCTGTTAACAGTTCAGGTTGTTGGACATCAGTGGTACATGGTCCACATAGCCTATGGTGAACAATCCGGAAACCAATCAAATGGTTCCGAATAAGAAGGAACAATACTCAGATGGAGATCGGAAACGATTTGAGATTGATGCTAAAGCCCATGGAATTATAGCCATGGCACTGCCGAATGAAATCTATTCGGGGCTTATGCATCATGAAACTGCTCATGACCTCTGGAACGCACTGAAGGAACAATTCGGTGGAACTGATGAGGTCTTAGCAAACAATAGAGAAATCCTTGCCCAACAATATGAAACCTTCTCTCATAGGAAGGGTGAGACACTGACTCAACAGTTTGAGCGTTTTTCCTGTTTGATCTCTGAGCTAAAAATGGTCAAACATGAATATACCAATAGCCAGATGAACAACCGATTCCTTAGTTCACTGCCTGAGAGATGTGACACATAAACCATGTCCTACGCTCCAGTGCAAATCTGGATAAACTATCTCTCACCCAACTTCATGGGAAACTGCTTACATTTGAAAGAGAGATAGAGCATAAAAGGAAATGGCATCATCAGAAAACTCACTGATGACTTTGTACCAGGGAACACTGCCTTGGTTGGTCATGAGTCAGAATATGCTGCATCTGAAAGTAATTATGATAAGCGTATAGATTTCTCTTCAAACAGTCACATCATGCTTGTTGGTTGTTGATAGTCACTCAGGCTGTAATAGTGACAATTTATGTTTTATCATGGATGATTTGAAAGGAATAGCTGATGATGATCTAGAAGAGATGGATATCCTGAGCCAAATGGCCTTGATTAATATATGATCTCAGAAGTTCTACAAGAGAACTGCAGGAAATTTCCAGGACTCTCTGGCAAAACCAAAGTTGGTTTTGACAAGAGTAAGTTGAGGTGTCACAAATGCAAAGGCTTGGACACTTTGCAAGAGAGTGTAGATCATCTGGATCTAACTCCTCTGCACCCTTTGTGACTTTTCCAAGCACTAGTCCACAAAACATGGGCAACATCCGCTAGTTCTGGTCATCATTCACAACCTGTTTCGCCTACATATTTGTCCCTCAGGGTCCAATTTCATATCCGTATCCTTGCTATTACATGCCTCAGCCAAATCCAGTTCAGTTCCTACTGAGGGTTCTTGCTCCAATGCATCTTCTTCACAGGTAACCCATGTATCTTCTAAGGCTAAGGCCAAGCTTTGTTCTGAATCTTGCATAGATGCATTTGTCTCTATTAGAGAAGCAATGTAGCTGTAATTAATCAAAATCTAGAGCTTGAGCAAACTATTTCCAAAAGAAAAGCTGAATACGAGTCTGTCCTTAAGGACAAAGATGGTGAGATTTATAAGCTTCAATGCCATTAAATGATGAAAAGGCTAAGCTAGAGGTCATTCTTGAGAACCATAAGGACTCAGAGAAAAACTTGCAGTTACCCTAGTGAGTGTGACCGGGTGTCATCATGCAAGGGATTGAAATGCTGCTCAGGTAGCATTCGCTTCGAATGTGAAGTTTGGAATTGGTTATAACCATATTGCACCTCCAACAGATTTTACTCAAACCAATAGAAAATCTGAAAGTGAAAGCACTCCAAACCACATATCATGTTCATCATTCACAAGTGATCTTCCAAAATCACAAGATGAAATAAGGGTTGATACCTCAGCAAGTCAATTGGCTGATGGGTTAACTATGATAGACATGAAGCTGAGTATTTCAGATGTTGTCCTCAAAGTAACTTAATTACTGAAGGGAAGTTACAACAGATGAAAAGCATTTCAAATCAGCTGAAATAAATGGATTAACAACTGCTGACAATAAACAGCGGAAGAACAATTCTTCAGTTGGTACAGAATCTTCAGTACTGAACAAAACTACGGAAGGAGGAAAGTACTAAAGAGAGCACACCTCAGTAGTTTCCTCATAGAAGTGGATCAATCCAAGAGAAGAATAACATGTGAAATTGTGGTAACTTCAATCATCTTCTGAGAATGTTGGTACAGAAAGGGTTTTTTCCAAATCAACAGAGATAAGGCTCATTAAATCCAGATGGATGAAATGAAAACTGAGGTTGTGACCAAGTTTTGTACGCAATCTTCCATTGTGATAAACCCAAGCCTTCAAACCAAATTCCAAAGAGGATAAGGTAAGTTAGGATCAGTGATCTATGTTTGATTGATTGACGAGTATTGCAGCGGAATTCAAACAATGAATTAGTCGATTCACAAGAACAAAACGATATTCAATGAAGAACAAAGACGGTTATAGAGAGAGAGAATATCTGCAAATATATTTCATTCAATATTCGCTTTCGTGGTAACAGAATGTCACAATTATGATTAGGTCGACACCTCTTATATAAGAGATGTGACGTCTGCTGATGTCACTTGATAGTGACATCTAACAGATTTATACAACTGAAACACAACTACTGAAGATGTCAAAACAGCTGACATCTTCTTACAAAAAGTTCTAAGTGTTATCAGTTGTTATAACTACTGAAAATATAAAACTACTGAAACTACACGACTGAAGAACAAGCTCTTCAGTCGTTTTACAAAACTACTGAAACTAGAAATATAAAATACTGATATCACAACTACTGAAGAAGTACTCTTCAGCAGTTGTGACAAACTACTGAGGCTTCAGTACTTGATCTTCAGACTTTGACCTTCAGATGTTTCATCAGCTGATGACTTCAGTAGATATCATCAGCTGATGTCTTCAGTCTTTGTCTTCAGACTTTGTACATCAGTTGTTGATCTTCAGCACTTGTAAACTCTTCAGCTGTTGTACTTCAGTACTTTGGTCTTTCAGCTTCAGCACTTGTGTTCTTCAGCTTCAGCTTCAGTACTTGTGTTCTTCAGCTGTTCAGCTTCAGTACTTGTGTTCTTCAGCTGTTGTACTTCAGCACTTTAGTTCTTCAGCTGTTGAAGTCTTCAGCACTTGATCTTCAGCTGTTGAAGTCTTCAGCACTTGTCAAACTGCTGATGAAGCTTTCAGCAGTTGTTGTGATACCATGTGGGACTTAGAGGTTTTCTGATCTTGGCTCATTGGTTCTTTTGGTCCAACAAACTCCCCCTGAACCAATGCAGCCAAAACCTCTAAATTATTTATTATCCCACTTATTGTTGGCAAAAGATTGGTCTTTTTCCTTCTTGATCAGTAGAGAAGATGACCCATGTAAGCTCCGGCCTGGGAAGAAATCTCAGATATTTGTTTGGCAAGGTATGAATGGGAACTCTGTTTTGGGGAACTGGACACAGAGTTGTTATCCCATTCATGAGATTTACTTCCCCATAATGAGTCTGTATGACTCTCGAACATAGGCCTCAAGGAGAACAACTTGTTCCTCCTTGGAGAGTTCTTCTACTCCTCCTTCGAAGAAGAACTCTGGACCATAGTACTCAGATAAGTACTTCATGGTCCTGCCATTTTTCAGCTCCACTGTAGTTACCTCCCTATAGACAAATTCATCAGGATGGGTGCCTTCAAGGAGTAACTGGAGCTCATTCTTCTGGATGTCTTCAAGCTTTTATATAACAACCCTTTTTAATCATCTTGTTTCTAGTAAGGCTTGAGGGGTCATCTTTGCTTGATGAGCTTTCTTGAATTCATCAATGATTTCCCAAGGTGTGACTACAATGGCCAACATGATGGTAGAATCTATTGTTTTTCTAACCTGGCCATTGTATCTGTGTGGAATAGTTCTTTTATGGATTCTAGAACTCACCTGGGGTCTGGCCATACTCTCACTCTCTCTTCTGATACTGAAAAGTGTGCCTGAGAGTGTACAGCCTCTGAGCATGCCCTTTCATGGCTTGTAGAGATGATGACTGAGGAAATTCCTTGTCAACCATCTTCAGTAGTTGCTCATCATGCTGTTTCTGCTGTTCTTCATCTTCTATCTTGACTCTAACCATTTCCCTTTGAGAGTCAGGTGTGATCATAGGTTGACTTCTGGGTTTTGGTAGCTTTAGAACAGCAGAGAGTGGCAGACTATCATCTTCATCCTCTTCTTCTCTTCTTCTTCCATCCTCAGCACCCTTCTCCTCCTTCTAGGTGCATCACTGGATGATGGTTGGGTTGGTAAGGGAATTGGTTTGAAGAATGAGGATGTTTGGATTTGGCTTAGAGATTGGTTTGGAGATTTGAGGGGTAGGTGTGTTTGAGTGGGTGGAAGGGAAGGTGATCCAGCATCTTTGTAGTAAGTTTCGCCTTTGTAAGTTTAGCCATTTCCAACCTTTTACCAGCCCCAGCCTCATCAAGGGCTTCAACAATAATCCCCTTGTGGAATTGCTCAGACAGACAGATTCTGGTGGCTATAGCCAGAATACTGTCCTGGTCCACGCGCGAATCTCCATTAAAGATCTTCCTAAGTATTTTGCAATGAAGCGGATCATGATCTCCAATCTCTCTTTTTCAAGAGCATCATACCCAGCCCATCGGGTTTGAATCTCTTGCACTTCCAACCTTCTGATCTCACTATCCAATGTGGCTGTATCAAACCCTTGCCTGAAGAGTTGTTCAATTATTTTATCCATGGATCGGCTGTGTGTAGTATCAGCTTCTTTTACCAGCTCTTCCAAGGATTTGTCTTCAGCAGTATGATCATCAGCACTTTTCTTTCGCTTGTAAGTGAGCAGTGGTTGCTTTTCTTTCTCCTCCTCTTGGGCTTGCTTCTCTCCTTCTCTTCCTCTGTTCTTTTCTCTTCTTTCTTTCACTGCAGTACTCTCCCCTTTTGGATGCATTGGAGGAAGGGTTTGTACCGCAGAAAGTGTCTTTTGCACAGCAGCATCAATCAAGGGTTGTAAAGTTGAGGAAAGCCTCTCATCAATGGCTTTAGTCACAATATCAGTGATTATGGTGTGATGAGAGGGAGGGAATTTGAAGTACAGCACCTATTTGCTCAGGAGGGTTCTGTTCCTGAGAAATAGGGCCTGAAGCAGAGGCAGGTGGTTGAGTTTGGAGTGGCTCAGTGTTTGGGGAACCTTCAACTGAAGGTGCCATCTGTGGGTTGGTGGAGGCAGATGGTCTTTCTCCTTGTGAGAGTTGGTCAAGTAGGTTTGCAGCCTACTGACTTTTCTTCAAGGATTGTGTTCTGGGCAAGAACATCGTAAAAAAAGCCCAGGTCATCATCAGCCGAAGCTGAATCATCTGACCTCCTGCTTGGAGCAGGATTTACATGCACTGGGTGTAGACCAGTTGTTGCATGTGCCCCTTTTGCTTGGTACTGGGGACTTCCAGCCTCAGGACAATGTCCATCATCAGCTGTTGCCTCTAGTGAGGTCTTAGCAATGTTACCAGCCTCATTCTGATCATGTGCTGATTCAGAAGAGGTGGCAGCCTCACTAGATATTCTAATCTCCTTATCTACACCAGGAGATAGAAGTGGTAAACCCCTGTGCTGTGGGTTCTCAATTGCACTGTGTTCCTCCCCCTCAATTGTAGAGGTGTTCCAGTAGTAAGTGGTTTCTGGGGAGGGGGTGAGGAGTGCAGTTGAGTCAGCACTTGTGCAACTATTAAAGTTGGGCTGTGAGGGGGCGGTTGTATGGGGTGAAGGGATAGAAGCAGTGTGCACCTGGGGAGGTTGGTGCTCTTCAATGGCAATCCCTCAAGTGAGGAAGATCCCAGATGTGTAGGTACCCTTGTGTGGTTGCTGCAGGCTCCTGTTGAGAGGAATCCTGAGCGGCTATGGCTGGAAGAGTCCTTATATCCACTAGGGGGTTTGGACCAGTGGATATCTCCTGCGTTTGTGTTGCAGGGGCATCCTCAGGGGACTCAATTCCCTGAGTAGCCGTTTGGGGTTCTTTTTGGTGGGTTTGGTGGGGACTTTTGATTTGGAGGTGGTGGCTGTGGGTTCCAGCTGCGTGGGTTTGCGCAGCTTGGCAGCCAATTTGAGTGTCTGGTCAGAGTTGTGCCGGGAGTATACTTCTGGCAGAACAGCCGTAGCAGGGACTCCCAAGCCAACAAGTCCCTCAGCATTAAGCTGGTTTGTAATGATGGCCATTATGAACCGTGGATATAGTATCCAACGGTTAGCAGTTAGTTTTTGAGCCATATCCTTGAGCTCCGAAAATATATTTCTGAAAAGTTTAACGGTTGTTGCTCAAGAATAGAATACATTACCTGCTGCCACTTTGTCGACATTTGATCCCAAGACGAAGTCTTAGGAGCCAAACATACATTCACCATGTGAAAAATTAGGCGTTCGGCGTCATGGAAGTGTTCTTCATGATAGTGGAGGCACTTAGATTGCCTGATATCCATGTTGGGCAAAGGATAGATCTGTGGTGCCCTTGGGATATCCAGCAGGAGAAATAGCATCATCCAGATGAAGAATTTGGCGGATTATTGCAGGAGTGATGACCACTTCTTTGTTGTGACGACCGACTGGAGAGATGGTGTGTTGTTTCCCCAGTGGTAATAGTAACGTTCATCCAAAACTGTTGGAGGGATTCGGCATGTAGTATGGGATTCAGAAGAAATGCCGTTTTGTATTGGGACTGAACCATAAGATCGATAGCAGTATCGAACTTAGCCCAGACAGGCGATTTAGTAAGGTAGGCAACACAGTTGTGTCGCGGTTTAATTTCATGGACGCCATTGAGAAGAGAGAAGTTTTGGAGAGGAACGTTAGGTTTGAAGAAGATGAAGCATTGAAGGATTAGGTCAGGGATATTTATAGGGTACGGGTAAGAAAACGACTGAAGGATGTGGTGTTAGTCATCAGTAGTTTTAAACGACTGTTGACATGGTATTATCCTTTCAGACGTTGAAACAGCTGAAGTCGTGGTGTTAGGCATCAGAAGTTAGAAAACTACTGAAGACCGTGGTTTTGACTTCAGATGATTGAAACAACTGAGGACTTGGTGTTTGTCATCAGTAGTTGTGAAACTACTGAAGACAGTGGTTTTGTCATCAGTTGTTGTAAACAACTGAAGACTTGGTATTAGTCATCAGTAGTTATAAAACTACTGAAGACATGGTTTTGCTTCAGTTGTTTAGAATGAAACAGCAGTTGTTGAAACAACTGAAGAGAAAGTTCTCTTCAGTAGTTGTCGTCAATTCATAGCCTTTCAGCTGTTTCATGCTGTCCTCAACACTTACTCATCAGACTTTGCATCTGATTTTCAGGTGTTTCATAGGACATCAGTACTTATCTGTTTATACTGATTTCAGTAGTTGTAACTACATAAGTAGTTTTAACTACATCAGTAGTTTGGAACAGATAAAGTACTTCAGTACTTGTGAGGCATTTAGCCATCAGTAGTTATAAAACTACTGAAGGGAAAAGGAATCAATTATATGTGACATGGGTACCAATGATTCCAGTAATTACTACTGAAATCATCAGTAGTTGTCACTTATTCTAGCTGCAGCATACCAAGCCTTAACACAAGGTTTTGGAAAGTAGAACTATCCAAAGGCTTAGTAAAAATATCTGCAAGCTCATCAGCACTAGGCACAAACTTAGGATCAATCAGACCTTTTTCAAAACAATCCCGAAAAAATGATGTCTGATCTCTATATGTTTGGTCCTAGAGTGCTGGACTGGATTTTTGACAATACACAGAGCTGAAGCACTATCCATTAACAATGGAGTCTTAGTCTCTGTAATGCCATAATCCAGAAGTTGGTTCTGAAGCCAGAGTACCTGAGAGGTGCAACATTGCAGCAGCAATGTACTCGGCCTCAGCAGTTGATGTAGCAACAGATGTTTGTTTCTTACTCTGCCAAGAAATCAAACAGTTGCCTAGGAATTGACAACCACCAGAAGTTGACTTTCTAGTTAACTTGCACCCTGCATAGTCACTATCTGAAAAAGCAACTAATTTGCAAGAGTGTCCAGTGGAATACCATAAACCCAGAGATTGTGTACCTTGCAAATATCTAAAGATTCTCTTGACTGCAATCAAATGAGACTCTTTAGGAGCAGCCTGAAATCTAGCACAAACACATGTAGCAAACATAATATCTGGTCTAGAAGCTGTTAGATACATCAAGGACCCAATCATACATCTGTAAAGCGTTTCATCAACAGCTTTACCTTTCTGATCAGCATCCAGTTGTGTGGTGTTGCACATGGGAGTAGAACAGGGCTTACAGTTTTGTAAATCAAACTTATTCAAAAGATCTTTTGTATATTTTGACTGATGAATAAAAGTTCCATCAGCCTTTTGTTTGATTTGCAAGCCTAGAAAGAACTGTAATTCTCCCATTGCACTCATTTCAAACCTCTTTTTCATAATGTTGTAAAATCATCACACAACTGGGGATCAGAGGATGCAAAAATAATATCATCAACATAAATCTGAACAAGTAGCTTATGCTGATCCACCTTCTTAATAAACAAAGTTTTATCAATGGAGCCTCTAGTGAAATTATTCTTAAGAAGAAAAGTAGAGAGTGTCTCATACCAGGCTCTAGGAGCTTGTTTCAACCCATAAAGAGCCTTATCAAGTTTGTACACCCATTCAGGATGTTTATTATCCTCAAAGCCTGGTGGTTGACACACATAAACTTCTTCCTTTATTTTACCATATAAAAATGCACTTTTACATCCATTTGAAAAACTTTAAGATTGTGGAATGCAGCATAGGCTAAGAACAATCTGATTGCCTCTAGTCTGGCTACAGGGGCAAAGGTTTCATCATAATCAATACCTTCTTCTTGTGAAAACCCCTGTACAACCAGTCTAGCCTTGTTCTTAACAATAAGCCCATTTTCATCGGTTTTATTCCTAAACACCCATTTAGTGCCTATTGCACACTTACCTGGGGGAAGAGGAACAAGTTCCCACACTTGCTGTTTCTTGAACTGAAGTAGCTCAAGCTGCATAGCTTCAACCCATCCATTGTCTCTCAAAGCAACATGGTAGTTCTTTGGCTCTAGCTGACTGATGAAGAGAGCATAGAAGCAGAAGTTAGACAATTGACTTCTGGTTGAAACACCAGCATTGATATCACCAATAATCTGAGACATGGGGTGATTCTTCAGTTCTTGATAAACAATGAGATCTGTGCAAGTGTTTGTAGAACCTTCAGCAGCAGCAGATGTTGATGTAGACTCTTGAAACCAAGAATTGATGGTAACTCAAAAGATGTAGAGGAAACAGAGATCTCATCAGCATTTGTTGTGGATGGAACTGCTGAAGCTACAGGAACATCAAGTTTAGCAGACACAGGCAGTTGGTCACTAAACTTGAATAGGTGAGTATTGATATTATCATCATCATCATCAATACCACCAGGTGGAAGACATGCTGCAGAAGATGATTGAGCCACAGGATCTGCAACAGCTGGAGGTTGATAAGGAACATATTGCAGTATGTCCAAATCAAACAACTCCACAGGGTTTTGTGGAATCTTGTCCAAAGGAGATTCATTAAACTTCACATGCAGAGTCTCTTCAACTATCTTTGTTCTGCAGTTGAAGACTCTGTATGCCTTGCAAGTAGATGAATAACCAACAAAATACCCAGCATCCACCTTAGGATCAAATTTATGGAGTTGATCCTTTGTGTTGAGAATAAAACAGGGACATCCAAATGCTTTGAAAAATGAAATCAGAGGAGCCAAATGATGGAGAACTTCATATGGAGTCTTCATCAACCTCTGATTTACTAAAACTCTATTCTGCACATAGCAAGCTGTGTTGACAGCTTCAGCCCAAAAGGTCAGTGGCAAACCAGAGTCAGCCAGCATGGACCTTGCAGCTTCAATGAGGGTCCTGTTCTTTCTCTCCACTACTCCATTTTGTTCTGGAGTCCTTGGGATGCTAAACTGCCTTTTGATTCCCTTTGAGAGATAGAAGTCATCAAGTGTATGATTCCTGAATTCAGTTCCATTATCACTCCTGATACACTTGACTGGAAGGGAATACTGCTTCTCAATATACAACACAAAGTTAATAACTTTCTGAGCAACCTCATCCTTTGAATGTAGAAAGAAAGTCCATACAAATCTGGAGTAATCATCCACAATTACCAGACAGTATTTCTCTTGGCCATGCTCATCACTCTCACAGGACCAAATAGATCCATATGCAGTAATTGCAAGCAGGCAGTGGACTTAGGCTCTTCAATAGGAGGGAATGAGACTTTGTGTTGTTTCCTTTTAAACAAGCAGTGCAGGTTTCATCACAGTGGAACTCCTTTATTGGTAAGCCTCTGACTAAACTATTGTGGATAAGCTGATTCATGTTTTTGAAATTAACATGACCCAGCCTTCTGTGCCACAGTTTAGATTCTTGAGAAGAGGCTTTGGAAAATAGGCAAGGATTGCCTTGAGATCTATTTTCTTGGAAAGATCTAAGGCATACACTCTTCCTGTCCTGTTGGCTCTCAGGAGAGTGTGATCATCCAACACCTTGTCAATCAAGTGCAAAACTTTGGATGACAGAATCCTACAGTTCTGACTGGTGAAAAGAGCAACATGGCCTTTATCACACATTTGACTGACACTCAAGAGATTGTACTTGAGATTTTCCACATGATTAACATCATCAAATTTGATTTCTCCATTGGAGACAAAGCCTTTACCAATGATGTAACCCCTAGCATCATTGCCAAAAGAAACAAATCCCTTCTTTCCTTGAGAGTAGTCATGAAGAAGAGAGGTTCCCAGTCATGTGCATAGATCCCCCACTGTCTACATACCAGATGCTACTTTGGCATGTTGGAGAACCCTGCAAAAAAAACAATCAGTTAGTTTTAGAGACCCAAACCTTTTTGGTTTTGGGCCTGGTCTCATCAATAGATGGTAAACTAACAGGTTTATTTGAAACAACAGCCTGAGAGGAAGAAGATGGTGAAGAAGAGGAATCCTTTGGCTTGGATCTCCTTTTCTGTGGTTTCAACATAGGAGCATCTAGTTGGTTAACTCTACCCAACAGATGTTGAACCATCATAACCAGCTGTGTCTGATTTTGTGATAAAGCTTTCAGCTCATCAGACACATTGCCAGTGGAGTTTGATAAGTTCCTATGTTGCACCTTCTTCTTCTGAGCACTCTCAGCTGTCACCTGTTTAACCCCTTCCTTTTTGGATTTCTTTGAGGACTTAAGGGTTACAGGATTTGATGTTGCTGATACAAATGTGGTCTCAAACTCAGTTTTCATTTTTACCATTTTCTCTTTAATTTCTTCTTTTTGTTTGAGTTTGGAACCTCTTTTGTACCAGCAATCATCTGTAAGATGATTGAACAAACCACATACTTCACATGGTTTCTTCTTCATCTTAGGTTGATCATCAACTAAAGAGGGTGAAGCAACTGAAGACTTGCTCTTCAATGCTTTGGAAGCATTGTTTGCTTTCTTGACTGCCTCTTTAGTAGTCTTCAAACTCTTTCTACTGACAGTTTTCTTCTCTTCAGTACTGACAGTAGTTGGAGTTTGAACTTCAGGTGTAAATCTAGTCCTTTCAGGACTTTCAGAATTAACTCCTGAGTTGATCAACTCATTGATCATGTGAGTGTCAGCATTTGAACCATCAACATCAGCTGATAGGTTCAGAGAGGGCTTGATGCTGACTTCTACTTCTGATTGTGCTGTATCAGAAAGTAGATCACATGATGAGATGGATTGGTTATCACTCTCACCATCAGATTCTACCTCTGCTTGGGGTAAAATCTGTAGGTGGAGCAGTGTGATTGTAACCAATGCCAAACTTCACATTGGAAGCAGATTGCTTACTAAGAAGCATTTCAAAACCTTTGCATGATTGTACCCATCTATCACACTCTACCTGGGTAACTGCAAGGGTTTCTTTGAGATCTTATACTTCTCTAGAAGTATCTCTTCCCTAGCCTTATCATCAGTTATTTGGCATTTCAATTTGTAAATCTCATCATTTTTATCATTAAGCACAGACTCAAATTCAGCTTTGTTTTTGGAAATTATTTGTTCTAGCTCAATGTTCTTGTTGATTAAGCTACATTTGCTTCTCTAATAGATGCAAATGCTGCTATGCATGTGTCAGAACATAATTTGGCTTTTGCCTCAGAGGATACCTGTGATACCTTTGGTGTAGAGGCATTAGAGGATGAAGTATCAGCAGAATCCAAAGCCATAAGAGCTAGATTTCCAAATGGACTGTCACCACCATGTTGACCAGCACCTGAGAACAGTTGTTCATGACCAGACATGTCATCTGGTAAACTGCTCCAGTCAACAACTCCTGGGGTGAAGAAGCTGTGTTGTTGAGGTTGAGTTTGTTGATGAGATTGGGAAGGCTGTGGTTCAGGCAATGCTTGTGGTGGTTGTTGTGCAATTGGAGCTTGAACAGAATTTGGTTGAGGCACATAATAGCAGGGATAAGGATATGACATTTGACCTGGGGAACAAAGTATGCAGGAGATCTAGGATGTGAATAATGACCAGAACCAGCAGGATGTTGCCCTCTGTTTGTGGACTAGTACTAGGAAAAGTCACAAAGGGTGCAGAAGAGTTAGATCCAGTTGATCTACACTCTCTTGCAAAGTGTCCTAGCCTTTGGCATTTGTGACACCTCAACTTACTCTTGTCAAAACCAACTTTGGTTTTGCCAGAGAGTCCAGGAATTTCCTGCCAGTTCTCTTGTAGAACTTCTGAGATCTGATATTAATCAGTGCCATTTGGCTCAGAATATCCATCTCTTCTAGATCATCATCAGCTATTCCTTTCAGATCATCCATGATGAAGCATAAATTGTCACTATTACTGCCAGACAGGACTTGAAGAGAAATCTATATGCTCATCATAATTGCTTTCAGATGCAGCATATTCTGACTCATGACCAACCAAGGCAGTATTGCCTGGTACAAAGTCATCAGTGAGCTTTCCTGATGAGGACAGTTTCCTCTCTGCTCTATCTCTCTTTCAAATGTAAGCAGTTTCCATGAAGTTGGGTGAGAGATAGGCCTTCTAGATTTGCACTGGAGCGTAGGACAATAGTGTATGTGTCCCATCTCTCAGGCAGTGATCTGAGGAATCTGTTGTTCATCTGGCTATTGGTGTATTCCTGTTTCACCATTTTCAGCTCAGATATCAAGCAGGAAAAGCGCTCAAACTGTTGAGTCAGTGTCTCACCCTTCTATGAGAGAATGTCTCATATTGTTGGGCAAGGATCTCTCTATTGTTTGCTAAGACCTCATCAGTGCCACCGAATTGTTCCTTCAGGGCATTCCAGAGATCATGAGCAGCTTCATGATGCATAAGCCCTGAATAGATTTCATTAGGCAGTGCCATGGCCAGAATTCCATGGGCTTTAGCATCAATCTCAAATAGTTTTCGATCTTCATCAGAGTATTGTTCCTTCTTCTTCGGAACCATTTGATTGGTTTCCGGATTGTTCACCATAGGCTTATGTGGTCCATGTACCACAGATGTCCAACAACCTGAACTGTTAACAGACAGGTGATGAAGCATTCTTCGTTGCCATATGTTATACTCGGTCCTAACCAGCATCGGAGGCTTGGTTGAGGAACCGGTATTGTGAGGGTCATTAGAAGGAGTCGTCATCTCGGATTCAATCAAATTCGGTTAAGCTAAACAGATTTAGAACAAAAACGCAACAACCAATTGAACCAGAAGATCTCAAAATAAATGAACGAAAGCGGCAGAAATTCAATAATCTATAACCAGTTCTTGCAAATGCGCTAATTCAATCAAAAACAGATATCAATTAGCAGTTTCAATGATCAATTGTTAGATCGATCAATGATTAACCTTGCTCTGATACCACTTGTTAGGATCAGTGATCTATGTTTGATTGATTGACGAGTATTGCAGCGGAATTCAAACAATGAATTAGTCGATTCACAAGAACAAAACGATATTCAATGAAGAACAAAGACGGTTATAGAGAGAGAGAGAATATCTGCAAATATATTTCATTCAATATTCGCTTTCGTGGTAACAGAATGTCACAATTATGATTAGGTCGACACCTCTTATATAAGAGATGTGACGTCTGCTGATGTCACTTGATAGTGACATCTAACAGATTATTACAACTGAAACACAACTACTGAAGATGTCAAAACAGCTGACATCTTCTTACAAAAAGTTCTAAGTGTTATCAGTTGTTATAACTACTGAAAATATAAAACTACTAAAACTACAACGACTGAAGAACAAGCTCTTCAGTCGTTTTACAAAACTACTGAAACTAGAAATATAAAACTACTGATATCACAACTACTGAAGAAGTACTCTTCAGCAGTTGTGACAAACTACTGAGGCTTCAGTACTTGATCTTCAGACTTTGACCTTCAGATGTTTCATCAGCTGATGACTTCAGTAGATATCATCAGCTGATGTCTTCAGTCTTTGTCTTCAGACTTTGTACATCAGTTGTTGATCTTCAGCACTTGTAAACTCTTCAGCTGTTGTACTTCAGTACTTTGGTCTTTCAGCTTCAGCACTTGTGTTCTTCAGCTGTTCAGCTTCAGTACTTGTGTTCTTCAGCTGTTCAGCTTTAGTACTTGTGTTCTTCAGCTGTTGTACTTCAGCACTTAGTTCTTCAGCTGTTGAAGTCTTCAGCACTTGATCTTCAGCTGTTGAAGTCTTCAGCACTTGTCAAACTGCTGATGAAGCTTTCAGCAGTTGTTGTGATACCATGTGGGACTTAGAGGTTTTCTGATCTTGGCTCATTGGTTCTTTTGGTCCAAAGTTAATCACAAAAAAGTGATGGTGCTCCTCATGATAAACATCAGAATAAGTGTTATTTAGGAGGAAATGTGGATCACAGGAACTCATCAAACCACAGTACTGATATGTCACAAGAGTGAAAGCTTGGCTACAAATCAGACACAACTGTTATGATGGTTCACATTTAGTCGGGGAGTTAAACAATTAGATGCACCTTGGATCAAATCACTGAAAAGGCATTCCAAGCCCAAATCAAGGAATCATTCAGCACCATCTCCTCATTCAGTATTAATCGTAAGAAAAAGTTTATGGTTGCATTTGTGATGATGAAAACAGACCCAAAACCAAAAAGGTTTGGGTCTCAAAATCTAATAGTTTTTCTGTCATGCAGGGTTCTTCAACATGCCAAAGGAGCATCTGGTATGTGGATAGTGGAGGATCTATGCATATGACTGGGAGCAGTTCTTTTCTAATGACTACTCTAAAGAAAGAGGGATTTGTTTAATTTGGAATATGCCAGAGGTTACATCATTGGGAAGGATATGTGTATATGGACAAATCAGTTTGATGATGTCAACCATGTGGAGAAGCTCAAGTACAATCTGTGAGTGTCAGTCAGATGTGTGATAAAGGGCATGTTGCACTTTTCACAAGCCAGAACTGCAGGATTCTGTCTTCTCAAGTTTTGAGGCTGATTGACAAGGTAATGGATGAATATACTTTCCTGAAGGCCAACAGGATTGGAAGAGTGTATGCCTTGGATTTGTCAAAGAAGATTGATTTGAAGGGTCATCCATGCCTATTCTCCAAAGCCTCTCTTGAGGAATCTAAACTATGGCATAGAAGGCTGGGCCATGTTAATTAGAAACATGAACCAGCTGATCCAAAATCGTTAGTGAGAGGTTTATCAACAAAGGAGTTCCACTGTGATGAAGCCTGCACTGCTTGCTTGAAAGGAAAACAGCACAAAGCCTCATTCCTCCCATTGAAGAACCTAAGTCCATTGCCTGCTTGCAGTTGCTGCACATGGATTTATTTGGTCCTGCGAGAGTGATGAGCATGGCAAAGAAGAAATACGGTCTGGTAATTGTGGATGATTACTCCAGATTTGTATGAACTTTCTTTCTACATTCAAAGGATGAGGTTGCTCAGAAGATTATAAACTTTGTGTTGTATGTTGAGAAGCAGTATTCCCTATCAGTCAAGTGTATAAGGAGTGACAATGGTACTAAATTCAGAAAACATGCACTTGATGATTTTTATCTTTCAAAAGGAATCAAAAGGCAGTTTAGCATCCCAAGGACTCCAGAAGAAAATGGAGTAGTGGAGAGAAAGAACAGGACTTAATTGAAGCCGCAAGGTCCATGTTGGCTGACTCTGGCTTGCCTTTGACCTTTTGGGCTGAAGCTGTCAATACAGTTGCTATGTGTAGAATAGAGTGTTAGTAATAAGAGGTTGATGAAGACTCCATATGAAGCTCTACATCATTTGGCTCCTTTGATTTCATTCTTCAGAGCCTTTGGATGTCCTTGTTTCATTCTCAACACAAAGTGTCAACTCCACAAATTTGATCCTAAGGTGGATGCAGGGTATTTTGTAGGATATTCATCCACTTGCAAGGCTTACAGAGTCTTCAACTGCAGAACAAAGATAGTTGAAGAAACCTTGCATGTGAAATTCAATGAATCCCCTAAGGATAAAATTCCACAAAACCTTGTGGAGTTGTTTCATCTGGACATACTGCAATATGCTCCTTATCAAACTCCAGCTGTTGCAGATCATGTGGACAAATCATCTTTTGCAGCAAGTCTTGCACCTGGTGGTACTGAAGATGATGATGATATCAGTACTCACCTTTTCAACTTCAGTGACCAATTGCCTGAGTCTGCTAAACTTGATGTTCATGTACCTTCAGCAGCTCCATCCACAACAAATGCCGATGAGATTTCTGATTCCTCTACATCGTGCACTTTTCCATCTAATACTTGGTTTCAAGAATCTGAATCAACATCGGCTGATGCTGAACCGGCTACAAACACTTGCACTGATCTTATCGTGCACCAAGAGCTGAAGAATCACCCCATGTCTCAAATCATTGCTGGTATCAATGTTGGCGTCTCAACCAGAAGTCAATTGTCTAACTTATGCTTCTATGCTCTCTTCATCAGTCAGCAAGAGCCAAAGAACTATCATGTTGCTTGAGAGACAATGGATGGGTGGAAGCCATGCAGCTTGAGCTACTTCAGTTCAAGAAACATCAAGTGTGGGAACTAGTTCCTCTACCCCCAGGTAAGTGTGCAATAGGCACTAAATGGGTGTTAGGAACAAAACAGATGAAAATGGGCTTATTGTGTAAGAACAAGGCCAGACTGGTTGTTCAGGGGGTTTCACAAGAAGAAGGTATTGATTATGATGAGACCTTTGCCCCTGTAGCCAGACTGGAGGACAATTAGATTGTTCCTAGCCTATGTTGCATTGCATAATTTTAAAGTTTTTCAAATGGATGTTAAAAGTGCATTTTTATATGGTAAATAAAAGAAGAAGTTTATGTATGTCAACCACCAGGTTTTGATGATAATAAACATCCAGATTGGGTATACAAGCTTGATAAGGCTCTTATGGGTTGAAACAAGCTCCTAGAGCCGTATGAGACATTATCAAATTTTCTTCTTCAAAATAATTTCACTAGAGACTCCATAGATAAAACATTATTCATTAAGAAGGTGGATCAGCATAAGCTACTTGTTCAAATTTATGATGATGATATTATTTTTGCATCCTCTGATCCCCAGTTGTGTGATGACTTTACCAATTAATGTATAAGAAGTTTGAAATAAGTGCAATGGGAGAATTACAGTTCTTTCTAGGATTGCAAATCAAACAAAAGGCTGATGGGACTTTCATTCATCAGTCTAAATATACAAAAGATCTTTTGAATAAGTTTGATTTACAAAATTGTAAGCCTGTTCTACTCCCATGTGCAACACCACACAACTGGATGCAGATAAAAAAGGTAAAGCAGTTGATGAAACACTTTACAGATGTATGATTGGGTTCTTGATGTACTTAACAGCTTCTAGACCAGATATTATGTTTGCAACGTGTGTTGAGCTAGATTTCAGGCTACTCCTAAAGAGTCTCACTTGATTGCAGTAAAACGGATCTTTACATATGTGCAAGGTGCACAATCTCTAGGTTTATGGTATTCCACTGGACACTCTTACAAATTGGTTGCTTTTTCTGATAGTGACTATGCAGGATGTAAGTTAATCAGAAAGTCAACTTCTGGTGGATGTCAATTCCTAGGCAACTGTTTGATTTCTTGGCAGAGTAAAAAACAAACATTTGTTGCTACATCCACTGCTAAAACAGAGTACATTGCTGCTGCAAGCTATACTTCTCAGGTACTCTGGCTTCAGAACCAACTTTTGGATTATGGTATTACAGAGACTAAGACTCCATTATTAATGGATAGTGCTTCAGCTCTTTGCATTGTCAAGAATCCTGTCCAGCACTCTAGGACCAAACATATAGAGATCAGACATCATTTTATTACGGACTATTTTGAAAAAGGTCTGATTGATCCAAAGTTTGTGCCTAGTGCTGATGAGCATGCAGACATTTTTACTAAGCCGTTGGATAGTTCGACTTTCCAAAACCTAGTGTTAAGGCTTGGTATGCTGTAGCTAGAATAAGTGATAACTACTGATGATCTCAGTAAATAAGTACTGATGATCATTTGTAACCATATCACAAATAAGTACTGATTCTGTTACAAGAACTGATACAGTCATAACTACTGCTATAAGTACAAACAGATAAGTACTGACGTCCTATGAAACAACTGAAAAACAGCCAAAAAGACTGATAAGTAAGTGTTGAGGATAGTATGAAATAACTGAAAAGCTATGAATTGACGAAAACTACTGATGAGAATTTTATCTTCAGTTGTTTCTAAAAATGCTGCTTCGTCTTAAACAACTGATGACAAAACCACGTCTTCAGTAGTTTCACAACTACTGATGACTAATACCACGTCGTCAGCTGTTTATAGCAACTGATGACAAAACCATGTCTTCAGTAGTTTCACAACTACTGATGACTAACACCACGTCGTCAGCTATTTCCATCATCTGAAGCTAAAACCATGGTCTTTAGTAGTTTCATAACTACGGATGCCTACAACCAAGACTTCAGTTGTTTCAACCTCTGAAGGTTAATACCACGTTATCAGTCGCTTAAAACTACTGATGACTCATACCAAACCCTTCAGTTGCTTTATAACCCATACCCTATAAATACCTTGTCTTACAGAGCTTCATCATCTCAAACCTAACGTTCAAAAACTCAGAACCCTCTCTCACATCAATGGCGAACATGAAGCTTAAACCACGACACAACTGTGTTGCTTACCTTACCAAATCATCCTTCCGGACAAAGTTTGACAATGCCATTGATCTAATGATGAACTCTCCATACAAAACGGCTTTCCTTCTAAATCCTACCATTCATGCCGAATCCCTCCAGCAGTTCTGGACGAACGTCACCCTCGTCACTAGGGAGAATGACACCGACTCTCTCCAGTCGTTCGTCAACAATCGTCAGGTGGTCATCACTCCAGAAATCCTTCGACAAACCCTACAACTGGATGATGCCACTTTTCCCACTGGGTATCCAAAGGGCACCACTGATCTATCATTTGCCCAACATGGATACCAGGCTAACCTTAGTGCCTCTACCATCCTGAAGAAACATTTCCATGATGCGGAACGACTAATTTTTCATATGGTGAATGTATGCTTAGCTCCTAAGACTTCTTCTTGGGATCAAATGTTGACGAGGTGGTAGCAGGTATTATTCTCTATTCTTGACCAACAACATTTAAATTTTTCTGAAATATTATTTCTTGAACTCAAGGATTTCGCCTCCAAGACTATAGCTAACCGATGGATATTATATCCTCGGTTCCTAATGGCCATTATAGTAAACCAGCTGAAAGCTGACGGACTTGTTGGCCTTTGAGTCCCTACCACAGCTGTTTTGCCTGAAGTATACTCCAGGCACAACTCAGACCGGTCACTCAAACTGGCTGCCAAACTGCGAAAACCCACGCAGCTGGAACCCACAGCCACCACCTCCAAATCCTTTGTCCCTACCAAACCCAAACACAAGAAAGCCAAAAAGGCTACTCAGGGAAATGAGTCCCCTGAGGATGCCCCTGCAACACAAACGTAGGTTATATCTACTTGTCATAACCCCCCAGTAGATACACGGACTCACTCACCCTCAACTGCTCAGGTTTCCTCTCAAAAGGAGCTTGTAGCAACCATCTCTGGGGCACCTATACATCTGGAACCTTCCTCACTTGAGGAGGTTGCCATTGAAACACACCACTCTCCCCGGGTGCATACTTCCTTCACAGCCTCTCCCACTGCAACCGCCCCTCAAAGTCCTACCATCATAATTGCCAAAGTGCTGACTCAGTTGCACTCCTCACCTCCTCCCCAGATACCAATCACAACTGGGATAGCTCCAACCATTGAGGGGGAGGACCAAAGTGCTTCTAACACCCCACAGCACAGCGGTTACCATATTCAATCTCCAAGTGTAGAAACGGAGATTCGAATTTCTAGTGAGGCTGCCACTTCTCCTGCTTCAGCATATGATCAGGCTGAAGTTGGTAACATTCATAAGACCTCACCAGGGGCAACTGCTAATGAAGGACATGGTCCTGAGGCAGGAAGTCCCCAGTACCATGACCAAGGGGCACATGCTACTACTGATCTACACTCAGAGCATGTTCATCCTGATTCTATGAAGAGGTCAGGTGGTTTACTACTGATGATGACCTGGGCTTCTTTTATGATGTTTTAGCCCAAAACACCATCCTCGAGGATGAGGTGAGTAGACTCAAAGAGCTGCTTGCCAACATTTCTCAGGATCAAAGACTATCTACCCCTCACAACCCACAGATGGCACCTTCCTCTGAAGGTCTCCCATACACTGAGCCACTCCAAAACACTCAGCCACCTGCCTCTGATTCTGGCACTATTTCTCAGGGACAGAACCCCCCTGAGCAAATAGCTACTATCTTTCAACATTCCTTACCTCTTATCACATCAACTATCACTAATATGGTCCTTAAAACCCTTGATGAGAGGCTTCCCTCAGTTATACAACCCATGATAGAGGATGCTGTGAGCAAAAGGCTTTCTGACACTCAAACCCTTACAACCAATGCAACCAAAAAGGGGGATATTAAGTTAGTGAAAGCAAAAAGAAAGAGGATGATAGATAGGAAAGAAACAAAAAAGGAGAAAGTGAAGGATGCTGACATGGAGAAAGTGACTGAAAGTACTAAAGACTTTCATGTCACATACAAGAAAAGGAAGAATGAGAAGGAGACTGACTTGGAGACAATGGTGAAGAAGGGTGATGCTGAACACAGCCGATCAATGGATAACATCATTGATCAGTTGTTTAGGCAAGGCCACGACACTGAAAAAAACTTGACTCAGAAATTAGAAGACTAGAGATTGAAGAAATCCAAGCTAGATGGGCAAGTTATGATGTGTTGGAAAGGGAAAGGTTAGAGATCATGATCAGGTTCATTGCAAAATATCTGGGTAGATCATTGATTGAGATCAAGGCATGGTCCAGGGACAGCATCTTGGCAATAACCTCCAAGATCTGTTCGTGTGAAGTATACACAAAAGGATTGGTTATTGAAGCCTTAAACGAAGCTGGTGCTGGGAGCAGGACTGAACTAGTCAAGCAATCTAAAGCCGACCTCGCATCCAGAATGCTAGAACAGCCTGTCAACATTCCCACACCAAAACCACCACAACCACAACCCACCAAACCAACTCCTCTACCCTTAAAACCAGTAGCCGATGAAGTACCCCAGAAGAGGAAGAGAAGGGTACTGAGGCTAGAAGAAGATGATGAAGATAATGATGAAGATGAAGATAGGCTGCCACTCTCAGCTGTTATACAATTGCCGAAGGCCACAAGTCACTCTCCAACAATTACTCCTGAAACTCAAAGACAAATTGTGAAAGTGAAGCTAGAAGAAGAAGAGCTTCACAAACAACATGATGAGGAATTGTTGAGGGGGGTTGACAAAGCATATGCTGCCACATCTTCAATCATCAACATGAAGAAGCATGCTCTCAGATTATACACTCTTAAACATACATTTCAATATCAAAAGGAGAGAGTGAAGATTTGGCCTGATCCCAGGGTGTCTTATAGGATTCACAAGAAAAACATTCCACAGAGATACGTTGGCCAGATGAAGAAGATTATTGATGAAGTGATCTCACTGGTCTTTGTAGTATCACCCTGGGAAATCCTAGATGACTTCAAGAAAGCCTATAAAGCTAACCTGACCCACAGAAGATGCTGGAAAATAAAATGGTGAAGAAGGGGTTAGTATATAAGAGGCTTGAGGAAGTCAAAAAGAATGAGCTCCAGTTGTTTTTAAAGGGTAATCACCCTGATGAATTTGCTTATAGAGTAATAACAACTGTGGAACTCAAAAATGGGAAATAGGTCAAATATCTATGTGAATATTATGGGCCAGAATCACTTTTTGAAGGAGGAGCTGAAGAACTTACCATGGAGGAACAGATTACCTTCCTTGAGGCCTATACAAGGGAGTCATACAGACTCATTGTTGGGAAGTAGATCTCATGGATAGGGTAACAGCTCTGTGTCCAGTTCCCCAAGACAGAGTTCCCATTCATCCTTCGCCAAACAGATCATTGAGACTTCTTCCCAGGCCTGTGCTTATATGGGTCACTTCTGAGCTGATCTAGAAGACAAAAAGACCAAATCTCTCTGCCATAATAAGTGGGACATCTTCAATAAGTTTAGAGGTTTTGGCTGCATTGGTTCAGGGGGAGTTTGTTGGACCAAAAGAACCAATGAGCCTGATCAGAAAAACCTCTAAGTCCGACAGACATCACAACAAGTGCTGAAGACTTCAACAGCTGAAGACTAAAGTACTGAAGACTTCAACAGCTGAAGTACAATGACTGAAGACATCAGCTGATGACAACAGCTGAAGTTCAAGTACAAGTACTAAAGCCTTCAGAGCTTGTTACAACAGCTGAAGAAGCCTTCTTCAGTTGTTGTGATGGTTTCCTTTCAGTAGTTTCTTTTGTTTCAGTATTTGTAAAACGACTGAAGAGCATGTTCTTCAGTCGTTGTAGTTTCAGTAGTTTCTTTTCAGTAGTTGTAGTGATAGTTAACACTTAGTATTTTTGTAAGAAGATGTCAGTTGTTTTGACATCTTCAGTAGTTGTGCTAACTTTCAGTAGTTTAAATAATTCTGTTAGATGTCACTATCAAGTGACATCAGCAGACGTCACATCTCCTATATAAGGAATGCTCCACCACGACATTCCTATATAAGGGATGATTGACCTGATTGTAAGTGTGACATTTTGCCACCACGAAAGCGTGTATTGAATGAAATCTTTGATTTGCAGAATTCTTTCTATAATCGTTTGTTCTTACTTTGAATATCAACTGTATTCTTGTGAATTGTCTAAATTCAATGTTCGGTTTCCGCTGCAATACTCCTTAATCAATCAAACGTAGATCATTGATCCTAACAACATTAAGTTATGTTTTCAGAAATTGTATGTCAAATAGGTCACAAAAGATTTACCTACATTACTAGGGCTTTGATCTGAGCAGTAAAACTCAGCCTGACAAGATCAAGTCACTACGGCAGCAGGATAGACGAAAAATCATGCCAGCTCATCTTTATAAACATTAACATAATTACATTAATCAATATCTTTAAATCACGACATGTACACTGGCTGTTGTGTGTGTGATTTAGTATTAGTAACAACCAATTAAAACTGAATCTGTAAAATAAATCTATATCAAATTATATATACTATCCGCACAACCATCAAGTATTTGGCGTCGTTGTCGGGGACAGACGGCAGTTTGAAAGACAAACTAAATTTTTGACTATCTTGTATATGACTTGTTAATATATTTTTGTTTAAACTTCATTTTTATTTTTAGGTAGTTTGCCCTAGTTAGTTTAGTTACTTTTGCCTGATTCATTTCAAGCCTTAGTTAGTTTATGCTTCTTTAAGTTAGTGTATGTCCGACTCGTCTAGTTCTGAACTTGTTCCGCCTCTTTCGGAACCCGAATGACTTTTCCATCAAAGATTGCGCAAAAGATCACAACAAGCTGCACCAGTCATTGAAGAAGACATTTTGGAAGATACACCATGAGAAAAAGAAATGGCTAACAAAGACAAGGAAATGAAGATGACGCACTATGCCACACCGTCAATAGATGGTTATGAGTCTAATGTTGTCCAACCAGCAATAGCGGCCAACAATTTTGAGATTAAGTCTAGTATTATCCAACTAGTAGAAAACTCTGTTCAGTTCCATGGGTTACAAGACGATGATCCTGATGCTCACATGTCACGATTCCTTCGTATTTGTACAACCTTCAAAATCAATAACTATTCAGACGACGCCATTCGACTAAGATTTTTTCCATTTTCACTTCGAGGCCGAGCCATCGATTGGCTTGATTCACTTCCGCCAGGTTCCATCACCACATGGGCGGAAATGGCTGAACTATTCCTTTTAAAATACTTCCCACCCGGTCGCACTGCCAAACTAAGAGGCAACATAGCAAGTTTTCGCCAGGACGACGATGAATCATTACACTGTAACATCCGGTTATTTTTAAAAGTCAAGATATAAAGAGTAAAAGCAACAAAGGCAATAAAGTCCAAGTGGAGGGACTAAAAGTGTCCAAAAAGGACAAAACTTTAGAGAGAGAGAGCAGAGAATACTCTCGGATTGAAGAAGAAGGGGAAGAAGAAAAGTGAATTCAAGGTAAGAATTCAAGGTCTTTATGTTTTTATGTCGGGTTTTATCCGGTTATGTGTTTATGTCCTTATGGGTTGTGTTTATGCTCGGGTGTGTGTTTTTGGATGTTGTTTCTAGGTGTTTTGAACTCTTTGCAAGCGGGTTAAAAGGAAGAACACCCAAGTTGCACCAGGTTAGTTCTAAACCCCGGTTTTTACATGTTTGAAACTATCTTTGGGGCTGGAAACGTATTAAAATGATTTTACAAAGTTTATGTGTGAATACCCGTATGTATTGTGTATGTTAGATGTTAGTTCTTGATGGTTTATAGGTTATTCATGTTTAGAATAGCCACATTATGCTTAAACAGATGGGTTTGATGATTAGGATTGAAAATATCCTAGAAACATGTTTTACAAAATGCTCATTCACCTAGATAAGTATTCATACGCCTGGAATTTGCCTTAGAAAGAATTAAGTGTGAGCCATGCGCTTGAACAGTAGCTCATGCGCCCAAAACTTGCCTTAGACAAGTCCTAAGTATAGCCCATGTACCTGAACAGTGGTCCATTCGCCTGGAAATGTTAGACGGATGACTAAGTGTAGGGCCATGTGCCCCAATAGTGCTCATGCGCCCAAGTGGCCCATGCACCCAAGTGGCTCATGCGCCTGAATAGTACCCATGTGCCTAGAAACAAGGCTGGATTTGACTAAGTGTTTCCCCATGCACCTGCATAGTGCTCATGCGCCTAAGTGTTCGCCATGCGCCTGAATAGTGTCCAGGCGCCTGCATAGTGCCCATGCGCGTAGGACTTAGAATATTTTTCTGATTTTTTGGGGAAAATGTGTAAAGTAGGCTTTGACTTGTGAAATTCCTGAGGGACTATATAAATTGATTTTTGGGGTCATAGATGGTATGAGGGGCATGTTATGCATTGTGATTGATGCTTATGATGATGATGATGTTGCATGAATATGCATGATGTATGATGCCCGGTATGATGATGTATGAATGATATGTTATGTTATGTTCCTATGATGATGTATGTTTATCTTTCCATGACGTTACGTGTTATGTCAATGAATGAAACGAAAGTATTATGTAACGTAAAGTGGAAGATAATGAAAGAGGAACATGATAAATGAATGCACACATTAACGAATGAATGAACGTAAAAAGTCTTGCAAGCAAATGTATGGAGGTCCACACCCAATGAAGGGTGTTAGCGCAACTGTGTGAGGGTTAGCTACCCCAGAAGGATGCACACTAGGCTCCAATCCTTGTGATTGACCATATGTATGGGATCCTTGCCGCTTGCCCCAGGTACTGGAGTCAGCTTCGTGCACAATGTTTGGGGTCTATGAAAGACCTCAGGCCCAGTAACCAGCTTCGTGCACAATGTTCGGGATATAGCATATGGCATTGATCCGGAATGAAAGATGAAAGATAAATGGTGAATGTAATTGCCCCAGGTACTGGAGTCAGCTTCGTGCACAATGTTCGGGGTCTATGAAAGACCTCAGGCCCAGTAACCAGCTTCGTGCATAATGTTCGGGGTAACGTACATGTCACTAGATGTAATGAATGAACGAAGGTTAACGAACGTAATGGAAGATAATAATGATTTTATCTGTATATACGTTTAGTATGAACTCTGAAAGGAAATAAATAACGATTTTATGTATGTTTTATTATAAAACTAGAACTCACTCAGCAACACTGACTTTTATACGTTTTCAGTTGGCAGGTAAACGTTGCTGAGGATGGCACAAGGCGGCTACTCAGCTCTTTTGGACGATATCCATTGTTTGAAGCTTTTGTGATGTAATACAACAATGTAATTTTGTAACCAACAAATGATGCATTATCTTAAAGTTTTTATGATGAAATGAAAATGCCATATGTTTTATGTTTCCGCTGCATTGTTTTGATAAATAAATGCAAAGTATATGTTTTATGTGCAATGAATCACCAGCTGTAAGCGTCCCGGGAACAAGGCCTTACATACACGCAGCATGGGAGAGATATAAAAGTCTCCTTCGGAGATGCCCACATCACGGACTTGATCTGTGGCTGCAGTGTCAAACCTTTTATGATGAAATCAGCGGAGCCCATAAGCAAGCGGTAAACCAAAGTACGGGAGGAGATTTTGGAAGTGTCACGCCAACAGAAGCATACCAAGCCTTAGAAAGAGCAGCTAAGAAGAGCTTTGCTTACAATCCCTTCAGAACCAAACCTAGTTCTAAATGTATTCATCAAGTAGACTCTGAAACCCTAATTGCAGCCCAATTAGAAGCTCTTACCAAAAAATTCGAACAATTGCAAAGCGAGCTAAGAAAAACTCCAACACGATGCAACACATGTGGAAATTCACACAAGACCAACAAATGCCCACAAGGCATTATGATGGTTGAAGATGTTGACTACGTAGGAGGCCAAAAAACTCATACAAAAACTTAAATTAGAGAAGCAACTTGAATTACAGAGATGCTGGTAATAACCAACAATCATCTGGATTCAACCGAAGGCCACCTTACCAACAACAGAAATCACCATACCAAGGTCCAAGCAGTAGTAACCAAGACCGTGGAGCATCATCAATGGAAGACTTATTGCAGCAGTTGTTGTTAACCACACAAGCCACAGGTGAGTACATCCGAAAATCTGATCGAAGAAATGAGGAGAGGTTCCAAAGAAACAAAGCTGACATCAAAAGCAACAAAGCATCATTGCAAACCATAGAGCACAAAGTAGGTCAAATAGCACAACAACTATCTGAAAGACCTCAAGGAGATTTGCCCAGAAACACTGTAACAAATATAATGCTCAAGTCAAAGCCATCACCACCAGGAGTGGCAAAACCACTCAAGGTGATGCACCCGCATTACAACCCGTCCTTGAAGAGGTAGAAACTGAAACTCCAAGTAATGTGAGTGATAAGCAAAAGCAACATGTTGTTATTGAAGAACCAGCCAAGAAATACGTTCCCCCACCACCTTATGTTCCACCACCTCCATATCCAGGACGTTTGAGACAACAAAGAATGGAGGCATAATATGGTAAATTCCTTGGGTTGTTCAAGCAAATCCACATCAATCTGCCCTTGGTGGAGGCCTTAGCACAAATGCCAAACTACGCTAAGTTTCTAAATGGTGTCTTGTCAAACAAAAATAAACTGGAAGAGTTATCACACGTAGTTTTGAATGAGGAATGCTCTGCAGTTCTTCAAAACAAACTACCTCAAAAGATGATTGATCCAGGAAGTTTCACCATACCTTGCCTTATAGGAAATCTTTTTGTTAGTAATGCGTTAGCTGATTTAGGTGCAAGCATTAACCTTATGCATTTGTGATCCTTGACATGGATAAAGACAAAAAGGTTCCACTTATCCTAGGTCGACCTTTCTTAGTGACTGCTCGATCCCTTATTGATGTTTGTACAAGCAAACTCACGCTTAGATTATACGAGGAGGAAGTAACTTTCGATATAGGCGAATCCATGAAACACCCTCAACATCATCATGACTCACTCTATTACGTTGATGCTTGCGATTCGATCATAAGTTGTTATTTGGAGAAAACTCTTCAAAATGAAGCTTGCAACACTCATCTAATAGAAGTCCAAATCACCAAACCCATTTGTGAGAACCAAATCATTCAAGAACTTGAAGTTGATGAAACAACACTTCATCAAGAAGCATTTGAGATCATTGAGCAAGACCTAGAAGCAAAGGCCAAACCTTATATAGAAGACCCTCTAGTTTTAGAGCTCAAAGAACTTCCTTCTCATCTCGAATACGCTTTTCTTGAAAACACAACTCAACTTCCTGTCATAATCTCATCTGCCTTATCAATTGATGAGAAGGACAAGTTGTTCAATGTACTCAAGGCACATAAACGGGCAATTGCATGGAAAATCATGGACTTCAAGGAATCAATCCATCCTTTTGTACTCATAAAATATTGATGGAGGAGAACTTCAAATCCGTCATTTAACCTCAAAGACGTTTAAACCCGAGCATGCAAGAGGAGGTGAAGAAAGAAGTAATCAAACTGCTAGATGTTGGTTTGATTTACCCTATTTCTTATTTCACCTTGGGTCAGTCTCATCCAAGTTGTTCCCAAGAAAGGAGGAATGACTGTTGTAACTAATGAGAAGAATGAGCTTATTCCCACTCGTACGGTTACTGGATAGAGAGTTTGCATAGACTATCGCAAACTCAATGACGCCACAAGGAAAGATCACTTCCCTCTTCCTTTCATTGACCAAATGCTTGAGCGAATATTTGGAAAAATGTTCTATTGTTTCCTGGATGGTTTCTCGGGATATTTTCAAATCCTTATTGCTCCCGAAGATCAAGAGAAGACGACATTCACCTGTTCACATGGCACATTTGCTTATCGGCGAATGCCCTTTGGATTGTGTAATGCTCCTGCTACATTTCAAAGATGCATGGTAGCAATTTTTCATGACATGATTGAACACTCAATGGAAGTTTTCATGGATGATTTCTCCATCTTTGGAAACTCATTTGAGAAATGTCTTGAAAATCTGGAAAAGATGCTGGTTAGATGTGAAGATTCTAACCTTGTTTTAAACTAGGAAAAGTGCCACTTCATGGTTATGGAAGGAATAGTTTTAGGACACAAAATCTCTCGAGCAGGGCTTGAAGTCGATAAAGCCAAAGTCGACACTATTTCTAAACTTCCTCAACCCACAACCATGAAAGATATCAGAAGTTTCCTAGGTCATGCAGGATTTTACCGTCGTTTCATCAAAGATTTCTAAAAAATCGTTTGACCAATGACGCAACTTCTCGAGAAAGACGCTCAATTCGTATTTTTTGATAAATGCATTAATGCATTCAAATTGCTTAAAGAGAGGCTGGTAACCGCTCCAATCATGGTTTCCCCAGATTGGACGCTACCATTTGAATTCATGTGCGACGCAAGCGATTTCGCGGTAGGAGCCGTATTAGGACAAAGGAAAGACAGGCACTTCCACCCAATTCATTATGCGAGCAAAACCCTAAACGACGCACAAGAAAACTACACCACCACCGAAAAAGAACTTCTTGTAGTAGTTTTTGCATTTGACAAGTTCCGCTCGTATCTCATCCTTTTGAAAACAATTGTTTACACCGATCATGCAGCCCTTCATTATTTGTTCAACAAGTAAGATGCAAAGCCAAGATTGATTCGTTGGATCCTTCTGCTTCAAGAATTTGACATCGAAATTCGTGATGAGAAAGGAGCAGAAAATCTAGTGGCTGATCATCTCTCGCGTCTTGAGGATTCAAGTCCTTCACAAACTGAGGAAGCCATAATAAATGACAACTTTCCTCATGAATTCCTTATGCACATTCAATCCTCAATCTATGAACATCCTTGGTTTGCCGATTTTGCAAATTACTTAGTAAGCGGCATCCTTCTCAAAGGAATGACTTATCAGCAAAAGAAGAAGTTCTTTACTGATATCAAACATTACTATTGGGAAGACCCATATCTATTCAAAATCGATGCAGATCAACTCATTCAAAGATGCGTATATGGAAGAGAAGCAGAACAAATTATAAGGCACTATCATGAAGGACCCACCGGAGGACACCATGGAGCAACCTTAACAGCTAAGAAAGTGTTTAACTCTAGATTTTACTGGCCCACGATCTTCAAAGATGCTCACACCATGGTACGCACCTGTGATGCATGTCAAAGAGCAACCAATATCTTAACACGGGATGAGATGCCTCAGAAACCAGTTCACGTATGCGAGATATTTGATATATGGGGTATTGATTTCATCGGGCCATTCCTGGTGTCATTTGGCAATCGTTACATCTTGGTAGCAGTTGATTACGTTTCATAATGGGCTGAAGCTCAAGCCTTGCCTACTAATGATGCCAGAAACGTTGTCAAGTTCCTTAAAATCTATTTTCTCGTTTAGGTGCCCCCAAAGCTCTAATTAGTGACCGAGGAACTCATTTCTGTAACAATCAGCTCGAACGAGTAATGGCGCATTATGGAGTTCACCATCGCTTTGATCTGCTTACCATCCACAAGCGAATGGGTAAGCTGAAGTCACTAACCGAGGCATCAAACGAATCCTTGAGAAAACTATATGTCAAAATCACAAGGACTAGTCTATCAAGTTAGATGATGCATTATGGGCTTTTCGAACACCCTATAAGACTCCCATCGGCACAACACCGTTTAAACTAGTTTATGGAAAGTCATGTCATCTACCTGTTGAATTAAAGCACAAGGATTTTTGGACACTTAAAGCAACAAATCTGGACCAAGACCTTGCAGGAAAGAATCGATTCCTACAAATCGACGAATTAGAGGAATTGAGAGAACAAGCGTACGAAAACGCTAGGGTTTACAAAGAAAAGACAAGGAAATTCCACAATGCTCGATTAAAGAACAGAAAACTATTTTATGTGGGAGAACGTGTCTTATTGTACAAGTCTCGTTTACGTTTGTTTCTCGGAAAACTGAAGTGACGTTGGTCTGGACCATATACGATCAAAAACGTGTTTTTTCTTGAATGGTGCCATTGAAATTTATAACCACGAAGGTTTAAGTTTCAAAGTAAATGGTCATCGTTTGAAACCATATAACGATGGACCAACCAAAATTCCCTTGGAGGAATTACACCTCCGCCCCGACGAAAAGTAAGTGTGGGGAAGGGTCGTGCCGAAGACCTGAAACTTAAACGCGACACCTGTACATAAAATTTTCTTGTTTTTTAGGATCCCACAAGCACAAGCACGGGGTCGTGCCTCATCAAGCATGCCCCCGTGTCTCTGACAAATTTCTTTCCACGATCTCTGCTGACGACTCTGGAACGTTGCAGGTCGAATTTAAGACGAATTCTGACAAGCACGGGGTCGTGCCTAGCCAAGCATGCCCCCGTGTCCACTTTGCACGACCTGTATATAAATACCACACTTGTTCCACTCTTTCATCACACTCACTTCTGTTATAAACATCTGAAAAATGAAAGAATCAAGTCACGGAAGTTCAAAGTGGAATCCTGCGAAGAAACCACGTTCTGAAACACGAGAACCAACGACTCAAGAATATTTCTTCAAGCTGCATGAACTAATCAAACAATTGACTGAAATGAACCTCACTGCATCCCAACGCTTAGCTGAACTTATCCAAAAAGTTCAACAGATGAGTGAGGAACTCATTTCCATTAACCGACAACTTGCGGAATTAAGCAACCGCACCTCTCACTATCCCATCCCGAACCTTCCACACGAAATGTGTGGAGGTTTCTTTTAGAAGCATTTGGTGATGTGCTAAGTGCGCTGTTGCGCGTTAAAGAGTCTGGTTTTGCTGTTTCAGATTCTCGGCTTTTAACGTATTATGTAACTGTAGGACCTTAGGAAATGTAATTTTCATTTGGGATTGTGTTTATTTACTCTAGGACTAAGTTCGTATCTTTTCTGATGATTTGAAAGTGGTAAAACTTAACCGGAAAATTACATAACGCGCGAAACAACAACAAAAGACTGAAACCACCTAACAATACTTGATCACGGCCCCGTGCACAAGTAGGCACGCCCCCGTGTTCAAAAAAAAATGACACAAGCTGACATTTTCAGCTTTTGTCTTGTTCCTCTTCAATTTGCATGATAAATACCGACCTCAATTGCCTGCAAAGTCGTATCCACTCTCATTTTTATTTTGTTTTTCCATTTTTTTTCATCTTTTCAAGAGTTCTTTCAAGAGTGTTTGAACAAAAGGCTAGTGTACTAATTCCTTTGATTATTAAAGTCATTTACATGTAGTTAGGTGATTAGGTCTCTAAACAACCGAAACCTAGCAATTATATGTAAAGACTTGTTCTTAAACGTTTAATGGAATGATGAATACTTTCAACCTACTTGTTCATGTTTATTCTTGTAAGTAGATTAGTGTTAATTAGTATGTTTCATTAGTTATTAGTTTGTTTTGCTAGCTAATTAGTTTGTTTTCTTTTATCATTATCAAGACTATCTTCATAATTTGTGGTAAAATATTTGTTAATCATGTTCAAGAGTTCCCAAGTGGTATTAAACGTAAAATATATTTTTGGGTATCTTGAATTATTAACAAATAATTAAAATGTTAAACGTACAATCTTTGATTTTTTATGAAAGAAAACGTTAAACCCATGTTTAATCAATGATTTACAAACATAACCACGCATGCTCGAGTCAAGATTCCATGTCTTACAATGTTTACCGCACCCCCACGTTTCACAAAACGCACCTTATGTTCAAAATTTTTTCCTTGGATGATAAACTTTTAAACCATTGTTGAACATGAGTTGAATCATTTTGATGTTATGTCTTGAAAAACACATGATTTTCACTAAAATCATGAAACTGCTCAAGAAATCGGTTTTGTATAGATTAACATATTTTTGAAATTTGAGGAATGAATCATCCCTACTTATGTTTTGAAGCAAGCCGCGAGATGGTACCATGAGAGACTTCAAAGGCTGCTACAAAGGGTCGAAAGACCCCATTTACAAGCAGACGAAGAAACAGTAGCGGCAGTCGGACAACTAGAAAGATACAATACATTATTGAGTGTCCATGGAAGCGTTTATTCTCACAAAGTAGACCTTCCATTTATGAACTAACTCTTCAATTTTAGCATCCTTCAAATTTAGCATGAAAGACTCTGATCCTTAGGACAATAATGCAGTTTCATTAAGACTTGGTAGGCATTGGCACAAAACATCCATTGCCTTGTTCGGTGTCTATCTCGGGATCTACATGGAACAGGAAATGGAGGAAGCAGTATGTGGAATGTCGGCATACCATACTTTCCTGGACGAGGAAAGTAAAGACGTGGAAAGTGGTGCAATGAGGAAAGCATTTTGGGAGCGGATTGGAACCGGAGGGTTCAACTCGAGTAAAACAAAACGCAGTGAGATACGAACCCGCTACTGCGATACATTCATCGGTTACTTAGTCATTCCATAACAGCTCGTGGTCAAAGCGAGGAAGTTGTTTACTTGATGGACTTGTTCATTTTATATTGTATGTTTAATCAATTCCCATGTAATATTGGGTATTTGTTTTGTAATCTTTTTGCCAGGAATGCGATTGCAGGTGCTCCAACACCTATGTTTCGAGGAAGCTGGATTTTGAACTTATACGAAAGCTATGGTTATAACACTGAGGGAACTGAAGGAGTGATTCCGAGACTGTTAGACTTGAGCATTTGCACAAGTATGTACATGGTGACAAGCCTACCAAATGGGTAGCCAAGATTCATGGATAAGAAGGGACAAATCTGGGATCCGGCGGACGCCGAAGAAATAATTGTGGATCTCGACATGCCAATATAGCTGGAACGAGCCAGAGCAGGATCTTCAAGTTCACGTACAAGGGAATTTTCGACCATGTTAGACCTTTACGAGTCAGTACAAACAACCAGCGACCATGCACGACGATCATTTGAATATGCCCAACAAGCCTTCAACCGAGTCGAAAGTCTGCACTCCCGAGTCGATGACCTTAGTAACGATGTCACATACATCAGGAACCGAATGTATCATGAGTGGGGGGATATTCCCCCACAATGCCCTTGAAAACCATATCATTTTTGTGGAGCCGACACAGTTGTTTTGTGCCAATCTATCTTTTAATTTATGTCGTTTTGTTTTTTATTTTGTGTGTTTAGGACTTTAACGCTTTTAATAAATTGGTGACATTTCAGGCGATACCAAGGATTCTAACAACACGAGGCCAACCAAACATAACTGAAAATTTCATTATTTTTAGGGGAGTTATCTCATTACCCTCTCTCGATCTTGATTATATTAGTCACATTGAGGACAATGTGAATTTTAAGTGTGGGGATGGGAGTAATGCATTTGACTTTGATAAAAAGGTCCAAATTTAAAACTTTTAAGAAAAGATCACTTACCAACTAATTTTTGTGACAAGAAACCAAAAATAAAATTTTTGATAAACCAAATTATAAATATACGTTTTCGGGAAATAAAGAAGTAAACTCATGACGTCCAAATAAAATTGAAAATGTTTTTTGTATCCTTAAATGCAATAATCTAATCTAGTAAAATATTTAATCATGTAAAATGAAGCACTATTACCTAATTCCATCCATATGCGAGTTTAGTTTTGAGCCTTAAACAGCTTTTGCAAAATTGCAATTCTACTTTCATTCTGGATTTAATTGAGGGTGCCATATGATACGTGTAATTAGAACTTGCTTTGGGTATGCATTTCAAGATCTTAATTACTATTTGTTGCATAAAAATGAGTTAGGCACTAGGAAACCTTAATCATTCGAGCCCCAACCATTGTCTTTAATTTTCCTTACCCGAACGTCAACCATAGTGAGCCCCGTTGAGCTTAAATGTTTTTTATCTTTCAATCACCCGAGCCACCAAGTCACTTAACCAAAAGCCTTCTATAAAACCTCTTTTCGTTAAAGACACGTTTTTGGCTTATAAAAAAATTTTGATCTTTTATCGGCAGACCTTAAAGAACTGGAATGCATTCTTTTGATTTCAATTTGCTTTGTTGCCTTCATCACGCAAAACCGGGACTTCCCCCGGAAATCTGCGAACAAATTTTCAATCTCACATTTGACGCAAGAAAGAAATGGTGAAAAAATGAACAAGTTCTGCCATTTTGTGGAATTTCACAAAGTGCTATATAGAGACGGGCAAAAAGATATGAAAGATGCCCAAATTGTGGAAATTGTTCTCATAATGGAAATTGCAAAAAGAATCAAATTGAATCTCAATATGAATACACAGAACTAATCTGATTGGGTGCTATTAGGCTTCAAGCCGAACGATCCTTGAGAAAGGAAAGTTTTGTGTATCATCGGGTAAAAGATGAAATACGATTCTTGAAAGCAAAATATGGTCTTGACAATCTGACGTTAAACAAGTCCTCAAGCTAGCATGTCCCTTCAAGCTTGAAGTATTGTATAGAGAACCTTTATTGCTTTCCTTGTAGTTTATGTTAGAAAAATAAGCCAAGACCGTCGTCTTTAGCAATTAACCACTTTTTCCAAATATTCCATACCCGAGCCCGACCAAATTACAACCCATCAAAGACCTAATGATTTATCCAGGTAAATATCTACGTAGGTGGAGATTTGATCGCTTAACAAGCATATGATTTCACACATATTCATACTAGGCAATTGAGTGTATTAGTCATACTTAATCTTGATTATGACTCCATATATTGAGCCGAGTGTGAGTGCACCTTGTGAGAAGTGTGGATTTTTTCAAGATTATAATCTTTAGTAACCTATTGCTTGTTAGGATATCACTTTACGTATGCTTAGAATATTTATATTTGGATGAAAATAATGTTTACTTGCGAATTTCTCGAAAGACATGTTTATAATTTGTTTTATTTGGTTTTTGGTGGATTTGTCATTTTAAGTGATTTTTGAGGACAAGCAAAGTTCAAGTGTGGGGATGTTTGATGTCCTCCAAATTATACATAAAAATCCTATCAAAAGCACTTAGTTATTCCTTAATATCTTCCTTAAAATGATGAAAATGTACTTAAAAGTCTTAAATTGTGTTTTCAGGTGTTTAAAAGGGCAAGTTGGACAAAAGAAGCATATTTAGCAAGAAATTGAAGTAATCCGAGCTTGGGAGTCCAAGCATGGGGTCGTGCCTCTTTAAGCACGCCCCCATGCTTCGCCAGAAACACCCCACGTGCTAAATTAACACACCCCCCGTGTTTGGACATCTGAAAGAACAAAAAGTATTGTTCCCTAAAAGTAGACACGGGCTCGTGCTTTTTAGGCATGGGGCCGTGCCCCACCACCAACACGGGGTCGTGCCCCATTTAGCACGGGGCCGTGCCTGACAAAACCTGCATGTATGAACCGACCAACTTTTGTAAGCATTGTACTATCATGGGGCCGTGCCTTTTTGTTTACAAATGAATGTGAATCTTGTTTACAAGGAAAAATGACTAAGGCACCCTTTAGTGGGACTAACGAAAGGGCAAAAGATTTGTTAGGAATCATACATTCGGATGTATGTGGTCCTTTTAAGCCAATGACTAGGAATGGTGAAAGATACTTTATTACCTTTACCGACGATTATAGTCGCTATGGGTATGTGTACCTGTTAACACACAAAGATGAAGGTTTTGAAATGTTAAAGATCTTTCAAAATGAAGTACAAAATCAACTCAACAAGTCGATTAAAGTTCTCCGCACCGATAGAGGAGGTGAATACCTAAGTGATGCTTTTCAAGATCATCTTAGGAGTTGTGGGATTGTCTCACAACTCACTCGACCTAGAACACCAGAACATAATGGTGTGTCTGAGAGGAGGAATCGAACCTTATTGGATATGGTCCGATCTATGATGGCTAGAAGCACATTACCTCTATCATTTTGGGGTTTCGCTTTGCTCTCCATGGCCCGTATTCTAAATATGGCCCCAACCAAAAAGGTGGAAAGGACACCGTTTGAGATATGGCATGGAAGAGTTCCATCCCTATCATATTTAAGGGTCTGGGGTTGTGAGGCATATGTTAAGACTCCCACACCAAACAAATTGGAAGTCCAATCTGCCAAGTGCATCTTTATTGGATATCCTAGAGATTCTATGGGATATTATTTCTATGATCCACTGGAACAAAAGGTGTTTGTTGCCAGAAAGGGTGAGTTCTTAGAAGCAAAGTTCCTTATGGAAGGAACTAGCAGTAGAAGATCTTAAGGAGGATCAAGAACCACAACCTGATGCACATTTGGTTGAAACTAGCACTCAACATGAGGATGTTGAAGATGATCAAGTGGTTGATCAATACACACAAAACGTTCGTAGAAGTGGTAGAACTAGCAATCCACCTGAAAGATACAGATTTTTCATGGATGGATGCTATGTGGTAGATTGAGATGAACCAACCACATACCATGATGCATTTTCCAATTTGGATTATGACAAATGGCTCGAGGCCATGAGCGTTGACATGCAATCCATGCATGACAATCAAGTATGGGACTTGGTTGTACCACCTCTTAACTCCTAAGTAGTTGGAAGTAAGTGGGTTTTCAAGAAGAAAACCGATATGCATGGAAACTTGGATACTTATAAGGCTAGACTTGTATCAAAAGGTTTCACTCAAACTCAAGGGGTTGACTATGATGAAACCTTTTCACCTGTTGCGATGCTAAAATCTATTAGGATATTGTTTGCCATAGCTGCTCATTATGATTATGAGATTTGGCAAATGGATGTCAAAACCACTTTCCTAAATGGATATCTTGAGGAAATGTCTATATGGTTCAGCCTAAAGGTTTTGTCGATCCAAAACTTCCTAATAAAGTATGCAAGTTAAAGAAATCAATCTATGGATTGAAACAAGCATCGAGAAGTTGGAATCACCATTTTGGTGAAGAAATAATTAAATTCAGATTCATCAAGAACGCTGATGAAGCTTGTGTATATAAGAAAGCTAGTGGGAGCATCATCACTTTCCTAGTATTGTATGTTGATGACATACTACTATTTGGAAATGACATTCTAACCTTGGAAGGTGTAAAAACGTGGGTTGGAAGTTGTTTTTCCATCAAGAATCTTGGTGAGCCGCCTATATTCTGGGAATAAAGATCTATAGGGATAGATCAAGGCGGTAGATTGGTTTAAATCAAAGTGCATACATTGATAAAATCTTGAAAAGGTTCAAGATGGAGAACTCTAAGGAAGGTACGGTACCTATTCAAAGAGTAAGGATATTGAGTACGACTCAATGTCCTAGCTCAAAGGATGAGCAAGTTAAAATGAAGGCAATCCCATACGCATCTGCGATTGGATCCATCGTGTATGCAATGATATGCACTAAACCGGACGTGTCATGTGCCTTAAGCATGACAAGCCGATACCAGCAAAATCCTGGAAACAGTCATTGGATGGCTGTTAAGAACATACTTAAGTACCTAAGGAGGACAAAAGATATGTTCCTAATCTATCTACGGATCTGGTGATGAGAACTCGTTGTAAAAGGTTACACGGATGCGAGTTTCCAAACCGATCGTGATGATTCACGGTCACAATCGGGATATATTTTCATTCTGAATGGAGGAGCGGTCTCTTTGAAGTGCTCCAAACAGGATGTGGTGGCTCTATCAACTACAGAATCAGAATCGTCGTCGCCTCATTGGCAGCTCAAGAAGCTGCATGGTTGAAGAAATTCATTGCCAATCTAGGGGTGTCCCTTCCATTCAGACCCCCTAGAGATCTTTTGTGATAACGAGGGTGCGATTGCCCAAATCAAGGAACCTCGTGCTCATCAAAAGACTAGGCACATTGAGCGGTGTTGGACCAAAAGAACCAATGAGCCTGATCAGAGAAACCTCTAAGTCCCACAAGACATCACAACAGCTGAAGAAGACCTGATCAGCTGTTCTACAAAGTCTGAAGAATACAACTGCTGAAGTACGTCTGAAGTACTGAAGACAAAGACTGAGACAACAGCTGAAGATCTAAAGTCTGAAGACTTCAACAAGTACTGAAGACAAAGACTGAAGATCAACAGCTGAAAGACAAAGTCTGATGTTCAAGTACTGAAGACATCAGCTGATGTTAACAGCTGATGACAACAGCTGAAGAGGGCTTCTTCAGTTGTTGTGATGGTTTTTCTTCTTCAGTAGTTTTCTTTTATTTTCAGTAGTTTGTTTACTTTTCTTTTCAGTACTTGTAAACAACTGAAGAGATGTTTTCTTCAGTTGTTGTAGTGTCAGTAGATTTATGTTTTTCAGTAGTTGTAAATAAGATGTTTAACACTTAGGAACATTTGTAAGAAGATGTCAGTTGTTGACATCTTCAGTAGTTGTTAAACATCAGTAGTTATACAAACGGTTACATGTCACTTTCAAGTGACATCAGCCTACGTCACTCTTTCCTTTATAAGGAAGGATGACTCACCTGTAATCGTGCCTTTGAGGCCGACAATCTTAATGCAATATTCCTTTTGTCGGATATTTCTCTCTCTATAACAAAATTCTTTTATCGTTTTATATCGAATGTTCTTGTTTGAATTTGTCTCATTCTGAGCTATTCCGCTGCTATATCTGTTCAATCGATTAAACCAAGAGGCTGAGATCCTAACAAATGGTATCAGAGCAGGTTAATCATTGATCGATCTAACAATTGATCATTGAAACTGCTCAATCGCTCTAAGTTTAATCGAATTAGCAAATTCGCAAGGATCTGTTATAGAGATTGAGAGTGTATCGCTTCTGGCCGTTTTATTTGAGGTTCTGTGTGGTTTTGAGCTAAATTTATTGTGATTTTACTTGAATCTGTCTGATTTTCACAATGACTACTTCTTCGAATGATCCTTTCAATACTGGATCCTCTACCAAGCCTCCATCTTGGTGAGGAATGAGTATAACATTTGGCAGAGAAGATTGCTCCATCACCTGTCTGTCAATAGCTCAGGGTGTTGGACATCTGTGGTACATGGACCACATAAGCCAATGGTGAATGATCCGGAAACAAACCAGTTGGTTCCAAAGAAGAAGGAGCAATACTCCGATGAGGACAAGAAGTTGTTTGAAATCGATGCAAAAGCCCATGGAATATTGGCTATGGCTATTCCTAATGAGATTTACTCTGGGCTTCTGCATTGTGATCTGCTCATGACCTCTGGAATGCCATCAAAGAACAATTTGGTGGTACTGATGAGGTTTTAGCAAACAACAGGGAAATCCTCGCCCAACAATATGAGACTTTCTCTCATAGAAAGGGTGAGACTCTGACTCAACAATTTGAGCGGTTTTCATGTTTAATTTCTGAATTGAAAATGGTTAAACATGAATATACCAGGAGTCAGATGAACCATAGATTCTTAAGATCACTGCCTGAGAGATGGAACACATATACCATTGTTCTACGCTCAAATGCTGATGTTGATCGCCTATCTCTCACCCAACTTCATGGGAAACTGCTTACATTGAGAGAGAGATAGAGCAAAAAAGGAAATTGGTTTCATCTGGCAAGCTCACTGAGGATTTTGTCCAAGGGAACACTGCCCTGATTGGACATCAAGAGTCAGAATATGCGTCATCTGAAAGCCAGTATGATGAGCATATTGATTTCTCTACAACACTTCTGAGCCTGCCTTTGTGAGTGTTGATAGTCATTCTGTTGGTAGTAATAGTGACAATCTATGTTTCATCATGGATGATCTCAAGGGGATTGCTGATGATGACTTAGAAGAGATGGATATTTTGAGCCAAATGGCCTTGATAAATATCAGATCTCAGAAGTTCTACAAAAGAACTGGAAGGAAATTCCCAGGACTCTCTGGCAAAACCAAAGTTGGTTTTGACAAGAGTAAGTTGAAGTGCCATAAATGCCACAGGCTTGGGCACTTTGCAAGAGAATGTAGATCATCTGGATCTAACTCTCCTGCACCTTTTGTGACTTTCCCTGGCAATAGTCAACAAAACAGAGGGCAACAACCTGTCAATTCTGGTTATCATCATCAACCACAATCTCCTGCATATTTTGTTCCACAGGGGCCAATGCCATATCCATACCCCTGCTATTACATGCCACAACCAGGCCAGGTTCAAGCACCCACTGCTCAGCAACCACATGCACTCCCTGAGCCTCAACCATCCCAATCTCATCAACCTAATCAACTTCAACAACACAGCTTCTTCACACCAGGAGTTGTTGACTGGAGCAGTTTACCAGATGATGTGTCTGGTAATGAACAACTGTTCTCAGGTGCTGGTCAACATGGTGGTGAGCATCCTTTTGGAAATCTAGCTCTCATGGCTTTGGAATCCTCTGATGGATCATCTTCAAGTACCTCTTCAACAAAGGTATCACAGGTATCCTCTGAGGCTAAGGCCAAATTATGTTCTGAAACTTGCATAGCAGCATTTGCCTCTATTAGAGAAGCAAATGTGGCTTTAATCAATAAAAATGTAGAGCTAGAACAAATAATTTCCAAAAATAAAGCTGAGTTTGAGTCTGTGCTAAAAGAGAAAACTGATGAGATTTACAAATTAAAATGCCAAATTTCTGATGATAAGGCTAGGGAGGATGTACTCTTAGAGAAGTACAAAGACCTCAAAGATACTCTTGCTGTCACCCAGGTAGAGTGTGATCGATGGGTACAATCTTGCAAGGGCTTTGAAATGCTTCTTAGTAAGCAAACAGCTTCCAATGTGAAGTTTGGAATTGGTTATAATCACACTGCTCCTCCTACAGTTTTTGCTTCAAGAGCAGCTAAAATTGTTATAAACCCATCATAGTTGAAGTCAGTAGTAATCCCTCTGTGAACCTATCAGCTAAAATTGATGGTTCAACTGCTGACACTCACATGATCAATGAGTTGATCAACCCAAGTGTTATCCTTAGAAGTACTAAGGGTACTGGAGTGCAGGGGATAACATCTGGAGTTCAAATCCTAATGACTGACAGCACTGAAGAGAAGAAAACTGTCAGTAGAAGGATTTGAAGCCTACTAAGGAAGTTGACAAGAAGGCAAAAAGTGCTTCTAAACTGCTGAAGAGCAAGTCTTCAGTAGTTTCATCTCTTCTTTAGTTGATGATCAACAGAAGATGAAGAAGAAACCATGTGAAATATGTGGTCTATTCAATCATCTCACAGATGATTGTTGGTACAAAAAGGGATCCAAACTCAAACAAAAGAGAAAATTAAAGAAAACTTGGCTAAAATGAAAACTGAGTTTGAGTCCAAGTTTGTACCAGCAGCATCAAATCCTGTTACTCCTATGACCAAAAAGAAATCTAAAAAGGAAGGAGTGCAACAGGCAATAGCTGAGGTTGCTCAAAAGAAGATGGTGCAACACAAGAACTCATCATCAAACACCAATACCAATGTGTCTGAAGAGCTGAAAGCTCTCTCCCAGAATCAGACACAGCTGGTAATGATGGTTCAACATCTGTTGGGAAGAGTTAACCAACTTGATGGCCCTGTGTTGAAACCCCAGAAAAGGAGATCCAAGCCGAAGGATTCCTCTTCTACACCATCTCCTTCACCTCAAGCTATTGTGTCCAATAAACCTGTTAGTTTACCATCTGTTGATGAACCAGGCCCAAAACCAAAAAGGTTTGGGTCTCCAAAACTAACTGATTGTTTATTTATGCAGGTTTCTTCAACATGCCAAAGTAGCATCTGGTATGTAGACAGTGGGGGATCTATGCATATGACTGGGAACAACTCACTTCTTAATGACTACTCTCCAGGAAGGAAGGGATTTGTTTCTTTTGGCAATGATGCAAGAGGTTACATCATCGGGAAGGGCTTTGTTTCCAATGGGGAAATAAAGTTTGATGATGTCAACCATGTGGAAAATCTCAAGTATAACCTCTTGAGTGTCAGTCAATTGTGTGACAAAGGCCATGTTGCCCTTTTCACAAGCCAGAACTGCAGGATTCTGTCATCCAAAGTTCTGAGTTTGATTGACAAGGTATTGGATGCTCACACTCTCCTGAAGGCCAACAGGACAGGAAGAGTGTATGCCTTAGATCTTTCCAAGAAAATTGATCTCAAAGGCCATCCTTGCCTATTTTCCAAGGCCTCTCCTCAAGAATCTAATCTATGGCATAGAAGATGGGACATGTTAACTTCAAAAACATGAATCAACTGATACACCATAGTTTAGTAAGGGGAATGCCTATGAAGGAGTTCAAGTGTGAAAACAACTGCACTGCTTGTTTGAAAGGAAAACAGCACAAGTTTCATTTCCACCTATTGAAGAACCAAAGTCCACTGCCTGCTTACAACTTCTTCACATGGATCTCTTTGGTCCTGTGAGTGATGAGCATGGCACAAAAGAAATACTGTCTGGTAATTGTGGATGATTACTCCAGATTTGTATGGACTTTCTTTCTACATTCAAAGGATGAAGCTGCACAGAAGATCATAAACTTTGTGTTGTATGCTGAGAAGCAGTATTCCCTCTCAGTCAAGTGTATTAGAAGTGACAATGGAACAGAATTCAGGAACAATACACTTGATGAGTTCTACCTTTCCAAGGAATAAAGAGACAGTTTAGTATTCCAAGAACTCCTGAACAGAATGGAGTTGTGGAAGAAAGAACAGGACCTCATTGAAGCTGCAAGGTCTATGTTGGCTGATTCTGGACTGCCATTGACCTTTTGGGCTGAAGCTGTCAACACAGCATGCTATGTGCAGAATAGAGTGCTAATAAATCAGAGGTTGATGAAGACTCCATATGAAGTTCTACATCATTTGGCCCCTCTCATTTCATTCTTTAGAGCATTTGGGTGTCCCTGTTTCATTCTCAACACAAAGGATCAGCTCCAGAAATTTGATCCTAAGGTGGATGCAGGGTACTTTGTTGGTTATTCATCAACTTGCAAGGCATACAGAGTCTTCAACTGCAGAACAAAGATGGTTGAAGAGACTCTACATGTCAAGTTCAATGAATCTCCAAAGGACAAGATTCCACAAAGCCCTGTGGAGCTCTTTGATTTGGACATACTGCAATATGTTCCTTATCAATCTCCTGCTGTTGCTCCTGTCAACAGTTCACCACCTGGTGTTACTACTGAAGATGATGATGATAGTAGTAATCACCTCTTCAGGTTTAGTGATCAACTGCCTGAGTCCTCTAAACCTGATGCTCCTGTAGCTCCAGCCGCACCATCCACAACAAATGCTGATGAGATTTCTGCATCCTCAACTTCATTTGAGTTGCCACCATCTTCATGGTTTCAAGAATCTGCATCAACATCTGCTGCTGCTGAAGACCCTACAAACACTTGCACAGATTTGATTGTTTACCAAGAGCTGAAAAATCACCCAATATCTCAAATCCTTGGTGATATCAATGCTGGTGTCTCAACCAGAAGCCAGTTGTCCAATTTCTGCTTCTATGCTCTCTTCATCAGTCAGCTAGAGCCGAAGAACTATCATGTTGCTTTGAGAGACAATGGATGGGTTGAAGCCATGCAGCTTGAGCTTCTTCAGTTCAAGAAACAGCAAGTGTGGGAGCTTGTTCCTCTACCCCCAGGTAAGTGTGCAATAGGCACTAAATGGGTGTTTAGGAATAAAACTGATGAAAATGGGCTAATTGTTAAGAACAAGGCCAGACTGGTTGTGCAGGGGTTTGCACAAGAAGAAGGTATTGATTATGATGAAACCTTTGCCCCTGTAGCCAGACTGGAGGCAATTAGATTGTTTTTAGCCTATGCTGCACTCCACAATCTTAAAGTTTTCCAAATGGATGTCAAAAGTGCTTTTCTATATGGTACATAAAAGAAGAAGTTTATGTGTGTCAACCACCAGGCTTTGAGGATAATAAGCACCCAGAATGGGTATATAAGCTTGATAAAGCTCTTTATGGGTTGAAACAAGCACCTAGAGCTTGGTATGAGACCTTATCAAACTTTCTTCTACAGAATAATTTCACTAGAGGCTCCATAGATAAAACTTTATTTATTAAGAAGGTGGATCAGCATAAGCTACTTGTTCAAATTTATGTTGATGATATTATATTTGCATCCTCTGATCCCCAATTGTGTGAGGATTTCCAACCTTAATGCAACAGAAGTTTGAAATGAGTGCAATGGGAGAATTACAGTTCTTTCTAGGTTTGCAAATCAAACAAAAAGCTGATGGAATTTTCATTCATCAGTCTAAATACACAAAAGATCTTTTGAATAAGTTTGATTTACAAAACTGTAAATCCTGTTCTACTCCCATGTGCAACACCACACAATTGGATGTTGATCAGAAAGGTAAAGGTGTGATGAAACCCTTTACAGATGTATGATTGGTTCCTTGATGTATTTAACAGCTTCTAGACCAGATATTATGTTTGCTACATGTGTTTGTGCTAGATTTCAGGCTGCACCTAAGGAGTCTCATCTGATTGCAGTCAAGAGGATCTTTAGATATCTGCAAGCACACAATCTCTAGGCTTATGGTATTCCACTGGACATTCTTGCAAATTAGTTGCTTTCTCTGATAGTGACTATGCAGATGTAAGTTGACCAGGAAATCAACTTCTGGTGGATGCCAATTCCTAGGCAACTGTTTGATTTCTTGGCAGAGTAAGAAACAAACATCTGTTGCTACATCCACTGCTGAAGCCGAGTACATTGCTGCTGCAAGTTGTACATCCCAAATACTCTGGCTTCAGAATCAACTTTTGGATTATGGCATTACAGAGACTAAGACTCCATTATTAATGGATAGTGCTTCAGCTCTTTGCATTGTCAAAAATCCTGTCCAGCACTCTAGGACCAAACATATAGAAATTAGACATCATTTTATAAGAGATTGTTTTGAAAAGGGTCTAATTAATCCTATGTTTGTGCCTAGTGCTGATGAGCTTGCAGACATTTTTACTAAGCCTTTGGATAGTTCAACTTTCCACAACCTGGTGTTAAGGCTTGGTATGCTGCAGCTAGAATAAGTGACAACTACTGATGATCTCAGTAATTACTGATGATCATTGGTAACCATGTCACATATAAGTACTGATGAGTTATTTTACCCTCAGTAGTTTTTATAACTACTGAAGGCTAAATGCTTTAAGTACTGTACTTTATCTGTTCTACACTACTGATGTAGTTACAACTACTGAAATCAGTAGAAACAGATAAGTACTGATGTCCTATGAAACAACTGAAAACAGCTAAAAGCTGATGAGTAAGTGTTGAGGACAGTATGAAACAGCTGAAAGGCTATGAATTGACGACAACTACTGATGAGTACTCTCTCTTCAGTAGTTCACAAACTGCTGTTTCTTTATAAACAACTGAAGCAATACCATGTCTTCAGTAGTTTCACAACTACTGATGACTAACACCAAGTCTTCAGTTGTTTACAACAACTGATGGCAAAACCACGGTCTTCAGTAGTTTCACAACTACTGATGACTAATACCAAGTCCTCAGTTGTTTCAACATCTGAAGTCCAACTTGTCTTCAGTAGTTTTTAAAACTACTGATGCCTAAATCAGAGACTTCAGTTTTTTCAACGTCTGATAGTAAACACCATGTCTTCAGTTGTTTTATAACTGCTGACCACACCAATACCATCAGTCGTTTCAAACTTCTGAAAGTTAATACCACGTCATCAGTAGCTTCAAATACTGATGACTAACACCAAAACCTTCAGTCGTTTCATAACCGTACCCTATATATACCTGATCCCTCTTTCAGAGTTTTTCATTCTTTCACGACCTAAAATTTCAAAAGCTCTGAAAACCTTTCACCTTCATTAATGGCGACCATGCAACTCAAGCCTCGACACAACTGTGTCGCGTACCTCACAAAATCGCCCTTCTGGACCAAATTTGATAATGCTATAGATCTTATGGTCCAATCCCCACTGAAAACGGCTTTCCTCTTAAATCCAATCATTTATGCCGATTCGCTACGTCAGTTCTGGACGAATGCAACCGTTAATGGAGAATCTATCCATTCGTCTATCAACTCTCATAAGGTGGTCATCTCTACTGCTACCATCCGCCAGATATTACTGTTAGATGATGCTGCCTACCCTGTTGGATATCCTAAGCGCCAACTTGATCTTTCCTTTGGACAACATGGATATCAGGGTGATCTTAGTGCTTCAACAATCCTGAAGAAACATTTTCCAGATGCTGAACGATTATTATTTCATATGGTAAATGTTTGCCTGGCCCCGAAGACTTCCTCTTGGGATCAACTGTCTTCAAGATGGCAACAGGTACTGTTCTCTATCCTTGAACAAGAACCACTAAACTTTTCTGAAATCATTTTTCTTGAAATCAAGGATATGGCCACAAAACCACTTTCTAACCGTTGGATACTATATCCTCGGTTTATAATGGCCATAATAGAGAATCAGCTTTCTGCTGAGGGACTAGTTGGTCTGGGAGTCCCTGCTTTGGCTGTATTGCCGGAGGTATACTCCCGACACAACACTGACCAAACTCTCAAACAGGCTGCCAAGCTGCGCAAACCCACGCAGCTGGAACCCACAGCCTCCACCTCCACATCCAAAGTCCCCTCCAAACCCACAAAGAAGAAGCCTAAGAAAGCTACTCAGGGAATTGAGTCCCCTGTGGATGCTCCTGCTGCACCAACGCAGGTTATCTCTGCTGGAAATAACCCCCCAGTAGAGACTATGACTCCACCAACTGAAGCCGCTCAGGTTTCCTCTCAAAAGGAACCTGAAGCAACCACTCAAAGGGAAGCCACAATGCTGGGATCCTCCTCACTTGAGGGTTACCATTGAAGAGCACCACCTGTCCCGGGTGCACACTGCTTCCACACCCTCTCCTGATGCAACCGCCCCTCAAAGCCCTACTATCATTGTTGCAAAAGTGCTGACGCAGTTGCATTCCTCACCCCCCACCCAGACACCAATTACTACTGGGATAACCTCAACACCTGAGGGGGAGGATCACAATGCTTCTGTCAACCCACAGCACAGGGGTTATCATGTTCCATCTTCTAGTGTAGATAAGGAGGTGCGAACTTCTGGTGAGGCTGCCACTGTCTCCTGACTCAGCAAATGACCAGGGTGCAGTTGGTAACATCTCTAAGACCTCACCAGTGGCAACAGCTGATGAAGGACATAGTCCTGAGGCTGGAAGTCCCCAGAACCGAGAACAAGGGGCACATGCTATATTGATCTACACTCAAGGCATGTTCATCCTGACTCTGTCAGGAGGTCAGGTGATTCAGTATCAACTGATGATGACCTGAGCTTCTTCTATGATGTAGTTGCTCAAAACACCATTCTAGAGGATGAGGTTAGCAGACTCAAAGAGCTGCTGGCCAAGATGTCTCAGGATGCAAGTCCATCTGCCACCACAATACACCCACAGATGGCACCTTCTTCTGAAGGTCCCCTACACACTGAGCCAGTATATACTTCCAAGCCACCAGCCTCTGCTTTCGGCACTGATTCTCAGGAACAGAACCATCCTGATCAATCAGTTGCTACCCTTCAAAAATCCCTACCTCTCATCACTCCCATGATCACAGATATCGTGATCAAAGCCTTGATGAGAGGCTTCCTACAATAATACAACCCTTGGTGGAGGAGTTGGTGACTAAATCCCTTTCTACTGCTCAAACCCTTGCACCCAATGCAACCAAAAAGGGGGAGAGTCAGTTAGTTAAAGGAAAAAGGAAGAGGATAGATAGGGAGAAGGCGAAAGAATCTGAGTTTGTAAATGAGAAGGAGAAGGAGAGTGTGAAGGAGCTGAAGTGAATGAAAGTCAAAAAGACTTTCATGTCACATATCAAAAGAGAAAAGGAGTTGAGAAGGAGAAGGAGCTGAATGATATGGTGAAAGAAGCTGACGCCAACCATAACCGTTCAATGGATAAAATCATTGAGCAGTTATATAGGCAGGGTTTTGACATCAAACAACTAGACTCCGAGATCAGAAGGTTGGAAACAGAGGAGATCAACTCAAGATGGGCTAGCTATGATGCCTTAGAAAGAGAAAGGCTGGAGATAATGATCAGATTTATAGCCAAATACTTGGGAAGATCTCTCATTGAAATAAGGGCCTGGACCAGGGACAACATCTTGGCAATAACCACCAAGATTTGTTCGTCTGAAGAATACTCCAAAGGTTTAGTGATTGAGGTATTGAATGAAGCTGGTGTTGGGAATCGAAAAGAACTGACAAAATTTACCAAAGCCTCCCTTACAGCCAAAATGCTAAAACAGTCTGAAAAGCCTCAATCCTCAAAATCACTATCTCCACAACCCACTAAAACAACTCCTTTACCCTCTAAACCAACCATCCAACCCACAAAACCAAATCCTTTACCCCAAAACCCTTGCCAGTGATGTACCTAGCCAAAAGAAAAGAAAGGTACTGAGGCCTGATGAAGATGAAGAGGAGGATGAAGACAGACTGCCACTCTCTGCAGTCATTACTTTGCCTAAGGCTAAACCAATGTCCATCACTCCTGCTTCTCAAATGCATGATGTAATGATAAAGATTGAAGAGGAACAGATGCAAAAACATGATGAGGAAATGCTGAAAAGCATTGACAAAGCATATGCTACATCCTCTTCAATGATCAGCATGAAGAAAGAAGTATTAAGATTGTACACCCTTGCTAATACCTTTCAATACCAAAGGGAAAGAGTAAGGATATGGCCTGATCCTAGGGTGGCACACCGGATTGTCAAGAAAGAAATTCCTTCAAGATACAAGGGCCAAGTGAAGAGAGTTGTCGACGAAGACATCACTGTGGTGCTTGTAGTGTCCCCTTGGGAAATTGTTGAAGAGTTCAAGAAAGCCTATGAAGCCAAACACCACCTCAAAAGATGTTAGAGAACAAAATTATAAAGAAGGGATTGGTTTACAAAAGACTTGAAAACTTCAAACAAGAAGAGCTCAACCTGCTCTTAGAAGGACTCATCCAGATGAGTTTGCCTATAGACAAATAACCACGGTTGAGCTCAAGAATGGAAAACAGGCCAAGTACATATCTGAAGTGTATGGCCGAGAAGGATTATTTGATGGTGTGCCCGAGGTGCTGACAATGGATGAGCAAATCATGTTTCTAAGGGCTTACACCAGGGAATCATATAGGCTGATACACGGGAAGTAGATCTCATGGTTGGGGTAACAGCTCGGTGTCCAAGTCCCCAATACAGAGCTCCCAACCATATCATGCCAAAAGATCATCAGAGACTTCTTCCCAGGCCGGTGCTGAAAAAGGGTCACTTCTCATCTGATCAAGAGGATAAAAAGACCAATCTATCTGCCAAAATAAGTGGGACTCGTCAATAACTTAGAGGTTTTGGCTGCATTGGTTCAGGGGGAGTTTGTTGGACCAAAAGAACCAATGAGCCTGATCAGAGAAACCTCTAAGTCCCACAAGACATCACAACAGCTGAAGAAGACCTGATCAGCTGTTCTACAAAGTCTGAAGAATACAACTGCTGAAGTACGTCTGAAGTACTGAAGACAAAGACTGAGACAACAGCTGAAGATCTAAAGTCTGAAGACTTCAACAAGTACTGAAGACAAAGACTGAAGATCAACAGCTGAAAGACAAAGTCTGATGTTCAAGTACTGAAGACATCAGCTGATGTTAACAGCTGATGACAACAGCTGAAGAGGGCTTCTTCAGTTGTTGTGATGGTTTTTCTTCTTCAGTAGTTTTCTTTTCTTTTCAGTAGTTTGTTTACTTTTCTTTTCAGTACTTGTAAACAACTGAAGAGGTTGTTCTTCAGTTGTTGTAGTGTCAGTAGTTTTATGTTTTTCAGTAGTTGTAAATAAGATGTTTAACACTTAGGAACATTTGTAAGAAGATGTCAGTTGTTGACATCTTCAGTAGTTGTTAACATCAGTAGTTATCAAACGGTTACATGTCACTTTCAAGTGACATCAGCCTACGTCATCTTTCCTTTATAAGGAAAGATGACTCACCTGTAATCGTGCCTTTGAGGCCGACAATCTTAATGCAATATTCCTTTTGTCGGATATTTCTCTCTCTATAACAAAATTCTTTTATCGTTTTATATCGAATGTTCTTGTTTGAATTTGTCTAATTCTGAGCTATTCCGCTGCTATATCTTTCAATCGATTAAACCAAGAGGCTGAGATCCTAACAAGCGGAGATTCAACTACATATTAGATAATGGAAAATAAAAGATAGTAAATTCGCAAAGTTCACTACGGATCAAAACATTGCGTATCCCTCTCATCACGGATCCTTGAAAAGGCAAGCATGAAAGGTCTACTTGCGCCATGGGAACTTCGATATCTAGTGATTCGTTGATTTGTATTTTTGTCATTTGGATATGTGGAACTTTTTTTATTTAATAAATTATTTGGTTATAATTCCATTAATATTCCAATTTAGCATGTTTAATCCATGAGTAAATTGTTTACTCTAAATGTCCTTAGTCATTCAGACTTGTGGAACAAGTGTGAGGGTAAGATTATTATGAACTTGGATTGGTTGATATTCATAAGGATGAATAAGAGCAATGTTTGCTACCAAGGTTCATAGATATTATGGGATACAAATATTAGACTACCCGCATCTCAAATTTTACTACATGGAATCTTATTGATTGATCATAAGTAAATTTGAGTAAAGGCGAATATCTTTGGTATCCTCAACCTGGATACATATTGGGTTTTGATATTCACCAAGTGTCATACCTTGATCTAGTTATCCGCTGTTCTAAAATAATGGACAGTACATGAGACTATGTTCAGGTGTGACACAAGGTGATGTAAGAAACGTATGGAGTCAAGATGGGATTTGTTCCTCTTATTCGTTGAGAGTTAGATGTCTAAGGCCTGGATAAGTTAAATCAACAAGGAATGATCACTCTGTGTCCTTGGATTTAACACGACATCTGTAACAAAAGGATAGATGATTAATTCACCTAAATCATTTCAAGTAGGATACATGAATGGGATGATGTATTGAATGGCTATAAGTCATGCGTATTAAGGGTAGTAAACCGTTGTTAGGCAGTATTTACTGCTTGCATCAATCTTCAATGAATCTTGTGCAAGTGGGAGATTTCTGGAATCTATATGCCCAAGACACATAGAACATTGATGCGGTTAGTATGTCATGATCCAAGTCGGGTTATACCCAATAACAAGCTTTGAAATCACCGACAATTATTCAATTGATGATATGATCATGCAATTAAATAATAACACCAAATTTAGAAAATGGGTTTTCTAAATAAGTTGCATATGAGATGGAACAACTTATTAGGATATTTTGTTCAAGAATATTACTTAGTGTTATTTAAGTTAGTAGATAACATTAAATAATAAAAGAGTGTATAAGTTATGCAATTAAAAGTTAATTGTACAACTTATAAGGGACTAGTTTTATAAATTGTTTGATTATGTTTTGGGGGGGAAACATTTTTTAAAGACCATTCAGCAGCCCCCTCTCCTATGAGAGGTTTTTTACTTTCTTGTGAACTACAACTTTTATTACTAGTCCAACACTCAAGACTTCCATCTCTTTCACACATGCAAAACAAAAATTAGAAGCTCCAATCTCTCTCTCAAACTCTCGGGTTCCAGCAGTCTTTGGACAGGTATTGGAGTCATTTTGGTGTTCATCTCCCTAGCAAGAAGAAGTGTTTGCAAGTTAGCTTGGGTTATACAAGCTTGAGGGGTCCTTTCCTTGGAGCCTTGGCCGAGTTTTGAGCATCTATCTTTCCTTTTGGTCGACTATCAAGCTGTTGAAAGGTAGTTTCTTCACAGCTCATTGTAGCTGTGATTTTATGTACATTTACATATGTTTCATAGCTTGCTTATTCACATATAATGATCCTTTGTTTTGGGTTTGTTTTATACATATATATGTCACCATAAGAACATTAAATTTCAGTTTTATAATCATGTTTCAATATATATATCTGCTGCGTTTTTCAGAAAGTTTTAGAGGTTAAACTTTGATTTTATCTTCTAACAAACCCTTCAATAGTGAGCAAATGCTAACAAAGTTTGATCAGCCACATTCACTACAGTAAGCAATGTTGAACAAGTTTTACCTAACGCTTTTGCTACAGTGCACAAATGCTGATGAACTTCGTTCTTCCGCATTTGCCACAGTGCACAAATGCGAATGGAAGTAAACAGAAGTAACAAAACTTCTGCATTTGCTACAGTATGTAAATGCGCATGCCTAATATCACAAGTTAAACACTTTAGCACTTACAACTCAAAACAAATGCGGATAGTGAAGTACCTTAAATTTTCACTTCACATTTACAACAATAAACAAATGCGGATAGCGAAGTACCTTAAATTTTCACTTCCGCATTTACAACAATAAACAAATGTGGATGATCGAAAGACATAAAATTTACCCTTTCGCATTTCCTACAGTGACCTAAAAATGTGACCGCATTTGCTCTGGAACTTGTAAAATCTTGTAAAAGACATTATTTGACTATTAATGGTATATCAAATGGTCATTTAACACTTTTCAAATTTGAGAGATTACATAGTGAGACGAGCGTATAAACACTGTACACTCTCTTTGATCATCATCATCATCAACAACCAAAGAATTTAGTGTGTTCTACTCAACCTGTTCTGGTCATCGATTCTAAATTACAGTAGCATTGAAAGAAAGGTGAAATTTCCAAAAATATCTTTCATGACCTAACTTTCGGACTGTTGAACCAAAATTGAACGAAGAACCAAATGATAATGAAGAACACCCAAAATCCGATTTATTAAAAGATATGTTTTACATTTTCAACATCAATGAACATGCAAACTAAGAGGAAATCTACCCATCATGAAAAACCTTCATAGTTGTGTTTATCATAAGAACAGATGTTGTTGAAAAATGAAAATGTGTAAGAAATTAATGAAATAACATCTAATAAATGGTTCATTTAAACTTGAAAAACAGAGAAACTGTGATTGTTCAACAACAAATTCACCATTTGATGTCACAACAATGAAACAGTAACTTCAAACGTTCATCTTTGACCATTAAAAGTCAAATTGATAAATTGTGCACATGCTTTCTCATCAAAACTAACACATATGTCTCTTACGCATATTAAATGGCTAAACTTTCATGGATCAAGCTCCATAATGTCAATGGTTATTTAGACCGTGATGTACCCGAGGCTGAGGGACTCAAAGACATAATCAGATTCATGTCTATAACAAGGGTGGCTTATGCTATCACTGTTAGACCTCTCATATATGAGAACCTCATAAGGTCATTCTGGAACTCTACTGAAGTGATTGAGGCTGATGGAGTTAAGTCTTTATCGGGAAGGATTGATGATGACCATACACTAACCATTACTCAAGAAACTGTGAGAAGATGTCTACAGTTTGGTAATGATGCAGATGCACCAATTGAGCTAGAAGATGATGATATTACTACCTTCTTTGCTGAGATAGGATATGAAAGAGGTTTTGAAGAAAAACAAATTGTGAAGGGGTTAGTAGACTTGCCTTGGAGGTTCCTAATCCATATCTTCCAACACTGTTTGTCTAAAAGAAAAACAAGATGGAATGATATCCCAATTACTACTTCATCAGCAATTTGTGCTCTATGCACAAATAGGATTCAATATGTTAGCTTATGTCTTTAATGGTCTAGTATCAAACATATAATAAGGAAGGAGATACAAATTGTTAATGTATCCAAGGTTCATCCAATGTCTCATAAATGAAGCATTCCCCAATCTAGCTGCTGAGGGACCGGTTCTAGATATTCCACACTATGATGCTAAGTCATATAGATACATCAAAAAGAGGGATCCTAGAAATTTCTACAGTGGAGCTCACTCACCTCTTATACCTTGGATGCTTCAACAAATAAATCCTGATGAACAAGGTGAAGAACAACATGCTCTTGTAAATGAGCATATTGAAGAACAACTTGTAGATATTCAAAACACTACTCATGAGGAAGTTGAAGACATTGATAGGCAAAGGTCAGTGTCACCCCAGGATGATGCAGGGGGTGATTCTCACACTGAACCTAAAATTTATGATTATGCTTTTCCCTTTGTACCTATACCAATCCCATCTCAACAAAGAACCCCACTAAAACCACCCCATTTTTAACAAATACCATCTCTAAAAGAAACCCCAATACCTCACAACTCACAACAATAATTTCCACAAACACAACTGATTACTTCTCCACATTTATCTCCTATTCATCATTCACCTATTCAACAAACTAACCAACCCTAATTAATACTGAAGCCATTGAGTTTGGTGACTCTACCAGCTCCTCTGAAAGATCCAAATCATCTTCTCATAAGGATGATAACCCTAACAAAATGCCTATCAAGAAAGTTGTCTCTGAAACTGCTCCCTCTGTGAATTATATTGAATCCGGTATCAACAAACCAGATGAGATAATCTTTGAACTCCTACAGAAAATAGCAATGACGGAAAGAATACTAAACATGAGATCACGCATAATTCAAGAAAGATTGGTGGAACTGGATGAGAAGGAAGCTAAGCTGAAATCACTAAAAGAAAAATATGATTTAAAGAAGAAAGAAAAAGATAAAGAGATTGAGAAGTTAACATATGTTCTTAAGCATTCAAGAGAAGAAATCAGTGGTCATGTTGACACTCTTGCCATTCAAACCATTTCCATGAAAGAGCAAGAGGAAATAATTGAAGAACAAGCAGATTTTATAACTAATTTACAAAACCAAATTGAAAATCAAAACAAAAGAGTCTCTGAGCTTGAGATGCTGATTGAAATCATGAGAAAAGCTGAGGCTGAAGCAAGTGAAAAAGATGAGGAAGGATTTAAAGTGGATGAGATAAAATCTTCTTTTGAAAGCGATGGAAAAGAAGAAGATACAATTAAGTCAATGAATGGAGAGTCAAACCTAGAGAGGGTGATCTATTCTGAAAAATCAACTGCTACACATACTGAAGGGGATGAATATAGAAGTATGTTGGGTGACTTAGACAGCTTTTCATCTAAATAATTCATAATTGATGATGAATTATGGGATTTCATTGCTGACTAGAGGACTACCCCTGAACCCATTGTGGTCATTGTGGTCATTCTTTAATCTGCAGTTCCCTTGGAAAAAGAGTTGAGTATGCAAATAATACCTGTTGTGTCATTGTCTGAGGAACAAAAAAATATGATTAGAAAGTTCTATGAAAAAGAAAACGAATAGGATAAAGAAACAGCTGATGAATATGAACAAGTACAAACTGAGGCTGAAAAAGTGCTTGAGGAGATTGAAAAGCCTGAATCCTCTTCTGGTCCTTTACTTCAAACCGATACTAGAAAGACAAAATATTTATGTCAAAAATCAAAGGGCAAAAGACCAATAGTGGAAGAAGAACATGTGAAGAAAAGTAAATGAGAAGATCCAAGAAGTTTGGCAGCTATAGCTGAATTCGTAGAAGAACATGAGCAGGCTGAGGCTCAATTAAAGAAACAAGCTGCTTTTATTGATGTAGAAGAAGGAGAAATAAAAGGTGGATATGATGTTGAAAAGGCTGTAGATGTGGATAATCCTGTGCAAAAAGAAAAATCTATGGATGAAATGGTGGTAAAGGCACAAACAGATGACCTTATGATAAAAGCCATGTTCTTGATCAAACATGGGTATTATGTTGATAAAGTATTTAGCATGACATACGAGGGAATGAAAGCAGAAGAAGAGAAAGTCAACAAACTGATGGACCCCACGGTTGAAACAGATTATGAAAAGTCTATTGCACCTAAAGTTCACAAGTCTAAGTTATCTGTCATGAAGAAAACAATCTTCAACTCCTAAACCAATACATCCTGATCCTTATAGAATGACTGATAGGAAAATGAAGGATTACCTCACCAGTCAAGGCTTCACTAAAAGGAAATTAGCAAACTTGAAAACTAACTCACTAAGAGCTGCAACACTCAGATTAATCAATGAAAAGAAAGAAAGGCTAAAGAAGGTGGAAGAAGAAATCCTCAACCAAAAGCCAAGATCAAGAGTCTCAGCACAACACATGAAGCTTACACATAAATATCAAGACTATGTGGCACCTGTTCTTCACAAATATCCAAAGTGGTTTGCTGAACCCTCCCAATTGAAACTTCATGAAGGGTTAACCACTGCTGAGATGATTAGAGGTGTATCTACTCCAAAAGAAAAATTGACTAGAAAATCATTGCCTGGAAGTATGATAGTTCATCGAATATGTTCATGGAATATGTTCATGGTTAGAAGAATCTCAGGGATGGTGCATTTTTTTACAAAGTACTGTACTCTAGTAAATGCCCTTAAGATCCATGGCTTAAAAGAACTAGCTCAACTAGAACTGATCAATCACTCAGCTATGTTCAGGGGATATGAATTTGAAAACATACTCAAAATGTTCAAAAGAACTAATAGTTTCAAATCATTAAAGGACATATGCATGAGGAAAGATAGCCATCTTTCCATATGTAAATGTCTTCTCATATCAAAGAGATCATGCAGAGGCAACTTAAACATATCTTGTCATGTGTAAATGCCTTCAGTGCCTTGATCTCTAATGACATGCCATCTTTCTGGATTTATGGTGTATGTCTAAGACAAGATGGGTTTCCTGATGCTAGAGGACCTGTTTGAATTGGAGTTGATGTAGCATCCTCTGGCTGCACATCCTCAGGATGTTCTGACTCATCCTGGGGTTTAGAAGAGGGTCCAGTCTTCTTCTTCTTTGGCTTTGGTTTAGAAGCCATCCTCTTCTTTCTCTTTGCAGGTTTTAACTGAGAAGACTGGCCTACAACACCAAATTTATCTTTATTGTCTTTCTTAGTTGGGACTTCATCTCTCTCAGGCTCAGAAGGAGAGGGAGGTTGACCCTGCTGTGGATCAAAAGATGAAGCTTACTGAGTTTCAGCAGGAGGTCTAGGTTGTGTTGTCTCCGGTTGTTCAACCTTAACCTCCACTTCAGGTGGAGCTTGACTTGGAGTGGATTGTTAGTCAATGAGCTCTCCACTTTTCATCTTCTACTTGGTCACCCTAACATGCTCAACCATAGTGGATAGAGACATGGGGCTAAGTCTCCTTCCGGCGAATCCATATAGCTTCAAGAAGCTCATCATCCTTAGCCTATCAGCAGACTTCTTCATTCTCTTTTGGATGATGGCTCTTGATTTTGCAGCTTCATCCCTTAGCTTTTTTCTTAGTTGTCTTTCTGTCCTTGACTATCTCAAGTTCAAGTTGTTTTATGTACTCAAACTCAACATAGTCATAGGACAAGGGAGGAAGTGCATCTGCCTAATAGAAGCCTGTGGTACTCAGGTAGTTGATCATCTTGATCCTGTCATCTTCTTTGTCTACCTGAGGTTCTTATTGAACCACATCCTCCTATGCGGGACTTTCTTAACTAGGGAGAGGGTAGGCATATCCTTGTACAGTCTTTTCCTTCTTCTCTTTCCTTTGACTTGTACTAGAAGCTCTACATCTTTTCCCTTGACCTTTCTAGGTCAACCAGTTCATTCAACTCATCTAAGGGGAGAGAAATGACACTGTCTATGTCATAGTTCCTTGCCTGTAGATAATTATCCTGACCGCCCTGAACTCATCATTCTGAGTATCTAGTCTAGGAGCAGCCCTGATAACAAACTCCATGAGTCTTAAAGACTCAGTAGAGGAACTTTCTCCCCTCAGCCTCCTTTTCCTCTCTCTTTCTCTCCTCCTTCTCAATCTCATTAGATGTCATCTTTCTTTTCCTTTTATCACTAACAGACCTTTGTGACTCACGGTGGAGAGAGCTTTGGCCTTCATTGCTTGATGCAGCTTCTGAGCTCTGGCTAGAAAGAGATTGAGAAGCACCTTCACTGGCAGGTGTCTCAAAAGGAATGTGAATCTCTGCAGTAGTTGATGATGATGAGACAGGGCACTCAAGTTCTGCCACTGGGCCTTCATTCAAGGTTTCCCCTATGAAAATAATCTTAGGGTTTGCCTCTACATCTAGTAGACTGATGGCATTGCCTGATTGCTTAAGTCTCTTTCTGAAGCTGAACTCTGTAGTGATCCTGTCTTGGATTCTTTGAGCCAGTCTGTTAGCATGTCTTGATTTGCTTGGATTGACAAGTGGCATGTTCACTAGATCCAGACCTTCATAGTAGTTCAAAGTCTGAAAATTGAAGACTTCTTGATGTCCTTGAACTCTTATGATGATTAGGGCTTTCCTCATGCTGTCATACCTCTACCCAATAATGTGATTGGAAGATGGTGAAGATGACATAACCCTTGGTATCCCATCCTCAAACAGACTCTGTATGAAGGAGTCTGTGTAGTCCACATCAATGTGAATTTGAGGAGGTTGCTGAGAATGCACAATTGCAAGTGGGGATGGTGTGTCCTCAATGTCCACTCTCGCTGAAGAACTTCGAGGTTCTATAGCTGTAATGACTTTCTCCCCCTTTTGTAGCTTCACCCACTTGCATAGGTGAGCTGGAAGATAGGTCAACCACATCCACTGGTTCTTGTGTTCCTGGTTGAGCTCTTCTTAAGGGTCTCCCAGCTAGTTTTTCCTTAAGATATGAAATCTCAAGTTGCTGATCATTGATCTTGTTGTGTAAGGTAGTCACTTGAGATTCAAGGTGACTGACCTTTGAGACTAAGTAAGTGCATGTTTTAGACAGTTTGTGCACCACTAGTCTCAGATTCCCCTCATCATCATCAGAATATTCATTGGGGGATGAGATGATTAGACCAGAGTCCTCTCTCTCACCACCAGCTTGAGGTTCTTAGCTGCTGGTTTTCCTCTGCTCACTGGCAATCTTAGTTGAGATGTCAGTGGGCTGAGTTGCCATGGTTGAGGCCTTAATGATGTAATCACTTTCAGAAGTGAGAGCCTCTTCCATATAGACATCCTGAACAGGTTTAGGAGTGTCCACCTCAGTTGTAGGTGACTGATGTGGGATAGATGTAGGAGACTCAGGAGTACTCATCTCTCTTTGAGTAGGGGAAACAAAGAGTGATTCATTATACTCACTGAAACCAATATCTTCATTAGTATAGAAGTCAAGATTGGGAATTGGTTGGTTGAGATCTATAGGCTGGGGATGGTAACTGTCCCTTGAAGGTTGATCACTTGAGTTTTGAGACTTAGAGTGATGGCTTAAGGCAGTTGGGCTAATAAGCTCATCAGGCTGAGCATGAGGAACCTCAACACTGATTCTTGAAGAGATGAGAGTGGTCTGCTCCTCAGGAGAAGGGGAGCTCCAATGTCCACTTCTTCCTGTATGGGTGAGTATATAGGGGCCTCCACAGACTGAATAGCGTGAGCAGGGGTTCGTTTGGATTTTCTTTGGTAAGTGATGGTGATTTGAGGCTGTGAGAGTGGTTGGGAAAAGCAGGTGTGGGTTCAACACTAGCTTGTGCTGCTAGGTTGTCACCTTGAGCAATGAGCTCTAACGTTTTTGGGACTAGGGCTGTTTCTACCCCAGAGAATCTAATAGTGGGCTTTCTCAGTATTCTAAAGATGCCGGGCTTCATCTGTCCCAATTTAGGAATGTTACATGTTTCCCTCAACTGTGAGCCCAGTTCACAGTTAAGAATGTACTGGACATATCTAGGAAACATGTAATATTCTAAGTAGTGTAAGTTAGCATGTAAGTTGGTATAAACAAACTGAGAATACCTGAACTTGACCCCCTGAATCATTCCATGGATGATGAGGGAGAGATCCTCAGGAATCTGGTCCCATCCACATGCTTGTTTGATAAGCTGTAGATGACCACATGGACCAAGAATCTCCATTGGGATGAGACCTTTCCTTTCCTAAAGGTGAAAAGACCTGATCTGCCCAAGATGCATATTAAGTTGATGTGGCTAGTGTGATATGATCCAAGTCGGGTCATACCCAATAACAAGCTAAACAAACACCAATAAATTATGACACCAATTTAGAAAATGGGTTTTCTAAATCATTGCCTTTGTAGATGAACATCATTATATGGATAATTGTTCATATGGTACCTTTTGTTTTTCATTATTTAGTCTTACTAAATAATAACAAATAAAAGTACTAAGTTTATAAAGTTTAAATAAGTTTTAACTTTATAAACTTAAGGGTTTAGTGAGTGTTTTATTATGCAACAAAACAAAGAGTGGGAATCTATTTTTGAAATAGATTTTCGGCCGCCCACTTGCTTGTGGGGACCCACCTTTGTCTTGTAAACACACAAGATTAAATGCATTACACTCAATCCTTCCAATAGGGACTTCTCTCCTACATGCAAAGGCTGCTTGGTGCTCTCATCTCTCTCTCTCTCTCACCTTTCGAATTTGAAGAGAAGATGGCAAAAGAAAAGCTGAAAGTTTGAGCATCAAAAGGGGTTTTGTTGCTGAAAGTTGGTGTCAAGAAACCTAGCAATCAAGAGGTTCATTTTTGGCTTGGGGTATCACCATCTTGAGGTCTTCTTGCTTGAAGATTCAGCCACGAAACTCATCCTTTTCACCTCAACTATATTGATTTTCTACTGCTCCGAAGGTTGTTTTTAACATCATATATATATATATATATATATATCCTTTTGTATGCATCTCGTATAATGATTCCTGGTTTGGGGTTTGCTATTAAATGGTTTTAATAATAATCATATTCACAAGTTTTAAAACTAATTATCCGCTGCGTTTTTCATATATACAAGCTTATATGATCTTTGATAAACTTGTTAAATCCCTTCAAAAGGTCTTTACAAAGAAATCTCCCTCATATCCATCTGCTCAAAAGAATGATTAACAGCTTCCTTGGGAAGAACACCTCACTTTCTTCATCATCCAGCTGAGCGTGTTGATGATGGCCGGAGTGATAAAGACTATTCTCCCCTGCACTGTGGCTCCCCATCCATGACAACCTCTTGGCAAGTTTTCCAAAATTCAAGAAGATGGTTCTCATAGAGTGGAGGATCAATGGTTAGGGAGGTGAAGTAGTTTGACAAAGCAAAGAATCAACAAACCTCTAAGAAATGACAATCTTTCATAGAGCTTAACAGAGCAACCTGATTATGTTGCCTACGTAGCTGCATGGTAAAGTGGGGATCATTTCTATGAGCAAGGTTGAATTGTGAGGTAGCTTAAAGATGAAGAAAGAAGGAAGAAAGAAATTTAGAGAGAAATTTAGGGTTTTAGGTTTGGAGGAAGAACATATGATAGAAAGAGGAGGAAACTGATGGGTTTATATGTGAGAGGGATTTCAGATAAAGTTTAATGAATGAGGATAAACTTTGAAATTTGGATGTCGGTTCCACCTCTGAAAAGTAGTTTACTTTTGCTCAAAAAGTAGTTTTCTTGGAAGTCAAAAAGCATCCAAAGGTTAATTATCTTCGGAAGTTTTAATTAAAAATCTTCTGAAGCTAAAATGACTTTGGATGAATTTCCTCAGAGTTTTGACAATTTTGCTTCGGAAGAGAAGTTAAACCTTGATTGCTTTGTATATAAAACAACAAAGATTCTGAGAGTTAATTTTGCTTCTGAAGTAAATGGTCCTTGAAAATAAGTAAGTGTCTGAGACAAGTATTTAAGCTTCGAAAGATAGATCTGAAACCTCTTCCAAAGGTAAATTTCTTAGACAGTTATTTATTTTGAAGGCATGATTTGCTTCCGAAGTTAAAACCATAACTTCCGAAGTATGAAAAAATTTCAAAAATCTAAGGAAAGTCTTCAAAAAGAAATTTTAATCCAAGAGAAACATGAGCTTAAGAAAGTGATGAACTAGATAACTTAGAACACACATAATTTTTAAGAAATAATAAGAATTAGTTTTAAGAAAAGCTTACTCAAAGTTTATCATCCCAATAGCTGATATTAGATATTTAAATCTCTGTTCATCAAAAGCCTTTGTAAACATATCAGCATATTGTTTATCTATGTGAAGTTTGACTAGTTTAATTAATCCCTTTTCATAGTTATCTCTTATAAATGATACATTATATTGATGTGCTTTGTCCTTGAGTGCTACACAGGGTTCTCTGTGATTGAGATAGCACTGTTGTTGTCTATGTGAATGGGAGTCTTCTTGAAGTTTAATCCATAGTCTAGCATTTGATTCTAAATCCAAAGCACTTGAGCACAGCAGCTAGCAGCAACAATGTATTTCGCTTTAGTAGTTGATGCAGAGACACAGGATTGTTTCTTGCATTGCCATGACACAACCCTTCCACCAAGAAATTGACATCCCCCAGATGTAGACTTCACAGTCATGTTGCAACCACCATAGTCACTATCTGTATAGGCATACGGATTGAAGTCGGAATTCTTGGGATACGATAGGCCAAGTGTTGATGCACCTTGAAGTATCTTAGAATCCTTTTGACAGTGATAAGATGAGACATCTTAGGATTGGCTTGATATCTTGCACAAATGCATGTAGCAAACATGATATCAGGCCTGCTAGCAGTAAGATACATAAGAGACCCAATCATAGCCCTATATAAGTGCTTATCTACACACTCTCCCTCAAGATCAGGACCATGGGAGTGGTTTCTGGCTATGGGTGTCTTAGCAATATTATAGTTAGTCATATTGAACCTCTTGAGTATGTCTTGAACATACTTTGACTGACTTATGAAGATGCCATCTTCAACTAGCTTCACTTGAATTCCCAGAAAGAAATTGAGTTCCCCCATGGCACTCATTTCAAATATGTCTTTCATCAGCTTCTCAAAGTCTTTGCAGAGCCTTGGATTAGTTGAACCAAAGATGATGTCATCCACATATACTTGAACTAGCAGTATGTCTTTTCCTTATCCTTTGATGAAGAGAGTTCCATATATAGTACCTCTCCTATATCCATGTTTACAAAGATACTTAGATAGTGTCTCATACCATTTCCTGGGTGCCTGATGCAGCCGATAGAGAGCTTTATCAAGCATGCAGACGTAATGAGGATGATCAGGATCTACAAAACCAGGTGGTTGTTTGACATAAACCTCTTCATCTACCACTCCATACAAAAAGGCATAGTTCACATCAAGTTGAAAGACCTTGAAGTTCTTGGATACAGCAAAAGCCAGGAATATCCTAACAGCTTCTAATCTTGCCACTGGAGCAAAGACATCAGTGTAGTCAATCCTTCTTCTTGTGTGTATCCTTGAACAACCAGTCTAGCTTTGTTCTTGATGATGATGCCTCTATTATCTTCTTGTTCCTAAACACCCATTTGGTTCCAATGGTATTTTTCCCAGAAGGAAGAGGCAAAGGTTCAAACTTTTTGCCTTTTGAATTGAAGCAGCTCTTGTTGCATAGCTTCAACCCAACTTCCATCGTTTAGAGCTTCATCAACTTTCTTTGGCTCTATCTGGGATAGAAAACAAGAGTGAAGACAAACATTTGCTTCATGGATTTGTCCTCTTGTCTTTACCCCTGAGACAACATCTCCAACGATGTTTGTGGTAGGGTGAGATTTGTGGATCCTAAGCTGAGGATCACAGCAAGTTGTTGAGAAGATCTAAATTTGAAAAATTTAGATCTGGCATAGATGTTTCTCCCACCACATCATCACACTTTTCAAGTGAAACTTTATCCAAGCAGTGTGTGACATCATTGATGTTCTCATCTATGGTGTGGTTAGTGGCATCATAAATTCTTGGTCACTGTCACCATCACCAATTGTTGTCTTCCATAGTTGAGGTGTTCTTATCTGGTTGTAGAGCCTTTGAGCTGGAATTTGAAGACATACCAGATGTATCAGCTGAGTTTGTCATTGTTGTGCTGACAGAAACCTCATTTACAGAAGTGGTTCCAACTGGAGCTGAAGATATACGACTTGAAGATCTTCCTAGCTCAAATCTTGGATGAGGATCACCTTTATTTAAATTTTTCTGTAGATCCTGAAACATTCTCACAAGATTTGTTAAAACATTTGTTAAGCAAATCAAGATCAATAACCAATCCGGACTAGAACCAACAACACAGGGTGTGTGTTCATTGAAAGTCACATTGGCTAACTCCTCAACAATTCTAGTTCTGAGATTGTATACTCTATAAGCCTTAGCTTGGGAAGAGTATCCAATAAAGTGTCCATCATCTGATTTCTCAGCAAACTTGGCAATTTGATCTTTGGTATTCAAAATGGTGCAAGGACATCCAAATGACCTGAGAAAACCAATGAAAGGTTTCCTCTTATGCCAAAGTTAATAAGGAGTCTTGCCATGAGTCTTGACTACTAAAACTCTGTTCTCCACATAGCAGGCAGTGTTGACTGCCTCTGCCCAGAAGGTGATGGGCAGTTTAGAGTCAGACAACATGGTTCTTGTAGCTTCAATCAGTGTCCTGTTTCTCCTCTCAGCAACACTATTTTGTTGAGGAGTCCTGGGAGCACTGAATTCTCTTGTAATACCCTTTTCATCACAAAATGTATCAAGCATTTGGTTCTTAAATTCGGTTCCTTGATCACATCTTATGATCTTGACCTTGTGATCAGGCTGATTCTCAATCTTTAAGATGAAAGTCTTCAGAATCTCAGGAGTCTCATCCTTAGTTCTAAGGAAGAAAACCCAAGTGAATCTTGTAAAGTTATTTGTGATCACTAGACAGTATAATGTCCTTCCTAAACTCATTACACTGGTGGGGCCAAAGAGATCCATATGTAATAAGTGTAAGGGTGTAGTGATAGAGTTCTTTTCCTTAGGCTTGTGAGATACCTTATGTTGCTTCCTTTTCAGGCATGCAACACAATGATCATCACTTGTAAACTCTTTCTTTGGCATTCCAGATACCAAGTCATGCTTAATTAACTTATTCATGTTCTTAAATTTTACATGGCACATTCTTTTATGCCAAAGGAAAGACTCATCACTATTGGCTTTAGACAGAAAGCATGAAACTTCTCAAGAGGGAGAGATTTCTTGCAAATCCATCTTGTACATGTTTCCTTTCCTGGGGGCTCTAAGTAGGATATGCTCATGAGGAATCACCACACCAGGCTTAAGAATAATGCACCCATGCTAAGTAAAGAGCATGTTATGACTCTGATCACCAAATTGAGATACACTCAGAAGAATGTATCCAAGCTCCTAACAAAGTTTACCTTATGTGTGCTGAGCTTACCATTTGTGACCTTGCCCCTTCCAGAAATGTAAATGCCTTCATCTCCTCCAAAAGCAACTGGTGCTCCATCAATCCTTTCAAAGTTCTGGAGTTGTGACCTATTGCATGTCATGTGCTTGGAACAGCACTGTCTATGATCTAAACATTTTTGTCTGTCTTCAGCTGTCCCTGCACAAAAAAATGATTAGTTACATTTTGAAACCCGGGCCTTGCTTGTCTTGGGCTCATTTGTAGAAAGTAATTCAACTGTAATAGATCCTATGGTTGTACTAAGAGGATCTTGATCCATTGTTGATGGAGAAATCTTAGTCACTTGGTCTTTCTTAGACATCCACTTGTAAGGCCCCGTTCCCGGGACGCTTACAGCTGGTAATTCATCGCACATAAAACATATACTTTGCATTTAACCATCAAAACATTGCAGTGGAAACATAAAAACAATGGAATTTCATTTCAACATAAAAACTTTTGCAAAATAATGCATTGTTTTTTGGTTACAAAATTTCATGGTTGTATTACATCACAAAAGCTTTATATAAATAGATGCCATCCAAAAGAGTTGAGCAGCTGTCTCGTGCCATCCTCAGCAACCCTACCTTCCATCTGGAAAAAGCATAAAAGTCAGCGTTGTTGAGCGAGGTCTAGTTTTATAGCAAAACATACTTTTCTTTCATTAAAACCCTTCATGTGAAGTGTGCGTGATCATACATCATACGTACATACACATAATATCATTGTTATCTTCGTCATTCTTTCGTTCATACTTTCATTCATTCATCATTTCTTTCATTACTTTCATCATCACTTTCATTTCTTTCATCATTACCATGAACTTTACCCTTCATGCTCGTGATACTGTGCCTAAGCCTATAAAAGACCTTCATCGGTGGTACCCAGCACCAAGTGGTCATAGTACCTAAGGTAAGGTTTAGGTATACCATGTCATATGCAATACCCTTCATGCTCGTGATACTGGACTTAAGCCTTTAAAAGACCTTCATCGGTGGTGCCTAGCACCAAGTGGTCACAGTACCTAAGACACGCGACAACGGTTCATCCAAATGGTCAATCACAAGGAAAGACCCCGATGTGCATCCTCCCGGGGTAGCGAACCCGCACACCGTTAGGCTAACACCTTTTAATGGTGTGTCCCGACATATAGTGCTTGCAAGACTTTCTTACATTCATTCATTAATGCATGCATTCATCATCATGTTCCTCTTTCATTATCTTTCGGTTTACGTTACATAATACTTCGTTCATTAGTTATCATAACACGGAAAGTCATCGGAAAGATAAACATACATCATCACAAGGAACATAAACTTATCATTCATACATCATCATGCAAGGCATCATACGTACATAACATACATCATGTATAACCATGCAACATCATCATCATCATCATGCATAAACATCAAGCACATATCATTACATGCCCATCTCACCATCTATGACCTAAAAGGTCAACTTACATAACCCATAGGAATCTCCTAGGTCGAAGCCTACATTACCTCTTTTTCCCCAAAAAGTCAGAATTTTTCTAAGTGTTCATCTGCATTTCCTATAGTCATCCGCATTTGCTATAGTTCTTCTGCATTTGCTATAGTTCATCCACAATTGATTTACTTGTTCCGCATTTCCATACTTAGTCAAATGCTCACCCGCATTGACTCACTTCATCCGCATTGACTTACTTGCTCATCCGCATTTCCATACTTAGTCAAATGCTCACCCGCATTGACTTACTTCATCCGCAGTGACTTACTTGCTCATCCGCATTTCCATACTTAGTTAATTGCTCATCCACATTTCCTGCATTTAGCCAATGCTCATCCGCATTTCCATACATAGTCAAATGCTCATCCGCATTGACTTCCACACACTTAGACGGATGTAGAAACTTATCAAGTGGATTTAAAACATCATTTTCAATTTCCATACACCATTCATTATGTTCTAAGCTTAATTCTTACCCTCAAAACCTTAGAAACACAATCATACATCATCAAGCGTGAACATAGTCAACATCACATCATAACATCATAATATACACATTCAAGCACACGGGTCCGAAACCCAGCTATATAAAAACATACATTCATGCATTTCCGGCCCCAAAATCAGTTAAAAACCAGTAAAAGAGGGGTCCTAGAACACACCTTTGCAGCTTTTGAGTATGGCTTCCTCCAAACTCGTTTGCAAATTGAATTCAACTGCTTAGAAAAATAACTAAAAACATACCCAAACACATACAAACACACATAAGCATAAACCCGAGGATAAGACCAGTTAAGAACACCGTAAAAGCATGAATCCTTACCTTGAATTCGAACTCTTTCTTGTTCTTCCTTCAAAACCGAGAACTTGCTGCTCTTTCTCTCTCTAAAACCTTAAAATCAGAGGTGTATGTGACATATGGGTGGCCATACCACCTTTTAAACCCACTTTTCAATCATTTTGTCCTTTTGGACACTTTTTACCCCTACACTTGGGTTTATTTATTTTCCTTCTTTTCTTTCATTTTATTCTTCTCTTCCTTGACTTTGAAATAACCGGGTGTTACAAGTCCACCCCCTTATATAGGTTCGTCCCTGAAACCTGTTATTCCTTAAAGAATTATGGGTAATGTTGCCTCATCTTTTCTTCAGTCTCCCACGTAGACTCAGATCCCTTCCTGTGCCTCCACTGTACACGCATAAGGGGAACCACTTTATTCCTTAGGATTTTTCCTTTCGATCAATGATTGCCACTGGTTGCTCCACATAATTGAGTTGTTCATCTGCCTCGATATCCTCCAGTTGAACAATCATGCCTTCATCTACTAAGCACTTTCTTAGATGAGATACATGGAACGTCGGATGAATTCCACTTTACTCATCGGGCAACTCTAATCTACAGGCCACCTCTCCTACCCGAGCAATGATTCGGAAAGGGCCTATGTATCTTGGGCTCAACTTGCCCCTCTTTCGGAAACGAGTAATACCCTTCCACGGTGAGACCTTCAACATAACCCGGTCACCCACCTGGAACTCAATCGGTTTGCGTCGTTTATCGGCATACGACTTCTGTCTATCTTTGGCTGCCTTCATGAAGGCTTTGATCTTCTCAAGCTTCTCAGTCGTAGCCTCGATTACCTTGATGCTTCCTAACTCTTTCTGACCAATGTCACCCCAACAAACGGGTGTTCTGCATCCCCTACCGTATAGCATCTCGTATGGTGGCATGCCAATGCTGGCATGATAGCTATTGTTGTACGAGAATTTAGTTAACGGTAAGTTGTAATCCCAACTTCCTCCGAAATCAATCACACATGCCCGAAGCATGTCTTCCAACGTCTGAATGGTCCTCTCTGACTGACAATCAGTTTGGGGATGATAAGTTGTACTAATATGTAACCTCGTCCCCATGGCGTCATGGAATTTCTTCAAAAATTTAGATGTAAACCGGGTGTCATGATCAAACACAATGGACACCGGCACACCATGACGGGTTACAATCTCCTTGATGAATAGGTCAGCTAGCCTCTCGGATGAATATGTCTCGCGGATCGGTAGGAAGTGAGCACTCTTCGGCAGACGGTCCACAATCACCCATATGGCATCGTACCCTTTCAGAGTACGTGGCAGCTTCCTAATGAAATCCATGGTCATGTGTTCCCACTTCCATTCCAGTATATCCAAAGGTTGGATCTTCCCATACGGCTTTTGATGTTCCGCCTTCACTTGCAAACAAGTAAGGCACTTGCTCACATACTCCACCACGTCACACTTCATACCCGGCCACCAATAATCCTTCTTCATGTCTTGGTACATCTTTGTGGCACCAGGACGAATGGAGTATTGAGTCTTGTGAGCTTCATCCATTATCTTCACCCGTAGATCCCCAAAACAAGGAATCCACACACGACCAAAGCGGAGTCTAACACCGAGCGTGTTTTCACCCAATTCCCCAACCACACCTCTCATTCTTTCAGAGTTTAGATGATCTTCTTTTAAGGCCTCATCCTGAAACTCCTTGACCTGCTTCATTACATCAGAGGTCATGATCAGTTGGTATGCTTTCACCCGAATCGGCCCGGCCCTCTCCTTCTGGCTAAGAGCATCAGCCACCACATAGGCTTTGCCCGGATTGTAATTGATCTCACAATCAAAATCCTTTATAAGCTCCAACCACCTCCTCTGTCTCATGTTGAGATCCTTTTGCTCGAAGAAGTACTTCAAGCTCTTGTGGTTAGTGAAGATAGTGCACTTCGTACCGTAAAGATAATGCCTCCAAATCTTTAGTGCAAAAACCACGGCTGCTAGCTCCAAGTCATGAGTAGGATAATTGACCTCATGAACCTTCAACTGTCGGGACGCATAGGCTATAACCTTCCCTCTTTGCATTAACACGCACCCCAAACCCGAGTAGGAAGCATCAGAATGAACCACCAGGTCTTTGCTCCCATCGGGTAATGATAGAATCGGAGCTTGAGTCAACCTCACCTTCAATTCTTCAAACGCCTTCTCTTGAGCCTGATCCCATACAAACTTCACATATTTTTGGGTCAACTTAGTTAGTCGAGAAGCGATCTTGGAAAATTATTGAATGAATCTTCTATAGTAGCCCGCCAAACCCAAGAAGCTAAGAATCTCGGATGGTGTCTTCGGTGACTTCCATTGCATAACCGCCTCCACTTTCGCCGGGTCCACCATAATTCCGTCGGGATTTACCACATGACCCAAGAATTGAACCTCACGCAACCAAATTGCACGCTTGGAGAATTTGGCATACAACTTCTCTTTTCTCAACATCTCCAGAACCTCCCGAATGTGACCGACATGTTGGGTTTGTTAGAACAAGATACATAGTTTAACCATTTAAACTTTGTGAAAAACGCAGCGGAAATAAGCTTTATTACATAGTTTGTAAACTGAAATTTCGGGTTCTATCTTGATATTGTAAAGACACAAAAAAACCCAAGAACAAAGGACCTTAAATATGTGAATGAGACTAGCTATGTAAACACAAAACAAGCATTATGGATAGCCATAAAGAGCTGCCATGAACTACCTTTCAGCAGCAAAAATCGAAATGGAAGAGGATGATTTGGACCAAGAAAGAACGACCAAGGCACAACAAGAGGTCCTCTCAAGCTTGTATACCCAAAGCCTTATAGCAAACACCTTCTTTCTAGGGAGAAGAACACCAAAAACGTCTAAAAAACTCTCAATTTTCTGCTTCTGGCCGAGAGTGTTGAGAGGAGAGAAGAAGAGTTTCTTTTGTGTGAATGATGAATATGTATATAGAGACTTGCACCACCATCTACTGTGAGTTTTCAAGGCAATTAAAAATAATCCTCTTGGACCATAGGGAGGCTGATTTCAGCCTTCTAGAAGGGTTTTCCCTCCCAAACTTTTAATAAAAACGCACATTAGGAAGTCATGTACATTATTTAAATTAAACCTCTTTTAATTTAAAATGACTCTCTTGATTTATTATTTGATGTTACTTAAACCTATTTAAATAACAATGCAAATAATAAAATTCATCAACAAATTATCCTTATCATTTGTTCCACAACAAATGCAATTTTTTAGAAAACCTATTTTCCAAATTTGGTGTGATTATTTAATTGCATGATCATATCATCAATTAAATAACAGTTTGTGTTTGCAAAGCTTGTTATTGGGTATAACCCGACTTGGATCATAACGTACTAACCACATCATATTCTACGTGTCTTGGGCATATAGAATCCTACAATCTCCCACTTGCACAAGATTCATAGAAAATTGATGCAAGCAGTAAATACCGCCTAACAACGGTTTACTACCCTTAATACGCATGACTTATAGCCATTCAATAATATCATCCCATTTAAGTATCCAATTTGAAATGATTTAGGTGAATTAATCATCTATCCTTTTGCTACAGATGTCATGTTAAATCCAAGGACACAGAATGATCAGTCCTTGTTGATTTAACTTATCAAGCCTTAGACATCTAAATCTGAATGAATAAGAGGAACAAATTCCATCTTGACTGCATACGTTTCTCACAAACACCTCGTGTTACGCCTGAACATAGCCTTACGTACTGCCCATTATTTCAGGGCATTGAAGAACTAGCTCAAGGAATAACACTAGGTGAATATCAAAACCAGTATGTATCTCAGGTCTGAGGATACCAAATGATATTCGCCTTTACTCAAATTACTTATGATCAATCTGGAAGATTCCATGTAGTAAAATTTGAGATGCTGGTCAGTCCAATATATGTATCCCACAAATATCTATGAACCTTGGCAGCAACCATTTACTCTATATTCATTCCTTATGAATATCCACCAATCCTAATTCATAATAATCATACCCTCATACTTGTTCCCACAAGTATGAACGACTACGGACATTTAGAGTAAACAATTTACCCATGGATTAAACATGCTAAATTGGAACATTTGTTGAAATATTATAACCAAATAATTTTATTCAAGTAGTAAGAGAGTTCCAAATATCCAAATACGAAAAGACAGATCAAATCCAATCACTAGAATATCGAAGTCCCATGGCACAGGTATGACCTTCATGCTTTGCCTTTTCTAGGAGCTTCGTAAGAGGATCCGCAATATTTTGATCTGTGTGAACTTTGTGAATACATATATTTCCTTTCTCAACTTCATCTCGTATGTAGTTGAATCTCCGCTCAATGTGCCTAGTCTTTTGATGAGCACGAGGTTCCTTGATTTAAGCAATCGCACCCTCGTTATCACAAAAGATCTCTAGGGGGTCCTGAATGGAAGGGACAACCCCTAGATCGGCAATAAATTTCTTCAACCATGTAGCTTCTTGAGCTGCTAATGAGGCGGCGACGTATTCTGATTCTGTGGTGATAAAGCCACCACATACTGTTTAGAGCTCTTCCAAGAGACGGCTCCTCCATTCAGAATGAAAATGTATCCAGATTGTGATCGTGACTCATCACGATTGGTTTGGAAACTTACATCCGTGTAACCTTTTACAACAAGTTCTTTATCACCAGATCCATAGATTAGAAACATATCTTTAGTCCTCCTTAGGTACTTAAGTATGTTCTTAACAGCCATCCAATGACTGCTTCCAGGATTTTGCTGGTAACGGCTTGTCATGCTTAAGGCGCATGAAACTCCGGCCGAGTGCATATCATTGCATACATGATGGATCCAATAGCAGACGCGTATGAGATCCCATCATTTTATCTTGCTCATCCTTTAGCTTGGACATTGAGTCGTACTCAATATCATTCCTCTTTGAATAGGTACCGTACCTTTCTTAGAGTTCTCCTTCTTGAACCTTTTCAAGATCTTATCAATGTATGCACTTTGATTTAGACCAATCAACCGCTTTGATCTGTCCCTATAGATCTTTATTCCCAGAATATAGGCGGCTTCACCAAGATCCTTAATGGAAAAACAACTTCCAAGCCAGATTTTTACACCTTCCAAGGTTGGAATGTCATTTCCAAATAGTAGTATGTCATGAACATACAATACTAGGAAAGTGATGATGCTCCCACTAGCTTTCTTATATACACAAGCTTCATCACGTTCTTGATGAATCCAAATTTAATTACTTCTTCATCAAAATGGTGATTCCAACTTCTCGATGCTTGTTTCAATCCATAGATTCATTTTTTTAACATGCATACTTTGTTAGGATGTTTTGGATCGACAAAACCTTCAGGCTGAACTATATAGACATCTTCCTCAAGATATCCATTTAGGAAGACCGTTTTGACATCCATTTGCCAAATCTCATAATCATAATGAGCAGCTATGGCAAACAATATCCTAATAGATTTTAGCACTGCAACAGGTGAGAAAGTTTCATCATAATCAACCCCTTGAGTTTGAGTGAAACCCTTTGCTACAAGTCTTGCTTTATATGTATCCAGGTTTCCATGCATATCGGTTTTCCTTTGGAAAACCCACTTACATACAATTACTTTGGTGGTAAGAGGTGGTATAACCAAGTCCCATACTTGATTGTCAAACTGGATTGCATCTCAACGTTCATGGCTTCAAGCCATTTGTCACAATCCGAATTGGACAATGCATCGTGGTATGTGATTGGTTCATCAGAATCTATCACATAGAATCCAACATTAAAAAATCCATATCTTTTAGGTGGATTACTAGTTCTACCAGATCTGTGAACTTTCTCTGTGTATTGATCAACTATTTGATCACTTTCAGCATCCTCATGTTGAGTGCTAGTGTCAACCAAACATGTATCGAGTTGCGGTTCTTGATACTCTTCAAGATCCACCGTTCTACTACCAGTTCTTTCATAAGGAATTTGGTTTCCAAGAACTCACCTTTTTGGCAACAACCTCCTTTTGTTGTATTGGATCATAGAAATAATATCCCATAGAATCTCTTGGATATCCAATAAAGATACACTTAGTGGAGCGGCTTTCTAACTTGTTTGAGGTAGGAGTCTTTACATAAGCCTCACACCCCCACACCCTCAAATATGAAAATGATGGAACCCTTCCATTCCATATTTCATAAGGTGTCCTTTCCACTTTCTTGGTTGGGGCCATATTCAAAATACGGGCCGCAGAGAGCAGAGCAAAACCCCAAAATGATAGAGGTAATGAGCTTCTAGCCATCATAGATCGAACCATATCCAATAGAGTTCGATTCCTCCGCTCGGACACGCCATTATGTTATGGTGTTCTCGGTGGAGATAGTTGTGAGACAATCCCCCAACTTCTAAGATGGTCCCTAAAAGCATCACTCAGGTATTCACCTCCTCTATCGATGCGGAGAATTTTAATTGACTTATTGAGTTGATTTTGTACTTCATTTTGAAAGATCTTGAACATTTCAAAAGCTTCATCTTTGTGTCTTAACAAGTACACATACCCATATTGACTATAGTCATCAGTAAAGGTAATGAAGTATCTTTCATTGTACCTTGTCATAGGTTTAAAAGGACCACATACATCCAAATGTATGATACCTAATAAATCCTTTGCCCTTTCGGCTTTGCCACTAAAAGGTGCCTTGGTCATTTTACCTTGTAAACAAGACTCACATACATCAAATGAAACACATATATTTTCATATTGAAATCTAGAACCCAACATTATATTTAAATAGTGGTTAGGTGACCTTTATCCCACGATTTAAATTAATAAGATGGTCAACGATTGATGATTGCAACCATTTGCAACTTCTAGAGGTATGGGATCGACTTGAAACATCATATGTAAAGTCAGCATGTTAATCCTATCAACACCATTTGGAAACCATATCGTAGGTGATCCATTTAACATGGTTTGCAAATCAAGACGCCCTACTTACACACACGTGTGAGTTTGCCAAAATAAGTGGTTAGGTGACCTTTATCCCACGAATATGGCATTCTCACCTCAAGTCACAAGTTCCCTCAAAATGGTTAGGTGACCTTTATCCCACTAAGAGTTCCCAAGCGATTCAAGTGTTGTGTAAAAGGACGGTGTTGATCTTGTTTTTTTTAAAAGGTATAGAGATATTATAATACAAGTTTAGAAAACATTATATTTACATATTTGTATGTTTTCAAAACAAGATACCTTATGGTACATTGATTAAAACCCCTTTTAATCTTTGAAATCATTAAACAATTTTAATAACCTTTTATTACCTTTTAATGATTAAAGCCCATTTAGATAGTTTGTTATGATCATTGAAAGGATAGTTAAGCAAACATCATATGTAAAGTCATCAACCACAATACCATAATCAAACAACCATGAATCAACCAAATGTAAGTGCATAACCATAGCATCTAAAGTGGCCACAATTGTTTGCCATCACAAGTGTGGACCATAGGACATTGCTAAGGGTCAAAACACATCACAAAATTTCCATGAACCTCCCACTTGAAACCACATCCAAATGCTCCATGTTTCTTGTGTCTTCCCTTTGTGCTTCTAACACGTACATCTTCATATTACAAGATATTATGTCCTAATACAAGATTTCTAGTAATATGAAAAGCACTTAATCTATTTATTACAGCCCAATAATAAATAAATTCCACTTTAAACAAAGCACAAATAATAGATTATACAACCCAATTGAATGAACAAATACGACCATAATAAACATCCAAACAACACAACGTCAAGGGCTAGGTTATGCACCATAATAAACAATGATCATATCATCCAAACCAACAATGAATCCCCATTTAAAACCCACAAAATTTCAGCCAACATAAACTGAAATTTCAGGTGTATCATGCCCAAACAAACAACATATATAACATGCATGTCTTTCAAAGTTTAATCACAAGCATGTGTGATATAACTTTGAAAGTTGGGGATTCATAAAACATGAACAAAGCTGCACCTAAAAGGGTTTAAAGGTCCCATAAAACGAATCTTTAAGGACAAAACAAGCTAGATATCCACATAACCGGCTCTAGATGCCAATGTTGGGTTTGTTAGAACAAGATACATAGTTTAACCATTTAAACTTTGTGAAAAAAGCAGCGGAAATAAGCTTTATTACATAGTTTGTAAACTGAAATTTCGAGTTCTATCTTGATATTCTAAAGACACAAACAAACCCAAGAACAAAGGACCTTTAATATGTGAATGTGACTAGCTATGTAAACACAAAACAAGCATTATGGACAGCCATAAAGAGGTTGCCATGAACTACCTTTCAGCAGCAAAAATCGAAATGGAAGAGGATGATTTGGACCAAGAAAGAACGACCAAGGCACCAACAAGAGGTCCTCTCAAGCTTGTATACCCAAAGCCTTATAGCAAACACCTTCTTGCTAGGGAGAAGAACACCAAAAACTTCTAAAAAACTCTCAATTTTCTGCTTCTGGCCGAGGGTGTTGAGAGGAGAGAAGAAGAGTTTCTTTTGTGTAAAATGATGAATAATGTAGATAGAGACTTGCACCACCATCTAATGTGTGTTTTCAAGGCAATTAAAAATAATCCTATTGGACCACAGGGAGGCTGATTTTCAGCCTTCTAGAAGGGTTTTCCGTCCCATACTTTTAATAAAAACACATATTAGGAAGTCATGTACATCATTTAAATTAAACCTCTTTTAATTTAAAATGACTCTCTTGATTTATTATTTGATGTTACTTAATCCTATTTAAATAACAATACAAATAATAAAATTCATCAACAAATTATCCTTATAATTTGTTCCACAACAAATGCAATTGTTTAGAAAACCTATTTTCCAAATTTGGTGCGATTATTTAATTGCATGATCATATCATCAATTAAATAACAGTTTGTGTTTGCAAAGCTTGTTATTGTGTATAACCCGACTTGGATCATAACGTACTAACCACATAAATATTTTATGTGTCTTCGGCATATAGAATCCTACATGGCATGCTCAATCTCACTCTTTGAATAAATCAGGATATTATCAATGAACACAATCACTGATTTATCCAGCATTGGCCAACGCACCCGATTCATCAGATCCATAAAAGCAGTTGGCACATTGGTCAAACCGAAGGACATGACTAGAAACTCGTAGTGACCATAGCGCGTGCAAAAAGCTATTTTAGGGATATCCGACTCCTTCACTTTAAGCAGATGATAACCAGATCAAAGGTCTATCCTTGAAAACCAACTGGCACCCTGAAGCTGATCAAACAAGTCATCTATTCTCGGTAAGGGGTAGCGGTTCTTCACTGTCAACTTATTCAGCTCACGGTAGTCAACACACATCCTCATACTACTGTGTTTCTTCTTCACAAACAAGACCGGAGCCCCAAGGAGAGATACTCGGTCTCATGAACCCCTTATCAAGCAGCTCTTGCAACTGCTCCATCAATTCATTCATCTCTATCGGAGCCAAACGGTACGGTGCCTTGGCAACAGGTTGAGCTCCCGGTATCAGATCAATATGGAACTCGATCTCACGGTCAGGTGGCACTCCTGGTAAGTCTTCTGGGAATACGTCTGGAAACTCACACACAATGGTTACATCGGAGAGTTGTGTTGTTGGCGTATCCACATCCTTCATATAGGCCAAGTATGTGCTACATCCACGCCTCATACACTTTCCCGCCACCGCCATCGAAATCACCTTCGGAATTGTCGTGACTCGATCACCATAAACCGTTACCGAACTCCCGTCGGGCGTTGTCAAACGAATCATCTTTTTACGGCACACAATGTTCGCCTCGAAGTCTGCTGTAACACCGAATATTTATTATTTTGAAGCCGGTGAGGAAAGAAAAGAAAATAAAGTCCAAAAGTCGAGGGACCAAACTCGCCAACGAAAGAAAGTCGGGTGAGGGGAAGTATATAAGGGAGAGGGCAGCCCTTACCCTCTCCCCCACACTCACAAATCAGCCAAGGAAAGGGGAGAAGAGAGAAAGAGAGAAAAAGAGGAAAACTGCCGGTTCGGGTTGGTTCGGGTCGCCAAAATCGTCGTGAAGCAAGCCAAATCGAAGCCCTTAACGTTGTGCTCATTTGTGTGAGTTCTAGAACCCCACTTTTACTTTTTTCAAACGATTTTGGGGCTGGAAAGCATAAAAACCCATTTTGTATGTGTATGTGTTTGACCCATTTGGGTGTGATGTGTGTGATGCGTTTCGTGTATGCTTCCGGGCGTGTGTGTGCTTGTATGGTGTATGGTATGCATCCCTAAGGTTTAGGATGGTCGATTTAGGCTTAAAATGGGTTTAGATGAGTTTGGAGGCCGAAAACCCTTGGCTGCAGTCAGGATGAACTGCATTCTGCATCAGTTAGGGCTAGGCGACCGACTAGAGGCCGAATGGAGGCCATACGGCTGATTAGGGTGCGATTGGGGTCCATTCGCACGATTGAAGGTCCATTCGCACGATTGAAAGGCCAGTCGCATGGAGGTCATGCGACTGAAGGTCCAGTCGCATAAGTGCTCTTCCGCATTAATCCCATTCGCATGAGGTCCATCCGCATTGTCCATTTGCACGACTGGATGTTCATTCCCATAGGTGTTCATCTGTATTAGTTCGTTCGCATGATATTCAGTCGCATGGAGGCCATGCGACTGAAGGGTGTCCATACGCCCAAATAGGGCTGTTGTACCCGAGGAAGGTATAGATTGACTACTGACTTTCGGGGGAAAGTGCAGATGTAAGTTTTGACGTAAAGGTCCCCATAAGAGCATGTAAGATGATGCTTGAGGCCTTAGAAAGCATGTTAGGCATGATGATGATGATGATGTTGCAAGTTTATGCACGTTATGTATGTATGGTGTTGCCCTGTATGATATTGATGACTGTGTGTGTTATGTTCCTTGTTATGATGTATGTTTATCTTTCCCATAGCTTTACGTGTTATGATAAGGAATGAATGATGTATTATGTAACGTAAAGTGAAAGATAATGAAAGAGGAACACGATGCTGAATGCATGCATTAATGACGAATGAAACGTTTTGCACGCATCGGATAACGGGTCCTTCTTTGTGATTGACCCTTAATGTAGAAACTCTACCGCTCACCCCTAGTACTGTGGCATACGTTTAGCTGTTCATTTATTGACTTCGGCCCAGTAGCTAAGACTGATGATTACTCCTAGTACCGTGGCATATGTTTAGCTGTTCATTTATTGACTTCGGCCCGGTAACTACGACTAACCGGGGTGTAGCACATGGTATTGGTACGGATGATGTCCGATGCGCAAGTAAAGTCATAAAGAACGAATGAACGAACGAACGAATGAAGAAGATAATAATGATATTATCTATGTGTACGTACGATGTGTGATCATGTAAAAGTAACGAATGGTTTTAAATGAAAGATTGTTTTAGTTTTCCGCTGCGATTTATGAAATACAAATGCAATTATACGTTTTATGTGCGATGGGAACCCAGCTGTAAGCGTCCCGGGAACGGGGCCTTACAAGTTGGTATCAGAGCCAAAGTTTAAGTGAAATGGGTAAATTTTCAGGTATTTTCGTAAAGTTAATGGGACGGAAAGGGAATGGGATGCCAATCTGAGTAGCTGCGTGCCATCAGGTATTTTCGTAAAGTTAACCGGTTTATGTGCGCATGGTATGTGTTATGTGTTGTATGTAGATTTAAATACTGATGTAGTCAGGACAGGTAATACTTGGGGTATGAAGAGTAAAATAAGTGGCTAATCACAACTGGCCACTGTAATTAGGGACTTACTATACTTGACATAAACTGAGCTGTTCCCTTGAATGACCGTGTTGTGTTTGAATCTTTCAGTGTGCGGGTGATGGCTGGAGGTAGATCTTCGAAAGCTTCTAGGGGTGGAGGTCACGATGCTGAACCGCGACCCAAGAGAGGGAGACCCAGAGTTGAGAGGGTGGTTCATGAACAACAGAGACCCCCATCCGGAGGGTGGCGACGAAAGCGCCAATCTGAGAGCCTCAGTAAAGGAGGCTGTTGTAGAAGAAGTCCATCAGGTAATGCAGACAATCTTACCGTTTGTGGTGACTGAACTTATTAAGGCTGTACGAGAAGGGGAAAGAAAGAAAGAAACAGATCCTCTGGAGAACGGGAACACCCAGAGCCTGAAATGGTCCTGTCTGATGATGAAGAGGAAGAAGAAGAGCCTGTGCGAGAGGCAGTGCGAGGATGTAACTACGGGGCATTTATGAGATGCAATCCCCCTACTTTTGACGGTAATGGCAATGTTACCGCTGCTCACCGATGGGTGAGAGAGAGAGGAGGCCGTTCTCGACGTCAGCGAGTGTCGGGAAGATCAGAAGGTGAAGTTTGCCACTCATTCATTTGTGGACTCGGCACTATGTTGGTGGGACAACATTGTCCAAGCAGAGGGTAATCGGGCAATCGGGAGAATGAAATGGCCTGAGTTGAAGAAGATGGTGATGAGGAGTTCTGTCCTCACTGGGAAATGGATAAGTTGGAAAGGGAGTCTCTGCAGTTGGAGGCTGGAACCATGACACACCAGCAGTATACACCAAGTTAATGAAATGGCATGACTCGTGCCTGATCAGGTGACGCCTCTGTCTCGGAAAATTAAGAGGTACATTCAGGGTTTACCGGTGGATGTTCGTCGGCATATGATCGTTGCCCGACCAAGCACGTTTAGGTCGGCGGTTGATTGGCAGGGAGGCTGTATGACGAGCAGGAGGTGGTGTGACTGAAGCGAGTAAGAAGTGTGGTGGTGATCGGAACTGGAATGGGAGGAGTTTGGTCGGGGTGATGGCCTCGACGGGTAACAAAAAGGCACGGGTGGATGACCACCGCGTGGCCACATCGGGAGTGGATCAAGGAGGTGTGGTAAGTGTGGAAAAGAGATGCGAGAGAATGTAGGCTGGGTTTGAACGTGTGCTTCAAGTGTGGGAAGACAGGGCATATGGCGAAGGATTGCCTGTCGGGAAAATGTTTTAACTATGGGGAAACTGGTCATATGAGCAGAGATTGTAAGAAGCCGAGGACTGAGGGTTCAGGGGTGAGGAAGACGGGAAGTGAAGGACCGAGGGCGAGCGCCAGGGCATTCACTATGACACAGGAGGAAGCTAGGACAGACCCTGATGTCGTGTCGGTACATTTCTGGTGAACCAAACTTAGCTTCTATGCTATTTGATTCTGGTGCTAGTAGGAGTTTTATTTCTGCTGCTTTCTGTGCTAAGCTGCCTGTTAGTAGTAGGCGTGTTGATTCGCCTTTGATGTAGAAACTGCCATAGGTAAGTCTACCAGTATTTCGGAGATGATAGAAAACTATGAGGTGGAGTTAGAAGGTCACAAGTTTCCGGTTAGACCGTTCGTGATGACCTTGGGTGGTTTTGATTTGGTTCTTGGGATGGATTGGTTGGCGGACTTTGAGGCGAACATTGTGTGTCGCAAGAAGATGATCTTAATGGTGGTGGCGGGAAAATGTATGAGGCGTGGATGTAGCACCTACTTGGCTTATGTAAAGGATGTAGATGCACCAACACCACAACTGCCTGATGTACCGGTTGTGTGTGACTTTCCAGACATGTTCCAGAAGATTTACCAGGGGTACCACCTGACAGAGAAATTGAATTTCAGATTGATCTAATACCGGGTGCCCAACCCGTTGCCAAGGCACCATATCGGTTAGCTCCGACGGAGATGAAAGAGTTGATGGAACAGTTGCAAGAGTTGCTTGATAAGGGGTTCATTAGACCGAGTATCTCTCCTTGGGTACTCCGGTCCTATTGTAAAGAAGAAGGATGGTAGTATGAGGATGTGCATTGACTACCGTGAACTGAATAATAATGACGGTGAAGAACCGCTACCCCTTACCGAGGATAGATGATTTGTTCGATCAACTTCAGGGTGCCAGTTGGTTTTCAAGAATAGATCTTCGGTCTGGCTACCATCAGTTGAAGGTGAAGGAACAAGATATCCCTAAAACAGCTTTCCGCACGCACTATGGTCATTATGAGTTTCTTGTCATGTCCTTTGGTTTGACCAACGCGCCAGCTGCTTTTATGGATCTGATGAACCGTGTGTGTCGGCCTATGTTGGATAAATCAGTGATTGTGTTTATTGATGATATCCTGATTTATTCGAAGAGCGAGATTGAGCATGCCAGTCACATTCGAGAGGTTCTAGAGACGTTGAGAAGGGAGAAATTGTATGCTAAATTCTCCAAGTGCGCATTTTGGTTGCGCGAAGTCCAGTTTTTGGGTCATGTGGTGAATCCTGACGGGATTATGGTGGACCCGGCGAAAGTGGAGGCGGTATGAAATGGAAGTCACCAAGGACGCCAACCGAGATCCACAGCTTCTTGGGTTTGGCGGGCTACTATAGAAGATTCATCCAAGACTTCTCTAAGATTGCTTCTCCACTAACTAAGTTGACCCAAAAGGATGTGAAGTTTGTATCGGGTCAAGCTCAAGAGAAGGCGTTCGAAGAGCTGAAGGCAAGACTGACTCAAGCTCCTGTTCTGTCATTACCTGATGGAAGCGAAGATCTGGTGGTTTATTCTGATGCTTCCTACTCAGGGTTGGGGTGTGTTAATGCAGAGAGGAAAGGTTATAGCCTATGCATCTCGACAGTTAAAGGTTCATGAGGTAATTATCCTACTCATGACTTGGAGCTAGCTGCCGTGGTCTTTGCGTTAAATATTTGGAGGCACTATCTCTACGGGACGAAGTGCACCATATTCACCGACCATAAGAGCTTGAAGTACTTCTTCGAGCAAAAGGATCTGAACATGAGGCAGAGGCGATGGTTGGAGCTTATAAAGGATTATGATTGCGAGATCCATTACCATCCAGGCAAGGCTAATATGGTGGCGGATGCCCTTAGCCGAAAGGAAAGGCCCGAACCGATTCGGGTGAAAGCTTATCAATTAATCATGACCTCTGATGTGATGAAGCAAGTCAAGGAGTTTCAAGATGAGGCATTGAAAGAAGATCATCTTAACTCGGAAAGAATGAGAGGTCTGGTTGGGGAATTGGGTGAAAACACACTCGGTGTTAGAACTCGATTCGGTCGTGTGTGGATTCCTCGTTTTGGGGATCTACGGGTGAAGATAATGGATGAAGCTCACAAGACTCGACAATCATTCATCCTGGTGCCACGAAAATGTACCATGACATGAAGAAAGATTATTGGTGGCCGGGGTGTGAAGCGTACGTGGTGGAGTATGTGAGTAAGTGCCTTACTTGCTTACAAGGTGAAGGCAGAGCATCAAAAGCCGTATGGGAAGATCCAACCTTGGATATACCGGAATGGAAGTGGGAGCACATCACCATGGACTTCATTACGAAGCTGCCACGTACTCCGAAAGGGTATGGTATGATGCCATAGGGTGATAGTTGATCGTCTGACAAAGAGCGCTCATCTTCTACCAAACCGCGAGACGTATTCATCTAAGAGGTTGGCTGATCTGTTCATCAAGGAAATGTAGCTCGTCATGGTGTGCCGGTGTCTATTGTGTCTGATCGCGACACTCAGGTTACATCTATCTAAATTTTGGAATGAAATTCCACGACGCTATGGGGACGAGGTTTATTAGCACAGCTATCATCCCCAACCGATGGTCAGTCAGAAAGAACCATTCAGACACTGGAAGATGCTCGGCATGTGTGATCGATTTTGGTGGAAGTTGGGATGACCACTTACCGTTAGCCGAATTCTCATACAAACAGCTATCATGCCAGCATTGGTATGCCACCATTGAGATGCTATATGGTAGGAGATGCAGACACCCGTTTGTTGGGGTGATATTGGTCAGAAGGAATTGGGGAGCGTCGAGGTAATTGAGGCTACGACGGAGAAGCTTGAAAAGATAAAGCCTTCATGAAGGCAGCCAAAGATAGACAGAAGTCGTATGCCGATAAGCGACATAGGCCAATTGAGTTCCACATGGGTGACGGCTTATGTTGAAGGTCTCACCTTGGAAGGGTATTATCAGATTCAGAAAGCGGGGCAAGTTGAGCCCAAGATATATAGGCCCTTTCTGAATCATTGCTCGATAGGGGAGGTGGCCTATAAATTGGAGTTGCCAGATGAGTTAAGTGGGATTCACCCGACATTCCATGTATCTCATCTGAGAAAGTGTATAGCTGATGAAGACATGATTGTTCCACTGGAGGACATTGAAATAGATGAAAGGCTCAATTATGTGGAGCAACCAGTGGCAATCATCGATCGTAAAGAAAAGAGGCTGCGAAATAAAGTGGTTCCTCTTGTGCGTGTACAGTGGAAGCACAGGAAGGGATCCGAGTCAACGTGGGAGACTGAGGAAGAAATGAGACAACATTATCCACGTTTGTTCGACGAATAATAGGTTTCGGGGACGAACCTATTTAAGGGGGGTGGACTTGTAACACCCGAATATGTATTATTTTGAAGCCGGTGAGGAAAGAAAAGAAAATAAAGTCCAAAAGTCGAGGGACCAAACTCGCCATCGAAAAAAAGTCGGGTGAGGGGAAGTATATAAGGGAGACGGCAGCCCTTACCCTCTCCCCCACACTCACAAATCAGCCAAAGAAAGGGGAGAAGAAAGAAAGAAGAGAAAAGGGGAGAAGAGAGAAAGAAGAGAAAAAGAGGAAAAGTGCCGGTTCGGCTTGGTTAGGGTCGCCAAAATCGTCATGAAGCAAGCCAAATCAAAGCCCTTAACGTTGTGCTCGTTTGTGTGAGTTCAAGAACCCCACTTTTACTTGTTTTCAAATGATTTTGGGGCTGAAAAGCATAAAAACCCGTTTTTGTATGTGTATGTGTTTGACCCATTTGGGTGTGATGTGTGTGATGCGTTTCGTGTATGCTTCCGGGCGTGTGTGAGCTTGTATGGTGTTATGGTATGCATCCCTAAGGTTTAGGATAGTCGATTTAGGCTTAAAATGGGTTTAGATGAGTTTGGAGGCCGAAAACCCTCAGCTACAGTCGGGATGAACTGCATTCTGCATTAGTTAGGGCTAGGCGACCGACTAGAGGCCGAATGGAGGCCATACAACCGATTAGGGTGCGATTGGGGTCCATTCGCACGATTGAAAGGCTAGTCACATGGAGGTCATGCGACTGAAGGTCCAGTCGCATATGTGCTCTTCCGCATTAATCCCATTCGCATGAGATCCATCCGCATTGTCCATTCGCACGACTGGATGTTCATTCCCATAGGTGTTCATCCGTATTAGTTCATTCGCATGATGTTTAGTCGCATGGAGGCCATACGACTGAAGGGTGTCCATACGCCCGAATAGGGCTGTTGTACCCGAGGAAGGTATAGATTGACTTCTGACTTTCGGGGGAAAGTGCAGATGTAAGTTTTGACGTAAAGGTCCCCATAAGAGCATGTAAGATGACGCTTGAGGCCTTAGAAAGCATGTTGGGCATGATGATGATGATGATGTTGCAAGCTTATGCACATTATGTATGTATGGTGTTGCCCTGTATGATATTGATGACTGTGTGTGTTATGTTCCTTGTTATGATGTATGTTTATCTTTCCCATAGCTTTACGTGTTATGATAAGGAATGAACGAAGTATTATGTAACGTAAAGTGAAAGATAATGAAAGAGGAACACGATGTTGAATGCATGCATTAATGACGAATGAAACGTCTTGCACGGATCGGATAACGGGTCCTTCTTTGTGATTGACCCTTAATGTAGAACCTCTACCGCTCACCCCTAGTACTGTGGCATACGTTTAGCTGTTCATTTATTGACTTCAGCCCAGTAGCTAAGACTGATGGTTACTCCTAGTACTGTGGCATACGTTTAGCTGTTCATTTATTGACTTCGGCCCGGTAGCTACGACTAACCGGGGTGTAGCACATGGTATTGGTACGGATGATGTCCGATGCGCAAGTAAAGTCATAAGAATGAATGAACGAATGAATGAATGAAGAAGATAATAATGATATTATCTATGTGTACGTACGATGTGTGATCATGTAAAAGTAACGAATGGTTTAAATGAAAGACTGTTTTAGTTTTCTGCTGCGATTTATGAAATACAAATGCAATTATACGTTTTATGTGCGATGGGAACCCAGCTGTAAGCGTCCCGGGAACGGGGCCTTACATCTGCTAACCAATCCATCCCAAGAACCAAATCAAAACCACCTAAGTTCATTACAAACGGTCTAACAGGAAACTTATGACCTTCTAGCTCCATATCACAACCCTCTAACATCTCAGAAATCTTGGTAGACTTACCTATGGCAGTTTCTACATGAAAGGGTGCATCAATACGTCTACTACTAACAGGCAACTTAGCACGAAAAGCAGCAGAAATAAAACTTTTACCGGCACCCGAATCAAATAACACAGAGGCTAAAGTTTGGTTCACTAGAAACGTACCGGACACAACATCAGGGTTCGTCCTAGCCTCCTCTTGTGTCATCGTGAATGCCCTGGCGCTCGCCCTTGGTCTTTCACCTCTACTTTTCTTTGCCCCGAAACCCTCGGCCCTTGGCTTCTTACAATCCCTACTCATATGACCCTCTTCACCACAGCTAAAGCACTGGGCCATATGACAGTCCCTGGCCATGTGCCCCAACTTCCCACATTTAAAGTACAAGTTTGACCCAAACCTACATTCCCCACTATGCTCTCTCCCACACCTACCACACTTCTTTGTACTCGCACCCGACGTGACCACACGGCGGTCATCCACCATCGCTTTCTTTTTACCCGTCGAGGCATCACCCCGACCAAACCTCTTTCCATTCCAGTTTCTATCACTTCCACTCTTCCGACTACCTTCAGTCACCACCACCACACCCCTTTCGTCATATAACCTCCCTGCCAAATCCACTGCCGACCTAAACGTGCTTGGTCGGGCAGCAATCATATGGCTGCGAATATCTGCTGGCAGTCCTGAATGTACCTCTTGATCTTCCGAGATAGAGCTGTCACCTGATCCGGCACCAGACGTGCCATCTCATTAAACTTTGTGGTGTACTCTTGGTGTGTCATTGTTCCTACTTCCAGTTGCAGAAACTCTCTCTCAACCTTCTTGAATCAAGAGACCTGATGAAACCTTCCACATTCTTAAATCAAGGGACCTGATGAAACCTTCCATTCTTAAACACCAGGTATCAAACTCATCAAGAGTGATCAGTGGGGACTTGTTCATGGTTCCAGTTTCCATGTCAGTTTTGGAAATGGCTGCCATTTGAAAAGTTTAGTATTTGTGTGTGTGAGGGATCTTAAGATGGTGAGATCTTATATCAAGAGCCTGAAAAGCTTTGATACCAAATGCAGAACATTGAAGGGTTATAGTTACAACACAACAACACAAAGAGAGATTAACTAAACTTTAATCTAACAGTAAACTGAATTCACCAAGATAAGATACTAAGAACACAAGTAATGCAAGAGACAGAACACAAAGAACACAAGTATTTGGTTTTCAAGAATGAAGTATATTGCCTTCTTTATGTTCTATTACAAGTGTAACAAAAGCATATTAGAAAGATACAAGAACATGAGATACTTATACTACATCCTACAACCGCTAGATACAATTGACTAGACACAAACAAAATCAATTGTAGAGTCAAAAGGCAGATTGTCTTTTGACTTGTGACTATGACATGCCATAGCTCACATCCTTATCTATTACAAAAGGAAAAAGTACATAAAGTAGAAAGTTACAGACTCAAGACCTCAATGTATAGTTACCAAAAGCATGGACCTTTTCACCAACTCATGTAAATTGGTGACTTGCAAAGGTGCAGCAGAAAGGTGTCCAGCTTTATGGAACAGTACATCAGATAAAGTATGTTACTAAAAGTCTTCTGAAGAAATCTATCTTCATGGGTTGAAGCTTTGGAAGACTTTGTCTCTAAGGATTCGGAAGACTTCATGTTTGGCTTCAGAAGATATTGGTCTTGGCTTCGGAAGATTTCACACTTAGAGTATTTTATGTTTCATGTGTGAAACTTCCTAAGCTTCTTCTTTAATGCACTTGTGCAGCATGCAGGAAGACTTAAGATGTTTAGGTTGCATCAGCCTCTTCATTAATCTCTACACCCTCAACTGGGGTTTATAGCTCTTGTTTCTTTTCCTTCACTTTTATTCTTCCTTTCCTGACTTTAAAAAAAAACCGGGTGTTACAAGTCCACCCCCTTATATAGGTTTCATCCCCGAAACTTTTATTCCTCAAACAATTATGGGTAATGCTGTCTCATCTCCTCTTTAGTCTCCCACATAGATTCAGATCCCTTCCTGTGCTTCCACTGTACAAGCACAAGATGAACTACTTTATTCATTAACCTCTTCTCCTTACGATCAATGATCGCCACCGGTTGCTCCACATAATTGAGTCGTCCATCTACCTCGATATCTCCTAGTGGTACAATCATATCCTCGTCAGCCAAACACTTTCACAAATCAGATACATGGAATGTCGGGTGAATTCCACTTAACTCATCTGGTTGCTCCAATCTATAGGCCACCTCTCCTACTCGACCAATAATTGGAAAAGCCCTATGTACCTTGGGCTCAACTTGCCCCATTTTTTGAACCGAATGATGCCTTTCCAATGTGATACTGTCAACATGACTCTATCACCCACCTGGAATTCAATCAGTCTTCGCCTCTTATCGGCATACAACTTCTGCCTATCCTTCGCTGCCTTCATATAGGCTTTGATCTTTTCAAGCTTCTCAATCATAGCCTCGATCACCTCTATGTTCCCTAACTTTTTCAGACCAATATCACCATAACAGACGGGTGTTCTACATCTCCTACCGTATAACATCTCATAAGGGGGCATACCAATGCTAGCATGATAACTATTGTTATATGACAACTTCGCTAACGGTAAGGGGTCATCTCAATTTCCTCCAAAATCAATGACACATGCTCGAAGTATATCTTCTAGCATCTGAATCATCCACTCGGACTGACCACCCATCTGAGGATGATAAGTTATGCTAATATGTAACTTCCTCCTTATAGCACCATGGAAGTTCTTCTAAAATTTAGATGTAAACTATGTGTCACGATCCAACACAATAGACACCGGCACAAAATGACGGGTCACAATCTCCTTAATATATCTGCCAACCTCTCGGATGAATATGCCTCGCGGATCGATAGAAAGTGAGCACTCTTCGTCAAATGATCAACTACCACATCTCGGATGAATAGATCTGCCAACCTCTCGGATGAAACTGTTGAAATTATTGAAGGAGATATTTGTTCCCTGTCATGTGCCTGAAGCATCCACTATCCATAATCCATATATTGTTATTCTTGTCATGTGGATGTCCCAACACATAATATGAGATGATTAGTTTTGATTGGAAACCCAAGCCTTGTTGGTCTTGGGATTTTCTAATTATGAGGATGATATTGAACCAAAGTTTATGCATGGGGATTCAATAGATGTTTGTGAAGAAGAGGATTGGGCTGCTGCATCTTCTTTGATATTCCATTCCATCCCTTGGTTTATTATTGTGGGTGAGCTTGATGAAGCTTCAGCAGCATGATATTCTTCTAATGTTTCATTCTTTTCAGAATTTGTCTTCACCACCTTTTCTTCCGAAGCATTCTTCTTCTAAGATAGTTTCAAGGGAACTCTCTTGTTTTCCTGACCCTTGACAGCTTTAACTTCGAAGCCATTTTCCCATCTAAAGAAGGTCTTTCTTTTAAAATCAACCTTGGTTTGAAAACAAGCTTTCCCCTTTTAATCACTTGAACCATTTGATATGGTCCAAATGAGAAATCTTACCTCATTCCTTCTCTTTTAACATTGTTTACATAATTTGCGCTACCAGGATTGTAGTAATAATCTTTAGCCATGTGCTTTTGCAAATCACACATTATCCAGGCAATCTTAATCTTTGAAAATTGCATTTTCTTGTTCTTCTTTTATTCATCTGCAATCTTTCCCTTTAACATCTAATCCTTTGGTAGAACAAGAATGTTCGTATTAGACACATTTCCTGAATCAGAGTTTCATACCACTTGAAATCCAGCTAATATGAACCCACCTTTTTGCTTTGGCTCTATCTTTAGCTTGGACTCAACCACTTTGTTGGCAGTTTTTCTGGCTAACTTAGCTTGGCTTCTTCTGGCTTTAGTGGTCATGGGTTGATCATCATCGGTAGGACTGGGTAAAATTACCTACTTCTTCCATGTCATGGTCTCCAAACCTCTTGATCTTCAGTACCACATCTTGGTTGTCTAGTAGACTCATAAGAGTGTGGTGGAGGAATTTCATTATTGCCCAACCCAGCATTGTCTTGATAACAAAGTTTGGAATGAGAGGATGATGGAAGAATGGCTTGGAAGTTTAACTCTGAGATAGCGTGCTTCCTTGCTTGAATCTCAGCTGTGACAAGCTAGGCTTGAGCCTCAGAAAATTTGAAATTAAATCCTTGATTTGAGTCATGTAGTTAGTATGTTCATGTTTTAACAAGGACACAGTTTTCTCTAACTCATCAATTTTCTTTTGATAGTCAGATTCAGCCCTTTTTAAAATCAGATTTTAAGATGTTTAAAAACTCAATGTCATATTTAATTTCCAAATTGTACTCCTGATATAACATAACCTTAGAAATACAAGTTGCAGTATAGAGATGTTCATATACGTTCTTGTCATCTGTTCAAGCCATGAGTGCTTGAGCAAGAGTCACATCCAGTACCATAAAGCTCTAGTCAACTTCTTGAGCTACAACTGTTGTTTCCGTCGACTTCCCAGTGGCTTTTGGTGTAGAAGGATGTTAGGAGGTGTGTGATGTTCCCGGATTTGACTTGGGAGCCTTACATTCCCTAGTAAAGTGACCAAGTTGGTTATAGTTGTAACATTTGGTATTTTTTTGTCAAACCCAAATTTGTTGTTAGTTGAGTTTTAAGGGAACTACCTTCCAGTTCTTTTGAAAAACTTCTTTGCTCGGTAAGTTAGCAAAGCCATTTGTTGGAAAATGTCGATATACTCCACATCATCTTGGCTAAATCACTCTAGATCATCAAAGCAATATTGATGATCACTAGAGTACCCACTTCCTGAGACAAAGGCACAACTCTCCTGCAAAGAAACTTGTTAAGCCTGTTGAGACCTTGGAGTCTCAGGGAATGTGATGTAGGGTCCTAAGGAGCAGAATGGTTGTTGAGAATATGTTAGGTACCGTTCGATCAAGAAGAAGGCTCGTGCAACCAAAACCAAATCACTTAAGTAGTTTTGTTGCTACATGCAAAGGCTTTTGATGCTTAGCATGGAACTTCCAAAGGTTGTAGAGTTCTTCCGAAGACAAAGTGAAAGATCAACTTCCGAAGACAGAACTCTACTTCCGAAGTCAAAAGCATGCGTCCAAAGATCAAGTCTTAGAAGAACAATCGGAAGACTACTTCCAAAGTATAAAGACAAAAGAAGCTTTCAAGCCTCGGAAGAAGTAGCCTCTTCCGAAGTATAAGTGGCTTCAGAAATACTTGTTCTTCCTAAGCCTTTTAACCTTCGGAAGACACTGCTATGAACCAGTGGACACAAATAAGGTCTTTGACACTCTACTGCAGACCTCTGATACTGTATGGCATCTTCTAGAGAGCCATGTAATTGACCATACATTATTTGACTGTTCACCTTTTATGATAGTACAAGTTACCAACTTTAGTTGGTGACAAAAGGTAAGTCTAGGACATGTCCTGACTACCATATCTCAGATAAGACTTTATCTAAGATACGTTAAACTATATTCTTGTAGTATAGGCTTTAGTTATAGCATCCCAGCTGGTATCAAAGTATATCCGGCTGTAGGTTGTATTATATATAGGTTCTCATTGTAACTCATTACACACTGCTTTTAAGAGTCTTGTAATATCTAAGTTGAGAAGCAATATGTAAAAGTACTTTGAAAATTACTTCTTGTGTTCCTTATTACTTACTATATTATGATCAACTCTTATTGACTCTATCTTTATCTTAGTGTTGTTCAAGTGAGTTTGAGAGAAAAACAAAGTGTAAGTGACTTTACCGATCCCACAATTGGTATTAGAGCTTTTTAGGCTCTTGATTGGATGATCTAACCATCCAAATCAACCTGTTTTTCACTCCTCCCTATAACTCACTCAATTAAAATGGCCCTTAACAAATCTGAAGTAGAGATGGGAACTATGACAAAGGCTCCCATCATTACTCCTAGAAATTTCAGGTCTTGGAGCAGAAGAATGGAAGGCTTCATTAGATACAAATACAGCAAAATGTGGAACTCCATTATCAACGGCCCGTACAAACCCAAGGTAGCTTCACCCGGAGGAAACGGTGCCATGATAAAAAAAGCTGTTGAACACTATTCTGACGAGGACCAAAAAAAGATGGACATCGACATCAATGCTATGACCATTCTTATGACTGCAATACCGAACTCCATTATGGTGGGGTTAGAGCATTGTAAAACTGTCAAAGAATTGTTTGATGCACTTGCTCAGATGTATGCAAACTCCAACGACTCCAAGAAGGACTCACTGAAGCAGCAGTTCGAGAACTTCACTCATATTGCTAGACAGACCCTCAGCTAGTAGTATTTCAGGTACATGGATCTTATTTCTTCTCTTATGTCTAAAAAGATTACTCCCGAACTTAGAGATCTTACAAGAAAGTTCATGAGTGCTCTTCCAAACGAGTGGACATGCTACTGTGTCTCTATCAAGAGAAGAGAAAACTTGAACACTCTTACTATGACTAAACTCTATGCATCCTTAATGGATATCGCCTAGAGATGGAGAGTAAGAAGGGCCACCAAACAAGCAGACCCATGAGTCTTCCTACTAGCAACGCTTTAATGGTTACAGAAGGCTTAATACGCCTACAACCTCAGCACTACCTGACTTAACAGTAGCCATCCTACTCTTCTGGACCATACATCACTTTTCTTGAGACTCCAAGGTCTCAACAGGCTCAACGCAATTCCTTTCAGGAAAGTTATGCCTTTGTCTCAGGAAGTGGATACTCTGGTGTATTAGTCCAGACGATGTAGAGTGTGTGGACATTGTCCAACAGATGGCTCTTTTAACATATAAGGCAAAGAAGTTCTTTAAGAGAACTGGAAGGCAATTCCCTCAAAACCCAACTACTAGCAACTTTGGGTTTGACAAGACCAAAGCAAAGTATTACAACTATAACCAACTTGGTCACTTTGCAATGGAATGCAAGGCTCCCAAGACCAATCCGGGAACCCCACAGGCCTCCACACATCCCTCAACCTCAAAGCCCACTGGAAAGTCAATAAAAATAGCTACAATGGCTCAAGAAGTTGACTGGAGCTTCATGGTACAGGATGTGACTCCTGCTCAAGCTCTCATGACCGGAACAAATGATAACCAGGTATATGAACATCTCTATAGTCCTGCCTTTATAGCTAAGGTTAAATTATATGGATTACAATATGGAAATTAGATCTGATATTGAGTCTTTAATATCTTAAAGTCTGATTTTAAAATGGCTGAATCTGACCGCCAAAAGAAAATTGAGGAGTTAGAGAAAACTATGTCCCTATTAAAACATGAACACACCAACTAGAAGACTCAAATAAAAGATATGATATCCAAATTGTCTGAGGCTCAAGCCCAGCTTATCAATGCTGAGGCTCAAGCCAGAATGCATGCTATTTCTGAGCAAAACTTCCAAGCTCTTCTTGCATCATCCTCCCACTCCAAACTCTGTTATCAGAACAAAGTAGGGTTGGGAACTAATGAAATTGCTCCACCACACTCTTATGAGTCTATTAGACAACCTAAATGTGGTACTGAGGAGCAAGAGGTTCCAACTGCTGATCCTTCCTCACTAGAGTTGAAGGATGAAGCAATAATAGTGGCCACCACAGGGAAGGAACAGGTAGATGTACCCATCTCTCCTAGTGAGGATCAAATCCTAACCGTTAAGGCTAGAAGAAGCAGAGCTAAAGCTGCTAGAAGAACTGCGAAGAAAGTGGTTGACTCCTAGCTGAAGATTGACCCAAAGCCGAAAGATGTCTTTATCTCAGCTGGATTCCAAGTGTTAGGTACTTCAGATTTAGAAAGGAGTCTAATACCAGCACACCTGTCCTACCAAAGGATCAAAAGTTGAAGGGAAAGGTTGTTAATGAAGAGAAAAAGCCCAAGAAACAGCAACCCTCATATTCCCAAAAGACTAACATTGCATGCATAATGTGTGGTCTGCAAAACCACATGGCTAAAGATTGTTACTATAATCCTGGAAGCACACATTATGCAAATAATGTTAAAAAAGAAGGAGTCTTGGAAGGTTTCACATTTGGACCTTATCAAACGGTTCAAGTGATGAAAAAGGGAAAGCTGATTTCCGAAGTAAGGTTACTTTCGGAAGAAACTCTTTCTTTCAAAGGGAAAATGGCTTCGGAAGCAAAAGCTACTAAGGTTCGGAAGAACAACAAAGCTCCCTTAAAACCATCCTAGAAGAAGACTGTTTCGGAAGAAAGGGTGGTGAAGGTTTCTTCCTAAAAGAAAGAAGCTTCTGAAGAATGCTCTGCTACAAAAGATTCTACAAGCTCATCCTCTATGATCAACCAAAGGATGGATTGGAAGATCAAAGAAGATGCTGCAGCCCAAACCTCTTCTTCAAAGACATCTATTGAACCCCCATGCATATCTTTTGGTTCAAGTATGTCATTATCCTTGGAAGAACCCAAGAACAGCAAGGCTTGGGTTTTCAATCAAACTAACAATCACATATTATGTGCAAGGACATCCATATGACAAGAACAACAATGTCTGGATCATGGACAATGGATGCTCCAGGCACATGACAGGGAACATATCTCTCCTTTTATAGTTTCAAAACTATGATGGAGGTCCTGTCCAATTTGGAGGTGAGGCCGGAGGATATATTTCTGGCAGAAGGAGTATATCCAATGGTAAGTTGAAGGTTGACAAAGTTCGGTTTGTCAAACAGCTTGAACACAATCTGTTAAGTGTTTCTTAGTTTTGTGATCAAAAGCACCAAATGCTTTTCACAGAACATGAGTGCATTATCCTTAAACCAGGGATGACCATCCCTCTGGAATTGGTGCTTCTTTGATCTCACAGGAAAGGGGATATGTACAAGCTAGATATGAACAATGCTTCCCCAATGGGTGAAGTATCATGTTTTTTTTCAAAGCTGATAGTGATGAGTCAACACTGTGGCATAATGGTATGTGTCATGTAAATTTTAAGACAATGAATAAATTGGCTGAAAATAACTTGGTACATGGTTTGCCTAAAAAGGAGTTTTTCTGCAAAGATGATTGTGTTGCATGCCTAAAAGGGAAACAACACAGGAGATCTCACAAATCCAAATGTGTTAACTCTATCACTACTCCATTACACTTATTGCACATGGATCTTTTTGGTCCCACAAGTATAATGAGCATTGGAAGGAAATCATACTGCCTTGTGATAGTTGATGATTTTACAAGATTCACATGGGTATTCTTTTTAAGTAAAGATGAAACTGCTGAAACATTAAAATTTTTTATTCTTAAAATAGAAAATCAAATTGATCACAAGGTTAAAATAATTAGAAGTGATCAAGGGACTGAGTTTAAGAACTTCGCTCTTGACTCATTCTGTAACTCAATAGGGATAGCTAGACATATAGTGCTCCCAGCACTCCTTAACAAAACGGTGTTGCTGAGTGGAGGAACAAGACACTTATTGAGGCTGCTCGAACTATGCTAGCTGATTCAAAACTACCTCTAACATTCTGGGAGAGGAAGTCAGCACTGCATGCTATATGCAGAACAGAGTACTTGTTGTTAAGCCACATGGAAAAACCCCTTATGAGCTATGGAACAAGAGGCCACCGTTCATTGGCTCTCTAAGGTCCTTTAGCAGCAAGTGTACCATACTTAACACAAAAGACAATTTAACAAAATTTGCTGAAAAGTCGAAGGATGCTATCTTTGTTGGATACTCTTCTAGCTCCAAAGCATATAGGGTATACAACATCAAGAATCAAAAATTTGAGGAGTCATCCAATATAGTTGTTAATGAGCAGACTTCTTGTGTTAGGGGAATGTCCCTCATCATATCTTTGATTTAGAATTGTTTCCAAACTATTCTAAACCTTCTTGTGAGAATGTTTCAATTGGAACAGGTGCTCAAAATGATGTTCATGCTGTTGCTGATGATCAACTGTATGAGCTACCCAGATCTCGTCAAAATTCTCCAACAGCTGCAATAAATCATGCTCCCACTATTCACAGATCAGACATCATAACCATATGAAGGAATAGTGAAGCTTCAACAAGTGAATCACCTATGGATCCCCAAAACTCATCAGGTGATCCTACACAACACGTAGCTGATAAACATAGCATCTTAAAGGAACAGGCAACTATTGATGCTACTCTACAGCCAACCATTGATGATGTTTATCACTCATTCAATCAATCCTCATTAAATGGTTTTGAAACAGCAGCTGGACAGAGTGTTCCAGTTCCTGAGCAAAATATGTCCAACCTGGATCTATCTCTACAACTGGAAGTGATTGCTCGTCTTAGGATTCATAACACTCATCCAACTGAGAACATCATAGGGGATGTCTCTCAAGGTGTGAGAACAAGAGGACAGACTCATCATGTGAATGTCCGCTTGCACTCATAATTTGTATCCCAGATGGAACCCAAGAAGGTAGAAGATGCCTTGAAAGATAGTAGTTAGGTTGAGTCAATGCAAGAGGAGCAGCTTCAATTCAAGAGATAATAGGTTTAGAACCTATGCCTGCTACCATCCAGTAAAGTAACCATAGGGACTAAATGGGTTTTCAAAAACAAGAGAGACGATAGATGCTTGATCATCAAGAACAAGGTAAGACTAGTGGTTCAAGGATATACCCAAGAGAAAGGAATCGATTATACTAATTTCTTTGCACTTGTTGCAAGACTTGAGGCAGTTAGGATCTTCCTTGCTTATGCTGCAGCCAAGGACTTCAGTGTTTACCTACTTGATGTCAAGTGTGCCCTTCTATATGGGAATATAGATAGGGAAGACTATGTATGCCAACCTCCTGGATATGAAGACCCACAGCACCCCCACTATGTGTGGAAATCGAATAAAACTCCATATCGCTTGCACCAGGCACCTAGGCTATGGTATGAAACTCTGTTTCAAGTTCTTCTGAAGAATGGCTACACTAGAGGTACCATTGACAAGACTCTCTTCATTAGAAAGTCTGGAAAGACATTTTTCTTGTTCAAGTCTATGTCGATGGCATCATATTTGGTTCTTCAAATGACCAAATGTGTAAGGACTTTGAAAGCATTATGAAGAAAAGGTTTGAGATGAGTTCCATGGGAAAAATGGAGTTTTTCTTGGAATTCAGGTAAAGAAAATGAAGGAAGGGTTTTTCATTAATCAATCTAAGTATGTCTCTGACATCTTAGAAAGATTTGAGATGAAAGATTATAAGCCGGCCAAGACACCTATACCCAGAAACCACAATCTTTGTCCTGACCTTGAGGGGGAGGATACTGATCAACATCAGTATAGGGCAATTATTGGTTCTCTGGTATATCTCATAGCTAGTAGACCTGATATCATGTTTGCTACCTGCATCTATGCAAGATATCAGGCTTCTCCAAAGGTGTCTCACCTAGCTGCTACAAAGAGAATCCTCGAATACCTTAACGGAGCACCTAAATTAGGTCTCTGGTATCCAAGAAATAGTGATTTCAATCTCTATGGATACTCTGACTGTGACTATGGTGGCTGGAACATTGAAAAGAAATCAACATCAAGAGGATGTCAATTTCTTAGTGGAAGGATCATCTCATGGCAATGCAAGAAACAATCTTGTGTCTCTACATCAACTGCTGTAGCTGAATACATTGTTGCTGCGAACTATTGTGCTCAGTTAATATGGATTCAGAACCACATGTCAGACTATGGATTCAACTTTATGAGTACTTCTATCCATATTGACAACAACAGTGCTATCTCCATTACTGAAAATCCAGTGAAGCACTCCAAGACAAAGCATATTAATATCAGGTATCATTTCATTAGAGATATTCATGAGAAAAATCTGATTAAGCTAATCAAAGTTGATTCAAATGAGCAATATGCTGACTTGTTCACTAAAGCTTTTGATGAACAAAGATTCAAGTATCTCATAACAGCTATTGGGATGATAAACATTGATTAGCCTACCTCTTTTGAAAAACTTTTTAATATGTAATGTCCTAGGTCAATACAATTTAAGCCTTGTTACAAAATGCTCTCTCTGAAATTTTATAAGTATAAATTCCTTCTGAAGAGAAATTAACCCTCGGAAGTTATTTTCATATCTTCCGAAGAAAATTTTCTCAAATGATAACTTTCTTCTCGGAAGAGTTTTTGGTCTCGGAAGAAGCGATTGATTTCATATCAGATCTACTTCCGAGGCTTACACACACTCTCCATTCGGAAAGCAATCCTGACCTTCGGAAGCAAAGTCTTTGCTTCGGAAGTAAGAGTTGCCTTCGGAAGACAAATTACCTTCGGAAATTTTTTATATTCGGAAGAGAGATTTTAGTGTGTAACGGAAATATCTTGGGCCCCACACTATAAAAAGCAAAGATTTTGTTAATGATGTCGGATTATTTAACTGATTTTAATCTTACCACTATTGTCATTTCTTCCACTAAAACATCCTATCACCTTATCCAAACCCCCATTAACACCTTTCCACCCTATTTTAAATAATCCTGACCATTCACTTTCATCTTCTTACTTGAAAGTTTTAGTGCCCTAAAGATATCTCTCCACTCTAACTTTACCCAAGCTCAAATTCATCTGCATTCACCTTTTTCCAATGGCACGCAACCCTCAGCACAACCAAGTCGCACTTCATGATTCTTTAAGAGACGTTGACTTCTCTCAAATCATCTCCTTTCTCACCCAATCATCTTACTACACAGCCCTTACCGTTAACCCCACTGTTTACTCCAATCAAATGGCCGAATTTTGGGAAAATGGTCATGTCGAAACCCTAAACGAAATTCATGTACTAAGGTTCAGCATTTGTGGACAAGAGTTGGTCATTACTGAACAACTTATCAGGGAGCATCTCGAGCTTCATGATGAAGGAGCTCCTACTGAATTCTCCAAACAAGATTTAGACAGCACTTATATCCTCATGGGATATGGTGGAGACGTGAGCAGGTCGACAGTCTACAAATTCAACTTCTCTTACAACTGGAAGTTCCTCCTGCACGTTATCCTCCACTATCTATCGAACAAATTTGGGGGATGGGATCAAATCCTGTATGAACTAGGATGCTTAGTTCATGGATTGGTGAGAGGCCTCGCCTTCAATTACTCAAGATTTGTGTTCACCAATCTGATTGGGAATCTTCAATAGGAGACATTGTCTATGTATCCCAGATTCATTCAACACATAATCAACTGTGAGTTGGACAAGAGTACGCTTGTCTGTGTAGTTTCTCTGACTGTCCCTCACATGAGGCCTACCATCTTCAAGACTTTGAAGAAGGTGTCCACCAACTTCACTAGAAGGTACACTTCTCTGCTTCCAGGTATGATTAAGAGCATTGCTCCTGGTGACATCCGAGTTCACCCCACAGGTGATAAACCCACACCAGCAACCACCACCTCAATACCAACACTGCCTTCTCTACCCATCACCATCACATACCAGAGACGCCCCAAACGAATTCTTTTTCAATCTACTTTGATTGAGCAAGCCCCTCCTGTTCAATCCAAAAAGACTAGAGTGGAAACATGGGCTCCCACTCAGTCTAAGGTCTCACCATTCTTCTCATTTGACCTCAATTTGGGTTTTGTGTCTCCTCAGTCTCAAACCCATGAGCCCGACACCCAAACCAACAGCCCTCATGATGAGTATTTACACTCTTGTGAGCAGCCAAAAAGGGACAGCCCCACCAAAGGCTCAATGCCTGTAGACGTTGACAGAGGTCCCGGGTCAGTAGGCTTAACCTCCTTATCTTTCACTGACCTTCTCTTCAAAACTGATGAAGAGATAACATCTCTCCAAGGCAATAAATTTGATCCACAACACCCTCTCCAAGATTAACAGAGCCCAGAGAGATCCCTTATCTCTAGCCCCCATCAGCAACCTATAACTGAGGTGAGTCCCACTGATGTGGAAGGGACTCATGCAGATTCAGCTGCCACTACAGAAGGTGCCTCAATGGACCCTATGGACAGTGGTAACATATCTGAGACTGAATATGTGGAAACCATGTCTTTTGAGGACTCTGAAAGAGACATCATTAAGCAAGGAAACCAGGGTGCCAAGAAACCACATCTAGTGGTGAGGCTGAACATACTAGGTATGTTACCTCATCTCCCCATGATTCTTCAAAAGAAGATGAGGGAAGCATGCAACTCCTCATAAAAGACCTTTTGTCTAAAGTCTCAAACCTTGAATCCTTGTTTAACACTTTAGAAGAAAGGTCAGCCACTCAACAACTTGAAATTGACAATCTCAAGGCTAAACTAGCTGAGAAACAGACTGAGAGGTCTCTTAGGCATGTACCTGTTCAGGTCTCCTTGACCTCTTCCTCCAGCTCATCTAGCTCTCAAGTTGATGCTACCAAAAAGGGGGAGAATGTTCAGAGACAAACACTTGAGGACCCACAGATTCAGACTTTAACTTCAACATCTTTTACTCCAGTCACCACTTTGTCAGAGCCATCTCAAGTTGTACTTCAAATTGGCCCAAAGATGCTTAGATATCTCTACAGACTCTTCACCATGTTTTTGTTAAGATCCTCTACTGATCAGCCAAGCCAAGATGCTGCAATGATTTACTTCGGAGCTTTAGACGCTTACTGCACCTTCTACCACTGTGGAAGAAGTTGGTCCACCTAAGGTCCACATGAAACCTAAGATTTATTTCGAAGGGGAAATGAGGACTGATGGCCCAACAACTAAAATAATCGGGACAAAATCTGCATTTCCTCAAACTTTCGAAGCTGAAGTTAAAGCCTCAGAAGAACAAGCTGAATATTCCGAAGCTGAAATGGAAGCTACGGAATGACTGTTCAAGATGTTCGAGGAATTGATCATCACAGATGCAATCCTAGAAATGGCATCTGAGGTTAACAGTGAGGACTTTCTGGATCTACCTCTATCCCAGACACCCTCTCTGCCTCTCTGACAATCATAATCCACTCTCCAAGAACCAGCACAGTTAGGCTTTTCAAAGGATAACAAAAGGAAAAGGAAAATGACTGCGGAAGAGCATCAGGAAGATGAGAAGATTGAGATATTAAAGAAGAAAGGAAGACTTGCAACTGGGAAGTTGCTAGCTGCCAGTACAAAAGCAGCTGCAGCCAACCAAGAGGTTGTCAACAACAAAAGGAGAGAAGAGATAATTGATTAGCTCATCCAATTGGGAGCTGCCAATGAAGAAACACTCCTGCTACCACTAGAGGAGTTGGTGAATCTGGAAAAGGAAACTAGGCTAAAACATGAGAAACAACAACAAGTAGCCAAGTTGGCCTTAGAGAAAGAGAAAGAAGAACAGAAGGAGGCTGACTTGTAGCTGAGGAGAGATAGGATAAAGTTCCTAACCACAAGAGGCTTCAATCTTCAAGAACTCCCTCCACACAACAATGAAACGATCCTCTGGCTCTACAACAAAGAGCAGGATCAAATAGAGAAAGAGAGAAGAAAGGCTGCAAGAGAAAAGCTAAAGGAAAGGAAGAAGAAGGAGGAAGAAGCAAGGGTCACTGCAACCAGGAAGCTCAGTGAGAAGGCCTGGATGAAAGACTATCTCCGGGCTCATGGCTTCTCTCAAAGGCAGGTGGGTCCCATGTTAGAAAGGACACTCCAACGGATTGTTAGCAAAATCAAGGCTGACATCCACTTGGGAAAGAGAAAAGAGATGTATAGGGGATGACCTTCACTGCAACCACTCAACCATAACCTGAACCCTCATCCTTACCTTTCACCATCAAAACCAAGCCTTTCACCCCTGAACCCATATCATTACCCACATCCAATTCATCACCCCAACCACCTAAACTTCCCATCCTATAACCAAAAACACTTCCCAGAACCTCTGAACCACAACCTACCCAACAACTATCCAAACCATCCCCTCAGCCTTCTCAACATCTCTATCTTAAGGAGGTCAAGGCAATCAAGACTAAGCGCACCAACTGCACAACGTTGAGCGAAGTCTCATGTGAGGAAGACTCTGTCAATATCACCTATGTTGATTGATCTTCATGTTCCCTCACAAGAAACAAAATCCTTGATTTGCCTAGAGGAACACTATAACAGGCTGCTAGACTTCTAGGCCTTAACTCAGATTCACTAGATGATGAAGAAAAGAAACTTAGAAGGAAACTGGTGACTCTACTGGATACAAAGAAAGAGGACAAGATTCCTAGTCAGCCTCTTGCGCCTAGAAAGAGAATAATCCAGTGGAGGTTTGATGAAACTTCTCAGAACTTTGTTGTGGAAAGGGAGAATGGCGAAGTCAACAGACTTAATGCAACCTCTCTGTTACACTCCATCAGATTTGATATTGCTGAGTTAGTAGAGAAGCCATTCTCCAACCCCTCCAACTCCGAAACTGCTTCACTTAATCGAAATCATCTTAGCAGTCTTCATCTAGCCAAGCTAACTGCAAAAGCTAAGATTGAAGAAGAGTTGAAGTCGAGAAGACAGGAAGACAAGGAAAGACCTCCTACCAAGGGTGCTTCCTTTCTACAGATGGTGGAGGGTCCCAAATTGGAACCTACAGTTAGATGGGAATATGATTACAGTTCCCATCAACTTACTCTTTTCAGAGGGTACACATCATCCAAGGTGACAGACTGGACATCTTATCTACCAAGGATTTGTACAAACTTCTCAGCACCACATCAGGGAAAAACAAGGAAACAGATAAATATCTACTCTCCTTGGTGCTAAAAGTTTTGAGAAGTAGAAACAAGTGAGGTTTTGGTAGCATCCGCCAAGGGGGAGTTTGTTGGATGAAGAAGGCTGGTGTAACCAAAACCAAATCACTTAAATAATTTTGGTGCTACATGCAAAGGCTTCCGAAGCTTAGCATGGAACTTCCAAAGGTTGTAGAGTTCTTCCGAAGACAAAGTGAAAGATCAACTTCCGAAGATAGAACTCTACTTCCAAAGTCAAAAGCATGCTTTCGAAGATCAAGTCTTAGAAGAATAATCAGAAGGCTACTTCCAAAGTATAAACACAGAAGAAGCTTTAAAGCCTCAGAAGAAGTAGCCTCTTCCGAAGTATAAGTGGCTTCGGAAATACTTGTTCTTCTGAAGCCATTTAACCTTCTGAAGACACTGCTATGAACCAGTGGACACATGTATGGTCTCCGACACTCCGCTGCAGACCTCTAATACTGCATGGCATCTTCCTAAAGAGCCATGTAGTTGACCATACTTTATTCCACTGCTCACCTTTTATGATAGTACAAGTTACCAACTTTAGTTGGTGACAAAAGGTAACTCAGGGACGTGTCCTGACTACCATATCTTAGATAAGACTTTATCTAAGATACCTTAAACTATATTCTTGTAATATAGGCTTTAGTTATAGGATCCGAGCTGGTATCAAAGTTTATCCGGTTGTAGGTAGTATTATATATAGGTTCTTATTGTATCTTATTACACATTGCTTGTAAGAGTCTTGTAATATCTGAGTTGTGAAGCAATATATAAAAGTACCTTGAAAATTACTTATTGTGTTCCGTATTACTTACTATATTGTGATCAACTCTTATTGACTCTATCTTTATCCGAGTGTTATTCAAGTGAGTTTGAGAGAAAAACAAAGTGTAAATGACTTTAACCGATCCTGCAGGTCTACTGACGTTAGGTGGGTCCTAAGACGTCAGCAACCATTAAAGCTTTTCTAGTAAGAATGCTTGAAGGTTTGTTCATCTAATGGCCTTTCTTGTTGTCAATCACTACACGGTATCCATCAAGGATGCCATATAGTTCAGTCATGGTGAGGGAGTTTAGATTTTTTGTCTTCTTGACAGAGACATAGTATAACGTCCACTCATTTGGGATATCTCTCAATTCAAGTGATATCTCTCAATTCAAGTGTGATCTCTCAATACACGGGTAATTCCCAAAGAGTGAAGGGAAGAAATAATATCCATGTACCTGAAGTATTGCTAGCTAAGTGTCTCTCCAGCAATGTAAGTGAATTTCTCAAATTGTTGCTTCAGTGAATATTTCTTTGAGTCATTGAAGCTAGAGTACATTTCAGATAATGCATCAAATAATTCTTTAGCTTACCTATTGTGCTCAAGCTCCACCATAATGGAGTTTGGTATAACAGTAATAAGAATAGTCATAAGAACAGTCATGGCATTACTGTCAATGTCCATCTTCTTCTGGTCTTCATCAGAGTAGTATTCAATGGCTTTCTCTATCATGGCTTCATTTCCACCTGGGGCGGCAACCTTTGGTTTGTACGGGCCATTGACAATAGATTGCCATATTTTTCCATCTTGATACCTGATGAAACCTTTTATGCGTCTGCTCCATGATCTAAAGTTTTCAGGGGTGATGATAGGTGCTTTAGTCATCGTCCCCATCTCAACTTTAGATTTTTTATTAAGGGCTATTTTAGAGTGTGGTGAATAGAGGAATAAATAAAGATTGATTTAGATGGTAAGATCTCATAATCAAAAGCCTAAGAAGCTCTGATACCAATTCCAGGATCTGTTTTGTGTCACCTAACACTTGGTTTTTCTCCCAAACTCAATCACACATACTAGTTTAAAAGAAGCAGAATCTTTTCGAAGAGTTGATGATAATATACTAAGTAACAAAGAACACAAAGAGATAATTTTTCAAGGTACTTGTATATATTACTTCTCAACTCAAAGTATTACAAGACTATTACAAGCATATTATATGAGTTATAATGAGAAACTATATATACTATCACCTACAGCCGAATATACTTAGATACCAGCTGGAATCCTATAACTAAAGTAAATACTAAAAAGCTATAGTAAAGGCATCTTAGATAATTTCTTATCTACTATTTGGTAGTCATGACATACCCACGACATAACATTTGTCACCAACTAAAGTTGGCAACTATACTAACTGGTAAAGGTGAACAACGGAATAAATTACCGTAAACTATATGGGATTTAAGAAAACACCATATGGTATATCAGAGGTCTGCAATAGAGTGTTAGAGAGACCCTAATTATGTCCACTGGTTCTTATTAGATGCTTCTAAAGGTTAACTAGCTTTAGAAGAACTTGTTATTCCGAATCCACTTATACTTCAGAAGTAGCTACTCCTTCCGAGGATTCCTTGAGACTTCATTCTTCGGAAGTTGTAGTCTTCATTTCTTCTAAGTGTTGAAGCTTTAGAAGAGTAGAGACTTTGTCTTCGGAAGTTGATCTTGCACATGTTTTCGAAAGAACTCCATTTTTCTTAAGAAGTTCAATATTTAGCTTCGAAAGTCCTTTATTTGTTGTACCATAATAGTCTAAGTTTTTGGTTTTAGTTAACCAACCTTTCTAGATCCAACAAAAATAAGATTAGTTTGTCAAACCTAAAATATTTTTAGATGATCCAGAACCTTAACAACAACCATAACATTAACAACAACAACTAGCAAGGTACTAACATCAACAACTAGCAGGGTACCAACATCAAGTTATAACTGTTTGTAATCATCCTAAACACTTGAAGATGTTCCTCAAAGCTCTATTCAATAGTGTTAACCCATTTTTGATGAAGAAATTGATAGAAGGTTTAATGATATCTTTGATTTTGAGATGATCGGTGATGATATAGGAAATGGGTCTTACATTCTACAAGAGAGATCAAAATCAACTACCAAACCTACTAATCGTACCACCATCAAAGTTGAAATGGATTTTATTCCTAAAGACTCTCCTAAAACTAAAAAAAGAAAGAAGACTGTTGCATGAAAGAAAGTTATTAATGTAAGTCGTGGATGTGATAGACAAATAGGGAGAGGTGTTATACTCACAAGACCTCGAACTCCAATGACCATTGCTTCAATAAACATTGAGACTTTTGCAATAGAAGATGATGTGGTATTCTAGTTAATATAACTTAGCCTACTACAATAACCAAGACTTCTTGTATATCAAAAGTAAATATCCAATACACTCCTTATAGATACCAAGATAAAGGTGTGTCATTTGATGTTGAACACCTTATCAACACTCTTCCTGAGCAAAGATAAACACTTTAACTTCATCAAATTCTCCACACATCACACTACAAAATTAGAATAAAGGGTTAGTTTACTAAAGAGATAGGTGTTTGAAAAGACGAACTAATTGAGATGCTTTAGTTAGATTCACATTGGAAAGAAAAGTAGATAAATACTATTGAGCATCAGATCCAGTTCTTGCATAATTATGTTCAAGTTATGGATACTCAATTTAAGCATTCATAGCTCGGTCTACAACTCAAATGTATCATCAAGAACCAATGAGAACCTTAAATCTTGAACAACCAAGCAGACACAAATTGATGATCCTAAACTAGTTATTGATATTCAAGTTACTAGAGATACTATCTATCCATCATTTGTGATAGAGATTGAGCAAACAGAGACTGCTATAGTAGATCTAGATCATATTGTAAAGAGAATATTATGTTTACTATCATCAACACCTGACATAAGCTTTTGATGATATGATATAAAACGTAATTATCACTCGAGAGCATGTGGTAAAAATTAATCAAGCGGATGATGAAAATGATGTACTGGATAAGGTTGAATATGATTATAGTGATGATGATGGAAAAGATGATGATGATAATGAGTACAAATATGATTGGAAATGAAAGAAGAAAGATGATGATGGTGATCAGGATGGTTACTTGGGTTCACTTATAGGTCCTTCTTATGATTAAGGATTTGAACATGTCTTTGGACCAAGTCCTGACGATCAAGATGATTATCGACTCTTTGATCTTGTGACTAAAGAGTTGTATGAGAAGAAATTATATACCTTTCAGCAGCAGACATTGACTGAAAATTCTATTAACAATTTGGACCATTTGATTATCTGGATGAGCAATAGATTACACAAACATTTTTGGAAACAATCTGAAATATCTAATTTCAAATATACTTTTAAAGGAAGGAGAAATCCCAAATACATCATGGGGTTTAGCAAACAACTGCTCTAGTTGAGTCTTCATAATTGACTAGGAAGACAACTATGCGACAATTGGTAACATTGAGATATTTTTTCCTCCACCACCAGTCTAGATTCAAACATTGAGACACTCTAAACCATTCACTAGATTTTGGTGTAGCAAAGCAGTTATGAGTTAGGCATATAATGATGAAAAAAATATGTTTGTAATCAAGGGAAGAGTTAGAGCTCTAGAGTATTATCAATAAGAGTATGGTTTTCACATTTTTATAGCTTCAGATCGATATGCTATGGGAAGAGTGCCATTCTTAAATCCGAGCAATTATGGCAAGCTTAGTAGATATAGAACATGATTTGGAGATAAAGCAAGTCTAACTTAAAAGGCTTTTAGACTGCTATGTCTAAAGTAATAAAAGATGAGACATGAATAAACACTGATGCTTCAATAAAGATGAGAGTGTTTAGGCATTCCAGATATGCAAGGAAGTGTCCAATCCATGGTCATGTGCCAATAAACAATTTATTGTGGTTAATGAAATGGGTTTGTATAAAAGATACCAGGCTTGTGGTAATTTATAGTTTTGATAAAAAAAATACCATATCATTAACCCTGTTGTTCTATCAAAGTTTGGAATAGAGAATTTGATGAAGCTTCAGGCTTGTCCAATAGATACACATGAACTAGTTCTTGTCATTATTGTTTAATCTGGTTTGTTGATTACGGAGGCCCTAAAAACAAGATGTATATTCTGGAGGCAATTATAAAGTTTTTGACGTGGATTTTGATAATTTAATTCATTAATTCTAGGGGAGATTATAGGGATGAAACCTAGTGGCTCAAGATATCAAAAGCAAGCTTTTGAAGATAGAAGTCTCCACGCGAGAACTAGTTACGCTGTGAGAAGATGTTCTCACGTGAGAATACTTGTTTAGTATGAATAGGTGTTTGTTATGTAATTTGTCACACCTAAAATTTTCATTACTTAACCATTTTCTCTCTAGAATATTATTATTGTTTATTTATTTATTTTTTCATCTTAATTTGTGTTTCTTATTTAATCTAACTATGCAATATTCATTCCCCTTACAATTTATGCACATTTTATGTCGTTTATGTACTGTTAAGTTCTTCATACTTTATTTTCTCATTTTGGGAATTATTATTTATTTTCGTACATGCGTGTTTGGTTTGTGAAAACGGAGAAGTATGAAATATAGACAAAAATATAAAAAACAAGCAGGGACTAATAGTCTAATTCTTTGTAGTGAGTATGATTAAATCGAATATTAATTATAGTATATAACACATTCCTGTAACAAATAATCACATGTATAGATTTCCATAATCTAGAACTTGTTAAAGAATCAATCAATTAGTTTGATAAACCAGCCGAAAATGTCACTCCAGTCGCTGGTAACCATAATAAACCATCAATAAACCGACGAACTGTGAATGAATCAGCCGTTGATGCATCCATGTTCAAGTGGTAACCAGGCCATCGAATCCGCCCCGATAATGCTGCACCTGGCCCGTAATTCTTGTACTCCCCATACCATAATGTGCTCAGTGCAAAGTTCCCATACCATTCTAGCCACCCTCGTGGCTGAACCATTGAGCTCATATAGGTGTTCATGAACACAGTCCTTGAATATTGTTTCCATGGCCTCCCCAAAAATGTTGGTTTTGTGGCATAAACAAAGCTATCTTGGATTGAAAACCCTGTGTTCTGATTAGGGTTCTTTCGGCCTTGAGCTGTGATGGTCACCTTTTGAAGTGGTAGAGGCTCCCTTGTGTAAATCTTGCAATTTTGGAAAACGGTTGCGCCATTACCAAATATGAAATCTATGGTTCCGTATATACTACATTCGCGGTAGAATTGCCGAAGAGAATGGGCGTAGAGGGTATCTTGGTAGCCCTCCATGCTGCATCGAAAGAATGCAGACTGATCAGAGTCCACACGCAGTGCGACACCTTGGTGGTTCTGAGGACCAGCCGTGTTGCGAAAGGTGATGTCCCTTGCTATAAATCCCTTGCCAGACACCGCTTTAAACCAACAAAAATGTAAATGTAAATAAATCATTTAATACATATTAAACTTTAAAAAGTGAGAATATATTTCCATGAATGACTTTGAAAAATGTTAATTGAAGTGCTTTCTTTATTACTTTTTGTTATTGAATCTTGGGACTTTGAAGAGTTAAGCTTTCCTTAATTAGTTGAGAATAGTATTAGTTTCCATTTATTATTTCCTTCTACATTTTTAGAACTCAATTTGGGTGTTCTTTTTTATCATTATAAATTTAATAGGCAATTACATGTCTTCTCCTATAAATTTGTAAAATTACGTATCTCTCAAAAAATGCACCTGTTACTAGCTATATAACCTGTTACTAGTGTGTGATTAGGATGGGTGGTGTGTGTTGAGTTCTTTCTAACCATATACCACTTTGATCACTAGAAGGGATCCATAAAAATAATAAAATGTTTTGAGATAAGATATTAATTAGAAACATGCGTATTAAAGCAGTTGAATAAATAATATTAATAGTTAGTAACGTAAATTTAATAATTATAATACAATATAAATAAAAACTATATTATTTTTTCAGACTTTGTTATAGTATTTTCGTTTTTTGGAAATAAGAATTGAACATTTTGTTGCAAAACAAACCGTTTTTGAAAAATATTATTTTTAAAACTTTTCAGACTATAACTTTGAATTTTAAATTTTTTTATGATTTTGCTTTAAAATGTTTTTCTATTAAAAACACCGATTTTAAATTTTTTTCTTAGTTTTAAAAGGTTTTGATGTTTTAGTATAATTTCCTAATGTATAAAATTTTGTTAGTCTATTAATTACGTATATAAAAAGATTTTTCTTAAATTATTAAAAGTTATTTTAGTATCAAAATAAATTCATATGTATCATTGGTAGTTAATTAATTACATATTAGAAAAAAAGCAAATCAATTAAAAGTTATAATTCTAAAATATATCAAGTGTTGAATCAAAATCTTTTTTAACATAATTGATAGATAAGACGTCTAACGAAAATCTCTATTGGGACTTTCCATTGATGTTGCAGTGTTTTGGGTAAAAGGATTCATTATTTTAATTTCATGAGAATTGCATATATCTTCTCTTTATATCAAAATTATATATATATATATATATATATATATATATATATATATATATATATATATTATATATATATATATATATATATATATATATATATATATATTTTGAAATATAAGTTTTTAATACATAAGTAAAATGCTATAAAAAAATTACTTAGAAAAATATCTAAATTTACAAGTTTAAAGTGGTAGATATGTAATTACCTTTTCCAATCCTATGTGAGGTATTATTTGTCGTGTCCGACTAGTTTTTGTTACAATGGGCATATGGGGGATGGTGTTCGCACGATTGTACCGGTTTTAGGTGTTAACCAATAATATAGCTCACACTATTATTGGTATTGATTGTGTATTAGTTATTCATTGTTTATGTTTAGAATAAGTGATTTAGTCAATTTTTCTCTAATTTATATCTCTGTAACTACTTCCATCCTTGTATTACTTATAGGGATGGTTTATCATTTTAATAAACACGAGAATATTGTGAATATCAAACACTTTCATTACGATGTGTTTGACTGACCTAAAAATCGCTAATGTGAGAGCGGACAACTAGCTATAACGCTGTGTAACACGTTTTTACTATCTATACAGCATGGTGGCACCATAAGGTTTTAAAAACGTGGTCAAATGGCTTTGCACAAAAACTTTAGTCGAAATGTCATTCATGTCTTTTAAAGGGTTAAGTTGTTGAACAAAATCATTTCCTAGTATCTTATAATAATCGATTCATGCAATATGTGTAATCAAGCACTAGAAAATACTATAAAGACCTAAATACTACATTGTAGTAAACTAGTCGTAGTGGGTTAGTGCTTCTTACCAACAGTGGCTGTTCGAAACGTTGTCCATCCTTGCATGAAATTCCGATCTCCGGTCACCACTGTAGCTCCAATGCCATCCCCAACAAGCATTATGTTGGTCTTCTTCTTCTTCATATCTACGTTCTCCTTATAAACTCCTCTTTTGACGTATATAACATATCTCCTGTTACTATAATTGGGTGCAACATTAATTGCGTCAGAAATCGAACGAAAATGTCCTGACCCATCCAACGCGACCACCGCGTCCATATGCATCCCATTCGGACTCTCAAGCATCAGTTCTTTATCAGCATTCGTCAGCCATTTGGGAAAGAAGGTGTTAGTTTTATCACCATAATTTCTAGGTGGTTTGAAAGGTAGAGTATGCAGCTGAGTATATAAAGCCAATACATTACTAATGAGTTGTGTTACTTGTGTTAAGCTCCCTCTTATGAAACTCTCAAGGTGCCTATCAGTGCCTTCGAAACCTTCTAGGCAAGTGTCTTGATTGCTTAAAGCAGCACTTAGCCATGCCTCTAGGTTCCCTTGGTAATGATGGTTTTGTGAGCCCGATCGAATATCCTTCATCTGGGCTAAGGACCACGCGAGCTCAGAAACAGAGAAATCAAGGAGCTCCTTACAGTCCTCAATCGCGATTTGCTCACGTGAACTTGAAGACAACGAGGTGAACCTGGTGAACGTCTGCATGGCTAGTTGTGTCTCGTTGAGAGTTGCCTTCAGGGCGGCTCTCAAGATCGCATCAGGCTTTTGGTTAACCAAATTATGGTTGTCAAGGAATGATTTCAGGTTTGACAAACAAACTTTTCTATCTTTTATGTTGCTACAAGCTTGTAGAATCAATGGATTTTCCATCGTTTGTTCTTCATGGTTTATGGTTTGAGAGGATACTAGAGTGATCGAAGATGAGAAAATGATTGAGAAAACAACAAAAGTACTAAGGAGTCTCATGGCCAAAGATTAAACGCTGATGCAAACTTTGAAAAGCAAATGACTTATTTATATTGTGCCAAAATGAAATATAATTTAATGGAATGTCTGTAGATGAAGCAAAGGTATTCCTTGAAATAGAAATATATTCTTTTTTGCCAGAAAGTTGAAGTTATGCTTTTAGCTAGAGTGACATGCTGATATTCTTGGGCATGTTCCACGGCAAAACTTATTTGCCTAAAACCTTTTCGTAACTGTTAGGTTCATTTTAGCGTTCACACAGTTTAATTCTAATAAAAGTGATCAAACACATGTATAAATCATGATCTAGTTGTAGTGATGGCTTCAACTTTTTTTCATGAGTGTCAAATTTTTTTTTTTTATTTTTGGTTTTCATGTCTATCAATAGACATACTGTCCTGTAGGGTCACTAAATTTTTTTTACTAGATTGAGTCGAGCTTTCGTAATTTTGTTTTGCTGAATTTAGTAAATGAGCGGAATACCACTACCAGAAAATGAGCATAATGCAACTATTTATAAGCAACATTTATTTAATTAGTTGCATTTACGTTCAACATAAAAATTGCCTTTGAAGATCTAAGCTAATTTTTATCTTAAATGGTTCCAATATTTGTAGTAAAATTGTAACCTTTTTATTTAAAAGTTGCGAATTTTTCTTTAAAAAAGCAACATTCTCTTTAATGTTGAATTGTTAGAACTTAAATGCAACCATTATTTTAAAAGGTTGTGTAACATAAATATAATCAATTCTAAACTAAGATTTTAAACGGAATTTTTGTTAAATTTTTTTTTTGTGTTGTTGAAAGTTAAAAGCTAACTTATTTACCAACTTAAAGAGTTAAGCCGAAATAAAGCTATTTACTTCATTCATTGATTTATATTAACTATGAGGTAACAAGTAGATTAACCCTATACTAGACAACTTAGTTTGCATCAAAACATATAATGTGTCGCATCATAACATAAATATTAGTTGCCTTAGTGATAGTTGATATTCAAATACTATTTTATCTTAATCAAATCATATGATTGATTGCTGATTATTAATAAAAAAAGGCTTGAAGTAGTTGAAACTGAAAAAAAAGGATTTTCGATAACCCAAATTCACACTTCAGTTATTTTAGAAAAAAAAGTCGAAAACAAACTAGGGGGACAAGAAAACATTTGATCTAAATATCTATTTATGACAAGTTAAATAAAAACTCAGATGTGAGATGTCAGCCAGTTGCTACCTCAACAAATTAAGACGCATATGACTTAGTGTTTGAATATTTTTATTCAAAGAAAACATATATTTTCTTAAGAATAATTATCATGGTATTTTTATGGTAATTAAATATTACATTTAATTTCTCCTAAAATCTTTTAATATTTTATATTCTTCCATTTCTTGTTGCCCAATTTTTACTACTCAAAACTTTTAGCGGGTTGTAAAAACAATGTCGTATTTATAGAAATTGTAGCAAAATTGAAACGCATTTTTGCGCGCCATCTTTATCTCACATCTTTTAAAACTTGCGCCAAGCTTTATTTTCAATTACCCCCGAAATTTCATCCCCAAAACCCCTTCCTACTAACTCTTTCCCGGGTTCCATCCTAACTCGATTCTAAACCCTTATCAATTCCTCCCCTTCCTATCAACATCTAAAACACCATTCCTGTCACGGGTATAAATCACTAGCAATACCAACAATGGCGGATCTAGAAAAATATTTATGGGGTAACGTAATTCAAATATTTTTTTTTTGTAAATTAATACAAATAAAAGATTAAAAACTATGATAATAAAGAAGTTAAACAAATACCTAATTGATATGAGAATTCTATTTTTTGGTTTGTTGGACCAAAAGAATCAATGAGCCGGATCAGAATAACCTTTAAGTCCCACAGACGTCACAACAACTACTGAAGACCACAACAGCTGAAGACAACAGCTGATTACAAAGTCTGAACACAAGTGCTGAAGACAAGTCTGAAGACACAAGTGCTGAAGACAAGTCTGAAGACACAAGTGCTGAAGACAAGTCTGAAGACACAAGTGCTGAAGACAAGTCTGAAGACACAAGTGCTGAAGACAAGTCTGAAGACAAGTGCTGAAGACAAGTCTGAAGACAAGTGCTGAAGACAAAGTCTGAAGACAAGTGCTGAAGACAAAGTCTGAAGACAAGTGCTGAAGACAAGTCTGAAGACCCAAGTGGTGAAAACAAAGTCTGAAGACACAAGTGCTGAAGACCAAAGTATCAAACGTTGTCACAACAGCTGAAGAGGTCTTCTTCAGTAGTTGTGATGGTTTACCTTTCAGTAGTTTTATGTTTTATCTGTTCAGTAGTTTGACACAACAGCTGAAGAATACTTCTTCAGTTGTTGTGCTCATCAGTAGTTTTATGTTTTTCAGTAGTTTTGTAAAACGACTGAAGAGCTTGTTCTTCAGTCGTTGTAGTTTCAGTAGTTTCTTATCAGTAGTTTCATATTTTGTACTTAACACCTGATATGTTCTCAGTAGTTGTGAACATTTCAGTAGTTTGTTAAGAGTTAGTTATTTTTGTAATAGATCTGCCAGTTGTCACTTTCCCGTGATAACAGTAGCGATTGCACTCTATATAAGGAGTGTCAACCTATTGTAATAAGTAGAATGATTTGATCAGAAATATTCGATATTATAGAAACATTCCTCGTTACAGAAATATATTCTCTCGTTATAACCGTATTTGTTCTTAATGCATACGAGTATCAAATTCTTGCTACAATTTGTCTAATTCTTGCTCTTATTCCGCTGCATTACGCTCTAATACATCAAACTTGTGATCACCGATCCTGACAAATGGTATCAGAGTAGGTTAATCATTGATCGATCTAATAATTGATCATTGAAACTTCTATTCAAGATCCAAGTTTGATTGAATTAGCATTTTTTTTGCAAGAAACAGTTATAGAGATTGAATTTTCTGTGTTTCTGGTCATTCATCCTAAGATTTTCTCTTGGTTTTCATTGAGTCTGTTGTGGTCTATGTAAAAACGTTTAAAAGCTTGAATTAAATTGTATTTGGACTGAAAATGACTACTCCTTCCAATGATCCTCACAATACTGGTTCCTCAACCAAGCCTCCAATGCTGGTTAGGAATGAGTATAACATATGGCAACGACGAATGCTCCATCACATGTCTGTTAACAGCGCAGGTTGTTGGACATCAGTGGTACATGGTCCACACGAGCCTATGGTGAATAACCCGGAAACCAATCAAATGGTTCCGAAGAGGAAGGAGCAATACTCAGATGAGGATAAGAAATTGTTTGAGATTGATGCAAAAGCCCATGGAATTCTGGCCATGGCACTGCCCAATGAAATCTATTCTGGGCTAATGCATCATGAAACTGCCCATGACCTCTGGAATGCCTTGAAAGAACAATTTGGAGGAACAGATGAGGTCTTGGCAAATAATATAGAAATCCTTGCCCAACAATACGAGACATTCTCTCATAGAAAGGGTGAGACACTGACTCAACAGTTTGAGCGGTTCTCTTGTTTGATCTCTGAATTAAAAATGGTCAAACTTGAGTACACCAATATCCAGATGATAACAGATTTCTCAGATCACTGCCTGAGTGATGGGACACATATACTATTGTCCTACGCTCTAGTGCAAATTTGGACAAACTATCTGTCACCCAACTCCATGAGAAATTGCTCACATTTGAGAGAGAGATAGAACAGAAACGAAAACTATCTTCATCTGGAAAGCTCATTGAAGACTTTGTACCAGGCAACACTGCCTTGGTTGGTCATGAGTTAGAATATGCTTCATCTGAATGCCAGTATGATGAGCATATTGATTTCTCCTCAAACACTTCTGATTCTGCGTTTGTGAGTGTTGATAGTCAGTTTATGGGTGTAATAATGACAATCTATGCTTCATCATGGATGATCTCAAGGGGATTGCTGATGATGACTTAGAAGAGATGGATATTTTGAGCCAAATGGCCTTGATAAATATCAGATCTCAGAAGTTCTACAAAAGAACTGGAAGAAAGTTCCCAGGACTCTCTGGCAAAACCAAAGTTGGTTTTGACAAGAGTAAGTTGAAGTGTCACAAATGCCACAGGCTTGGACACTTTGCTAGAGAATGCAGATCATCTGGATCTAATTCCTCTGCACCTTTTGTGACTTTCCCTGGCAATAGTCAACAACACAGAGGGCAACATCCTGTCAATTCTAGTCATCATTCTCAACCATAATCTCCTGCATATTTTGTTCCTCAGGGTCAAATGCCATATCCTTACCCTTGTTATTACATGCCATAGTCAAATCAAGTTCAAGTTCCTATAGTACCACAACCTCATGCACTACCAGAACCTCAACCATCTCAATCTCATCAACCTCCTCAACCTCAACAACATAGCTTCTTCACCCCTGGAGTTGTTGACTGGAGTAGTTTACCGGATGACATGTCTGGTCATGAACAACTGTTCACAGGTGCTGGTAAACATAGTGGTGACAGTCCTTTTGGGAATCTGGCTGTCATGGCCCTGGAGTCTACTGAGGGTTCCTGCTCAAAGGCATCATCTTCACAGGTAACTCAGGTATCTTCAAAGGCTAAAGCCAAGTTATGTTCTGAATCATGCATTGCTGCCTTTGTCTCCATTAGAGAGGCAAATGTAGCATTAATAAATCAAAAACTTGAGTTTGAGAAAACCATTTCCAAAAGAAAAGCTAAGTTTGAGTCTGCTCTTAATAGTAAAAATGATGAGATTTATAAGCTTAAATGCCAATTAAATGATGAAAAGGCCAAGCTAGAGGTTATTCTGGAAGACCAGAGAAGTCTCAAAGAAACCCTTGCAGTCACCCAGGTAGAGTGTGATCGATGGGTACAATCATGCAAAGGTTTTGAAATGCTTCTTAGTAAGAAATTTGCTTCCAATGTGAAGTTTGGTATTGGTTATAATCACACTGCTCCTCCTACAGATTTTGCTTCAAGAGCAGAAGTGAAATCTGATGGAGAAAGCAATAACCAATCCACCTCATCATGCGATTCACTTTTTGATAGAGCATCATCAAAAGTTGAAGTCAGCACTAAGCCCTTTCAGAACCCATCAGTTGATGTTGATGGTTCCACTGCTGACACTCACATGATCAAAGAGATGATCAACTCAAGAGCTATTTCTGGAAGTCCTGAAAGGACTGGAGAGCAAGATTTAACACCTGAAGTTCAAACTCCAACTACTGTCAGCACTGAAGAGAAGAAAACTGTCAGTAGAAGGAGTTTGAAGACTACTAAAGAGGAAGTCAAGAAAGCAAATAATGCTTCCAGAGTACTGAAGAGCAAGTCTTCAGTAGTTTCATTCTCTTTAGTTGATGATCAACATAAGATAAAGAAGAAACCATGTGAAGTATGTGGTTTGTTCAATCATCTTACAGATGATTGTTGGTACAAAAGGGGATCCAAACTCAAACATAAAGAGGAAAGTAAAGAGAAAATGGTTAAAATGAAAACTAAGTTTGAAGCCATATTTGTACCAGCAACATCAAATCCTGTAACCCTTAAGTCCAAAAAGAAATCCAAAAAGGAAGGGGTTAAACAGGTAACAGCTGAGATTGCTCAAAAGAAGAAGGTGCAACATAGGAACTTATCAAACTCCAATGCCAATGTGTCTGAAGAGCTAAAAGCCTTATCACAAAATCAGACACAGCTGGTTATGATGGTTCAACATCTATTGGGAAGAGTTAACCAATTAGATGTTCCTATGTTGAAACCACAGAAAAGGAGGTCCAAGCCAAAGGATTCCTTTTCTTCACCAGTTTCTTCCTCTCAGGCTGTTGTTTCCAACAAACATGTTAGTTTACCATCTGTTGATAAGAACAGGCCCAAAACCAAAAAGGTTTGGGTCTCAAAATCTAACTAATTTGTTGTATTTTGCAGGGTTCTTCAACATACCTCAGAGGCATCTGGTATGTAGACAGTGGAGGATCCATGCATATGACAGGAAACAGATCACTTTTTAATGACTACTCTCAAGGAAAGAAGAGGTTTATGTATGTCAACCACCAGGCTTTGAGGACAATAAACATCCTAATTGGGTGTATAAGCTTGATAAGGCTCTTTATGGGTTGAAACAAGCTCCTAGAGCCTGGTATGAGACATTATCAAACTTTCTTCTGGAAAATAATTTCACTAGAGGCTCCATAGATAAGACTTTATTCATTAAGAAAGCTGGGCAGCATAATCTACTTGTTCAAATTTATGTAGATGATATTATTTTTGCATCCTCTGATCCACAGTTGTGTGATGCCTTTACAAAGTTGATGCAACATAAGTTTCAAATGAGTGCCATGGGAGAATTACAGTTCTTTCTGGGTTTGCAAATCAAACAAAAGGCTGATGGAATTTTCATTCATCAGTCCAAATACACAAAAGATCTTTTGGAAAAGTTTGATTTACAAAACTGTAAGCCCTGTTCTACCCCCATGTGCAGCACCACACAACTGGATACAGATCAGAAAAGTAAAGTGGTTGATGAAACACTTTACAGATGTATGATTGGGTCCTTGATGTATTTAACAGCTTCTAGACCAGATATTATGTTTGCTACATGTGTTTGTGCTAGATTTCAGGCTGCACCTAAGGAGTCTCATTTGATTGCAGTCAAGAGGATCTTTAGATATCTGCAAGGCACTCCATTTCTAGGTTTATGGTATTCTACTAGACATTCTGGTAAATTAGTTGCTTTTTTCTGACAGTGACTATGCAGGGTGTAAGTTGACCAGGAAATCAACTTCTGGTGGATGTCAATTCCTAGGCAACTGCTTGATTTCTTGGCAGAGCAAGAAACAGACCTCAGTTGCTACATCAACTGCTGAAGCAGAGTACATTTCCGCTGCAAGCTGTACATCTCAGGTACTCTGGTTTCAAAACCAATTATTGGATTATGGCATAACAGAGACTAAGACCCCATTGTTAATGGACAGCTCTTCAGCTCTTTGTATTGTGAAGAATCCTGTCCAGCACTCTAGGACTAAACATATTGAAATCAGACACCATTTTATTAGAGATTGTTTTGAAAAAGGTCTGATTGATCCAAAATTTGTTCCTAGTGCTGATGAGCTTGCAGACATTTTTACTAAGTCTTTGGATAGTTCAACTTTCCACAACCTGGTGTTAAGGCTTGGTATGCTGCAGCTAGAATAAGTGACAACTACTGATAATCTCAGCTCACAAGTACCGATGATCATTAGTTCATTATTGTCACATATAAGTACTGATGAGTTTTTTTCCCTTAGTAGTTTTTATAACTACTGAAGACTACATACCTCACCAATACTGAAGTATTTTATCTGTTAAAACAGCTAATGTAGCTACAACAGCTGATGTAGTCACAACAGTTGATGCAGCTACAACTACTGATGTCAGAAATGCAGATTACTGATGTCCTATGAAACACCTGAAAAGCAGATGAAAAGTCTGATGAGTAAGTGTTGAGGACAGTGTGAAACAGCTGAAAAGCTATGAATTGACGAAAACAGCTGATGAGTAATTACTCTTCAGTTGTTTCCATAATTGCTGTTTCATTAAAACAACTGAAGCCAAAACTATGTCTTCAGTAGTTTACAACTACTGAAGACTAACACCAAGTCTTCAGCTGTTTACAACAACTGCTGACAAAACCACTGTCTTTAGTAGTTTCACAACTACTGATGACTAATACCAAGTCTTCAGTTGTTTCATCACCTGAAGTCAAAACTGTCTTCAGTAGTTTTATAACTACTGATGACTAAATCAGAGACTTCAGCTGTTTCAACGTCTGACGGTTAAAACCAAGTCTTCAGTTGTCTTATAACAACTGCTGATCACACCAATACGGTCAGCCTTTTCAAACCTCTGAAAGTTAATACCACGTCATCAGTAGTTTCAACAGCTGATGACTCACACCAAAACCTTCAGTCGTTTTCTAACCCGACCCTTTAAATACCTTATCCCACCTTCAGTGTTTTTATCCTCTCTTCTCAAACCTAACGTTCAAAAACTCTCTACCCTCTCTTCATCAATGGCGACCATGCAACTAAAACCACGACACAACTATGTCACACATCTCACCAAATCGCCATACTGGACCAAGTTTCACAACGCCATTGATTTAATGGTTCAGTCACCCTACAAAACGGCTTTTCTGGTAAATCCCACCATATATGCCGAATCCCTTAACCAATTCTGGACAAACGTCACTTTGGTCTCTGAGGAGAATGACACAGAGTTTCTTCAATCGTTTGTCCATGGCCAAAAAGTGGTCATTACTCCAGACACTTTTCGCCAAACCCTTAATCTGGATGATGCCACTTTCCCAACTGGTTATCCAAAGGGCACAACAGATCAATCATTTGCCCACCATGGATACCAGGGTAACCTGAGTGCATCTACCATACTGAAGAAACATTTCCCGGATGCCGAACGTCTCATATTTCATATGGTAAATGTATGCCTTGCCTCCAAGACTTCATCATGGGATCTTGCTAACCGTTGGATATTATTTTTCTCAAATGCTATTTTTAGAGCTCAAGGATATGGCCCAAAAACAACTTGCTAAGCGTGGGATATTATATCCTCGGTTCATAATGGCCATAATTGAAAACCAGCTTCAAGCTGAGGGACTTGTTGGCCTGGGAGTCCCTGCTACGGTTGTATTGCCTGAAGTATACTCCCGGCACAACTCCGACCAATCACTCCAAATGGCTGCCAAGCTGCGCAAACCCACGCAGCTGGAACCACAACCACCACCTCCAAATCCAAAGTCCCCACCAAATCCACTAAAAAGAAGACAAAAAAGGCTACTCAGGGAAATGAGTCCCCTGAGGATGCCCCTGCAACACAAACGCAGGCTATATCCACTGGTTATAACCCCCTAGTGGATACAAGGACTTCACCAGCCACAGCCGCTCAGGATTCCTCTCAAAAGGAGCCTGCAGCAACCACAGAAGGGGTACCCACAAATCTGGGATCTTCCTCATTTGAGGAGATTGCCATTGAAGAGCACCATTCTCCCCGGGTGCACACTGCTTTTACCCCATCTCCCCATGCAACCGCCCCCCAAAGTCCAACCATTATCATTGCAAACGTGCTGACTCAGCTGCATGCCTCTCCTCCTCCCCAACAACCACCAACAAAGGGAGAACCACAACTATTGAGGACGAGGATCACCATGCTTTTGACAACCCACAGCACCGGGGTTTACACGTTCTATCTCCTGGTGTGGATTTGAAGATTTGAACATCTAGTGAGGCTGCCACCTCTTCTGAATCAGCACATGATCAGAATGAGGATGGTAACATAGCTAAGACCTCACTAGAGGCAACAGCTGATGAAGGACATAGTCCTGAGGATAGAAGTCCCCAGTTCCAAGAAAAAGGGGCACATGCTAAAACTGGTCTACACCCAGTGCATGTACAACCTGCTACAAGCAGGAGGTCAGGTGATTCAGCATCTGCTGATGATGACCTGGGCTTCTTTTATGATGTTCTGGCCCAGAACACAATTCTTGAGGAAGAAGTCAGTAGACTACAAAAACTACTTGACCAATTCTCTCAACAAGCAAGTCCATCTGCCCCCACAATAAACCCACAGATGGCACCTTCACCTGAAGGTCTCCCACACACTCAGCCACTCAAAACTTCCGAGCCACCAGCCTCTATTTCTGGCACTGCTTCTCAGGGACAGAACCCCTCTGAGCAAACAGCTGCTATCTTTCAGCAATCCCTACCTCTCATCACCCCAATGATCACAGACATTGTGATCAAAACCATGGATGAGAGGCTTCCCTCAATCATACAACCCCTGGTGGAGAAGATTGTGAGCACCAGGCTTTCTGCTACTCAAACCCTTGTAACCAATGCAACCAAAAAGGGGAGAGTCAGTCAGTGAAAGCAAAGAGGAAAAGCAAACTGAAAGAAAAGGAAACTGAGAAGGAAGAGGAGTCTGTGAAGGGAACCGAAAATGATCAAGTGGGTGAAAGTCACAAAGACTTTCATGTCACATATAAGAAGAGGAAGGGTGAAGGAAAAGAGAAAGAACTCCAACTCGATGAGATGATCAAAATGGCAGATGCTACACATAGTAAATCAATGGATGCCATTATTGATCAACTGTATAGACAAGGGTTCGATACTGCACAACTTGACTCAGAGATCAGGAGACTTGAAGTTGAAGAAATTAACTCAAGATGGGCAACTTATGATGCATTAGAAGGAGAGAGACTAGAGATCATGATCAGATTCATTGCAAAATATCTTGGGAGATCATTGATCGAGATTAAATCAAGGACCAGAGACAGTATCTTTGCCATAACCTCCAAGATCTGTTCGTCTGAAGCATACACTAAGGGTTTAGTAGTTGAAGCTTTGAATGAAGCAGGAGCAGGGAGCAGGACTGAGCTAGCCAAACACTCAAAAGCCACACTCACCTCTAAAATGCTAACTCAGCCTGTCAACATTCCCTCTCCAAAACAACCACAAACACAACCCACAAAACCAACTCCCTTACCCTTTAACCCAACAACCGATGATGCACCCAAGAAGAAGAAGAGAAGGGTGTTGAGGCTAGAAGAAGACGAAGAAGAGGATGATGTGGAAGAAGATAGGCTGCCTCTGTCTGCAGTCCTAACATTGCCTAAAGCCAAACCCATGCCCATCACTCCCACCTCACAGATGGAAACTGTGAGGGTATAGATTGAAGAAGAGCAGCAGCAAAGGCTTCATGACGATGAGATGTTGAAAAGCATGGACAAAACTTATGCTGCTTCTTCATCAATAATTAGTATGAAGAAAGAAGCTCTGAGGTTGTACACCCTTGCCAACACATTTCAATATCAGAAGGAAAAGGTGAGAGTATGGCCTGATCCTAGGGTGGCTCACAGGATTGTAAAGAAAGACATTCCTTCGAGATACAAGGGCCAAGTAAAACGGATCGTAGATGAAGAGATCACAGTGGTCCTTGTAGTATCACCCTGGGAGATTGTAGAAGATTTCAAGAAGGCTTATGAGACTAAACAGCCACCCCAAAAGATGTTAGAGAATAGGGTTATTAAAAAGGGGTTAGTCTACAAGAGGCTTGAGAACTTCAAACAAAATAAGCTCCGTCTGTTATTTGAAGGGACTCATCCTGATGAGTTTGCATACAGACAGATTATAACAGTTGTGCTCAAAAATGGCAAACAGGCCAAGTACATCTCAGAGCTGTATGGGCGTGAAGGATTGTTTGATGGTGAAGCTGAGAACCTGACCATGGAAGAACAAATTATGTTTCTCAGAGCATACACTAGAGAATCCTACAGGCTTATACATGGGAAGTGAGTCTCATGGATGGAGGAACAGCTCTGTGTCCAATTCCCCAATACAGAGCTCCCATCCATACATTGCCAACCAAATCATCAGAGACTCATTCCCAGGCCAGTGCTTATATGGGTCATCTTCTCAACTGATCAAGAAGGAAAAAGACCAACCATTCTGCCAATAATAAGTGGGACCTCAATAAAGTTAAAGGGTTCTTGGCTGCAAAATCAAGCTCGAAGAGGGTTCTACAAGTTGGTGTTGCAAGTCCTAGCCAAGGGGTGTTTGTACAAGCTTGGGGTATCATCTCTTGAGGACTTCTACATTGAAGTCTTGACCATCTAACATCATCATCTTGTCCTACACATCCACGGTTCTAAAGGTGTATTGTTGGTGGTTTCCTGTATAGCCTTCTTGAGGTGTTCTTGGTTGAAGATTCAGCCATAAAGTTCATCCTTTGCACCCTCTCAACCCGTTTTCTAGCTCCTTGAAAGGTTGTCTTCTTAACCTCCTTTGGTTGTTATCTTGTATGCATTTCGTATTTGGATCCATGGTTTGGGTTTAGCTTAACAAATGAGTTTGATAATCTATATATTAACAAGTTTTAAAACTTATTATCCGCTGTGTTTTTCATATATATAACATTATATGAACTTTGATAAACTTGTTAAATCCCTTCAATGGCATCAAGAGCCACTTGTATGAATGCATACATGTATATGACATTCTAGTTCACGGTTTTGTGGTGTGTGACACCATATGGTCGAGAGTTAGGGGGCTGGATTGGTTCCCTTTTTCTGATTTTAAAGATACTATTTTATATGCATGTTAGGATCTTTAAAATTTGGGTCATGTTTGTTTGTTTGTTTGGACCAAACCCATTTGTTCTTGGTTTATGTTGGCCAAGAATATGGGTTGAAAAGGGGTTGCCAAAATCGATTGTTATGTGCATATTTGGATGTGTATATGGATGTTCATAACCTAGCCAATACCTTGTATTTGGATGTGTTTTGTGTTGTGATGTTGTTGATTATTCCATTGGGTTGCAATAATTATTTATTTGGGTTTGTAATCTATTTATTATTTATGTTGGTTTGTAATAATAAGTAGATTAGTTGTATTTCTTTTACTAGTAAAAAAATGTATTAGGATATATTTTGTAAAAGAAGTTCAAGAAGACTTTGGTTTTTGGTTTGGGCCATTTTAGGCCCAAATGGGCCTCATAGCCAAGATTGGTTTTAAGCCCAATAACCAAAGCCCAAAGCATGAAGGCCCAAGAAAGCTAGGAGCTGAAGTTGGAGCCCAAAAGAAAGCCCAAAATGGACACTTGATGCATTAGGATGCGGGATCAAGTGGGAGCACACCATCTCAATGCCTTGTGTCATGTTTATGCTTTATTATTGACCCTCTTGGCACACTTGTTTTGGCCAACAAGTGTTGCCAAATCCATTGGCTATGGTTATGGACTTGTGGTTGTTTTATCATGCATGTATGGTTGATTTATGTTCTTCTTATCTTATTATGGAATTGGATAGTTAACAACTTGAAATCTACCACTCGCATAAAATTGGTTCCTTAGAAATCAATAAGTAATAAAATGGGTTTTACCAAAGGTTATTGATTTCATAATTAAATGGGCTATTAAAAGGATTTTTTGAAATAAGTCTTCAAATAAACTACCATGTATTTGAATGCATACAAATGCAAGGTATGAAAATTGTTTTCCAAACTAGAATTTTGTGAAACATAAATCCCTTTTATATCAAGTCAAACACCATCCTATTATACAACACTCGAATCACTTGAGAATTTAGTGTGGGATAAAGGTCACCTAACCACATTAAAGGGAACTTATGGTTTTGAGGTGGGTTTGCCATATTTATGGAATAAAGGTCACCTAACCACTAATATTAGCAAATCCGCACGTGTGTCTAAGTAGGACGACTTAATTTGGAAATCATGCATTAGGATCACCGAAGCATGATGTACAAAGGGTGTTGATGGGATAAGCATGCCTAACAAACATAAGATGTTTAACCGATCCCATACACTAGAAATTGTAATAGGTTACAATTGTCAAACGTTGACTACCTTGCTAATTTAAATAAAGGGATAAAGGTCACCTAACCGATATTTAAATGTAACGTTGGATTCTAAAATTTTGACTATTAATTGTCTATGAGACAAAAGGGTATTAATAATCAAAATACATTGATATTAAAAGTACTAAAAATTTAATTTTGTAATATTGTAGATGGCTAACAACAACAACGCAATCCCGACCGTCCATAACCTATCACTAAGGACCATCCTTGAAAAGGAACGTCTAAACCATGGAACTTCATGGATTGGTACTGAAATTTGAGAATTGTTCTCAAATAGGAAAAGAAGTTCTATGTGTTAGACGATCCCATTCCCGATCAACCCGATGAAAATGACGTTGAGGCCTTTGCCGAATGGGTCAAGTACACCGAAGACTCTGTGCAAGTCTCATGTCTCATGCTAGCGAGTATGATTCCTCATTTGCAAAAGGACTTTGAGAACCAAAATGCCTATGACATGATCACCCAGTTGAAGGAAATGTTCCAACAACAATCAAGGGTGGAGCGCTTCGAAACGGTTCGAGCACTTCATGCATGTCGAATGGACGATACCCAATCGGTATCATCTTACGTTCTCAAGATGAAAAGCCACATTGATCGCCTTGAAAGGCTTAACTGTCGTGTGTCCAACAAGTTGGCAATGGATTTGATCCTCAACTCTCTATCCAAGAAGTTTGATAGCTTCGTTATGAACTATAACATGAATGGATGGGACAAGAGTATTGGTGAGCTTCATTCAATGCTCAAAACAGCCGACGCAGGCATGGGTAGAAAGGTTCTACCAGTCCTTACGATCAATGAAGGTGGTAGTAGGAAAAGGCACCTCCACGACCCTAGGGCAAATGTTGCCAAAGGGAAGGGGCACGTCAAAGGAAGGGTAAGGGTAAAGCAAAAACGGAACCGCCCAAACCGAAAGAAAAGAAGCAAAATGTTGCTCAAGATGACCCGTGATTTGAGTGTGGTGAAGTAGGCCATTGGAAACGCAATTGTCCGGTCTATCTCAAAGCGTTGAGATCGAAGAGGGACGCGGGGCAAACTTGAGGTACAATGTTTATGATACATGTTGAGCTTAATGTTATTTCTTCTAACACATGGGTATTAGATACTGGATGTGGAACTCATATTTGCAATTTGTTGCAGGGGTTCAAAAGAAGTGAGCATTATGCAAAAGGGGAAATAAGTCTCTTTATGGGCAATGGTGCAAAGGTTCACGTGGAAGCCCAAGGAGACTACATTTTGAAGCTTCCAAGTGGGTTGGAAGTCATTTTAAAGAATGTATTGTATGCTCCTAGCTTGACTAGGAACATTATTTATATTTTCCGTTTAAGACAATATGATTATGATTTCAAGTTTGTTGACAATGATATTCATGTTTCTTTAAATCATGTGTTTTATTTTAAGGCTATACCTTGTAATGGTATTTATGAATTGGTTCATAATAACACAACATATGTTAGCTCTATGTACCAAGCAACCACCAAGAAGCTCAAACTTAATTTGAGTGATTCCTATCTTTGGCATTGTCGCCTTGGTTACATAAACAAGAATCGTATGCAAAAACTTCAAAACAATGTGTTGGACCAAAAGAACCAATGAGCCGGATCAGAAAAACCTTTAAGTCCCACAGACGTCACAACAAGTGCTGAAGACAAAGTCTGAAGACACAAGTGCTGAAGACAAAGTCTGAAGACACAAGTGCTGAAGACAAAGTCTGAAGACACAAGTGCTGAAGACAAAGTCAGAAGACACAAGTGCTGAAGACAAAGTCTGAAGACACAAGTGCTGAAGACAGTCTGAAGACACAAGTGCTGAAGACAAAGTCTGAAGACACAAGTGCTGAAGACAAAGTCTGAAGACACAAGTGCTGAAGACAGAGTCTGAAGACAAGTGCTGAAGACAAGTACTGAAGACCAAGTATCAGACGTTGTCACAACAGCTGAAGAGGTCATCTTCAGTAGTTGTGACGGTTTTCTTTCAGTTGTTTTATATTTTCCCTTTTCAGTAGTTTAGTTTCAGTAGTTTAGCATCAGTAGTTTTATATTTTGTGCTTAGCACTCTATGATATGTTCTCAGTAGTTGTGAACATTCTAGTAGTTTGTTAAGTGTTAGTTATTTTTGTAATAAATCTGCCAGATGTCACTATCCCGTGATATCAGCAGTGATTGCACTCTATATAAGGAGTGTCAACCTAATTGTAATCGGTGAATGATTGAGCAGAAACATTTGATATAATTGAAACATTCCTTTTCACAGAAATATATTCTCTCGTTACAACCGTATTTGTTCTTAATGCATACGAATATCAAATTCTTGCTATAATTTGTCTAATTCTTGATCTTATTCCGCTGCATTACACTCTAATCCATCAAACTTGAGATCACTGATCCTGTCAAGTGGTATCAGAGCTTGGTTCATCATTGATCGATCTAATAATTGATCGATCTAATAATTGATCATTGAAACTGCTATCCAAGATCCAAGTTTGATTGAATTAGCATTTTTGCAAGCAACGGTTATAGAGATTGAATTTTCTGTGTTTTTGGCCATTCATCTTGAGATTTATTCTTGGTTTTCATTGAGTCAGTTGTGGTTTGTGTAAAATCTTTTAAAAGCTTGAATTAAATTGTATTTGGACCTAAAATGACTACTCCTTCCAATGATCCTCACAATACTGGTTCCTCAACCAAGCCTCCAATGCTGGTTAGGAGTGAGTATAACATATGGCAACGACGAATGCTCCATCACCTGTCTGTTTACAGCTCAGGTTGTTGGACATCAGTGGTACATGGTCCACACAAGCGTATGGTGAATAACCCGGAAACCAATCAAATGGTTTCGAAGAGGAGGGAGCAATACTCAGATGAGGATAAGAAATTGTTTGAGATTGATGCAAAAGCCCATGGAATTCTGGCCATGGCACTGCCTAATGAAATCTATTCTGGGCTAATTCATTATGAAACTGCCCATGACCTCTGGAATGCCTTGAAAGAACAATTTGGAGGAACAGATGAGGTCTTGGCAAATAATAGAGAAATCCTTGCCCAACAATATGAGACATTCTCTCATAGGAAGGGTGACACACTGACTCAACAGTTTGAGCGGTTCTCTTGTTTGATCTCTGAATTAAAAATGGTCAAACATGAGTACACCAATAGCCAGATGAATAACAGATTTCTCAGATCACTGCCTGAGAGATGAGACACATATACTATTGTCCTACGCTCCAGTGCAAATTTGGACAAACTATCTCTCACCTAACTCGATGGGAAATTACTCACATTTGAGAGAGAGATAGAATAGAAACGAAAATTGTCATCATCTAGAAAGCTCACTGATGACTTTGTACCAGGAAACACTGCCTTGGTAAGTCATGAGTCAGAGTATGCAGGATCAGAATGCCACTATGATGAGGATATTGATTTCACCTCAAACAATTCTAATCATGCCTTTGTGAGTGTTGATTGTCATTTTGGTAATAATAGTGACAATCTATGCTTTATCATTGATGATTTGAAGGGCATTGCTGATGATGATTTAGAAGAGATGGATATTTTGAGCCAAATGGCCTTGATCAATATCAGATCTCAGAAATTCTACAAGAGAACTGGCAGGAAATTTCATGGACTCTCTGACAAAACCGAAGTCGGTTTTGACAAGAGCAAGTTGAAGTGTCACAAATGCCACAGGCTTGGACACTTTTCAAGAGAGTGTAGATCAACTGGATCTAACACCACTCCACCCTTTTTGACTTTTCCAAATAACAATTCACAATCCAAAGGGCAACATTCTGCTGGTTCTAGTCATTCATCACACCCTCAATCTCCTGCATATTTTGTTCCTCAGGGTCAAATGCCATATCCTTATCCCCGCTATTATATGCCACAGTCAAATCAAGTTCAAGCTCCTATAGTACCACAACCTCATGCACTACCAGAACCTCAACCATCTCCGTCTCAATCACAACCTCATCACAGCTTCTTCACACCTGGAGTTGTTGACTGGAGTAGCTTACCTGATAACTTGTCTGGTCACACTGAGCAATACTATGCTGGCGCTAGTCAACATGGTGGTGAACACCCTTTTGGAAATCTTGCTCTCATGGCCCTGGAGTCTACTGAGGGTTCCTGATCAAATGCATCATCTTCACAGGTAACTCAGGTATCTTCAGAGGCTAAGGCCAAGTTATGTTCTGAATCATGCATAGCTGCCTTTCTCTCTATTAGAGAGGCAAATGTAGCATTTATAAATCAAAAACTTATGTTTGAGAAAACCATTTCCAAAAGAAAAGCTGAGTATGAGTCTGCTTTTAACAGTAAAAGTGATGAGATTTATAAGCTTAAATGCCAATTAAATGATGAAAAGGCCAAGCTAGAGGTTATTCTGGAAGATCACAGGAGTCTCAAAGAAAAACTTGCAGTGACCCAAGTTGAGTGTGACCGCTGGGTCTCATCATGCAAGGGATTTGAAATGCTTCTTAGCAAGCAAACTGCTTCAAATGTGAAGTTTGGTATTGGTTACAACCATACTGCTCCACCAACAGACTTTACTCCTAACTCCATAGTAAAATCTGAAAGTGAAAGCAATCTCCAAACCACATTATCGTGTGAATCATTCTCCAATGATAATCTAAGATCAGAGAATGAAACCGGTGTTAAGATCTCGGCAAATAAATTGACTAATGGTCTAACTACTGAGACTCATATGAAGCTGAGTACTTCAGATGTTGTTCCTCAATGTACCCCAAGTACTGAAAGAGACCCAACATCTGAAAAGCATTTCAAATCAGTTTAAACACAAGGACTAACAACTGCTGAGGAATCCATCAAACGGTCTATTAGGACGGATGGAAAACAGTTGAATTACCAGTCTTCAGTTGTTACAAATCCTTTAGTACCTAGTACTGATAGGAGGAAAGTACTGAAGATCACACCTTCAGTAGTTTCCACTTCAGCATTAGAGATGTCCAAGATGAAGAATAAACCATGTGAAATTTGTGGTAAATTCAATCATCTATCTGATGAATGTTGGTACAAAAAGGGTTTAAAACTCCAAAGGGATGAGCTCATTAAACTAGAAATAAATAAAATGAAAACTGAGTTTGAGACCAAGTTTGTACCACGATCATCTCAACCTGATAAACCCAAGGCCTTACCCAAATCCACTAAGAAGGATGCGGTTTATCATAAGACAGCTGATATTGTTCCTCATGATAAACATAAGACTAAGTCTGTGAAATCTAAGGAGGAAATGGTGGGTCACAAGAACTCATCAAAAACAAGCTCTGAGTGTCAAATGAACTGAAAGCTCAAGCTTCAAATCAGACACAGCTTGTTATGATGGTTCAGCATCTGTTGGGGAGAGTTAACCAACTTGAAGCCTCTGTGATCAAACCACTGAAAAGGAATTCCAGGTCCAAATCTATTTCAGCACCATCTCCATCTTCATCAGTTGTTAATCATGAGAAACCAGCTATGGTTAAATCTGTTGATAAAGTCAGTCCCAAAACCAAAAAGGTTTGGGTCTCCAAAGCTAACTAGTTTCTTATGATTTTGCAGGGTTCTTCAGCATGCCAAAGAAGCATCTGGTATGTGGACAGTGGAGGATCCATGTACATGACTGGGAGCAACTCTCTTCTTCATGATTACTCTCAGGGAAAGAAGGGATTTGTCTCATTTGGAAATGATGCTAAAGGTTACATCATTGGAAAGGGATTTGTGTCTAATGGAGATATTAGATTTGATGATGTCAACCATGTGGAGAATCTCAAATACAATCTGTTGAGTGTCAGTCAGATGTGTGACAAAGGACATGTTGCCCTTTTCACAAGCCAGAACTGTAGGATTCTGTCTTCCAAGGTTTTGAGCCTGATTGACAAAGTACTGGATGATAATACTCTCCTGAAGGCCAACAGGATAGGAAGAGTATATGCCTTGGATTTGTCAAAGAAAATTGAGTTAAAAGGCCGTCCATGCTTGTTCTCCAAGGCCTCTCTCCAAGAATCTAAACTGTGGCATAGAAGGCTGGGTCATGTTAATCTCAAAAACATGAATCAGGTGATCCACAAGAGTTTAGTGAGAGGTCTTCCAATAAAGGAGTTCAATTGTGATGAAATCTGCACTGCATGCTTAAAAGGGAAACAACATAAAGTTTCATTACCACCCATAGAAGAATCCAAGTCTAATGCCTGCTTACAACTACTGCACATGGATCTTTTTGGTCCTGTGAAGGTAATGAGTATGGCAAAGAAGAAATACTGTCTGGTAATTGTGGATGATTACTCTAGATATGTATGGACTTTCTTCTTGCATTCAAAGGATGAGGATGCTCAGTCCATTATGAATTTTGTGTTACATGTTGAGAAGTAGTATTCCCTACCAGTTAAGTGTGTGAGGAGTGACAATGGTACTGAATTCAGAAACCACACTCTTGATGAGTTTTACTTGTCAAAGGGAATCAAGAGGCAGTATAGAATCCCAAGGACTCCAGAGCAAAAAGGAGTAGTGGAGAGAAAGAACAGGACCCTTATTGAAGCTGCAAGGTCCATGTTGGCGGATTCTGGACTGCCAATGACTTTTTGGGCTGAAGCTGTCAATACAGCTTGCTATGTACAGAATAGAGTTCTAGTAAATCAGAGGTTGATGAAGACTCCATATGAAGTTCTTCATCATTTTGGCCCCTCTAATTTCATTCTTAAGAGCTTTTGGGTGTCCTTGTTTCATTCTCAACACACGGGATCAACTCCAAAAATTTGATCCTAAGGTGGATGCAGGGTACTTTGTTGGTTACTCATCAACTTGCGAAGCATACAGAGTCTTCAACTGTAGAACAAAGATGGTTGAAGAGACTCTACATGTTAAGTTTAATGAATCTCCAAAGGACAAGATTCCCCAAAGCCCAACCATTATAATTGCCAATGTGCTGACTCAGTTGCATGCCTCTCCTCCTCCCCTACAACCACCAACAAAGGGGAGAACAACAGCAATTGAGGAAGAGGATAGACATGCTTCTGGCAACCCACAGCACCGGGGTTTAAATGTTCTATCTCCTGGTGTGGATATGGAGATCAGAACATCTGGTGAGGCTGCCACCTCTTCTGAATCAGCATATGATCAGACTGAGGTTGGTAACATAACTAAGTCCTCACCAGAGGCAACAGCTGATGAAGGACAAAGTCCTGAGGCTGGAAGTCCCCAGTTCCAAGACAAAGCGGCACATGCTACATCTGGTCTACACCCAGTGCATGTACATCCTGCTACAAGCAGGAGGTCAGGTGATTCAACATCTGCTGATGATGACCTGGGCTTCTTTTATGATGTTCTTGCCCAGAACATAATCCTAGAGGAGGAAGTCAGTAGGCTGCAAAAACTACCTGACCAACTCTCTCAGGGATGAAAGACCATCTGCCACCACATCAACCCAACAGATGGCACCTTCCTCTGAAGGTCACTTAAACACAGCCACTCAAAGAATCTCAGCCACCTGCCTCTGTTTCTGGCACCATTTCTCAGGACCAAAACCCCCCTGAGCAAATGGATGCTATCCCTCAAAATCCCCTATCTCTCATCACACCGCAGATAACTGAACTTGTCATTAAAACTATTGATGAGAGACTTTCTTCTGTCTTACAACCTATAGTAGAGAATGTACTAAGCCAAAAACTTTCTGCTGCTCAAACCCTTAAAACCAATGCACCTAAAAAGGGGGAGAGTACAGCAGTGAAAGAAAAGAAAAGAGAAAGAACTGAGGATGAGAAGGCACAAGAGAAAACAAAGGAGTTGGAGAAGGAAAAGGAACAACAACTGATCACTTACAAAAGAAAGAAAAGTGCTGGTGATCAAAAGAATGCTGAAGAAAAATCCTTGGAGGAGCTGATAAAAGATGCAGATAAAGCACACAGCCGATCCATGGAAAAAATCATTGAGCAACTCTTCAAGCAAGACTTTGATACAGCCAAACTAGACAGTGAGATCAGGAGGTTGGAAGTAAATGAAATCCAAAACAGATGGGCTGGGTACAGTGTGCTTGAGAAAGAGAGATTGGAGATCATGATTCAATTCATAGCTAAATATTTAGGAAGATCACTGATGGAGATTCGTTCATGGACCAGAGACAGCATTCTGGCTATGGCCACCAGAATCTGTTTGTCTGAGCAATTTCATAAGGGGATAATTATTAAAGCACTTGATGAGGTTGGAGCTGGGAAAAGGCTTGAAATGGCAAAACTCACAAAAGCCAAACTTACAACCAAAATGCTTGAACAACCTTCCCAATCACCCACTCAAAAACAGCCTACCCCTCAAATCACCAAACCAATCTCAAAACTCAAATCCAAACATCCTCAACCCTCAAAACCAATTACTTTACCACAAAAACCAACCCAACCATCATCCAGTGATGCACCTAGAAGGAGGAGAAGGGTGCTGAGGATAGAAGAAGATGAAGAAGAAGATGATAGTCTACCACTCTCTGCTGTTCTAAGGGTACCAAAACCTAGGAGTCAACTCATGATCACACCTGACTCACAAAGGGAAATGGTTAGAGTCAAAATAGAAGATGAAGAACAGCAGAAGCAGCATGATGAGCAACTACTGAGGATGGTTGACAAGGAATTTCCCCAGTCATCATCTATACAAGCCATGAAAGGGCATGCTCAGAGACTGTACACTCCCAGACACACATTTCAGTATCAAAAAGAGAGAGTGAGAGTATGGCCAGACCCCAAGGTGAGCTCTAGAATACACAAAAGATCCATTCCACATAGATACAATGGCCAGGTTAGAAAAACAATAGATTCTACAATCATGTTGGCCATTGTAGTCTCACCTTGGGAAATACTCGATGAATTCAAGAAGGCTCATCCATCAAAAATGACCCCTCAAGCCTTACTGGAAAACAAGATGATCAAAAAGGGGTTATTATATAAGAAGCTTAAAGACATTAAGAAGAATGATCTCCAGTTAATCCTTGAGGGCACCCATCCTGATGAATTTGTCTATAGGGAGATAACTACTATGGAGTTGAAGAATGGCAGGACTGTAAAGTACCTATCTGAGTACTATGGTCCAGAGTTCTTCTTTGAAGGAGGAGTAGAAGAACTCTCCAAGGAGGAACAAGTTGTTCTCCTTGAGGCCTATGTTCGTGAGTCTTACAGACTCGTAAATGGGAAGTAGGTTTCATGGTTGGGATCACAACTCTATGTCCAGATTCCCCAAAACAGAGTTCCCCTCCATACTTAGCCAAACACATGATTAGAAACCTCTTCCTGGCCTGTGCTGATCCGATTCTCTGAAGCTGATCAAGAGAAGTCTTTGCCAACAATAAGTGGGACCTCAATAAAGTTAAAGGTTTTGGCTGCATTAGTTCAGGGGGAGTTTGTTGGACCAAAAGAACCAATGAGCCGGATCAGAAAAACCTTTAAGTCCCACAGATGTCACAACAAGTGCTTAAGACAAAGTCTAAAGACACAAGTGCTGAAGACAAAGTCTGAAGACACAAGTGCTGAAGACAAAGTCTGAAGACACAAGTGCTGAAGACAAAGTCTGAAGACACAAGTGCTGAAGACACTCTAAAGACACAAGTGCTGAAGACAATGTCTGAAGACACAAGTGCTGAAGATAAAGTCTGAAGACACAAGTGCTGAAGACAGTCTGAAGACACAAGTGCTGAAGACAAAGTCTAAAGACACAAGTGCTGAAGACAAAGTCTGAAGACAAGTGCTGAAGACAAGTACTGAAGACCAAGTATCAGACGTTGTCACAACAACTGAAGAGGTCTTCTTCAGTAGTTGTGACGGTTTTCTTTTAGTAGTTTTATATTTTCCCTTTTCAGTAGTTTAGTTTCAGTAGTTTAGCATGAGTAGTTTTATATTTTGTGCTTAGCACTCTCTGATATGTTCTCAGTAATTGTGAACATTTCAGTAGTTTGTTAAGTGTTAGTTATTTTTGTAATAAATCTGCCAGATGTCACTATCCCGTGATGTCAGTAGTGATTGCACTCTATATAAGGAGTGTCAACCTAATTGTAATCGGTGATTGATTGAGCAGAAACATTTGATATAATTGAAACATTCCTTTTCACAGAAATATATTCTCTCGTTACAACCGTATTTGTTCTTAATGCATACGAATATCAAATTCTTGCTCTAATTTGTCTAATTCTTGATCTTATTCCGCTGCGTTACACTCTAATCCATCAAACTTGAGATCACTGATCCTGTCAGAATGGTCTTTTGAAAACCAATGAAAATGATTCATTTGATGTATGTGAGTCTTGTTTACAAGGTAAAATGACAAAGGCCCCTTTTAGTGGGACTAATGAAAGGGCAAAAGATTTATTAGGGATCATACATTCGGATGTATGTGGACCTTTTAAACCAACAACTAGGAATGGTGAAAGATACTTCATCACCTTTACCGATGACTATAGTCGATATGGGTATGTGTACTTGTTAAGACACAAACATGAATGTTTTGAAATGTTCAAAATCTTCAAGAATGAAGTAGAAAATCAACTCAACAAGACGGTCAAGATTCTTTGTACAGATAGAGGAGGTGAATACCTTAGCAGTGAATTTCAAGAATATCTTAGAAGTTGTGGGATTGTCTCACAACTTACTCCACCTGGAACACCACAACATAATGGTGTGTCTGAGTGGAGGAATCGGACTCTATTGGATATGGTTCTATCTATGATGGCTAGAAGTACGCTACCTCTATCATTTTGGGGTTTCGCATTGCTCTCCGCGGCCCATATGTTAAATATGGCCCCAACCAAGAAAGTGGAAAGGACACCTTTCGAAGTATGGCATGGAAGGGTTCCATCATTGTCATATTTAAAAGTTTGGGGGTGTGATGCTTATCCTAAGCAATACACTCAAAACAAACTGGAAGCCCGATCCACAAAGTGTGTCTTCATTGGATATCCTAGAGATTGTATTGGATATTATTTCTATGATCCGACAGAACAGAAAGTGTTTATTGCTCGAAAGGCAGAGTTCTTGGAAACTAAGTTTCTTTTGGAAGATTCTGGTGGAAGGGGAGTGGAACTTGAAGAGGTTCAAGATTCACAAGACGATACACAATTGGTTGATACTAACAATCAACATGAGGATGTTGAAAATGATCATATGGATGATCAAGATACACAAAACGTTCGTAGATCTGGTAGAATTAGTGTTCCTCCTGAGAGATATAGATTTTTCATGGATGGATGCTATGTGGTAGATTCGGATGAACCAACCACATACCATGATGCAATGTCAAAACCTGATTTTGACAAATGGCAAGAAGCCATGAACGTTGAGATGCAATCCATGTATGATAACCAAGTTTGGGAATTGGTTACACCACCTCTTAAGTCCAAGATAGTTGGAAGTAAGTGGGTTTTCAAGAAGAAAACCGATATGCATGGAAACTTGGATACTTATAAAGCTAGACTCATAGCGAAAGGTTTCACTCAAACTCAAGGGATTGATTATGATGAAACTTTCTCCCCTGTGGCAATGCTAAAGTCTATTAGGATATTATTTGCCATAGCAGCATATTATGACTATGAGATTTGGCAAATGGATGTCAAAACTGCTTTCCTAAATGGATATCTTGAGGAAGATGTCCATATGGAACAACCTGAAGGTTTTGTCGATCCAAAACATCCTAACAAGGTATGCAAGTTAAAGAAATCAATCTATGGATTGAAACAAGCGTCAAGAAGTTGGAATCACCATTTTGATGATGAAGTAAAGAAATTTGGCTTCATCAAAAATGCTGATGAAGCTTGTGTGTATAAGAAAGCTAGTGGGAGCATTATTACTTTCCTTGTATTATATGTCGATGACATTCTACTTTTTGGAAACGACATTCCAACCTTGGAAGGTGTAAAAACCTGGCTCGAAGCTATTTTTCCATTAAGGATCTAGGTGAAGCCACCTATATTTTGGAATAAAGATCTATAGGGATAGATCAAGGCGGTTGATAGGTTTAAACCAAAGTGCATACATTGAAAAGATCTTGAAGAGGTTCAAGATGGAGAATTCTAAGAAAGGTTTTGTGCCTATTCAAAAGGGGACTATATTGAGCTCATCTCAATGCCCCAGTTCAAAGGTTGAACAAGAAAGAATGAGTGGAGTCCCATATGCATCTGCTATAGGATCCATCATGTATGCAATGATATTACTAGGCCGGACGTGTCATGTGCTCTGAGCATGACAAGTTGATATCAGCAGAATCCTGGTAATAGTCATTGGATGGCTGTTAAGAGTATTTTGAAATACCTTAGGAACACTAAGGATATGTTCTTAATATATGGATCTGGTGAGGAGGAGCTCGTTGTAAAGGGTTAAACGGATGCGAGTTTCCAAACTGATCGAGATGATTCTCGATCACAGTCGGGATATGTCTTCATTATGAATGGAGGAGCAGTCTCTTGGAAGAGCTCAAAGCAAGATGTAGTGGCACTATCTACAACAGAATCAGAATACATCGCCGCTTCATTGGCAGCTCAAGAAGCTGCGTGGCTTAAGAAGTTCATTGCTGGTCTAAGGGTAGTTGCTACCATTCAAGACCCCCTAGAGATCCTTTGTGACAACGAGGGTACGATTGCTCAAATCAAGGAACCTCGTGCTCATCAAAAGACTCAGCACATTGAACAGAGATTCAACTACATAAGGGATGAAGTTGAAAAGGGAAAAATATGTATTCGCAAAGTTCACACCGATCAAAACATTGCGGATCCATTCACGAAGCTCCTAGATAGGTCAAAACAGGAAAGTGATACTTGTGCCTTAGGACTTTGATATTCTAGTGATTGGACTTGATCAAATTATGTATTTGGATATTGGAACTTATGTTATTTGCCTCATTCTATGGTTATAATTTTCAAAATCGTTTTGTTTTATTGTTGTAGTTGAATTCTCAAAATATTCATAGGTGAGATTTCTTGCTCACAAGGGAGAGGTTGCTGAAGAATTGCAGATGTCAATACTTTCAATCGAGACAATTAGCAAGAGAAAGGTTCTGGCTCTGAGAAGTGACAACGACACTGAATTCAAAAATCAGATTCTTGATTCATTCTATGCTCAAAAGGGAATTGTGAGACAATTTAGTGCTGCCAAGACACCTCAACATAAAGTGTTGCTGATAGAAAGAATCGCACTCTCAGTGAAGCCGCACGTACAATGCTGATAGAATCTTCGTTACCTATTATTTTTTGGGCTGAAGCGGTAAATTGTTCTTCATATGTTCTAAATCGAGTGTTGATTGTCAAAGACAAAATGAAGACTCCTTATGAACTTTTTCATAAAAGAAAACCTTTAATTGACTTCTTTCTGCCTTTTGGTTATTCTTGCACTTTTCTGAATACTCAATCTCAAAAGAAAAAGTTCGGTGCCATGTCTGACGAGTGCTACTTTGTCGGTTACTCTTCTTCTCAAAAGGCCTATCAAGTATATAACGAGAGAACATGTATCGTTCAAGAGTCGTTCTATGTTGATTGGCAGGACTCTAACTCATCTGATGTTCGATCTGAACCAGCATGGTTCTTCGATTCCGATACTGTGTTTAATTCTTTTAATCTTCTAGTTTTCGGTGATGATGCATCCATTCCAAATGTTCAAACAAACATTATTTCCTCCATCCCATCTCCTGTCCATTACACCTCTTCAGCAAATGATGCCACTTCAGCTGATGTTGGATCACCTTCTCCATCATTTGATCTGTCACCACCCCTGTTTCTTGTTCAGCAACATCTGTTCCACCACCAACATCTCTTTCTTCATCATCTATATCAATCCCCTCACAGCCTGTTCCATCTCTCTCACCCTCATCTAATCATTCACAATCGGTGAGTGAAAGTTCTCCAAACATCTTCCTTTAGACACACACTTCAAACTTTGAAAGATCATCCTCTTGATAATGTTATTGGATCAATCACCGATGGTGTTTGGACACAGAGTCAATCTGATTTGAGTAATATCTACCTCTTCTCTTGCCTCATCTCTCCAACTGTACCGAAAAATGTGCATGCCGCTCTACAGGATCCCTATTGGGTGGAGTCAATGCAATTGGAGATTCAACAATTTAGAAAGCTCAAAGTTTGGATTTTGGTTGACCTGCCTCCCAACAAATGCCTAATTGGTACTAAATGGGTGTTCAAGAACAAACCTGATGAATGTGGTGTGGTGGTGTGTATGAAGTCTAGATTGGTTGTGCAAGGATTTGCTTGAGAAGAAGGGGTGACTATACTGAAGTCTTTGCTCCAGACACCCGCCTTGAAGCAATCAGGATTTTTCTCGCTCATGCTGCTTATTAACAGTTCAAGGTCTATCAAATGGATATCAAGTGTCCTTTCCTTTATAGAGACATTTATGAAGAGATATATGTTTGTCAACCAGTAGGTTTTAAGGATCCTGACTTTCCAGATAAAGTCTTTAAACTTGACAAGTCTCTGTATGGTCTTCATCAGGCACCTAAGATTTGGTATGAGACCCTGACCCAGTATCTCTAAAGCAATGGTTTCTCTCGTCGCACCATCGATATAACTCTTTTGAAGAAATAAGTGAATGGTGAAATGTTGTTCGTCCAAGTTTATGTCGACGATATTATTTTTGGTTCCACCAATTCTATGTTATTTCAGGAGTTTGAAGAAGTGAAGCGTAATCGGTTTGCAATGAGTATGAGGGGAGAAATGTGCTTTTTTCTTGGATTACAAGTAGAAAAAAAGCATGAAGGCATTCTAATTCATCAGGTGAAGTATGTTAAAGAAATTTTGAAGAAATTCAAGATGGATGACGCCTCTCCTGAAATGACTCCCTTTACTGCTCAGACATGTCTTACTCCTGATGAGAACGAGAAACTACTTGATCCTCAACTCTACAGATCTATATTGGTTTCTTCATGTATCTTATAGCAAGTCGTCCTGATATCACTTTTGTTGTACGATATTGTGCTCGATATCAATCGGCCCCAAAAGAGTCTCACGAGAAGGCTGTCAAAAGAATTTTTCATTATCTCAAAAGCTCATGTCGTTTAGCTCTGTGGTATCCATATGGAGGGAATTTTGATTTACATGCTTATTCTGACAGTGATTCTAATGGTTGCAGGTTAAACAGAAAATCGGTGACTGGGGGTGTCAATACCTGGGCAATTGTCTGGTGTCATGGCAGAGCAAGAAACAGACCACTTTTTCCCTTTCTACTGGGGAAGCTGAATACTTGTTGCCTCTAGTTGTTGTTCCAAAGTCCTTTGGATACACCAGATGATTGACTATAGAATCAACTTTCTTAACGTCGTTGTTTTGTGACAACGAACCTGCCATCGGGATCACTAAAAATCCTATTCATAATTCTCAAACCAAGCACATCGAAACACGGATTCATGCAATTCGTGATGCCCAAGATAAGGGTTTTATCGATATTATTTCCATTGACACAAAACATCAAAACGCAGATCTTTTCACAAAAACTTTTGATAAACCTCGCTTTTATAAATTGATCTCTATGCTTGGGGTTAATATCCTTTTAAACCTCTTTTCTTTGCTTTTATAAAATATTATTTATCAAAAAGTATATTTATAATAATAATAATAATAACCATTTTAATAAATTTTATCCTTTTAAAATAAAATTTTGGGGGAGTAACTAACTAACCTGGTGTTGAATTTGAAATGGCGAGAAATGATTCTATATCTTCCGGATATGTTCATTTATGCATGACTGATACTTAAAATGAGAAATAATAATAACTAATGTTGATCTTTGATTTACATCTTATTTTTTATTGAATATTAAAAGTCAAGTAAACAGACTCTTTAAACGATATGCTTGGTAGGGTCAGCCTGAAGAATAAAGTATACAGCAGCAATATGATTTAAATTAAAATCTCTGCTTAAGGATGTCTGGATTTACGCGATCATTTTGGCCTGTAGGAAAACTGAGTCCCAGCAAAAAGTGGATTGAGAATTGATCTTTGGCTCTTGTCCTGTACATTCGTGTCTTGTTCTAGTGCTAATCTTCTCTCTTGTATGGTAGTACTGACCTGGAGTGATGAACTCCTCTGTTGTACGGTAGTACTGACTTGGAGCTTTCATGGGCACATATTTAAATGGTGAACTCCTCTGTTATACGTGAGTATAGACCTGGAGCTCTCACTATTTTGGTCTAAGTTGTGTCAAATCTTCTAAACGATGAATTCATCATAGAATACAATATTCTGTTGATAATCACTTACATACTAATGCACACGCTTTGCTCTATAAAGATCATTACAAAATTCAAGAAATCCTAAGGTTGGGTGAGGGTTTTTGTGAAATGATTGTGGGTTCCTAGCATTCTAAAGCATTTAATTGAACCTGAACGAATCATTTGTTGCTTGTTCAAAAAAATAGGGCATGGGTTTAAGTGGACAAACATATCATCAATTATTATTGATCTGTCTGAAAATTTGAAAATCATTCAAAGACTGTGATTAGATTCAGTTATCGGTATGATCTCATTGCCGGTCAATGACTAAATTCATCTCTTTGCTAATACATATCTTGAGGATGTGATCTGTAATCATTTTGATCTCAGTTATGGTTGCTTGATATTATAAAAATTAATAATAATAATACATGCAGTGAAACTATAATTTCGCTATTTGTTTCACTAGATGAAATTTTAATTTCGCTCAACATTCTCATTCTATGCGATGTCTTTTCTATCTGAGATTCATCTGACGAAATTGTAGATTCGCCCAGCGAAACTATAGATTTGTCTGGCGAAACTATATGCTATTTATGTCATTTTGCGAAATTATTCTCTCACTTTTGCACTATCGACCTGTGATATCCTTTAGGGATTCTCCGTGACCCTATCTTACGTTTTTGTGATTCGGAGTTTTTGTTACTGATTGATTGTTGATTCAAGTTCGCAATTGAGTTTAGAACTCAGAACCATCATCTAATCTTGTTTAGAACATCATATTGTGGGTATACTTAATCGAGACTCTTCGGTACCTTCGCTGTTCTTTCAGCGAAATTACCGATAGACCAGCGAAACTTAATGAAAGTTCTTGATTTCTTAGCGAAACTATAAGGTTATGCAGTCCGTGCGAACTTAACAGTTTTGCTGACTAATTTTCAGTTTCGCTCTGTCGAAACTATAGCACTGGCTTGTCGAATCTACCTCCCAGTTTGGGCGAAACTTGTTTGCTCTTGCTAGCGAAACTATACTTTCGGGCATCGAATTTGTTAATTTTATTTCATTTTTTATTATAATTTATTTTTTTTGTTTTCTTTCTTCAAACTTTATTCTAATGTAATTCATTTGGTTTGTATCTTAGGTTTCAATGGCAAATTTAAAGTTCGATGAGAGAAACATCACTGCTATTCTGGATCATACACATCCTAAAGCTGTCGGGTTCAGAGATTGCATTTGGTGGTTGCAGAGATCTCCTGTAGCTTACGCTAATTCTCATTCCACCACCATACATGACCTTCACATCAAAGATTTCTGGAAATCTGCTGAATATGATACACTTGGAAATACTCAAAGAATTACAGCCAAAGTCTTAGAGCATGAGGTGACTATTACTATAGAGACAGTTTCGAGGATTCTGAGGGTAGTGGAGGATTCTGAGGAAGATGTTTCTATGTCTGATTTAGAGGTGTTCAAAGCATTTAGAAGCATGGGTTATGAGGGGCAGCTTTTGGTTCCCCAAAGGAGGTCAAGAAGTCATTTCTCTCCAAGGAATGGAGATTTATTGCTCACGTCTTCATCATGTGTCTAGATCACCTGAAGGGATCAGACGGGCTAAACATTGACTAGGCAAAAGCAATTGTGTTGTGCTGCAAAGGAGAGAAGGCAAATATAGCTGGACTGATATTCGTATGCATGGTAAAGAATGTGATGGCCTTGAAGAAGGATAAATGGCTGTTGTATCCTCGATTTCTTCAAATGACCTATGACGACCTAATACCAAATGTGCCAAAACATGGGAAGTGAAAAAGCTGGTACAATGAATCCTCGTATCTTTGCTGACTATTGTGCTATTAGCCATGATTTTAGTGGGATGATTACCCATCTGTGGGAAAACATATACCCACAGGAGAGATGGAACTACATTAGACAGGTGGATGAATCTGAGAATAAAATAGCTAAAGAAACCAGGGCACAACAATCTGATGCAACCAAGAAGAGAAAAAGATATGCTAAAGGGAAAGATTATGATTTTGAAGAAGAAGTAAGTGAAAGAGCTGAAGGGATATGGATAGAAAAGGAGAAGAGATCGAAGAAGAAACTGATATAGTAGAGTCATAGAGGAGAACTAAACAGAGACATCAAGCATTCAGTGACACTCAGAGGGGGGAATAAAGAGGAGATTTAGATGAGGATATGATCTGTAATCTTAACAGTTCTCTGGCAAATGAACTGAGTATGATAAAGACGAAGCTCACCAACCAAGAGATACGGGAGAAGCAAAAAGATGAGATGATAGAGGGAATGAAGAAGATGCTTGTTGATTAAAACTGTCTGCTGAAGAAGTTGTTTGAGAAGATTGGCCAACTAAAAGCTGCTGCTGGTCTGCGCAATCAACTAACTCAATCTGAGGTAGATGATTTGACTGATACATCAAAGTACTTGTTCCTGAACGTGGGTACTTCATCTAAGGCAGGAGAGGGCATGTCTAGTGCAGCAACTGCTGATGCTGAAGATTGTGAAGTAAGAAATGAAGATGCAGGGATGGAGAATGAAGGGGAAATCCTGGAGGTTTGGTTCATAGACATAGGACTTGATTGGAGAAGAAGTGGTGAGGGAGAAGTCGGTGGACCGAGATGGTGAGAAAAAGAAGTACTAGTTGATGAAGAAGAGAATGATAAACAACTTGTAGACTATGATTTTGAACTTGAGTTCTATGAAGTTGATGAGAGGCCCTTGATTTATGTAGCCAAGAAAAGAGAACTTGATGAAGATGTATTTAAGATGGATTAAGAAGAGTGGTTTGTTAAGGAGAAGAGGCAGAAGAACTAACTCCCTATCCCAACACATGGAAGGGTTGAGTAGGAAAGAAGCTGACAAGTGAATTATAAGTTGGTGCTATAACCCCAGCCTCAAAATGTTCATGATAAAGAGGAGAAGGGGTGGAATTAGCTACTTGCATAAAAGAAATGCTTTCAGACCTTGCCTAATTGGGATCTAAGGCGACCGGCAACTCTGCATTACTGAAGGAAAATTTGAGTGAACGAGCCATGTTAATATTAAAATAATAAGTTAATACTTTCAATCGAGACAATCAGTAAGAGAAAGGTTCTGGCTCTGAGAAGTGACAATGACACTGAATTCAAAAATCAGATTCTTGATTCATTCTATGCTCAAAAGGGAATTGTGAGACAATTTAGTGCCGCCAAGACCCTCAACATAAAGTGTTGCTGAAAGAAAGAATCGCACTCTCAGTGAAGCCGCACGTACAATGCTGATAGAATCTTTGTTACCTATTATTTTTTGGGCTGAAGCGGTAAATTGTTCTTCATATGTTCTAAATCGAGTGTTGATTGTCAAAGACAAAATGAAGACTCCTTATGAACTTTTTCATAAAAGAAAACCTTTAATTGACTTCTTTCCGCCTTTTGGTTATTCTTGCACTCTTCTCAATACTTAATCACAAAAGAAAAAGTTTGGTGCCATGTCCGATGAGTGCTACTTCGTCGGTTACTCTTATTCTCAAAAGGCCTATCAAGTGTATAACAAGAGAACACGTATCGTTCAAGAGTCGTTCTATGTTGATTGGCAGGAGTCTAACTCATCTGATGTTCGATCTGAACCATCATGGTTCTTTGATTCCGATACTGTGTTTAATTCTTTTAATCTTCTAGTTTTCGACAATGATGCGTCCATTCCAAATGTTCAAACAAATCTTATTTCCTCCATCCCATCTCATGTCCATTCCACCTCTTCAGCAAATGATGCCAGTTCAGCTGATGTTGGATCATCTTCTCCATCATTTGATCTATCCAACCCTGTTTCTAGTTCACCAACATATGTTCCACCACGAACATCTCTTTCTTCATCATCTACATCTATCCCATCACAGCCTGTTCCATCTCTCTCACCCTCATCTAATCATTCACAATCTGTGAGCAAAACTTCTCCAAACATCTTCCCTTTAGACACATACTTCAACCTTTGAAAGATCATCCTCTTGATAATGTTATTGGATCAATCAGGTGTTTGGACATGGAGTCAATCTGGTTTGAGTAATATCTACCTCTTCTCTTGCTTCATCTCTCAAACTGTACCCAAAAATGTGATGGTGCTCTACAAGATCCTTATTGGGTGGAGTCAATGAAATTGGAGCTTCAAAAATCAGAAAGCTCAAAGTTTGGTGTAACACCGGTTATTTTTAAAAGACAAGATATAAAGAATAAAAGCAAGAAAGGCAATAAAGTCTAAGTGGAGGGACTAAAAGTGTCCAAAAAGGACAAAACTTTCAAAAGTTGGTGTAAAGGTGGGTATGGCCACCCACCCTCACCTCACTCCACCATTTTTCTTGGTTTTAGAGAGAGAGAGCGGAGAATACTCTCGGTTGAAGAAGAAGAGGAAGAAGAAAAGTGAATTCAAGGTAAGAATTCAAGGTTTTTATGTTTTTATGTCGGATTTTATCCCGGTTATGTGTTTATGTGTTTATGTGCTTATGGGTTGTGTTTGTGGTCGGGTGTGTGTGTTTTCGGTGTTGTTTTTAGGTGTTTTGAACTCTTTGCAAGTGGGTTAAAAGGAAGAACACCCAAGTTGCACCAGGTTAGTTCTAGACCCTGGTTTTTACATGTTTTAAACTATGTTTGGGGCTGGAAACGTATTAAAATGATTTTACAAAGTTTACGTGTGAATACCCGTATGTATTATGTATGTTGGATGTTAGTTCTTGATGGTTTATAGGCTACTCATGTTTAGAATAGCCACATTATGCTTAGAACAGATGTGTTTGATGATTAAGATTGAAAACATCCTAGAAACATGTTTCACAGAAGCTCATGCGCCTAGATAAGTGTTCCTACGCCTGAAATTGCCTTAGAAAGAATTAAATGTAAGCCATGCGCCTAAACAGTAGCTCATGCACTCCAAAATTTGCCTTAGAAAAGTCTAAGTATAGCCCATGCGCCTGAATAGTGGTCCATGCGCCTGAATAGTTGTCCATGCGCCTAGAAATGTTAGTCGGATGACTAAGTGTAGGGCCATGCACCCTAATAGTGCCTATGCGCCCAAGTGGCCCATGCACCTAACTGTTCATGCGTCTGAATAGTGCCCATGCGCCTAGATTGGGCTGGAATTGACTAAGTGTTCAGACGTCCCGGATTCCCCATGCGCCTGACAGTACCCATGCGCCTGAAAGTTGCCCATGCGCCTAAGTGTTCCCCATGCGCCTGAGTAGTGCCCATGCGCCTGCATAGTGCCCATGCGCCTAAGGACTTAGAATATTTTTCTGATTTTTGGGGGAAATGTGTAAAGTAGGCTTTGACATGGAAAATTCCTGGGGGATTATAAAAGTTGACTTTTGGGGTCATAGATAGTATGATGGGCATGTTATGTATTGTGATTGATGCTTATAATGATGATGATGATGATGTTGCATGGTTATGCATGATGCATGTTATGTATGTATGATGCCCTGTATGATGAGGTATGAATGATATGTTATGTTATGTTCCTATGTTGATGAATGTTTATCTTTCCATGGCTTTACGTGTTATGTTAATTAATGAACCCAAAGTATTATGTAACGTAAAGTGAAAGATAATGAAAGAAGAGCATGACGAATGAATGCATGCATTAACGAGTGAATGAATGTAAAAAGTCTTGCAAGCAAATGTATGGAGGTCCACACCCAATGAAGGGTGTTAGCTCAACTGTGTGTGAGTTAGCTACCCCAAAAGGATGCACACTAGGGTCCAATCCTTGTGATTGACCATATGTATGGGATTCTTGCTGCTTGCCCTAGGTACTGGAGTCAGCTTCGTGCACAACGTTCGAGGTCTATGAAAGACCTCAGGCCCAGTAACCAGCTTGGTGCACAATGTTCGGGGTATAGCATATGGCATTAATCCGGAATGAAAAGGAAAAGTTAAATGGTGAATGTACTTATCCTAGGTACTGGAGTCAGCTTCGTGCACAATGTTCGGGGTCTATGAAAGACCTCAGGCCCAGTTACCCGCTTCGTGCGTAAAGTTCGGGGTAATGTACATGTCACAAGATGTAATGAATGAACGCAGGTTAACGGACGAAATGGAAGATAATAATGATATTATCTGTATGTACGTATGATGTATGATCACGAACGAATGAAACGTATAGTATGGACTCTGAAAGGAAATAAATAACGATTTTATGTATGTTTAATTGTAAAACTAGAACTCACTCAGCAACGCTGACTTTTATACGTTTTTAGTTGGCAGGTAAATGTTGCTTAGGATGGCACAAGGCGGCTACTCAGCTCTTTTGGATGGCATCCATTTATTTAAAGCTTTTGTGATGTAATACAACAATGTAATTTTGTGACCGACAAACAATGCATTATTTTGCAAAATTTTTTGTGATGAAAGGAAATGCCATTTGTTTTATGTTTCCGCTGCAATGTTTTATGAATGATTAAATGTAAAGTATATATTTTATGTGTGATGATTTACCAGCGGTGAGCGTCCAGGAACGGGGCATTACATTTGGACTTTGGTTGACCTGCCTCCCAACAAATGCCCAGTTGGTACTAAATGGGTGTTCAAGAACAAACCTGATGAACGTGGTGTGGTGGTGCGTATCAAGTCTAGATTGGTTGTGCTGATTTGCTCGAGAAGAAGGGGTTGACTATGCTGAAGTCTTTGCTCCAGACACCCGTCTTGAAGCAATCAGGATTTTTCTCGCTCATGCTGCTTATAAATAGTTCAAGGTCTATCAAATGGATGTCAAGTGTGCTTTCCTTTACAGAGACATTGATGAAGAGATATGTGTGTCAACCACCAGGTTTTAAGGATCCTGACTTTCCGGATAAAGTCTTTAAACTTGACAAGTTTCTATATAGTCTTCATCAGGCACCTAGGATTTGGTATGAGACCCTGACTCAATATCTCTTAAGCAATGGTTTCTCTCGTGGCACCATCTATATGTCTCTTTTGAAGAAATAAGTGAATGGTGAAATGTTGTTTGTCCAAGTTCATGTCGACGATATTATTTTTGGTTCCACCAATTCTGTGTTATGTCAGGAGTTTGAAGAAGTGATGTGGAATCGGTTTGAAATGAGTATGATGGAAGAAATGTGTTTTTTTCTTGGATTACAGGTAGAACAAAAGCATGAAGGCATTCTAATTCATCAGGTGAAGTATGTTAAAGAAATTTTGAAGAAATTCAGATGGATGACGCCTCTCCTGAAATGACTCCCTTTACTGCTCAGACATGTCTTACTCCTGATGAGAACGAGAAACTACTTGATCCTCAACTCTACAGATCTATTATTGGTTTCTTCATGTATCTTATAGCAAGTCGTCCTGATATCACTTTTGTTGTACGATATTGTGCTCGATATCAATCGGCCCAAAAGAGTCTCACGAGAAGGCTGTCAAAAGAATTTTTCGTTTTCTCAAAGGCTTATCTCGTTTAGGTCTATGGTATCCATATGGAGGGAATTTTGATTTACATGCTTATTCTGATACTGATTCTAATGGTTGCAGGTTAAACAGAAAATCGGTGACAAGGGGTGTCAATACCTGGGCAATTGTCTGGTGTCATGGCAGAGCAAGAAACACACCATTGTTTCCCTTTCTACAGGGGAAGCTGAATACATTGTGCCTGTTATTGTTGTTCCCAAGTCCCGTGGATACACCGGATGATTGACTATAGAATCAACTTTCTTCACACGTCGTTGTTTTGTGACAGCGAACCTACCATCGGGATCACTAAAAAACCGATTCATAATTCTTAAACCAAGCACATCGAAACACGGATTCATGCAATTCGTGATGCCCAAGAAAAGGGTTTTATTTATATTATTCCCATTGACACAAAAAATCAACATGTAGATCTTTTCACAAAAACTTTTGATAAACCTCGCTTTTATGAATTGATCTCTATGCTAGGGTTAATATCCTTTTAAACCTCTTTTCTTTTCTTTTATAAATTTTTCTTTATCAAAAACTATCTTTATAATAATAATAATAACCATCTTAATAAATTTTATCCTTTTAAAATAAAATTTTAGGGGAGTAACTAACTAACCTGGTGTTGAATTTGAAATGACAAGAAATGATTCTATATCTTCCGGATATGTTCATTTATGCATGACTTATACTTAAAATGAGAAATAATAGTAACTGATACTCATCTCTGATTACATCTTAATTTATTGAATATTAAAAGTCAAGTAAACAGACACTTTAAACGATATGCTTGGTAGGGTCAGCCTGAAGAATAAAGTATACAACAACAATATGATTTAAATTAAAATCTCTGGTTAAGGATGTCTGGATTTACGCAATCATTTTGGCCTGCATGAAAACTGAGTCTCGGCAAAAAGTGGATTGAGATTTGATCTTTGGCTCTTGTCCTGTACATTCGTGTCTTGTTCTAGTGCTAATCTCCTCTGCTGTACGGTAGTACTGACCTGGAGTGATGATCTGCTCTGCTCTACGGTAGTACTGACTTGGAGCTCTCATCGGCACATATTTAAATGGTGATCTCCTCTGTTATACGTGAGTATAGACCCGGAGCTCTCACTACTTTGGTCTAAGTTGTGTCAAATTTTATAAACGTTGAATTCATCATAGGATACAATATTCTGTTGATAATCACTTACACACTAATGCACACGCTTTGCTCTATAAAGATCATTACAAAATTCAAGAAATCCTGAGGTTGGGTGAGGGTTTTTGTCAAATGATTGTGGGGTCCTAGCATTCTAAAGCATTTAATTGAACCTTAGCGAATCATTTATTGCTTGTTGAAAAAAATAGGGCATGGGTTTAAGTGGACAAACATATCATCAATTATTATTGATATGTCTGAGAATTTGAAAATCATTTAAAGACTATGATTAGATTCAGTTATCGGTATGATCTCATTGCCGGTCAATGACTAAATTCATCTCTGTGCTAGTACATATCTTGAGGATGTGATCTCTAGTCATTTTTTATCTCAGTTATGGTTGCTTGATATTAAAAAAAAAATTAATAATAATAATACATGCAGGGAAACTATAATTTCGCTATTTGTTTCACTAGATGAAATTGCAATTTCGCTCAGCATTCTCATCCTGTGCGATGTCTTTTCTATGTGAGTTTCATCTAACGAAATTGCACATTCGCCCAGCAAAACTATATGCTATTTTTGTCATTTTGCGAAATTATTCTCTCACTTTTGCCCTATCGACCTGTGATAGGCTTTAGGGCTTCTCCGTGACCCTATCTCACGTTTTGTGATTCGGAGTTTTTGTTACTAATTGATTGTTGATTCAAGTTCGCAATTGAGTTTAGAACTCAAGAACATCATCTAATCTTGTTTCGAACATCATATTGTGGGTATACTTAATCGAGACTCTTCAGACCTTCGCTGTTCTTTCAGCGTAATTACCGATAGTCCCGCAAAACTGAATGAAAGTTCTTGATTTCTTAGCAAAACTGTAAGGTTATGCAGTCCGTGCGAACTTAACAGTTTTGCTAACTAATTTTCAGTTTTGCTCTGTCGAAACTATAGTATCGGCTTGGCAATCTACCTCCCAGTTTGGGCGAAACTTGTTTCCTCTTGCTAGCGAAACTATACTTTATCTTGCCGAAACTAAATCTCATACTACGAAACTATATTTTCGGGAATCGAATTTATTAATTTTATTTCATTTTTTTATTATATTTATTTTTTGTTTTTATTCTTCATACTTTATTCTAATGTAATTCATTTGGTTTGTATCTCAGGTTTCAATGGCAAATATAAGTTTGACGAGAGAAACATCACTGCTATTCTGGATGATACACATCCTAAAGTTATCGGGTTCAGAGATTACATTCGATGGTTACCGAGATCTCTATAACTTACGCTAATTCTCATTCCACCACCATATATGACCTTCACATCAGAGATTTCTGGAGATCTGCTGGATATGATACACGAGGAAAGACTCAAAGAATTACAGGCAAAGTCTTAGAGCATGAGGTGACTATTACTACAGAGACAGTTTCGAGGATTCTGAGGCTAGAGGAGGATTCTGGTGAAGATGTTTCTATTTCTGATTCAGAGGTGTTCAAAGCATTTAGAAGCATGGGTTATGAGGGGCGAGCTTTTGGTCCCTAAAGGAGGTCAATAAGTCATTCCCTCCAAGGAATGGAGATTTATTCCTCACGTCTTCATCATGTGTCTATATCTCCTCAAAGGTGGATCAGATGGGCTAAACATTGACTGGGCAAAATCAATGGTGTTGTGCTGCAAAGGAGAGAAGACGAACATAGCTAGACTGATATTCATTGCATGGCAGAGAATGTGATGGCCTTGAAGAAGGATAAATGGCTATTGTATCCTCGATTTCTTCAAATGACCTTTGAGACCTAATATCGAATGTGCCAAAACATGGGGAAGTGAAAAAGCCGGTACAAATGAATCCTCGTATCTTTGCTGACTATTGTGCTATTCGCCATGATTTTAATGAGCTGATTACCCATCTGTGGGAAAACATGTACCCACAGGAGAGATGGAACCACATTAGACGGGTGGATGAATCTGAGAATAAAATAGCTAAAGAAACCAGGGCATAACAATCTGATGCAACCAAGAAGAGAAAAAGATATGCTAAAAGGAAAGATTATGATTTTTAAGAAGAAGTAAGTGAAAGAGCTGAAGAGATATGGATAGAAAAGGAGAAGAGATCGAAGAAGAAAGCTAATATAGCAGAGTCATAGAGGAGAACTAAACAGAGACATCAAGCATTCACTGACACTCAGATGAGGAAATATATAGGAGATTAGATGAAGATATGATCCATAATCTTAACAGTTCTCTGGCAAATGAACTGAGTATGATAAACACGAAGCTCACCAACCAAGAGATACGGGAGAAGCCAAAAGATGAGATGATAGAGGGAATGAAGAAGATGCTTGTTGATTAAAACTGTCTGCTGAAGAAGTTGTTTGAGGAGATTGGCCAACTAAAAGCTGCTGCCGGCCTGCCCAATCAACTAACTCAATCTAAGTTAGATGATTTGACTGATACATCAAAGTACCTATCCTGAACGTGGGTACTTCATCTAAGGCAGGAGAGGGCATGTCTAGTACAGCAACTGCTGATGTTGAAGATTGTGAAGTAAGAAATGAAGATACAGGAAAGGAGAATGAAGGGGAAATCCTGGAGGTTTGGTTCATAGACATAGGACTTGATGTCGAGAAGTATTTGGTTGGAGAAGAAGTGGTGAGGGAGAAGTCGGTCGACCGAGATGGTGAGAAAAAGAGGTACTAGTTGATGAAGAAGAGGATGATGAACAACTTGTAGACTATAATTTTGAACTTGAGTTCTATGAAGTTGATGAGAGGCCGTTGATTTATGTAGCCAAGAAAGGAGAACTTGATGAAAATGTATTTGAGATGGATAAAGATGAGTGGTTTGTTAAGGGAAAGAGGCAGAAGAACTAACTCTCTATTCCAACACATGGAAGGGTTCGTAGACATAGGACTTGATGTTGAGAAGGATTTGGTTAGAGAAGAAGTGGTGAGGGAGAAGTCGGTGGACCGAGATGGTGAGAAAAAGAAGTACTAGTTGATGAAGAAGAAGATGATGAACAACTTGTAGACTATGATTTTGAACTTGAGTTCTATGAAGTGATGAGAGGCCGTTGATTTATGTAGCCAAGAAAGGAGAACTTGATGAAGATGTATTTGAGATGGATAAAGATGAGTGGTTTGTTAAGGAGAAAGAGGCAGAAGAACTAACTCTCTATTCCAACACATGGAAGGGTTGAGTAGGAAAGAGGTTGACAAGCGAATTATAAGTTGGTGCTATAACCCCAGTCTCAAAATGTTCATGATAAAGAGGAGAAGGGGTGGTGGAATTAGTACTTGCATAAAATAGAGGCTTTCAAGACCTTGCCTAATTGGGATCTAAGGCGATGGTGACTCTACCATTACTGAAGGCAAATATGATTGAACGAGCCTCTCTGTTAGAGGAGAAATCACAATGGGCTAAATGAGAATTTTGAGTCTTTGGCTACATGAAGGTTGAGAGGAAACGTTCAAAAAGTGACAAGGATTGGGAGACCGGCAAGGGAAGAATTGTACTAAGGGTGAAACCTCCAAGGACCGTGAATAGGGTCAGATTGGCACATACCCTTCCCTAATGATTATAGAGCGTTGAAAAGTGGTTTCATGACAATAATATGGGGGAGGCAATCATCAGAGTGAAGAATGGTGCTGAGATTGAAGTTTTTGATCCAATGGAACTCTTTTGTGTATGTGATGAAGACCTGCTGATTCTTTGCGAGAATCATATCAAAGCAGGTGCAAGTGAGGAAACGAGAATGGAAGCCAGTCCTTTATGATTGTAGCAAACAAGATCAGAGGTGTTAGGGTAGAGGTGAAGAGATTAGCCGAGAGAGTAAGGACTCAAGATGACCTAAATATGGATATACAGGATTTGGCCAACCAGTATGAGCGAGCAAGTGCACATCCCGAAGGGGCTCGTGTAGCAGGAGGATACCATGGAGAATCAGGTGCTGAAGCCTCCAAGGAAGTTTTTGCAGAAGGTACTGAAGATTGATAAAAGGCACAAAGGACACTGGAGCTGAAAAGATACATGAAGATGGGTGAAGGTGGTAAGTTGCAACCTAGGGGGAGTATGAAGATCATGTATAGGTTGGACTCACCTTAGTTTAGATTATTTACTTTTGCTTGTAATAGGTCTTTTGTTAGTTTCCTTTTGTATGTATTTAGTTTTATGTAGTTTTGCAGTCCAGCGACACTGACAGTCAGCTGATTAGTTAGCCTGACGAAGCTACTGTTTCTGCCGAGCGAAACTATAGTTTCGGCAGTACAGTTTTGCTGACAGCGAAACTGTCTATGAAACTAAGACTGCTATATATAGATTTGATCTTTTTCATTGGTTGGTAAGCTTGCAAAACCCTAATCGTGAATCATTGTTGCAAGTTACCTTTTCAAAGTAGTTATTACTCAGAAATATCATTGTGCTTGATGTTATTGATAGTTATGATGTTCATTATCTTATTTTGAATGAGTTCTTATTGTATTCAATCTTATATGTTCATTGTGTATGGTTTGTATGTTTGATATTGAACGATTATTCATCTCATTTGCACTGTAATACGATCAATTGGACCAACATGCCTATAAGCCTAATTTAGCCTATGACCCATTTCCTTCTTTTATTAAATACCCACTAATTAAGCTCATTATCCTTGATAACTCATTTTGACTTTTCGGGGTGTTACAAGTCTCCCCCACTTATTTAGGTTTCGTCCTCGAATCCTATCAGTCATCAACAATTGAGGATAAAATTTCCTCATCTCCTCCTCGGTCTCCCCCGTAGATTATGATCCGTTTATGTGTCTCCATTGTACTCGTACTAGCGGAACCACTTTAAGGATGGCCACGAACTGATCTACATTGTTTAGTCGTTCATCGACTTCAATGTCTTCTAATGGTCCAACTGCATCATTGTCTGCTAGAGATTTCCTAAGATGAGATACATGGAACATAGGGTGAATTCCACTCAACTCGTCGAGTAGTTCTAATCTGTAGGCCATTCCCCTACCCTCACGACAATACAGAATGGCCCTATGAACCTTGGGCTTAACTTACCCCATTTTCGAAACTTGATGATCCCTTTCCAGGGAGATACTTTGAGCATAACCTTTTCACCAACCTCAAACTCTATCGTTCTACGCCTCTTACCAACATAAGACTTCTGGCGATCCTTTGCAGCTTAATGAATGCCTTAATCTTATCTAACTTTTCGGTTGTGACCTCAATCACTTCAGGACTTCCCAATTCCTTTTGCCCAATACCACCCCAACACATGGGTGTTCGACACTTCCTACCGTACAACATCTCATAAGGTGGCATACCAATTCTCGCATGGTAACTATTATTATATGACAATTCTGCCAACGGAAAGTGCTCATCCCAACTTCCTCCAAAATCGATTACACACGCTCACAACATGTCTTTAGTGTTTGAATTGTTCTTTTTGACTGACCATCCGTCTGGGGAGGTAAGACGTACTAATATGTAGTCTAGTACCCATTGAGTCGTGAAACCTCTTCCAGTACTTGGACGTAAGCCATGTGTCCCTTTCGGAAACGATAGACACAGGCCAATTGTGATGAGTCACGATCTACTTGATAAATATTTCTGCCAACCTCTTAGAGGAAAACTTCTCACGAATTGGTAGGAAATGGGTGCTCTTTGTTAAACGGTCAACAATCACCCAGATCGCGTCGCTTCCACTCACCATGCAAGGTAGCTTCATGACAATGTCCATTGTGATGTGTTCCTATTTCCATTTAGGGACATCCAAAGGCTGCATCTTCCTATATGGCTTTAGGTGCTCTACCTTCACTTGCAGAGAAGTCAGGCACTTGCTCACTGTAGCCATGTCTCGCTTCATTCCCGACCACCGATAATCTTTCTTCAGATCCTCATACATTTTCATGGCACTAGGATAAATGGAATATCGAGTCTTGCGAGCCTCATCCATGAACTCCCCCTCAGATCCCCATGGAGAGGGATCCACACTCGCCCAGATAGGGTTCTAACACCAGGTGTTTTCCCCCAAATCTAAAACTTGTCCTTTCATCCTTTCAGAGTTTACTTTCTCCTCTCTCAATGCCTCATCCTTAAACTCCCTCACTTGTTTCATAACATCAAGCCTCATGATTATCTGGTGAGCTCTCACCCGAATTGGTTCGCGTCGCCCCTTTCGGCTAAGGACGTCGGCAACCACATTGGATTTGCCGGGATGATAATGAATATCGTAGTCATAATCCTTGATTAGTTCCAACCACCTCCTCTACCTCATGTGAGTTCCTTTTGTTCAAAGAAATACTTCAAACTTTATGATCAGTGAAGTTGGTGCATTTCACCCCATATAGGTAGTGCCTCCAAATCTCAATGCAAACACCACCGCAACCAACTCCAAATCATGGGTGGGATAATTGGCCTCGTGGATCTTTAATTGTCTAGAAACATATGCTATCACCTTCCCTCGTTGCATCAACCACAACCCAATCCTCCAAACGAGGCATCTGAGGAGACTACCAAATGCTCGTTCCCTTCAAGTAACGTCAACACAGGGGCTTGAGTTAACCTCATCTTCAGTTCCACGAAGGCGTTCTCTTCAGTACCCCATTCATACTTCACTTCCTTTCGAGTCAGCTTAGTCAAATAAGAAGCAATCTTGGAGAAAACCTGGATAAACCTCCAATAGGAACCTGCTAGGCCTAAGAAACTACGAATCTCAGATTGCGTCTTTGAAGGTTCCCATTGCATCACCGCTTCAACCTTCGCAAGGTCCACCATGACCCCCTCGAGATTAACCACATGACCCAGAAATTGAACTTCAAGAAGCCAAAATGCACATTTAGAGAACTTAACATATAACTTCACGCTTCTACTCGAATATGATCGACATGTTCTTCTTCACCTTTTGAATAAATCAAGATGTCATCGATGAAAATAATACTAATTTATACAAAACATCGGCAACATACCCGATTCATAAGGTCCACAGAAGCAGCTGGCGCGTTAGTTAAACCAAAAGACATGACAAGAAATCGTAGTCTTCATAACGCGTACGAAATGTGTCGTCTTAGGAATATCTTATTCTTTCACCTTCAGTTGGTGGTAACCAGAACACAACGTTTATCCTTGAAAACACACTGGCATCCTGAAGTTGATTGAACCGGTCGTCGATCATTAGTAACAGATATCGATTCTTACAGTCAGCTTATTGAGATCGTGATAGTCAATTCACATCCGCATGCTACCGTCTTTCTTCTTGACGAATAAAAACTAGAGCACCCCATGGGGAGATACTCGGTCGGATGAAGCCCTTATTCAATAAATCTTGCAACTAGTCCTCAGTTCTACCATCTCCAAAGGAGCTAATCGATACGGTGCTTAGCGACGTGCTGTGCTCCCGGTAGCAAATCAATTTGGAATTTGATTTCGCGGTCAGGCGGCACACCAGTCATGTGTTCAGGAAAGACGTCAGGAAACTGCACACTACCGGCATGTCTAATAATTGTGGCTCTAGCACATCCACATCTTTTACATAGGCCAAGTAAGCGCTACACCCCCGTCTCAAGTACTTTTTAGCTGTGATCATCGACACGACCTTTGGTACACAACACACCTTATCCCCACGAACCGTAACAAATCTATATCGGGCGCTGTTAGACGAATTACCTTCTTGCTCCATACTATATTAGCTACATACTAGCTAACCAATCCAAGCCTAACACCACATCGAAACCTCCTAAGGCCATAACATGCAACCTAGCAGAGTACTTAGAATCTTCTAACTAGATCAGGAAATCCTCAACCACTTCAGTTACCTTAGTGGACTTACCAATGGTTGTTTCTACATAGAAAGGCTCATCTAACATTCTACTCTTATCATGCAACAAACGAGAAAAGGCAGTTGATGTGCTCCAAATAATACATAAAAATCCTATCAAAAGCACATCAATTATTCCTTAATATCTTCCTTAAAATGATGAAAATGTATTTAAAAGTCTTATATTGTGTTTTTAGGTGTTTAAAAGGGCAAGTTGGACAAAAGAAGCATATTTAGCAAGAAATTGAAGTAATCCGAGCTTTGGAGTCCAAGCATGGGGCCGTGCCTCTTTAAGCATGCCCCCATGCTTTGCTAGAAACATACCCCCATGCTAAATTAACACCCCCCCGTGTTAGGACATCTGACAGGCAAAAAAGTACTGTTCCCTAAAAGTAGACATGGGGCCGTGCCCCACCACCAACATGGGGTCGTGCCCCATTTAGCACGAGAAAGTGCCCGACACAACCTGCATGTACGAGCCCACCAACTTTCGAAAGCATTGTATTAGCACGGGGTCGTGCCTTTTTGGCATATGGCCGTGCTTAAACACTCCAGAAAGCCTATAAATAGAAGCCTAAGTTCAACATTTTTGGCAAGCTTTGGTGGGAGAGTTACTCTGCAGAACTCTCTCGGGAATCAAGACTTCAAGATCATTTGGAGGCTCGGGAGGTGCATACAACATTTGGAAGAAGCTCGGAATCGTCTAAACGCCATCCATTGTGGATTATCGGTTTGATTGTTCCATTTCGCCGATGATTACATATCTATCTTCTTTGTTATATGTTGTTATGTTCTAGCTCATTATGAGCTAAACTCTTTTTATCATCCTAATCGGATGAAACTTATGTAATTTGTGATGAACTAATGGTGTGATAAATATTATGTTAATGTTATGGTGGTCTTGGGAAAACTATTGATGGGTAGCATCTACATTTGAACGGGAAGTTATAAATTTATGGTTTGTGATTGTGACCGTCATACAAAGTTGAAAAACCGTATGATTAACTTTCATTCGTCAAACCAATCTTCATTATAAATCCACGACTAATGAATTAGGAAAGGTTATTAGAAATCATATCACTTTAACTTTCTGATCATTTGCGGGTTCCCTTTTATTTGTTCGGAAACATCAGTAATTGTTATGGTTTTCTAAAATTATTGGTGTGTTAGGAAGGAACCTGATCAACTCTCTTTTTGACATTAAGTTATGTTTTCAGAAATCGTATATCAAATAGGTCACAAAAGATTTACCTACATTACTAGGGCTTTGATTTGAGCAGTAAAACTCAGCCTAACAGGATCAAGTCATTACGGCCGCAGGATAGACGAGAAATCGAGGCAGCTCATCTTTATAAACATTAACCTAATTACATTAATCAATATCTTTAAATCACACCACCAATTCGTCACGGTTACATAAGTGGAATCTAATTAGGATGATAATTTTTATTCCCTGGTTTTAAATCCAAACACTTCAAATCTTAGTTTACTTTCTTTCTATTATTGTTTATTTTTTAAATCCTAAAAATCTTTCTATACAAATTATCATTTTCTTTAACAAAGACCAAATCTGATAGTCAAACAACAAGTTTGTTGAGTAGGCTAGGTGTGTCCACGGATTGATACTCGGTTCTTACCAAAACTATATTACCACACGATAGGTACACTGCCTTTTGTGTGTGTGATTAAGTATTAGTAATAACCAATTAATACACAATCTGTGCAATAAATCTATATCAAATATATATACTATCTACACACCATCAAGTTTTTGGCGCCGTTGCCGGGGACACACGGCAATTTGAAAGACAAACTAAATTTTTTACTATCTTGTATATAACTGTTAATATATTTTTGTTTAAACTTGATTTTTATTTTTAGGTAGTTTGCCCTAGTTAGTTTAGTTACTTTTGCCTGATTCATTTTAAGCCTTAGTTAGTTTATGCTTCTTTAAGTTAGGGTATGTCCGACTCGTCTAGTTCTGAATTTGTTCCGCCTCTTCCGGAACCCGAACGACTTTTCCATCAAAGATTGCGCAATAGATCACAACAAGCTGCACCAGTCATTGAAGAAGACATGTTGAAAGATACACCATCAAAAGAAGACATGACTAACCAAGACGAGGAAATGAATATGACACACTATGCCACACCGTCAATAGATGGTTTTGAGTCTAGTGTGTCCAACCAGCAATAGCGGCCAACAATTTTGATTAAGCCTAGTATTATCCAACTTGTAGAAAACTCTGTTCAGTTCCATGGGTTACAAGACGAAGATCCTAATGCTCACATATCACGATTCCTTCGTATTTGTGCAACCTTCAAAATCAATAACTGTTCAGATGACGCCATTCGACTAAGACTTTTTCCATTTTCACTTCGAGGCTGAGCCATCGATTGGCTTGATTCACTTCCGCCTGGTTCTATCACTGTTGGACCAAAAGAACCAATAAGCCTGATCAGAAAAACCTCTAAGTCCTACAGACATCACAACAACTTCTGAAGACTTGATCAGCTGTTTTGACAAAGTCTGAAGACTTCAACAGCTGAAGACTAAAGCACTGAAGACTTCAACAGCTGAAGACCAAAGTCTGAAGATCAACAGCTGAAGACTAAAGTACTGAAGACTTCAACAGCTGAAGACCAAAGTCTGAAGATCAACAGCTGAAGAACAAAGTACTGAAGATCAACAGCTGAAGTTCAAGTACAAGTACTCAAGCCTTCAGATTACAACAGCTGAAGAAGCATTCTTCAGTTGTTGTGATGGTTTCCTTTCAGTAGTTTTCTTTTTTATTTCAGTATTTGTAAAACGACTGAAGAGTATATTCTTCAGTCGTTGTAGTTTCAGTAGTTTCTTTTCAGTAGTTGTAGTGAAAGTTAACACTTAGGATTTTTGTAAAAGATGTCAGCTGTTTTGACATCTTCAGTAGTTGTGTTAACTTTGAGTAGTTTGAATAATTCTGTTAGATGTCACTATCAAATGACATCAGCAGACGTCACATCTCCTATATAAGGAATGTTCCACCACGACATTCCTATATCAAGGATGATTGACCTGATTTTATGTGTGACATTTTGCCACCACGAAAGCGCGTATTGAATGAAATCTTTGATTTGCAGAATTCTTTCTATAATCGTCTGTTCTTACTTTGAATATCTATTGCATTCTTGTGAATTGTCTAAATTCATTGTTCGATTTTTGCTGCAATACTCCCTAATCAATCAAACGTAGATCACTCATCCTAACAATTGGTATCAGAGCAGGTTCATCATTGATCTATCTAACAATTGATCATTGAAACTGCTAATCGATATCTGCATTTGATTGAATTGGCATATTTGCAAGAATTGGTTATAGTTAAATTGAATTTCTGCTACTTTTGTTTTATTGCTTTCTGTTTTCTCTTGGTTCAATTGGTCTGTTGTGTTATGTTCTAAATCGATTAAAACTTAACTGATTTTGGTTGAATCTGAGAATGACTACTCCTTCTAATGACCCTAACAATACCGGTTCCTCAACCAAGCCTCCGATGCTGGTTAGGACTGAGTATAACATATGGCAATGAAGAATGCTTCATCACCTGTCTGTTAACAATTCAGGTTGTTGGACATCAGTGGTACATGGTCCACATAAGCCTATGGTGAACAATCCGAAAACCAATCAAATGGTTCCGAAGAAGAAGGAACAATACTCAGATGAAGATCGGAAACTGTTTGAGATTGATGCTAAAGCCCATGGAATTCTGGCCATGGCACTGCCGAATGAAATCTATTCAGGGCTTATGCATCATGAAACTGCTCATGACCTCTGGAATGCACTGAAGGAAAAATTCGGTGGAACTGATGAGGTCTTAGCAAACAACAGAGAAATCCTTGCCCAACAATATGAAACCTTCTCTCATAGGAAGGGTGAGACACTGACTCAATAGTTTGAGTGTTTTCCTTTTTGATCTCTGAGCTAAAAATGGTCAAACATGAATATACCAATAGCCAGATGAACAACAGATTCCTTAGATCACTGCCTGAGTGATGGGACACATACACTATTGTCCTACGCTCCAGTGCAAATCTGGATAAACTATCTCCACCCAACTTCATGGGAAACTGCTTACATTTGAGAGAGAGATAGAGCAGATGAGGAAACTAGCATCATCTGGAAAGCTCACTAATGACTTTGTACCAGGGAACACTACCTTGGTTGGTCATGAGTCTAAATACGCTGCATCTGAAAGTAATTATGATGAGCATATAGATTTCTCTTCAAACAGTTCACATCATGCATTTGTTGGTGTTGATAGTCACTCAGGCTGTAATAGTGACAATTGATGTTTTATCATGGATGATTTGAAAGGTATAGCTGATGATGATCTAGAAGAGATGGATATTCTGAGCCAAATGGCCTTGATTAATATCAGATCTCAAAAGTTCTACAAGAGGACTGGCAAGAAATTCCAGGACTCTCTCGCAAAACCAAAGTTGGTTTTGACAAGAGTAAGTTGATGTGTTACAAATGCCAAAGGCTTGGATACTTTGCAAGAGAGTGTAGATCATCTGGATCTAACTCCTCTGCACCCTTTGTGACTTTTCCAAGCACTAGTCCACAAAACAGGGGGCAACAACCTGCTAGTTCTGGTCATCACTCACAACCTGTTTCACCTGCATATTTTGTCCCTCAGGGTCCAATGTCATATCCGTATCCCTACTATTACATGCCTCAGCCAAATCCAGTTCAAGTTCCTACTGCACAACAACCACAAGCACTACCTGAGCCTCTACCATCTCATTTACAACCTCATCACAGCTTTTTCACCCCTGGTAATATTGACTGGAGTAGTTTACTAGATGATCTCTCTGGTACCGAGCAATTATTTATGGTGATGGTCAACATGGTGGTGAACATCCTTTTGGGAATCTAGCTCTCATGGCCCTGGAATCTATTGAGGGTTCTTGCTCCAATGCATCTTCTTCACAGGTAACCCAGGTATCTTCTGAGGCTAAGGCCAAGCTTTGTTCTGAATCTTACATAGATGCATTTGTCTCTATTAGAGAAGCAAATGTAGCTATAATTAATCAAAATCTAGAACTTGAGCAAACTATTTCCAAAAGAAAAGCTGAATTCGAGTCTGTCCTTAAGGACAAAGATGATGAGATTTATAAGCTTAAATGCCAATTAAATGATGAAAAGGCTAAGCTAGAGGTCATTCTTGAGAACCATAAGGAACTCAAAGAAAAACTTCCAGTTACCCAAGTTGAGTGTGACCGCTGGGTGTCATCCTGCAAGGGATTTGAAATGCTGCTCAGTAAGCAATCTGCTTCGAATGTGAAGTTTGGAATTGGTTATAACCATATTGCACCTCCAATAGATTTTACTCCAAAACCAATAGTAAAATCTGAAAGTGAAAGCAATCTCCAAACCACATTATCATGTGCATCATTCACAAGTGATCTTCCAAAATCACAAGATGAAATAAGGGTTGATACCTGAGCAAGTCCATTGGCTGATTGGTTAACTACTGATAAGCACATGAAGCTGAGTATTTCAGATGTTGTCCCTCAAAGTAACTTAAGTACTGAAGGGCAAATTACAACAACTGAAAAACATTTCAAATCAGCTGAAATAAATGGATTAACAACTGCTGACAATAAACAGCTGAAGAACAATTCTTCAGTTGTTACAGATTCTTCAGTACTGAACAAAATTACTGAAAGGAGGAAAGTACTAAAGAGCACACCTTCAATAGTTTCCTCATCAGCAGTTGATCAATCCAAGATGAAGAATAAGCCATGTGAAATATGTGGTAAATTCAATCATCTTTCTGATGAATGTTGGTACAGAAAGGGTTCCAAACTCAACAGAGATAAGCTCATTAAAATCCAGATGGATGAAATGAAAACTGAGTTTGAGACCAAGTTTGTACCGCAATCATTCCACTGTGATAAACCCAAGCCTTCACCAAATTCAAAAAGAAGGATAAGGTTGATCACAAAAGAACTGATGGTGCTCCTCATGATAAACATCAGACTATGTCTGTTAATTTTAAGGAGGAAATGATGGATCACAGGAACTCATCAAACACAAGTACTGATATGTCACAAGAGCTGAAAGCTTTGGCTACAAATCAGACACAACTTGTTATGATGGTTCAACATTTGTTGGGGAGAGTTAACCAATTAGATGCACCTGTAATCAAATCACTAAAAGGCATTCCAAGCCCAAATCCAAGGAATCCATTTCAGCACCATCTCCTCCTTCAACTGTTAATCATAAGAAACAAGTTATGGTTGCATCTGTTGATGAAAACAGACCCAAAACCAAAAAGGTTTGGGTCTCAAAATCTAACTAGTTTTCTTTCATGCAGGGTTCTTCAACATGCCAAAGGAGCATCTGGTATGTGGACAGTGGAGGATCTATGCATATGACTGGGAGCAGGTCTCTTCTTAATGACTACTCTCAAGGAAAGAAGGGATTTGCTGCATTTGGAAATGATGCCAGAGGTTACATCATTGGGAAAGGATATGTGTCTAATGGACAAATCAGGTTTGATGATGTCAACCATGTGGAGAAGCTAAAGTACAATCTGCTGAGTGTTAGTCAGATGTGTGATAAAGGGCATGTTGCACTTTTCACAAGCCAGAACTACAGGATTCTGTCTTCCCAAGTTATGTGGCTGATTGACAAGGTAATGGATGAACATACTATCCTGAAGGCCAACAGGATTGGAAGAGTGTATGCCTTGGATTTGTCAAAGAAGATTGATTTGAAGGGTCATCCATGCCTATTCTCCAAAGCCTCTCTTCAGGAATCTAAACTATGGCATAGAAGGCTGGGTCATGTTAATCTCAGAAACATGAACCAGCTGATCCAAAATCGTTTAGTGAGAGGTTTATCAACAAAGGAGTTCCACTGTGATGAAGCCTGCACTACTTGTTTGAAAGGAAAACAACACAAAGTCTCATTCCCTCCCATTGAAGAACCTAAGTCCACTGCCTGCTTGCAGTTACTGCACATGGATCTATTTTGTCCGGTGAGAGTGATGAGCATGATAAAGAAGAAATATTGTCTGGTAATTGTGGATGATTACTCCAGATTCGTATGGACTTTCTTTCTACTTTCAAAGGATGAGGTTGCTCAGAAGATTACAAACTTTGTGTTGTATGTTGAGAAGCAGTATTCCCTATCAGTCAAGTGTATAAGGAGTGACAATGGTACTGAATTCAGAAATGATACACTTGATGATTTTTATCTTTCAAAAGGAATCAAAAGGCAGTTTAGCATCCCAAGGACCCACAACAAAATGGAATAGTGGGGAGAAAGAACATGACTTTAATCGAAGCCGCAAGGTCCATGTTGGCTGACTCTGGTTTGCCTTTGACCTTTTGGGCTGAAGCTGTCAATACAGCTTGCTATGTGCAGAGTAGAGTGTTAGTAAATCAGAGGTTGAAGAAGACTCCATAGGCTCCTTTGATTTCATTCTTCAGAGCCTTTGGATGTCCTTGTTTCATTCTCAACACAAAGGGTCAGCTCCACAAATTTGATCCTAGGGTGGATGCAGGTTATTTTGTAGGTTATTCATCCACTTGCAAGGCTTACAGAGTCTTCAACTGCAGAACAAAGATAGTTGAAGAAACCTTGCATGTGAAATTCAATGAATCTCCTAAGGATAAAATTCCACAAAACCCTATGGAGTTGTTTGATTTGGACATACTGCAATATGCTCCCTATCAAACTCCAGCTGTTGCAGATCATGTGGATAAATCATCCTCTGCAGCAAGTCTTTCACCTGGTGGTACTGAAGATGATGATGATATCAGCACTCACCTTTTCAAGTTCAGTGACCAACTGCCTGAGTCTGCTAAACTTGATGTTCCTGTACCTTCAGCAGCTCCATCCACAACAAATGCCGATGAGATTTCTGATTCCTCTACTCATGTGTGGTTTGCCATCTAATACTTGGTTTCAAGAATCTGAATCAACATCTGCTTATGTTGAACCGGCTACAAACACTTGCACTCATCTTATTGTGCACCAACAGCTGAAGGATCACCCCATGTCTCAAATCATTGGTGGTATCAATGCTGGCGTCTCAACCAGAAGTCAATTGTCTAACTTGTGCTTCTATGCTCTCTTCATCAGTCAGCAAGAGCCAAAGAATTACCATGTTGCATTGAGAGACAATGGATGGGTGGAAGCCATGTAGCTTGAGCTACTTCAGTTCAAGAAACAGCAAGTGTGAGAACTGGTTCCTCTACCCCCAGGTAAGTGTGCAATAGGCACTAAATGGGTGTTTAGGAACAAAACATATGAAAATGGGCTTATTGTTAAGAACAAGGCCAGACTGGTTGTTCAGGGTTTTTCACAAGAAGAAGGTATTGATTATGATGAGACCTTTGCCCCTGTAGCCAGACTGGAGGCAATAGATTGTTCCTAGCCTATGCTGCATTTCACAATTTTAAGTTTTTCAAATGGATGTTAAAGTGCATTTTTATATGGTAAAATAAAAGAGGAAGTTTATGTATGTCAACCACCAGGTTTGAGGATAATAAACATCCAGATTGGGTATACAAGCTTGATAAGGCTCTTTATGGGTTGAAACAAGCTCCTAGAGCCTGGTATGAGACATTCAAATTTTCTTCTTCAAAATAATTTCACTAGAGGCTCCATAGATAAAACTTTATTCATTAAGAAGGTGGATCAGCATAAGCTACTTGTTCAAATTTATGTTGATGATATTATTTTTGCATCCTCTGATCCCCAGTTGTGTGATGACTTTACCAATTTATGCATAAGAAGTTTGAAATGAGTGCAATGGGAGAATTACAGTTCTTTCTAGGATTGCAAATCAAACAAAAGGCTGATGGACTTTCATTCATCAGTCTAAATATACAAAAGATCTTTTGAACAAGTTTGATTTACAAAACTGTAAGCCCTGTTCTACTCCCATATGCCACTCCACTCAACTGGATGCAGATCAGAAAGGTAAAGTTGTTGATGAAACACTTTACAGATGTATGATTGGGTCCTTGATGTACTTAACAGCTTCTAGACCAGATATCATGTTTGCCACTTGTGTTTGTGCTAGATTTCAGGATGCTCCTAAAGAGTCTCATTTGATTGCAGTCAAAGGATCTTAGATATCTGCAAGGTACACAATCTCTAGGTTTATGGTATTCCACTGAACACTCTTGCAAATTAATTGCTTTTTCTGATAGTGACTATGCAGGGTAAGTTAACCAGAAAGTCAACTTCTGGAGGATGTCAATTCCTAGGCAACTGTTTGATTTCTTGGCAGGTAAGAACACACATATTTGCTACATCCACTGCTGAAGCAGAGTACATTGCTGCTGCAAGCCGTACTTCTCAGGTACTCTGGCTTCAGAACCAACTTTTGGATTATGGCTTACAGAGACTAAGACTCCATTATTATGGATAGTGCTTCAGCTCTTTGCATTGTCAAGATCCTGTCCAGCACTCTAGGACCAAACATATAGAGATCAGACATCATTTTATTAGGGACTGTTTTGAAAAAGGTCTGATTGATCCAAAGTTTGTGCCTAGTGCTGATGAGCTTGCAGACATTTTTACTAAGCCTTTGGATAGTTCAACTTTCCAAAACCTAGTGTTAAGGCTTGGTATGCTGCAACTAGAATAAGTAACTACTGATGATCTCAGTAAATAAGTACTGGTGATCATCTGTAACCATATCACAAATAAGTACTGATTCTGTTACAAGAACTGACACAGTCATAACTACTGATATAAGTACAAACAGATAAGTACTAACGTCCTATGAAACAACTGAAAAACAGCCAAAAAGACTGATGAGTAAGTGTTGAGGACAGTATGAAACAACTGAAAAGCTATGAATGACGAAAACTACTGATGAGAATTTTCTATTCAGTTGTTTCTAAAACTGCTGCTTCATCTTAAACAACTGATGACAAAACCACGTCTTCAGTAGTTTCACAACTACTGATGACTAATACCACGTCGTCAGCTGTTTACAATAACTTATGACAAAACCATGTCTTCAGTAGTTTCATAACTACTGATGACTAATACCACGTCGTCAGCTGTTTACAACAACTGATGACAAAACATGTCTTCAGTAGTTTCACAACTACCATGATAACACCACGTCATCAGCTATTTCCATCATCTGAAGCTAAAACCATGGTCTTCAGTAGTTTCATAACTACGGATGCCTACAACCAAGACTTCAGTTGTTTCAACCTCTGAAGGTTAAACCACGTCATCCGTCACTTAAAACTACTGATGACTCATACCAAACCCTTCAGTTGCTTTATAACCCATACCCTATAAATAGCTTGTCCTACGGAGCTTCATCATCTCAAACCTAACGTTCAAAAACTCAGACCCTCTCTCACATCAATGGCGAACAAGAAGCTTAAACCACGACACAACTATGTTGCTTACCTTACCAAATCATCCTTCTGGACAAAGTTTGACAATGCCATTGATCTAATGATCAACTCTCCATACAAACGGCTTTCCTTCTAAATCCTACCATTCATGCCGAATCCCTCCAGCAGTTCTGGACGAACGTCACCCTCGTCACTGGGGAGAATGACACTGACTCTCTCCAGTCGTTCGTCAACAATCTTCAAGTGGTCATCACTCCAGAAATCCTTCGACAAACCCTAAAACTATATGATGCCACTTTCCCTACTGGGTATCCAAAGGGCACCATTGATCTATCATTGTCCAACATGGATACAAGGGTAACCTTTGTGCCTCTACCATCCTGAAGAAATTTCCATGATGCAGAACAACTAATTTTTCATATGGTGAATGTATGCTTAGCTCCTAAGACTTCTTCTTGGGAACAAATGTCGACAAGGTGGCAGCAGGTATTATTGTCTATTCTTGACCAACAACATTTAAATTTTCTTAAATATTATTTCTTGAACTCAAGGATATGGCCTCCAAGCTATAGCTAACCGATGGATATTATATCCTCGGTTCCTAATGGCCATTATAGTAAACCAGCTGAAAGCTGACGGACTTGTTGGCCTTGGCGTCCCTGCCACGGCTGTATTGCCTGAAGTATACTCCAGGCACAACACAGACCAGTCACTCAAACTAGCTTCCAAACTGTGAAAACACACGCAACTGGAACCCACAGCCACCACCTCCAAATCTATTGTCCCCACCAAACCCAAACACAAGAAAGCCAAAAAGGCTACTCAGGGAAATGAGTCCCCTGAGGATGCCCCTGCAACACAAACGCAGGTCATATCTACTGGTCATAACCCCTAGTAGATACACGTACTCACTCACCCTCAACCGCTCAGGTTTCCTCTCAACAGGAGCCTGTAGCAACCATCTCTGGGGCACCTGTACATCTGGAACCTTCCTCACTTGAGGAGGTTGCCATTGAAACGCACCATTCTCCCCAGGTGCATACTTCCTTCACACCCTCTCCCACTGCAACCGCCCCCTAAAGTCCTACCATCATAATTGCCAAAGTGCTGACTCAGTTGCACTCCTCACCTCCTCCCGAGATACCAATCACAACTAGGATAGCTCCAACCATTGAGGGGGAGGACCAAAGTGCTTCTGACACCCACCACAGCATAGGGGTTACCACATTCAATCTCCATTGTAAAACGGAGATTCGAATTTCTGGTGAGGCTGCCACTTCTCCTGCTTCAGCATATGATCAGGCTGAAGTTGGTAACATTCATAAGACCTCACCAGAGGCAACTGCTGATGAAGGACATGGTCCTGAGGCAGGAAGTCCCCAGTACAATGACCAAGGGGCACATGCTACTACTGATCTACACTCAGAGCATGTTCATCCTGATTCTATCAGGAGGTCAGGTGATTTAGTAAACACTGATGATGAGCTGGGCTTCTTTTATGATGTCTTAGCCCAAAACATCATCCTCGAGGATGAGGTGAGCAGTGTCAAAGAGCTGCTTGCCAACATTTCTTAGGATCAAAGACCATCTACCCCTCAAAACCCACAGATGGCACCTTCCTCTGAAGGTCTCCCATACACTGAGCCACTCCAAAACACTAAGCCACCTGCCTCTGCTTCTGGCACTATTTCTCAGGGATAGACCCCCTTGCAAATAGCTGCTATCTTTCAACATTCCTTACCTCTCATCACATCAACTATCATTGATATGGTCCTTAAAACCTTGATGAGAGGATTCCCTCAGTTATACAACCCATGATAGAGGATGCTGTGAGCAAAAGGCTTTCTGACAATCAAACCCTTACAACCAATACAACCAAAAAGGGGAGATTCAATCAGTGAAAGCAAAAAGAAAGAGGATGGACAAATAGGAAAGACTGAAAAGGAGAAGGTGAAGGATGCTGACATGGAAAAGTGACTGAAAGTACTAAAGAATTTCATGTCACATACAAGAAAAGGAAGAATGAGAAGGAGACTAACTTGGAGACAATGGAGAAGAAGCCTGATGCTGAACACAGCCGATCAGTGGATAACATCATTGATCAGTTGTTCAGGCAAGGCCACGACACTGAAAAACTTGACTCAGAAATCAGAAGACTAGAGATTGAAGAAATCCAAGCTAGATAGGCAAGTTATGATGTGTTGGAAAGGGAAAGTTAGAGATCATGATCAGGTTCATAGCGAAATATCTGGGTAGATCATTGATTGAGATCAAGGCATGGTCCAGCGACAACATCTTGGCAATAACCACCAAGATCTGTTCGTCTGAAGTATACACAAAAGACTGGTTATTGAAGCGTTAAACGAAGCTGGTGCTGGGAGCAGGACTGAACTAGTCAAGCATCTAAAGCCGACCTCACATCCGGAATGCTAGAACGGCCTGTCAACATTCCCACACCAAAACCACCACAACCACAACCCACCAAACCAACTCCTCTACCCTCAAACCAGTAGCCGATGAAGTACCCAGAAGAGGAAGAGAAGGGTACTGAGGCTAGAAGAAATGATGAAGATAATGATGAAGATGAAGATAGGCTGCCACTCTCAGCTGTTATACAGTTGCCGAAGGCGACAAGTCACTCTCCAACAATTACTCCTGAAACTCAAAGACAAATTGTGAAAGTGAAGCTAGAAGAAGAAGAGCTTCACAAACAACATGATGAGGAATTGTTGAGGAGGGTTGACAAAGCATATGCTGCCACATCTTCCAACATCAACATGAAGAAGCATGCTCTCAGATTATACACTCTTAAGCATACATTTCAATATCAAAAGGAGAGAGTGAGGATTTGGCCTGATCCTCGGGTGTCTCATAGGATTCACAAGAAAAACATTCCACAGAGATACATTGGCCATTGGCCAGTGAGAGATGTAGATGAAGTGATCTCACTGGTCTTTGTAGTATCACCCTGGGAAATCCTAGATGACTTCAAGAAAGCCTATAAAGCTAACCTGACCCCATAGAAGATGCTGGAAAATAAAATGGTGAAGAAGGGGTTAGTATATAAGAGGCTTGAGGAAGTCAGAAAGAATGAGCTCCAGTTGTTTTTAGAGGGTAATCACCCTGATGAATTTGCTTATAGAGTAATAACAACTGTGGAACTCAAAAATGGGAAACAAGTCAAATACCTATCTGAATATTATGGGCCAGAATCACTCTTTGAAGGAGGAGCTGAAGAACTTACCATGGAGGAACGGATAACCTTCCTTGAGGCCTATACAAGGAGTCATACAGACTCATTGTTAGGAAGTGGATCTCATGGATGGGGTAACAGCTCTGTGTCCAGTTCCCCAAGACAGAGTTCCCATTCATCCTTTGCCAAACAGATCATTGAGACTCCTTCCCAGGCCTGTGCTTATATGGGTCACTTCTGAGCTGATCTAGAAGACAAAAAGACCAAATCTCTATGCCCTAATAAGTGGACATCTTCAATAAGTTAGAGGTTTTGGCTGCATTGGTTCAGGGGGAGTTTGTCGGACCAAAAGAACCAATGAGCCTGATAAGAAAAACCTCTAAGTCCTACAGACATCACAACAACTGCTGAAGACTTGATCAGCTGTTTTGACAAAGTCTGAAGACTTCAACAGCTGAAGACTAAAGTACTGAAGACTTCAACAGCTGAAGACCAAAGTCTGAAGATCAACAGCTGAAGACTAAAGTACTGAAGACTTCAACAGCTGAAGACTAAAGTACTAAAGACTTCAACAGCTGAAGACCAAAGTCTGAAGATCAACAACTGAAGAACAAAGTACTGAAGATCAACAGCTGAAGTTCAAGTACAAGTACTCAAGCCTTCAGAGCTTGTTACAACAGCTGAAGAAGCATTCTTCAGTTGTTGTGATGGTTTCCTTTCAGTAGTTTTCTTTTTTGTTTTAGTATTTGTAAAATGACTGAAGAGTATGTTCTTCAGTCGTTGTAGTTTCAGTAGTTTCTCTTCAGTAGTTGTAGTGAAAGTTAAGACTTAGTATTTTTGTAAGAAGATGTCAGCTGTTTTGACATCTTCAGTAGTTGTGTTAACTTTGATAGTTTGAATAATTCTGTTAGATGTCACTATCAAATGACATCAGCAGACGTCACATCTCCTATATAAGGAATGTTCCACCACGACATTCCTATATAAGGGATGATTGACCTGATTGTAAGTGTGACATTTTGCCACCACGAAAGCGCGTATTGAATGAAATCTTTGATTTGCAGAATTCTTTCTAATCGTCTGTTCTTACTTTGAATATCAATTGCATTCTTATGAATTGTCTAAATTCATTGTTCGATTTCCGCTGCAATACTCACTAATCAATCAAACGTAGATCACTGATCCTAACAATCACCACAGGGCAGAAATGGCTAAACAATTCCTTTTAAAATACTTTCCACCACGATCGCACTGCCAAACTAAGAAGCAGCATCACAAGTTTTAGTAGCATGGGACGACGATGAATCATTACACCATCATGAGAGAGATATAGAAGTCTCCTTCGGAGATGCCCACATCATGGACTTGATCTGTGCGTGCAGTGTCAAACCTTTTACCATGCAATCAGCGGAGCCCACAAGCAAGCGTGTTGGACCAAAGAATCAATGAGCCTGATCAGAAAAACCTCTAAGACCGACGATGATTAGCCAATTCACAAGAACGAAAAGATATTCAATGAAGAACAAAAACAGTTATAGATAGAGAGAATTCTGCAAATATATTTCATTCAATATTCGCTTTCGTGGTAACGGAATGTCACACTTACAATTAGGTCGACACATGTTATCTAAGAGATGTGACGTCTGCTGATGTCACTTGATAGTGACATCTAACAGAATTATTCCAACTGAAACACAACTATGAAGATGTCAAACAGCTGACAGCATCTTTTACAAAAATACTAAGTGTTATCAGTTTACTATAACTACTGAAAAACATAAAAATACTGATACTACAACGACTGAAGAACAAGCTCTTCAGTCGTTTTACAAAACTACTGAAAGTAAAAACATAAAACTACTGATATCACAACTACTAAAGAAGTACTCTTCAGCTGTTGTGACAACTACTGAAACTCAGTACTTGGTCTTCAGACTTGAACTTCAGATGTTTCATCAACTGATGACTTCAGTAGATATCATCAGCTGATGTCTTCTGACAGGATCAGTGATCACACGTTTGATGTATTAGGATACAACTGGCAGATCCAATACAAAAATAACTAATTCTTAACAAACTACTGAAATGTTCACAAACTACTGAGAACATCAGCATGTTAAGTACAAAATATAAAACTACTGAAACTACAACGACTGAAGAACAAGCTCTTCAGTCGTTTTTACAAAACTACTGAAACATAAAATATAAAACTATTGATATCACAACTACTGAAGAAGTACTCTTCAGTAGTTGTGACAAACTACTGAGCTTCAGTACTTGATCTTCAGACTTTGACCTTCAGGTGTTTCATCAGCTGATGACTTCAGTCTTTGTCTTCAGACCTTGTACATCAGTTGTTGATCTTCAGCACTTGTAAACTCTTCAGCTGTTGTACTTCAGTACTTGGGTCTTTCAGCTTCAGCACTTGTGTTCTTCAGCTGTGTACTTCAGCACTTTGGTTCTTCAGCTGTTAAGGTCTTCAGCACTTGATCTTCAGCTGTTGAAGTCTTCAGCACTTGTCAAACTACTGATGAGGCTTTCAGCAGTTGTTGTGATACCATGTGGGACTTAGAGGTTTTCTGATCTTGGCTCATTGGTTCTTTTGGTCCAACAAACTCCCCTGAACCAATGCAGCCAAAACCTCTAACTTATTTATTCTCCACCTATTGATGGCAAAATGTTGGTCTTTTTCCTTCTTGATCAGTAGAGAAGATGACCCATGTAAGCTCCGGCCTGGGAAGAAATCTCAAATATTTGTTTGCAGAGTATGAATGGGAACTCTGTTTTGGGGAACTGGACACAGAGTTTATTATCCCATTCATGAGATTTACTTCCCCATAATGAGTCTGTATGACTCACGAATAGGCCTCAAGGAGAACAACTTGTTCCTCCTGAGAAGAGTTCTTCTGCTCCTCCTTCGAAGAAGAACTCTGGACCATAGTACTCTGATAAGTACTTCATGGTCCTGCATTTTTCAGCTCAACCGTAGTTACCTCCCTATATACAAATTCATCAGGATGGTTGCCTTCAAGGAGTAACTGGAGCTCATTCTTTTGGATGTCTTCAAGCTTTTTATATACAACCCCTTCTTAATCATCTTGTTTTCTAGTAAGGCTTGAGGGGTCTTCTTTGCTTGGTGAGCTTTCTTGAATTCATCAATGATTTCCCAAGGTGGAGATACAACGGCCAACATGATGGTAGACTCTATTGTTTTTCGTACCTGGCCGTTGTATCTGTGTGGGATAGTCTTTTATGGATTCTAGAACACACCCTGGGGTCTGGCCATACTCTCACTCTCTCCTTCTGATACTGAAAGGTGTGCCTGAGAGTGTACAGCCTTTGAGCATGCCCTTTCATGGCTTGAATGGATGATGACTGAGAAATTCCTTGTCAACCATCTTCAACAGTTGCTCATCGTGCTGTTTCTGCTGTTCTTCTCTTCTATCTTGACTCTGACCATTTCCTTTGAGAGTCAGGTGTGATCATGGGTTGACTTCGGGGTTTTGGTAGCTTCAGAACAGCAGAGAGTGGCGAGTTTCATCTTCATCCTCTTCTTCTTCTTCTTCTTCCATCCTCAGCACCCTTCTCCTCTCTTCTGGGTACATCACTGGATGATGGTTGGGTTGGTGAAGGAATTGGTTTTGAAGAATGAGGATGTTTGGATTTGGCTTAGAGGTTGGTTGGGAGGTTTGAGGAATAAGATCTGTTTGAGTGGGTGGAAGGGAAGGTTGATCTAGCATCCTTGTAGTTAGTTTCGCCTTTGTGAGTTTAGCCATCTCTAACCTTAACACCCCAGCCTCATCAAGGGCTTCCACAATAATCCCTTTGTTGAATTGCTCAGACAGACAGATTCTGGTGGCTATAGCCAGAATGCTGTCCCTGGTCCATGCGCGGATCTCCATTAATGATCTTCCCAAGTATTTTGCAATAAAGCGGATCATTATTTCCAATCTCTCTTTCTCAAGAGCATCATACCCTGCCCATCGGGTTTGTATCTCTTGTACTTCTAACCTTCTGATCTCACTATCCAGTGTGCTGTGTCAAACCCCTGCCTGAAGAGTTGTTCAATAATTTTATCCATGGATCGGCTGTGTGTGGTGTCAGCTTCTTTGACCAGCTCCTCCAAGGATTTGTCTTCAGCAGTGTGATCATCAGCACTTCTCTTTCGCTTGTAAGTGAGCAGAGGTTGCTTTTCTTTTCCTCCTTTTGGGTTGCATCACTTCCTTTTCCTCGGATCTTTTCCTCTTCCTTTCTTTCACTGCAGTACTCTCCCCTTTTTGGTTGCATTGGAGGAAGGGGTTTGTACCGCAGAAAGAGTCTTTGGACAGCAGCATCAACCAACGGCTGTAATGTTAAGGAAAGCCTCTCATCAAGGGCTTTGATCACTATATCAGTGATTATGGGTGTGATGAGAGGGAGGGAATTTTGAAGTACAGCACCTATTTGCTCAGGAGGGTTCTGTTCCTGAGAAGTAGGGCCTGAAGCAGAGGGAGGTGGTTGATTTTGGGGTGGCTCGGTGTTTGGGAAACCTTCAAGGGAAGGTGCCATCTGTGGGTGTATTATGGTGGCAGATGGACTTGCATCCTGAGACATCTTGGCCAGCAGCTCTTTGAGTCTGCTAACCTCATCCTCTAGATGGTGTTTTGAGCAACTACATCATAGAGAAGCTCAGGTCATCATCAGTTGATACTGAATCACCTGACCTCCTGACAGAGCCAGGATGAACATGCCTTGAGTGTAGATCATTATAGCATGTGCCCCTTGTTCTCGGTTCTGGGGACTTCCAGCCTCAGGACTATGTCCTTCATCAACTGTTGCCACTGGTGAGGTCTTAGAGATGTTACCAACTGCACCCTGGTCATTTGCTGAGTCAGAGACAGTGGCAGCCTCACCAGAAGTTCGCACCTCCTTATCTACACTAGAAGATGGAACATGATAACCCCTGTGCTGTGGGTTGACAGAAGCATTGTGATCCTCCCCCTCAGGTGTTGAGGTTATCCCAGTAGTAATTGGTGTCTGGGTGGGGGTGAGGAATGCAACTGTGTCAGCACCTTTGCAACAATTATTGTAGGTTTGAGGGGCGGTTTCATGAGGAGAGGGTGTGGAAGCAGTGTGCACCCGGGACAAGTGGTGCTCTTCAATGGTAATCCCCTCAAGTGAGGAGGATCCCAGCAGTGTGGCTTCCCTTTGAGTGGTTGCTTCAGGTTCCTTTTGAGAGGAAACCTGAGCGGCTTCAGTTGGTGGAGTCATAGTCTCTACTGGGGGGTTAGGTCCAGTAGAGATAACCTGCATTGGTGCAACAAGCATCCACAGGGGACTCAACTCCCTGAGAAGCTTTCTTAGGCTTCTTCTTGGTGGGTTTGGAGGGGACTTTGGATGTGGAAGTGGAGGCTGTGGGTTCCAGCTGCGTGGGTTTGCGCAGCTTGGCAGCCTGTTTGAGAGTTTGGTCATGTTGTGTCGGGAGTATACCTCCGGCAATACAGCCAAAGCAGGGACTCCCAGACCAACTAGTCCCTCAGCAGAAAGCTGATTCTCTATATGGCCATTATAAACCGAGGATATAGTATCCAACGGTTAGAAAGTGGTTTTGTGGCCATATCCTTGAGTTCAAGAAAATTATTTCAGAAAAGTTTAGTGGTTCTTGTTCAAGGATAGAGAACAATACCTGTTGCCATCTGGAAGACAGTTGATCCCAAGAGAAGTCTTCGGGGCCAGGCAAACATTTACCATATGAATATTAATCGTCAGCATCTAGAAAATGTTTCTTCAGGATTGTTGAAGCACTAAGATCACCCTGATATCCATGTTGTCCAATGAAAGATCAAGTTGGCGCTTAGGATATCCAACAGGGTAGGCAGCATAATCTAACAGTAATATCTGACGGATGGTAGCAGTAGAGATGACCACCTTATGAGAGTTGATGGTCGAATGAATAGATTTTCCATTAACGGTCGCATTCGTCCAAAACTGATGTAGTGAATCGGCATAAATGATTGGATTTAAGAGGAAAGCCGTTTCAGTGGGGATTGGACCATAAGATCTATAGCATTATCAAATTTGTCCAGAAGGGCGATTGGTGAGGTACGCGACACAGTTGTGTCGAGGCTTGATTGCATGGTCGCCATTAATGAAGGTGAAGAGTTTTTAGAGCTTTTGAAATTTTAGGTCGTGAAGGAATGAAAACTCTGAAGAGAGATCAGTATATATAGGGTACGGGTTATGAAACGACTGAAGGTTTGGGTGTTAGTCATCAGTAGTTGAAACTACTGATGACGTGGTATTAACTTTCAGAGGTTTGAAACGACTGATGGTATTGGTGTGGTCAGCAGTTATAAAACAACTGAAGACATGGTGTTTACAATCAGACGGTGAAACAACTGAAGTCTCTGATTTAGGCATCAGTAGTTTTAAAAACTACTGAAGACAAGTGGGACTTCAGATGTTGAAACAACTGAGGACTTGTATTAGCCATCAGTAGTTGTGAAACTACTGAAGACCGTGGTTTGCCATCAGTTGTTGTAAACAACCGAAGACTAGGATTAGTCATCAGTAGTTATAAAACTACTGAAGACGTGGTTTTGCGTCAGTTGTTTAAAATGAAACAGCAGTTGTACAACGACTGAAGAGAAATTCTTTTCAGCTGTTTTCGTCAATTCTTAGCTTTTCAGCTGTTTCATCTGTCCTCAACACATTCATCAGTCTTTTTGGCTGATTTCAGTTGTTCATAGGACATCAGTACTTATCTGTTTTTACTGATTGCAGTAGTTGTAACTTCAACAGTAGTTGTAACTACATCAGTAGTTTAGAACAGATGAAGTACTTCAGTACTGTGAGACATTTAGCCTTCAGTAGTTATAAAACTACTGAGGTTAAAAGAGCTCACCAGTACTTATTGTGACATAGGTCATGATCATCGGTATGAATTACTAAGATCATCAGTAGTTGTCACTTATTCTAGCTGCAGCATACCAAGACTTAACACCAGGTTTTGGAAAGTTGAACTATCCAAAGGCTTAGTAAAAATGTCTGCAAGCTCATCAGCACTAGGCACAAATTTAGGATCAATCAGACCTTTTTCAAAACAATCCCTTATAAAATGATGTCTGATCTCTATATGTTTGGTCCTAGAGTGCTGGACTGGATTTTTGACAATACAAAGAGCTGAAGCACTATCCATTAACAGTGGAGTCTTAGTCTCTGTAATGCCATAATCCAAAAGTTGGTTTTGAAGCCAGAGTACCTGAGATGTACAGCTTGCAGCAGCAATGTACTCTGCTTCAGCAGTGGATGTAGCAACTGAGGTTTGTTTCTTGCTCTGCCAAGAAATCAAGCAGTTGCCTAGGAATTGACATCCACCAGAAGTTGATTTCCTGTCAACTTACACCCTGCATAGTCACTGTCAGAAAAAGCAACTAATTTACCAGAATGTCCGGTAGAATACCATAAACCTAGAGATGGAGTGCCTTGCAGATATCTAAAGATCCTCTTGACTGCAATCAGATGAGACTCTTTAGGTGCAGCCTGAAATCTAGCACAAACACATGTAGCAAAATAATATCTGGTCTAGAAGCTGTTAAATACATCAAGGACCCAATCATACATCTGTAAAGTGTTTCATCAACCACTTTACCTTTCTGATCTGAGTCCAGTTGTGTGGTGCTGCTCATGGGAGTAGAACAGGGCTTACAGTTTTGTAAATCAAACTTTTGCAAAAGATCTTTTGTATATTTGGACTGATGAATAAAGATTCCATCAGCCTTTTGTTTGATTTGCAACCCCAGAAAGAACTGTAATTCTCCCATGGCACTCATTTCAAACTTCTGTTGCATCAACTTTGTAAAGGCATCACACAACTTTGGATCAGAGGATGCAAAAATGATATCATCTACATAAATTTGAACAAGTAGATTATGCTGCCCAGCTTTCTTAATGAATAAAGTCTTGTCTATGGAGCCTCTAGTGAAATTGTTTTCCAGAAGAAAGTTTGATAATGTCTCATACCAGGCTCTGGGAGCTTGTTTTACCCATAAAGAGCTTTATCAAGCTTATACACCCAATTAGGATGTTTATTGTCCTCAAAGCCTGGAGGTTGACATACATAAACCTCTTCTTTAACTTTTCCATACAAAAATGCACTTTTGACATCCATTTGAAAGACTTTAAGGTTTTGATAAGCAGCAAAGCTAAGAAAAACAATCGAATTGCTTCCAGTCTGGCTACAGGGGCAAAGGTTTCATCATAATCAATACCTTCTTCTTGTGCAAACCCCTGAACAACCAGTCTGGCCTTGTTCTTAACAATAAGCCCATTTTCATCAGTTTTGTTCCTAAACACCCATTTAGTGCCTATTGCACACTTACCTGGAGGTAGAGGAACCAGTTCCCACACTTGCTGTTTCTTGAACTGAAGAAGCTCAAGCTGCATGGCATCAACCCATCCATTGTCCTTTAAAGCAATGTGATAATTCTTTGGCTCTTGCTGACTGATGAAGAGAGCATAGAAGCAGAAATTTGACAATTGACTTCTTGTTGATACTCCAGCAGTGATATCACCAATGATTTGAGACATAGGGTGATTCTTCAGATCTTGATACACAATGAGATCTGTGCAAGTGTTTGTAGCCGGTTCAGCAGCAACAGATGGTGATGGTGGATCATTTCCTTGAAACCAATCAGTGGATGGTAATTCAAAGGAAGTTGAATTCGAAGAAATCTCATCAGCATTTGTTGTGGATGGTGCTACTGGCGCTACAGGAACATCAGGTCTAGCTGAGTCAGGCAGCTGATCACTAAACCTGAAGAGGTGAGTACTGCAATCATCATCATCATCAGCAGTACCACGAGGTGGTGAACTGTTGACAGGAGCAACAGCAGGAGTTTGATAAGGAACATATTGCAGTATGTCCAAATCAAATAACTCCACAGGACTTTGTGGAATCTTGTCCTTTGGAGATTCATTAAACTTAACATGTAGAGTTTCTTCAACCATCTTGGTTCTGCAGTTGAAGACTCTGTATGCCTTGCAAGTAGATGAATAACCAACAAAGTATCCTGCATCCACCTTAGGATCAAATTTGGAGTTGATCCTTTGTGTTGAGAATAAAACAGGGACACCCAAATGCTTTGAAAAATGAAATCAGAGGAGCCAAATGATGGAGAACTTCATATGGAGTCTTCATCAACCTCTGATTTACTAAAACTCTATTTTGCACATAACAAGCTGTGTTGACAGCTTCAGCCCAAAAGGTCAATGGCAAACCTGAGTCAGCCAGCATGGACCTTGCAGCTTCAATGAGAGTCCTGTTCTTTCTCTCCACTACTCCATTTTGTTCTGGAGTCCTTGGAATGCTGAACTGCCTTTTGATTCCCTTTGAAAGATAGAAGTCATCAAGTGTATGATTTCTGAACTCAGTTCCATTATCACTCCTAATACACTTGACTGGAAGGAATACTGCTTCTCAATGTACAGCACAAAGTGGATAATCTTCTGAGTAGCCTCATCCTTTGAATGTAGAAAGAAAGTCCATACAAATCTGGAGTAATCATCCACAATTACCAAACAGTATTTCTTCTTTGCCATGCTCATTACTCTCACAGGACCAAATAGATCCATATGCAGTAATTGCAAGCAGGCAGTGGACTTGGACACTTCAATAGGAGGGAATGAGACTTTGTGTTGTTTTCCTTTTAAACAAGCAGTGCAGGTTTCATCACAGTGGAACTCCTTTATTGGTAAGCCTCTGACTAAACTATTGTGGCTAAGCTGATTCATGTTTTTGAGATTAACATGACCAAGCCTCCTGTGCCACAGTTTAGATTCTTGAGAAGAGGCTTTGGAAAATAGGCAAGGATTGCCTTTGAGATCTATCTTCTTAGAGAGATCTAAGGCATACACTCTTCCTGTCCTGTTGGCTTTCAGGAGAGTGTGATCATCCAACACCTTGTCAATCAAGTGCAAAACTTGGATGACAGAATCCTACAGTTTTGACTTGTGAAAAGGGCAACATGGCCTTTATCACATATTGACTGACACTCAAGAGGTTGTACTTGAGATTTTCCACATGATTAACATCATCAAATTTGATTTCTCCATTGGAGACAAAGCCCTTACCGATGATGTAACCCCTAGCATCATTGCCAAACGAGACAAATCCCTTCTTTCCTTGAGAGTAGTCATGAAGAAGAGAGATGTTCCCAGTCATGTGCATAGATCCCCCACTGTCTACATACCAGATGCTACTTTGGCATGTTGAAGAACCCTGCAATAATAAACAATCAGTTAGTTTTAGAGACCCAAACCTTTTTGGTTTTGGGCCTGGTCTCATAATAGATGGTAACTAACATGTTTATTTGTAACAACAGCCTGAGAAGAAGAAGATGGTGTAGAAGAGGAGTCCTTTGGCTTGGACCTCCTTTTCTGTGGTTTCAACATAGGAGAATCTAGTTGGTTAACTCTACCCAACAGATGTTGTACCATCATCACCAGCTGTGTCTGATTTTGTGATAAACTTTCAGCTCATCAGACATATTGCTAGTGGAGTTAGATAAGGTCCTATGTTGCACCTTCTTCTTTGAGCACCCTCAGCTGTCACCTGTTTAACTCCTTTCTTTTGGATTTCTTTAAGGACTTAAGGGTTACAGGATTTGATGTTGATACAAATGTGTGTCTCAAACTCATTTTCATTTTTACCATTTTTCATAATTTCTTCTTTTTGTTTGAGTTTGGAACCTCTTTTGTACCAACAATCATCTGTAAGATGATTGAACAAACCACATACTTCACATGGTTTCTTCTTCATCTTAGGTTGATCATCAACTAAAGATGGTGAAGCAACAGAAGACTTGTTCTTTAATGCTTTGGAAGCATTGGTTGCTTTCTTGACTACCTCTTTAGTAGTCTTCAAACTCTTTCTACTGCCAGTTTTCTTCTCTTCAGTACTGACAGCAGTTGAGGTTTGAACTTCAGGTGTTAAATCCTGCTCTCCAGTCCTTTCAGGACCTTCAGGATTAACTCCTGAGTTGATCAACCTATTGATCATGTGAATGTCAGCATTTGAACCATCAACATCAGCTGATAGGTTCAAAGAGGGCTTGATGCTGACTGCTACTTCTGATTGTGCTGTATCAGAAGGTAGATCACATGATGTGATGGATTGGTTATCACTCTCACCATCAGATTCTACCTCTCTCTTGAGGTAAAATCTGTAGGTGGAGCAGTGTGATTGTAACCAATTCCAAACTTCACATTTGAAGCAGATTGCTTACTAAGAAGCATTTCAAAACCTTTGCATGATTGTACCCATCTATCACACTTGACCTGGGTAACTGCAAGGGTTTCTTTGAGATCTTTGTACTTCTCTAGAAGTACATCTTCTCTAGCCTTATCATCAATTATTTGCAATTCAGTTTATAAACCTCATCATTTTGATCTTTGAGCACATACTCAAACTCAGCTTTGTTTTTGGAAATTATTTGTTCTAGCTCAATGTTCTTATTAATTAAAGCTACATTTGCTTCTCTAATGGAGGCAAATGCTGCTATGCATGGTTCAGAACATAATTTGGCTTTTGCCTCAGAGGATACCTGTGATACCTGAGGTGTAGAGGCATTGGAAAATGAAGTATCAGCAGACTCCAAAGCCATAAGAGCTAGATTCCCAAGGGACTGTCACCACCATGTTGACCAGCACCTGAGAACAGTTGATCATGACCAGACAAGTCATCTGGTAAACTGCTCCAGTCAACAACTCCTGGGGTGAAGAAGCTGTGTTGTTGAGATTGAGGTTGTTGATGAGATAGGGAAGGCTGAGGTTCTGGTAATGCATGAGGTTGTGGTGTCATAGGAACTTGAACTTGATTTGACTGTGGCATGTAATAACAAGGGTACTGATATGGCATTTGACCCTGAGGAACAAAATATGCCGGAGATTGTTGTTGAGTGATGACTAGAGGTGACAGGATGTTGCCCTTTGTGTTGTTGACTATTGCCAGGAAAAGTCACAAAGGGTGCAGTAGAGTTAGATCCAGTTGATCTACACTCTCTTGCAAAGTGTCCAAGCCTTTGGCATTTGTGACACCTCAACTCTCTGTCAAAACCAACTTTGTTTTGCCAGAGAGTCCTGGGAATTTTCTTCCAGTTCTTTTGTAGAACTTCTGAGATCTGATATTTATCAAGGCCATTTGGCTCAAAATATCCATCTCTTCTAAGTCATCATCAGCAATCCCCTTGAGATCATCCATATGAAACATAATTGTCATTATTACACCCAGTAACTGACCATCAACACTTACAAATGCAGAATCAGAAGTGCTTAAGAGAAATTAATATGCTCATCATACTGGCATTCAGATGAAGCATATTCTGACTCATGACCCACCAAGGCAGTGTTGCCTTGTATAAAGTCTTCAGTGAGCTTTCCAGATGAAGACAGCTTTCTTCTGTTTTATCTCTCTCTCAAAAGTGAGCAGTTTCCCATGGAGTTGGGTGAGAGATAGTTTGTCCAAACTTGCACTGGAGCGTAGGACAATAGTATATGTGTCCCATCTCTCAGGCAGTGATCTGAGAAATCTGTTATTCATCTGAATATTGGTGTATTCAAGTTTGACCATTTTTAGTTCAGAGATCAAACAAGAAAACCGCTCATATTGTTGAGTCAGTGTCTCACCCTTTCTATGAGAGAATGTCTCATATTGTTGGGCAAGAATTTCTCTATTATTTGCCAACACCTCATCTGTTCCTCCAAATTGTTCTTTCAAAGCAATCCAGAGGTCACGGGCAGTTTCATGATGCATTAGCCCAGAATAGATTTCATTGGGCAATGCCATGGCCAAAAATCCATGGGCTTTTGCATCAATCTCAAGCAACTTCTTATCCTCATCTGAGTATTGCTCCCTCCTCTTCGGAACCATTTGATTGGTTTCCGGGTTATTCACCATAGGCTTGTGTGGACCATGTACCACTGATGTCCAACACCCTGCGCTATTAACAGACAGGTGATGGAGCATACGTCTTTGCCATATGTTATACTCATTCCTAACCAGCATAGGAGGCTTGGTTGAGGAACCAGTATTGTGAGGATCATTGGAAGGAGTGGTCATTTTCAGTTCAAAAACAGTTTAGTTCAAGTTTTAAAAAGTTTTAGACAGACCACAACAAACTCAATGAGAACCAAGAAAAGATCTCAGGATGAATGAGCAGAAATACAGAAAATTCAATCTCTATAACCGTTTCTTGCAAAAACAAAGGCTAATTCAATCAAACTTGATCTGGAATAGCAGTTTCAATGATCAATTGTTAGATCGATCAATGATTAACCGGCTCTGATACCATTTCACAGGATCAGTGATCACACGTTTGATGTATTAGGATACAAAGCAGCGGAATACAAACTAGAATTAGACAAATTGTAGCAAGCAATTGATACTTGTTAGCATTAAGATCGCATACGGTTATAGGGAGAGAATAAATATATTTCTGATTTCTAGGAATGTTTATAGATGTAGAATATTTCTAATCAATCATTCATTCCATTCATTCTCTCATTCATCCACGATTACAATAGGTTGTCACTCCTTATATAGAGTGCAACAATCACTGCTGTTATCACGGAAAGTGACAACTGGCAGATACAATACAAAAATAACTAATTCTTAACAAACTACTGAAATGTTCATAACTACCGAGAACATATCAGCATGTTAAGTACAAAATATAAAACTACTAAAACTACAACGACTGAAGAACAAGCTCTTCAGTCGTTTTTACAAAACTACTGAAACATAAAAATATAAAACTACTGATATCACAACTACTGAAAAGTACTCTTCAGTAGTTGTGACAAACTACTGAGGCTTCAGTACTTGATCTTCAGACTTTGACCTTCAGGTGTTTCATCGGCTGATGACTTCAGTCTTCGTCTTCAGACCTTGTACATCAGTTGTTGATCTTCAGCACTTGTAAACTCTTCAGCTGTTGTACTTCAGTACTTTGGTCTTTCAGCTTCAGCACTTGTGTTCTTCAGCTGTTGTACTTCAGCACTTTCGTTCTTCAGCTGTTAAGGTCTTCAGCACTTGATCTTCAGCTGTTGAAGTCTTCAGCACTTGTCAAACTACTGATGAGGCTTTCAGCAGTTGTTGTGATACCATGTGGGACTTAGAGGTTTTCTGATCTTGGCTCATTGGTTCTTTTGGTCCAACATCTTCAGTCTTTGTCTCAGACTTTGTACACCAGTTGTTGATCTTCAGTACTTGTAGACTCTTCGACTGTTGTACTTCAGTACTTTTGGTCTTCAGCTTCAGCACTTGTGTTCTTCAGCTGTTGAAGTCTTCAGCACTTGATCTTCAGCTGTTGAAGTCTTCAGCACTTGATCTTCAGCTATGGAGTTTTCAGCACTTGTCGAACTGCTGATGAAGCCTTCAGCAGTTGTTGTGATATCATGTGGGACTTAGAGGTTTTCTGATCTTGGCTCATTGGTTCTTTTAGTCCAACACAAATCTTGAGTTTTCTTCATTTTCTCTCTCTACTTTGTCTTTCTATGAATTTAGGAGGCTAGGGTTTCAAATGAGGAGATGGTGGCTGGTTAGGTGGGTAAAAAGGCTGATTATGGGCCCTTAATCACTTAGGCTCTTGCCCATAAGCCTAATTTAGCTCATGACCCATTTCCTTCTTGTAACACCCGGTTATTTTAAAGTAAAAGAAAAGATGAATAAAGTGAAAGAAAAGAAAGAAAAGAAATAAAACCCAGTCGAGGGGTAAAAAGTGTCCAAAAGGACAAAATGTTTGAAAAGTGGGTGTAAAAGGTGGTATGGCCACCCATATGTCACATACACCACTAATTTTCGTGTTTTAGAGAGAGAGTAGCTGGGAGTAGCAAATTCTCGGCTTTTAAGAAGAACAAGAAGAAATAACTCGAATTCAAGGTGAGAATTCATGCTTTTATGGTGTTCTTGACTAGTCTTATCCTCGGGTTTATGCTTATGTGTTTTTGTATGTGTTCAGGTATGTTTTTAGAGGGTTTCTAAGGGGTTGAATTCGATTTGCGAACGAGTTTGGAGGATGCCATACTCAAAACCTGCAAAGGTGAGTTCTAGGACCCTTCTTTTACTGGTTTTTAACTGATAGGGGCTGGAAATGCATGAATGTATGTTTTTATTTAACTGGGTTCGGACCTGTATGCTTGAATGTGTGATTGATAATGTTATGATGTGATGTGTGACTATGTTCATGCTTGATGATGTATGAATGTGATTCTAAGGTTTAGAGGGTAAGATTTAAGCTTAGAGGGTAAGATTCAAGCTTAGAACATGATGAATGGTTCATGGAAATCGAATATGATGTTTTAGACCCACTTGATATGTTTTTAAATCTGCCTAAGTGTTTGGAAGTAAATGCGGATGAAAAGGGTTAATGCGGATGAAAAGGTTTATTGCGGATGAACATTATCCAATAGGTAAGTCAATGCGGATGAAGTCAATGAGGATGAAGTCAATGCGGATGAACATTGACTAAGTGCAGGAAATGCGGACGACCATTTGACTAAGTCTAGGAAATGCGGACGAGCAAAGTAAGTCAATGCGGATGAGCATTGACCAAGTGTAGAAATACTGATGAGCAAAGTAAGTCAATGCGGATAAGGTCAATGCGGATGAGCATTCTCTAAGTATGGAAATGCGGATGAGTTAGGCAAATGCGAATGGCAAATGCGGAGAGAGTAAGTTAATACGGATGAAGGAAACCAATGCGGATAGAGTAAGTTAATACGGATGAAGGAAACCAATGCGGATAGAGTAACTTAATGCGGATGAAGGAAACCAATGCTGATAGAGTATGTTAATGTGGATGAAGGGAATCCAATGCGGATGAACAGTAGTGTCAATGCGGATGAACACTTAGTAAAATTCGGACTTTTTGGGAGGAAAAGGGGTGATGTAGGCTTTGACCTAGGAGATTCCCGGGGGTATGTAGGTTGACTTTTGAGGTCAAAAATGGTATGATGGGCGTGTAATGTGATGTGGTGATGATTAGGCATGATGATGATGTTGCATGGTTATGCATGATGTATGCTATGTATGTATGCTGCCCTGCATGATGATGTATGAATGATATGTTCCTTGTATAGTGTATGATTGTCTTTCCTATGACTTTACGTGTTGTGATAATGAATGAACGAAGTATTAGGTAACGGAAAGTGAAAGATAATGAAAGAGGAACATGATGATGAATGCATGCATTAATGAATGAATGAATGTAAGAAAGGCTTGCAAGCAAATGTATGGAGGTGCACACCCTAAGTAGGTGTTAGCTGAACGGTGTGCGGGTTAGCTACCCCAAAGGATGCACATTGGGGTCCAATCTTTGTGATTGACCATATGAATGGGATCCTTGCCGCTTACCCTAGGTACTGGAGTCAGCTTCGTGCACAAAGTTCGAGATCTAAGAAAGACCTCAAGCCTAGTTACCTGCTTCGTGCACAATGTTCGGGGTATAGCATATGGCATTGATCCGGAATGAAAGAGAAAAGATAAATGGTGAATGTGCTTACCCTAGGTACTGGAGTCAGCTTCGTGCACAATGTTCGAGGTCAATGAAAGACCTGAGGCCCAGTTACCCGCTTCGTGCATAATGTTCGGGGTAATGTACATGTCACCGGATGTAATGAATGAATGAATGAAAGTATGAACGAAAGAATGACGAAGATAATAATGATATTATCTGTATTATGTATGCTGTATGATCACATGCAATAGAAATGAACAGTTTTGAACGAAGTAAACATTATGTTTTATTATTAAAACTATAACTCACTCAGCAACGCTGACTTTTATGCATTTTCCAGTTGGCAGGTGAGCATTGCTGAGGATGGCACGGAGCAGCTACTTGGCATGTTGAATGGCATTCTTTTGTTAATGTTTTTTGCATTATAATGCGAACGAATGATGTTTGAAATGAACGCTTGTATTAACTTGCAAAAGCATTTGTAATGATATGAAAAGTTATTTCTTTAGACTTCCGCTACAATGATTTATGAATGATTAAATATAAAGAATGTGTTTTATGTGCAATGATTTAGTAGCTGTGAGCGTCTCGGGAACGGGGCCTTACAATTTGGTATTAGAGCCAATGTTTAAGAGAAATGGGTAAATTTTCAAAATAAACCTTAACTTAAACTGAGAATGGGACGAACAGGGAAAGGGATGCCAATGTGAGTAGATGCATGCCATGAGGTATTTTCGTAAAGATAATTGGTATTATGTGCGCATGCTATGTGGTTTATGTGTTGCTCGTAGAATTAGACGCTGATGTAGTCAGGATAGGTAATGCTTGGGGTATGAAGAGTAAATAAGTGGCTTATCCAAACTAGCCCCTATAATTAGGAACTTACTATACTTGACATAAACAAAGTTGTTTCCTTGAATGACCGTGTTGGTGTTTGAGTCTTTCAGCGTGTGTGTGGGTGAGGATAGCTGGTGGTAGATCATCTAAAGCTTCACGTGGTAGTGGACATGGTGCTGAACCACGGGTTACGAGGGGAAGGCCTAGGGCCAAAAAGGTGGTTCATGAAGAACCAGAAACCCCTCATCCGTAGGGTGGAGACGAGAGTGCTAATCTGAGAGCCTCATTGAAGGAGGCGGCTGTGGAAGAAGTGCATCAAGTCATGCAGACGATCCTACCGTCTGTGGTGACTGAAGTGATAAAGGCAGTTAGAGAGGGAGAGAGAAGGGAAAGGAGTGGACCTACGGGCGAAAGAAGACAGCCCGAGACTAAGACGGTTCTGTCTAATGATGAAGAAGAAGAGGGAGAAGCAGAGCCTGTGTGGGACGCCGTACGAGGCAGTAACTATGGGGTATTCATGAGATGAAACCCCCTACGTTTGATGGAAACGACACTACCGCTGCTGCTCACTGGTGGGTGAGGGAAATGGAGGTTGTACTTGTTATAAGCGAGTGCCAAGAGGACCAGAAGGTTAAGTTTGCTACCCACTCTTTTGTGGACTCAGCTCTATACTGGTGGGACAATATTGTCCAAGCTGAAGGCAGCAGGGCCATTGGAAGGATGAGATGGTCCGAACTGAAGAAGTTGGTGATTGAGGAGTTTTGTCCTCACCGGGAAATGGACAAGGTTGAAAGGGAGTTTTTGCAATTTGAAGCGGGAACGATGACACACCAAGAGTACACCACAAAGTTCAATGAAATGGCACGTCTAGTGCCGGATCAGGTGACACCTCTATCTCGGAAGATCAAGAGGTATATTCAGGGTTTGCCGATGGACATTCGCAGACACATGATCGCCGCCCGACCAAGCACGTTTAGGTCAACGGTGGATCTAGCACGGAGATTGTATGATGAGAGGACTGTGGTGGCAGTGACGGAAGATAGTAGAAAGGGTGGAGGTGATACAAACTGGAATGGGAAGAGGTTTGGTTGGGGTGGTGCCTCGACGGGTAACAAGAAGGCTGAGTGGATGACCGTCGTGTGGTCACATCTAGTGTCGGGTTGAAAAAGTGTGGTAAGTGTGGGAAGGAGCACGACGGCGAGTGTAGATGGGGGTTGAATGTTTGTTTCAAGTGTGGGAAGCCTGGTCATATGGCTAGACACTATGGAGGTATGAAGTGTTTCAACTGCGGGGGAAGTGGTCATATGAGCAGGGAGTGTAAGAAGCCAAGAGTTGAGGGTTCTGGGGTGAAGAAAACTGGAGGTGAGGGACCAAGGGCGAACGACAGAGCATTGACAACGAGACAGGAAGAAGCTAGAACAGACCCTGATGTCATCTGTGGTACGTTTCTGGTGAACCAAACTTTAGCTTCTGTGCTATTTGATTATGGTGCTATTAAGAGTTATATTTTGTTGCTTTATGTGCTAAGTTGCCTATTTGTAGTAGACGTATTGATGCACCCTTCAATGTAGAAACTACCATAGGTAAGTCTACCATGATTTCTGAGATGTTAGAGGGCTGTGATGTGGAGCTAGAAGGTCATAAGTTCCCTGTTAGACCGTTCATGATGACCTTGGGTGGTTTTGATTTGGTTCTTGGGATGGATTGGTTGGCGGACTTCGAGGCAAACATTGTGTGTTGTAAGAAGATGATTCGTTTGACAATGCCTGATGGTAGTTTGGTGACAGTTTATGGTTATCGGGTGACTACGATTCCGAAGGTAATTTCAATGGCGGTGGCGGGAAAGTGTATGAGGCGTGGATGTAGTGCCTACTTGGCCTACGTAAAGTATGTGGATACGCCAACACCACAACTATCTGATGTACCCGTTGTGTGTGACTTTCCAGACGTATTCCCAGAGGAATTATCAGGAGTGCCACCTGACCGTGAGATCGAGTTCCAGATTGACTTGATACCAAGTGCCACCTGACCCAGAGGAATTATCAGGAGGCACCGTATCGTTTGGCTCCGACAGAGATGAAAGAGTTGATGGAGCAGTTGCAAGAGCTGCTTGATAAGTGGTTCATTAGACCGTGTATCTCTCCTTGGGGTGCTCTGGTCCTGTTTGTAAAGAAGAAGGACGGCAGTATGAGGATGTGCATTGACTACCAAGAACTGAACAAGTTGACGGTGAAGAACCGATACCCCTTACTGAGAATAGACGATTTGTTCGATCAGCTTCAGGGTGCCAGTTGGTTTTCAAGGATAGATCTTCGATCCGGTTACCATCAGTTGAAGGTAAAGGAGCAAGATATCCCTAAAACATCTTTTCGCACGCGCTATGGTCACTACGAGTTTCTTGTCATGTCTTTTGGTTTGACCAACGCACCGGCTGCTTTTATGGATTTGATGAACCGTGTGTGTCGGCTGATGCTGGATAAATCAGTGATTGTGTTGATTGATGATATCCTAATTTAGTCGAAAAGCGAGATTGAGCATGCCGGTCACATTCGGGAGGTTATGAAGACACTGAGAAGGGAGAAGTTGTTTGCTAAATTCTCCAAGTGTGCATTTTAGTTGCGTGAAGTTCAGTTCTTGGGTCATGTTGTGAATCCTGAGGGGATCATGGTGGACCCGGCTATGGTGGAGGTAGTGATGCAATGGAAACTCCAAAGATGCCATCCGAGATTCGCAGTTTCTTGGGTTTGGTGGGTTACTATAGGAGATTCATTCAAGACTTTTCCAAGATCGCTTCTCCACTAACGAAGCTGACCCAAAAAGATGTGAAGTTCGTATGGGGTCAAGCTCAAGAGAAGGCATTCGAAGAATTGAAGGCGAGGTTGACTTAAGCTCCTGTTCTGTCATTACCCGATGGAAGTGAAGATCTAGTGGTTTATTTTGATGCTTCCTACTCGGGTTTGGGGTGCGTCTTGATGCAGAGAGGGAAGGTATAGCCTATGCGCCCGATAGCTAAAGGTTCATGAGGTCAACTACCCTACTCATGACTTGGAGCTAGCAAACGTGGTATTTGCACTAAAGATTTGGAGGCACTATCTTTACGGTACGAAGTGCAACATATTCACTAACCACAAGAGCTTGAAGTACTTTTTCGAGCAAAAGAATCTGAACATGAGGCAGAGACAATGGTTGGAGCTCATAAAGGATTATGATTGTGAGATCCATTACCATCTGGGCAAGGCCAATGTGGCGACGAATGCCTTAGCCGAAAAGAGAGGCCCGAGCCGATTCAGGTGAAAGCATATCAGTTGATCATGACCTCTGATGTGATAAAGCAATTCAAAGAGTTTTAACTCTGAAAGAAAGAGAGGTCTGGTTGGGGAATTGGTTGAAAACACACTTGGTGTTAAAACCCGATTTGGTCATGTGTGGATTCCTCGTTTTAGGGATCTACGGGTGAAGATAATGGATGAAGGTCACAAGACTCGATACTCCATTCATCCTGGTGCCACAAAGATGTATCAAGATATCAAGAAAGATTATTGGTGGCCGGGTATGAAGCGCGACATGGTGGAGTGTGTGAGTAAGTGCCTTACTTGGTTTTAAGTGAATGTCGAGCATCAAAAGCCGTATGGGAAGTTCCCACCTTTGGATATACCGGAATGGAAGTGGGAGCACATCACCATGGATTTCATTACAAGGCTACCACGTACTCCGAAAGGGTACGATGCCATATGGGTGATTGTGGACCATCTGACAAAGAGTGCTCACTTCCTACCGATTCGTGAGACATATTCATCCGAGAGGTTGGCTGATCTGTTCATCAAGGAGGTTGTAACTCGTCACAGTGTGCTGGTGTCTATTGTGTCCGATCGTGACACCCGATTTACATCTAAATTCTGGAAGAAATTCCACAACGCAATAGGGACGAGGTTACACATTAGCACGGCTTATCATCCCCAAACTGGTGGTCAGTCAGAAAGGACCATTTAGACGTTAGAGGACATGCTTCGGGTATGTGTGATTGAGTTTGGGGGAAGTTGGGATGACCACCTACCGTTAGCCGAATTCTTATACAACAACAGTTAACATGCCAGCATTGGTATGCCACCTTACGAGATGGTATACGGTAGGAGATGCAGAACACCCATCTGTTGGGGTGATATTGGTCAAAAAGAATTAGGGAGCGTCAAGGTAATCGAGGCTACGACTAAGAAGCTCGAGAAGATCAAGGCCTTCATGAAGGTAGCAAAGATAGACAGAAGTCGTATGCCGATAAACGACGTAGACCGATCGAGTTCCAAGTGATTGACCGGGTTATGTTGAAGGTCTCACCTTGGAAGGGTATCATTTGTTTCCGAAAGCGGGGCAAGTTGAGCGCAAGATACATAGGCCCTTTCTAAATCATTGCTTGAGTAGAAAAGGTAGCCTATAGATTAGAGTTACCCGATGAGTTAAGTGGAATTCACCCAACATTCGATGTATCTCATTGGAGAAAGTGCTTAGCTGATGAAGACATGATTGTTCCATTGGAGTATATCGAAGTAGATAAACGACTCAATCATGTGGAGCAACCAGTGGCAATCATTGATGGAAAGGAAAAGAGGCTGAGGAATAAAGTGGTTCCCCTTGTGCGTGTGCAGTGGAAGCACAGGAAGGGATCTGAGTCTATGTGGGAGACTGAAGAAGAGATGAGACAGCATTACCCACAATTCTTTAAGGAATAACAGGTTTCGAGGACGTAACCTATTTAAGGGGGGTGGACTTGTAACAGCCGGTTATTTTAAAGTCAAAGAAAAGAATGAATAAAGTGAAAGAAAAGAAGGAAAAGAAATAAAACCCAAGTGTAGGGGTAAAAAGTGTCCAAAAGGACAAAATGTTTGAAAAGTGGGTGTAAAGGTGGTATGGCCGCCCATATGTCACATGTACCACTGATTTTCGGGTTTTAGAGAGAGAGTAGCTGGGAGCAGCAAATTCTCGGCTTTGAAGAAGAACAAGAAGAAAGAATTCGAATTCAAGGAAAGAATTCATGCTTTTATGGTGTTCTTGACTGGTCTTAACCTCGGGTTTATGCTTATGTGTGTTTGTATGTGTTCGGGTATGTTTTTAGAGGGTTTCTAAGCGGTTGAATTCAATTTGCAAACGAGTTTGGAGGAAGCAATACTCAAAAGCTGCAAAGGTGAGTTCTAGGATCCTTCTTTTACTGGTTTTTAACTGATTGGGGCTGGAAATGCATGAATGTATGTTTTTATTTAACTGGGTTTCGGACCCGTATGCTTGAATGTGTGTATGATGATGTTATGATGTGATGTGTCACTATGTTCATGCTTGATGATGTATGAATGTGTTTCAAAGGCTTAGAGGGTAATATTTAAGCTTAGAACATGATGAATGGTGCATGGAAATTGAATCTGATGTTTTAGACCTACTTGATAAGTTTTTAAATCTGCCTAAATGTTAGGAAGTAAATGCGGATGAAAATGGTGAATGTGGATGAACATTAACCAATGGGTAAGTCAATGTGGATGAAGTCAATGCGGATGAAGTCAATGCGGATGAACATTGACTAAGTGTAGGAAATGCGGACAAGCATTTGACTAAGTCTGGGAAATGCGGACAAGTAAAGTAAGTCAATGCGGATGAGCATTGACCAAGTGTGGAAATGCTGATGAGCAAAGTAAGTCAATGCGGATGAGGTCAATGGGGATGAGCATTGGCTATGTATGGAAATGCGGATGAGTTAGTCAAATGCGGATGGCAAATGCGGATAGAGTAAGTTAGTGCGGATGAAGGAAACCAATGCGGATAGAGTAAGTTAATGCGGATGAAGGAAACCAACGGGAATAGAGTAAGTTAATGCGGATGAAGGAAACTAATGCAGATAGAGTAAGTTAATGCGGATGAAGGGAATCAAATGCGGATGAGCAGTAGTGTCAATGTGGATGAACACTTAGTAAAATTCTGACTTTTTGGGAGAAAAAGGAGTTATGTAGGCTTTGACCTAGGAGATTCCTGGGGGTATGTAAGTTGACTTTGGAGGTAAAAAATGGTATGATGGGCATGAAATGTTATGTGCTTGATGATAAGGCATGATGATGATGTTGCATGGTTATGTATGATGTATGTTATATATGTATGCTACCCTGCATGATGATGTATGAATGATATGTTCCTTGTGTGTTGTATGATTATCTTTCCGATGACTTTACGTGTTGTGATAATGAATGAACGAATTATTATGTAATGTAAAGTAAAAGATAATCATAGAGGAACATGATGATGAATGCATGCATTAATGAATGAATGAATGAATTTAGGAAAGGCTTGCAAGCAAATGTATGGAGGTGCACACCCTAAGTAGGTGTTAGCTCAACGGTGTGTGGGTTAGCTACCCCAAAGGATGCACATTGGGGTCCAATCTTTGTGATTGACCATATGAATGGGATCCTTGCCGCTTACCCTAGGTACTAGAGTCAGCTTCGTGCACAATGTTGGAGGTCTATGAAAGACCTTAGGCCCAGTTACCCACTTCGTGCACAATGTTCGAGGTCTATGAAAGACCTTAGGCCCAGTTACCCACTTCGTGCACAATGTTCGGGGTATAGCATATGGCATTGATCCGGAATGAAAGAGAAAAGATAAATGGTGAATGTACTTACCCTAGGTACTAGAGTCAGCTTTTTGCACAATGTTCGAGGTCTATGAAAGACCTCAGGCCCAATTACCCGCTTCGTGCATAATGTTCGGGGTAATGTACATGTCACTGGAAGTAATGAATGAATGAATGAAGGTATGAATGAAATAATGATATTATCGGTATCTATGTATGATGTATGATCACACACAATAGAAATGAACAGTTTTGAATGAAGGAAAAAGTATGTTTTATTATTAAAACTAGAACTCACTCAACAATGCTGACTTTTATGCATTTTCCAGTTGGCAGGTGAGCATTGTTGAGGATGGCACGGAGCAATTACTTGGCATGTTGAATGGCATTCTTTTGTTAATGTTTTTGCATTATAATGCGAACGAATGATGTTTGAAATGAACGCTTGTATTAATTTGCGAAAGCATTTGTAATGATATGAAAAGTTATTTCTTTAGACTTCCGCTGCAATGTTTTATGAATGATTAAATATAAAGAATGTGTTTTATGTGAAATAATTACCAGCTGTGAGCGTCCCGGGAACAGGGCCGTACACTTCTTTTATTAAATACCCACTAATTAAGCTCATTATCCTCTATTACTCGTTTTGACTTTTCGGGGTGTTACAAACATTGAATTGTCTCTTAGCAAGTATTGTTACATTGCTTGATTAACATGGGTCAATATTCAAATCAAATGAATAATAGATCTTGGTTATTGATTGACATTCATATATTGTTCATATTTAATTGAACAAATACATTGAGAAAATCCTTAATTTGATATTTATTTATCATTGAAAGGATTGACTGATTTGTGACCACAACTGCTTATTTATTATTATTTAAGTTTTGTCACTAATTAGTTCATTTCTTAAAATATACTCTGTAATAGTTAAAATCTTAGATCTTAACTAAACATGAGTAACTTTGGTGGATCGTCACACCAACCTTCAAAGTTGAAAAACTAAAGCAGATTCTAAATCTGGAAAATCAAGTTTAGGAATCATGTTAATTATACAGATTTTGATTTATGTGTTTCAATAACTGAAGGTCCTTATATTCCACCGACTCTTGGGCCGGATTATAATGACAACAATTAACCCAAAAGTACAAAGGATTTGTCACCTCATGATGTTAAGAAGGTTAAAGGTGATATTAATGCATACAACTTGCTTTGTATGGCTTTACCTGAAGATATATTAATCAGGTGTGAGAATTACAAAAGAGATAATTCCTTGTGGAAGATTCTTCATACACTTTATGAAGGGAGTGATCCAGATACCGCATGTAAATCTAATGAATCTAGAACTAAAAAACAAGAGGCCACTTCAAAATCATAAGGTAAGATGCCTTGTGTTAATCTGGATGAACAATTTGAGAAGGTTAAAGTAAAGTCTGGCTCAACCAAGATTAATTCTGAACCTAAACAGACAAAAAATGTTTACCAATCACGCATATCATGTCTAAGTCCAGGTAAACAAAAGATTAAAGATGTTCATAACGTTCAAGAAATTAATTTTGTTAAACAAGTTAAACCATTAAAACCGGAAGTGACTAAGCCCAAACTGAATAAAGTCACACAAGGGTCACATACTTCTCCATAGAAATAGTTGAATCGTCAAGTCGAAAGCAGATCATGCTACAACTATGGAAAGTATGGTCACATTGCATCTTACTGTCCTTACTATCAGACACCAAAGAAAATGGTTGAACTTTATGACACTAAAGCGAGCTCTTCCAAAAGATGCTCCATGACTCCACCAAAAAGAGTCAGTGAACCTAAAGTTCAACCCATCAGCCAGTCGTCTGTTTATCACAAACAGGCCTCACATAAAACTGTCTTATGGAAAGAAAAGTCCATCCCTAGATCTGATAATGAGAACAATAAGATGAAGGATCTCCCCTCACCCTTGAAAGGAAAATGGGTGGAATTTATGATGTGTGCTGCCTCTGGGTCACCCAAGCCAGTTAAGGCTTGGGTAACTAACCTTAACTAATGTTTTCAATTGAATGTGCAGGGTGTTCGCTATCGTGCTAAAACAAACACATGGATTGTAGATAGCGGAACATCCAGGCATGTGACTGGAAATTGGGCACCCCTATCAAACGTCAAACAAATTAAAGGAGGTCATGTTTCATTTGCTGGAAACAAAGGAGGTTACATCACAGCTCAAGGGGAAGTAGGGAACCAGAAAGTGAAGTTTGATAAGGTAAACTACGTTCAACAACTTCAAAACAACTTACTTTCTGTATCCCAAATATGTGACAAAGGCTTTACAGTAGTTTTTGATAACAAAAAGTGCTATATCCTGAAAAAGGACGATGTGATTCCGGAGGACCAAGTCTTAATGTCTGCCTCAAGATATAATGATCTTTATGTCTTGGATCTATCAAAGGCCTCCACAATGGATCATCAAGTGCAAAGCTTTTTGTCTAAGGCTACTGAGAAGGATTCAATATCCTGGCATAGTAGAATGGGACACATAAATCCACGAAAGATGAACCACTTGATTCAGAATGATCTAGTGAGGGGAGTAAACGTCAAAAAACTCCAACTCCCGGATTTTTGTGTCGCCTGCAAGAAAGGAAAACAGACGCAGAAGTCTCATAAGGAAAAGAAGGTTCATTCCATTGAACTGCCTCTTGAGCTTCTTAACATGGATCTGTTCGGTCCAGTCAGTACAAAAAGCATCACAGGCGACTTGTACTGCTATGTAGTTACAGATGACTACTCAAGATTCACTTGGGTGATGTTTCTAAAATCAAAGTCAGAAACATTTGAGACATTCAAGGAGTTAGTAACTACACTAGAGTCACTATTTAAGCTAAAGGTAAGACAAGTACGCTCAGACAATGGAACCGAATTCAAGAACCAATGGATGGAGGCTTTCTGCAAAGAAAAGGGAATTATGCACCAGTTCACTTCCGCCTACATTCCTCAGATGAATGGCGTTGCTAAGAGAAAGAATTGCATCCTAATAGAGACAACATGGATAATGCTAGTAGACTCAAAACTGCCTATCCCATTTTGAAATGAGGCAGTTGCCAATGCCTGTTACACGTTAAATCGAGTTCTGGTAGTTAAATGCCATGGAAAGATGTGTTATGAGTTACTTCAACGATGTAAACCAAATCTAGAGTATCTCGAACCGTTTGGCGCTCCATGCACCCTCCTGAAGAAAACTCAGGAGGGAAAGTTCAGCGAGAAGGCTGATGAGGGAATCTTTCTAGGATACAACATACTGAATAAGAGAGTTTATAACAACTCAGCAGGTCAAGTAGAAGTGTGGTGTAACATAGATGTTGAGAGATACACCACCCCTCCTGTTGGAAAAGGAACCGCATTCTTTTTCAACTATGATGGATTCGGCAAGTCCTTCAACATACCTCTCTCTTCATCTGACGATGAGTTAGCGACCAAAATGATGTATGATGTCTTAAACACACCATCACCAGATTCAATATCATCTAATTCACAAGGTGAATCGACTAACCATTCAGGGGGAGCACTTGAAGTTAGTGACTCCTCCTCTGACGATGAAGCCGTGGAGGATAATCAAAACAATCAAGAGGAACAGGTTCCTGTTACTGCAAGTCCACAAGCATCTGACATTGATGCCTCTGAGTCTTCGGAACCTCATACTCCTTCTACCTCAAATACAGAACCAAATGTTCATAATCTTGATTCTGAGGTAGTTGTTCCTATTACTCCTGGATCACGCCTAAATGTCTATCATCTTTAGACAATGTCATTGGGGATGTAAGATCAGGAGTTTAGACTAGAAATCAACTATATTCAGCTGATTATGCCTCGATCATGGAAAAAGGATACGTTCACGATGGTGCATATCGTTGTTTTGTGTCTCAGTTTGAGCCAAAATACATCAGTGAAGCCCTAAATGACGAGGCATGGGTAATTGCCATGCATGAAGAACTTCTTCAATTCAAGAAGTTAGGTGTATGGACACTAGTGTATAGACCTAAAGGGGATAAAGTCATTGAGACCAATGGGTCTTGAAATGTAAGAAAGATGACCAAGGAGTCATCATCAGGAACAAGGCTCGACTTGTAGTTCAAGGATTTCGACAAGTCGAGGTATTTGATTATAATGAAGTATTTGCACCTGTGGCGAGAATGGAAGCCATCCGTATCTTCCTAGCCTATGCCTCTTACATGAAGATTAAAGTTTATCAACGGAGGTAAAGAGTGTATTTCTTCATGATGAAATTCGGGAAATAGTGTGTGTAAGTCAACCGAAGGATTTGAGGATCCATATCATCGGGACAAAGTTTATAAACTGGATAAGGCTCTCTACGGACTTCATCAAGCCCCAAGAGCATGGTATGAAAAACTCTCAACTCACCTTGTGAAACACCGATTTCGTAGAGGTGTAATTGACTGTACACTGTTCATCAAAGAAAAGGATGGTGATCTGCTATTCGCTCAGATTTATTTTGATGACATAATCTTCGGTTCCAAGAACGAAGACTTATGTAAAGAATTTGAAGGAGTTATGAAGGCAAAATTTGAAATGAGTGCCATGGGAGAGATGAAGTTCTTTCTTGGGTTTCAGGTGGATCAAACACCAAAGGGGATATTTCTACATCAGACCAAGTATGTAGGGGATATCTCAGTCGGTTTGACATGGAGAATGCTGCCATAGCTGGGACTCCACTTGCTACAAACAATGATGTAGCACCCTAAGAGAATGGTGATCTGATCGATGCCACCATGTACCGAGGAATGATTGCTCCCTCATGTACCTTACTACCTCAGACCTGATATCATGTATGCAACGTGTCTTTGTTCAAGATATCAGGCAAAACCAAAAGTAACCATCTTATCGGGGTTAAGAGGATATTTCGTTATCCGAAGGGTACACCAACACTTGGGTTGTGGTACCCTCATGATGATGACTTTGAGCTTACTTCATATAGCGATTCGGATTATGGCGGTTGCAAGATGAACTACAAATCTACATCAATAGGTTTTCAACTATTTGGGAGAAGATTAGTCACGTGGCAGTGTAAGAAGCAGACATCAGTTGCGTTGTCAACTTGTGAAGCTCAATATGTTGTTGCGGCAAGCTACTGTTCTAAAATCATCTGGATTCAACAACAGATGCGGGGCAACGGTTTGAAATTTTCTAACACTCCATATTGTTGGTAATTCTGCTACAATAGCTGTACTAATAATCCCGTCCAACATCCTAAGACCAAACACATCGGCATAAAATATCAGTTTATACGTGATTGTTTGAAAAGAATGTAATCGATGTTGTTAAAATAAATACGAATTTTCAACGTGCTGACCTCTATACAAAAGTTTTTGATAAACCACGTTTTCTATATCCGTTAGAGGTCAATGGTGTTAAAAAGAAAAGTGATGCAATTCCAGAAGATCACCATGCTTAGTCCGATGCGTAAAGTCCATTATTCTTTTATTTTCTTTATTTTAGTTTATTTTATTTAATTAAATATATTGACGTTATTTCTTCGCCTATAAAATCCTAAAAACGCAAATCGTTTACGGTTTTAGAATTTTAGGGGGAGAATAGGTTAAGTTAGCTTTAAGAAAAGAAAATCAGGGATGAGGTCAGGCTAGTTGATAGAAATGAGATCGGATCTGTGAAACCGATTCAATGACTATGGAAAATGACAGTACACAGGAACAAAACATTTGAGGTTTTAAAATATTAAATTGAATTAGATGCAACGTTCAAAGTATAAGTCTAAAAAGTCTGGGCAATATAAAAGGAAAAATGATAGTAAAACTAGTTGCTACTAAGGTAACACGAAGAAAGTAAACCTAGAGGTTGCTAGACCACTAGATGATGTGTCGGTAGATTCAACACATAGATGAGTAGACCTCATTGGTGATCTCAAGATAAAACTAAGTTGTTCAACAAGCTGTGCGTTATCATCTTATCCCTGGTTAACACAATCAAAAGAGGTTCTAATAAGGGGTGACGAGCAAAATAAATGCCACAAATATGTGCGGATGACCAAAATATGATCAAAGCTCATGATAAAAGTGCAAAAAGCAATCAAACTAATAACCTATGTTGTTGGTGTGATTTGTGCAAAGAAATTAAGATTTCTCAAACAAGATGATAGGTTATGTGCCTCTTTGTTGTGTCGTGGCACTGACCTAAGTATAAGCATAACCTATATATTCTAGAATTCATTATTGTTTGCCGCCTCTCTGCTGTGCAGTGGAACTGACCTAATGCTTGGCTTCTCTTTGAAAGCTCTATGAATAGTTTCTTCTTGTCAAAATACCCGTAGACCACTCAAAAATCTCCTAAGGAGTGTTGATTACCATATAAGTGTGGGATCCACAAATGCTTGTTGAAATAATTTAACATAACCTATCACCCATTTGTGTCAAAAGTCTGTTTATGGATTTAAGTGGACAAGTATACTGACAATCATCGTGGATGCAATCCTTGAAAGTCCAAATCAATGTGTGTGTCTTATAGTACTAGTATGATTCCTAAACTTGCAAATGAATCTCGACGAAAACAAAAATCTAGCATCTAATGATTTTCGAAACACGTGTTAAATGATTTGATTACCTGTATGATTCCATAATGAATCTTTAACATATGGTCAAAATAACTTGAAGCTGCATAATAAAGAAATAAATATGTTAGATTCCTATCTTAGGATTTTGCCCCACACAAAATCACAAAAATATTTTAGTTTTACTATTAATTTTGCTTGTTTAAATTTCTTTAGTCAGTTTAGCTTTATCTTTCGGACTATGCTGTGGATTTCAATCTAGAATTTTATCACTTAAAAGGGTCACGTCTGAGGTGACCACACATGTTTTCAAATGTCAACCGGTCACATCTGAGGTGACAAAATGTGTTTCTGTTTCAAAGTATCATGTCTGAGATGATTGAATCTGCAAAATGTTTAATTAAATAGTTAAATGGCGTTAAATGTCAAATGTCATAATCTCAAAATCATGAGTATGATCCATTAGCACGACTGGACATGAGTATGGACCAATCGTATGACTGGACCATACTTATGCCCTAGACAACCGACGGAGCATGAGTACGAACCATTCACACGAATGCTTACAAGATTAAGCCAGTCGCCGAAATGGAGTTGACCGAATGAGTTTGTCGCCCGACTGAAACCTAGTCGGCCGACTGAATGTGATCGACTGAACCAATAGCACGAATGAGATCCAATCGCCCGAATTAAAAAGCGAATGGGTCCAGTCGCCCGATCGAAACCAGATACAATATAAATAGGGCCATAGTCGATCGCATAAACTCATCACCCCTCATTCACCCTACGCTTACCGTTACTCTGCCAAAATTTCCTCTGACCTAATTTGACTTCACATTGTGAAATTCTAATGACCTCTGGTATTTATAATGTATAATACGTTGCAATCTACCCAAATTTCAGTCGATTTGATTCCAAAATTACAATATTCGGCCCTAACCATGAATCGAGACATGCTTGGAAAAATAACCTAACAAAACTAAGTAAAATGTTCAAATCAAAGTTACTAGGTGCTAAATAGATTGATTGCGAGTCTAATGAACCAAAACACGATGTCTAATTTTAAGATTTTGTCAAAATTCGAATTTCAATGGAACAAATAGTGGGTCATGCGACTGGACACCCGGATGAACTACAATCGCACGACTAAGTTGGATGAATGAATCAATCAAATGAATGAATGATACAAATGAGATTAGTCGGCCGATTGAACCAATCGAAAGCTCAGTCACCCGATTGAACTCAATCGCATGAATAGTCACCCGATTGTCTCCAATCGCATGATTAGGTCAAACGACTGAACCCTCTTGTATGGTTCAATCGCATGGTTGACTAGACATATTTCAAACAGGTTAATTACCAATGGTTTTTGTTGTGTGATGATCTAACTTGTATGCTCCTTGTGTTACAGATTGATGGCTTATAGGTGGACCTTAAACACCAAGCATAATATTTGTGCTCATCTCCACACCACAACTCAGAATGGTGCCAAGATTGCTAGCATCATAGCCTTTCTAAGAGATCCGGATCCACAGAGTTACATCTACACCATGCACCCCTACAGGTCTATACAACAGGCCTTCTGGGAGGGTGCATCTGTTGATCGATCTCATGAGCCCTACTGTATACGGAGCACTATTTTTGGGCAGGATATGGAGGTGACTGCTGAAGATATTCGATGAGTACTAGATCTGGGTGACGATGCAGATCACCCGACCAGGCTACACCCTCTGACATTGAGGGGGTGCTTCCTTAGTATGAAGTATGTTGGGGACATCAATGCAGGTGTGCTAAACAAAAACAACCTGTGTCCCCAGTTTAAGTACTTGGCGCATGTGATACTGAAGTGCATGGCGTCGAGGAGGGGTGGCTTTGATGACCTATCAGACCAGATCCAGAATGCCTACGTGGCACTAGTACTAACCACCCCTTCAGCTTCTCCAGCATGATTTTTTCCAACCTGATAGAGAACCTTGAGGCCAAAGGCAAAGAGGGCTTTTGTATGTATCCAAGATTCTTACAGATGATTATTGAAGAGAAGCTACATGCCTTGCCTAAGGAGAGCCACGATGCGGTATCACTGGAGGCAATGGATGATACGACTTTGGGCCGCATGAAGGTCTACAGGGGAAAACAAGTCAAACCCCCTGTGAGGAGACTCTTCGGGCATCTGGCCCAGGCTGATTACGTGATGTCGGCTAGGCGTAAGTGGCGCCATGAGGAGAGCGACTCAGATGTAGAGCAGATTGCTCTCCAATCTGATAACTCTGATGACAACGATAGTGACACCGGTGGAGACTCTGGGCCTGCTATTCTAGGGCCAGCACTACACATGTTGTACCTCCACCACCCTCATGTAGAAGCTACCACCGCCAGTTTCCATTAGGACTTTTGCCCTTCTGATGAGAAGGAGGAGAGTGATGAAGAGCCTTTGACTTGGACGGTGGGCAGCAGGGTGGTTGCCACAAAGAGAGGTTTGAGGGCAATTGGTGGACGCCAAGGGGAGTCCGGGGATGCTACTACTGCTGAATCAGATCCCTCTATACCCCGGACCCGCCAACAGCCAAGGGAGAGCCATAGTGCCTAGGCGCACAAGGAAGAAGAGAATGGCTCACCCTTATAGTAAGAAGAGGAAAAGACTGAAGTTTACCCTGACCTCATCTACCACCACAACCACTACCTCAGCCACTACATCCACCACTACCAGCACCACTACTACCATTCCACCTGCCACCACCAATACCACCTCACACACCACGACCACACCACTCCACCACTTAACCACATCCCATCCACCACCACTATAGCTCACCCACCACCACCCACACATATACCCCTCCCATATTCACCATGACCACCACCTCTAGCCACTAAGCCGAACCATCATCCCACCCGACATTCCCCACAGGATCATCTCTACCTCCCCTTGGGGTAGAGGAACAGCTGTCAGTACTAAACCGTATGGTGTTGAAGTTGTTGGCTGCTGATGAAGAGAAGACTACCCAACTACGTCAGCTTGTGGACCTAAACGCTACCCAATCACAGCAGATCTCACAGCAAGCTCAGCAAATTGCCCAATTCTAGGAGCAAAACGTCTACTCCGCAAAGAGGATAGAGGAGTTGGAGGCTTCTAACAAGACAATCATGCTCAAGCTCAAGGGATCGAAGGATGAGCCTCCGAAGATTCGAGAGGGAGATGGTGATGATGGTGATGATGATAAGAGTGATGATGATGATGATGATGATGATGGTGATGATGAAGGTGATGATACAGACAGAGGTGATGATGTGGACGGTGGAGATGACGAAGGTGAAGGGGATCCATCTGCTTCGGGTGCCCAAGAAGCTAATGAGAGGTGGACCAAAAGAAATCAAGATCAGGGTGCCTCGACATCTGCCCCGATAGTAGAGGACCACATGATTGAGGACAAATGTAATACATAAATGTTTATGTAATTTAAATCATGTGTACATGAATATTGTATTAAACTTATGTGCGTGAATGTTTATGTATATATTTAATGTCTACTATCTTGATTATTTACTGATGAATGCTGTATTATATGATTTAAATCAACCAGATCCAAACATCCAAATTGATGAATATGATATTGCTCCCCTGCAGCAGATCAAGACTCAGTTCACTATGACTCTTGATCTGCAAGGGATAGTCAGGAGGTCAGTGAGCTATGCTCCTGAAGAAGGAGAAATCATCCATGACCTCACTGATGAGCAATTGGCAGAGATGTTTCGTTTAAACCCGGATGAGTTGGTCAAAGATGCCCCTACCATCGATGTTTGCTAGTGATGAAGAGCTCCATGATTTTGATGAGATAGAGATTGAAGACGTCACATCACATCACTATCCTCAATATACTGATCGAGAAGAAAGTGTGGTTCCCGATTTTGGTGACACACTCGACAGTGGTTTATATGCTAAATTGGATACGATGGAAAGGGAGACCGAGAAATCTGATAGTCAAGCCTCAGCCTCAGATGCAGATATTGAGACCAAAAAGGCTGAATGTGTGGCGTGTTTTGCAGAGATCCGTGCCTAACGCACAACGCCGAAACCGAGTGCCTACACTAAGCTCTACAAAGTCAAGAAGCATGTCAACATGTCTAGCAAGATTATAGCATGGGCTTACTTGGAGGATCTAAATGTTTATGCTATAAAGCGGAAGAAAGGAATCGAGTACTTTACATTTCCACATGATCTGAAGACTCTCCCTGGTTTTGAACTCAACCAGTTGGCACGCCTAAACCTGTTGTATGCTAATCCCAGGAAGATGTCCGGCTAGTTTGAAGCTGCATTAAAGAGAGAATACCACACACGATGGGTTAACTTCAAGCCTCAGCAACAACAACGAGATATATTCGGAGTTCGGAGGTGGACCCAAGGACCGGGAAACCCAAAGTTGTGTTGAAGTGGAGTCCCCCTCATACTATGTCGAAGATCCCTATGAGGGAAATGCCAGAGGACTTCATTCCACACTTCAAGTGGTGGTATTATGACTGGCGAACAAGAGAAGCGGTCATAATATTACAAAAAGAGAGCCAAATGGAGACCATCAGGGTATTTGACCCATGTGGCTAACCAACCTATCTGCTAATGATGTTGATACTTTATGCAGGTGGCCTTTATTCTATGATCCATAGAATATTGTGCAGACCCTCCAACTTCAGAATGTGATAAGACTCTGCTTTGCTTTTGAGATACATGCTGGAGTCATAATTAAGGAGAGGCATAAGAAGTTTGATGAGCTAATGAAGGATGCCAGACAATTATAGAAACTAGGTCCAAGGGGGAGTTTGTAGATGCATATGTACCTAGTTTACGATCTTAATGTAATATGTCTGTCATGTCCCCAATGTAAATGAAATATATGAATTGAATGAAACAAATTATGTAATGAATGATCTTAATGTTTAATGTTTCAGTGTATGAATGTTTATTATTTATTAACGCATATTGAACTAATTAAATAGGTTTGTGGTTGTTGAATTAATCTTGTTATGTAATGATGAGAAATATATTCAAACTTAGTCATATGAACCTCTCATGCGAATGGCCCAAGCTAATGGAGCATACGCATGAACAACTTCATGCTAATGAACCAGTCGCGACTAAACAGGAGACTGGATCAGTCACACGATTGTGACATGAGATTCACTTAGTCACATGACTGAACACTCAGTCGTGCGAATGGATCAAACGCATGACTCAATCGCACCACTGGACCATGCTAATGGTTCAGTCGCCCGAATGAGATACCCTAACCTATAAATACCACTTAAATCGTGGAAAACCATAACACTTCGAAAACTTATGTACTAAATCGTACCCTAGCCATCCAGAGACTTCTAAGAACCTGATTCAAGTTCATAGATCGCACTAGATCACTTACCAATCGTTCTTAACATTTAGATTCAATCTACAATTGTTTCTACATGCGTTCTCACTGATTGGATCACCAATCAAATAGGATTCCGCACTATTTGACTTGGTATACACGTTTATCAGGTAGTATTTCGTCCAATACAAGATCCTAACACACTTTGGATTGGATCAGTCTGCACCAATGGATATGACTAACTTTGAATCATCTATTACAGTTCAATCAACTCCAACAACAAGAATCTATAAGTCTCATCCAATCGACAACATCATTGGAGATCCTGCCAAAAGAACTACAAGAAGCCAAAGTGGAACCCCAAACATTTGTCTTTTCACTTGCTTTCTTTCACAAGTGGTTCCTCCAAACATCACTGTTGCTCTAAAGGACAATAGTTGGATTGAAGCTATGCAAGAAGAGCTTCAACAATTTAGAAAGCAAAAAGTATGGAATCTAGTTGATTTACATGAAGGCCAACATCCAATTGGAACTAGATGGCTCTTCAAAAATAAACTAGATGACAGAGGTATAATTATGAGAATCAAAGCATGGTTGATTGCACAAGGATATATACAAGAAGAAGGAATAGACTATGATGAAGTTTTTGCACTAGTTGCAAGAAGTGAAGCCATAAGAGTGTTCCAAGCATATGTATCATATAACAGTTCACTATGTATGAAATGGATGTCAATGTGTCTTCCTATATGGGAAAATTGATGAAGAATTCTATGTATTATAGCCCCTGGATTTGAAGATCCTCACTACCCACACAGGGTATACAAACTTGATAAAGCTTTGTATGGTTTGCACCAAGCACCAAGAAAGTGCTATGAAACACTATCACTCTTTCTGCTCAAGCATGTATACGAAAGGGGAACCATTGATCAGACTCTCTTTCTCAAACAAGAACATCAAGATCTCTTAGTTGTTCAAATTTATGTTGATGACATTATATTTGGATTAACTAACAAGAGAATTTGTATATGCTATGAAGAATTGATGAAATTAGAGTTTCAGATGAGTTCAATTGGAGAGTTAACTTTCTTTCTTCGTCTACAAGTTCATCCTGATGAGATATTCATTGATCAAGAGAAATACATACATCAAATATCGAAGAAGTACAACCTTGCTCATACATCTTCATATAGAACACCAGCCTCAACAATTGAAAAGATTGTACCTGATCCTACAGGAAAAACTATTGATCAAAGATATATAGACCAATGATAGGATCACTTATGTACTTAACTACCAGTAGACCTGACATTATGTTTGATGTGTGTGTTTGTGCTTTGTACCAATCAAATACAAAGTAGTCTAATCTAAATACTGTGAAAAGAATTTTTAGATATCTCAAAGGAAAACCAGGACTTGGACTTTGTTATACAAAAGATGGTTATTTCACTCTCTACTCATATTCAGACAGTGACTTTGGAGGATGCAACAACAACAGAAAATCCACAACTGCTGGATGTCAATTTATAGGACAATACTAGTTTCCAGGCAGTGCAAGAAGCAAACAAATGTATCTGTATCCACAGCTGAGGCTAAGTACATAGCTGCTTCAGCTGGTTGCTCTCAAGTCCTTGGTTGCAAAAGCAATTTCTTGATTACGGTTACAATTTCCTTCAAACTCCAATTTACATTGAAAATTCAGCTGCTATGTTTATAACTGCTAATCCTGTGCAACATAGTAAAACAAAGCATATTGAAATAAGATACCATTTTCTGAGAGATTGCTCAGAAAAAGGTTTGATCAAGTTAGTGAAAGTGGATACAACAAATCAGCTTGCTGATTTATTCACTAAAGCCTTTGATTCAGTTAGATTTAATTTTCTAATTGAGTCTCTAGCATGATTAACTTTGATTAATCATTATGAACAAACAAAGAAAAACATGTGTCTGCCCCTGTAAATGTCATAATAATAAATAAAAAAATAAGAAAAAAATTGTATTGTATTTCAGCTTGACGTATGTTTGGGAAAAGATAGTATACTATGCCTTTGATTATACTTGAATTCTTAAATTTCATTAAAATCTGATCTAGTTACTTGATATGTGAGTAGGTTCATCTTGAGTGGAAACTACACTTAGTGCATGCCAAACATAATGCGAAGTGATTGTTTTGGGAAACTTCATTTTGAAGATATAGAAAGTGAGTCTTATTCTGATGTGACCAAATCACTCATCTAAGCACACTATGTACCAACACTTTATAATATCTATCTTTGCAAATCTTACTCCCTCTGTTTTGTGTAATGAATGACGTGGGTGTATGATCACCATGGTTTACATTTGTAAACAACTGGTGAAAAGATCATGGTCCTCATCATCACTTTGATTTGTGTAAACAAAGACCTAGGTTAAAGTCACCTTGGTTTTATGTAAGTAAAGACCTGGTGACCGGATGATGATCATATCTAAGCTCTCAAAAGAATCCTCTATGATCAACTGTATATTAATTTTAGAGCTTTTTCATCAATGCATTAATGAGATGTCCAATGCATCTTAAATAGATTTATAACTTAAAGTACGTAGTTTCTAAGTGTGAAAAAGTGATGATTTGAGTCACAAAGGGAGGACAAACTATAAGTGATTTGAATATGAAGCCATAACAGTTACTCTCTCATAAACATGAAGAAAAGATAAACAACATGCCTTATTGATACAATACTCTTGCAAGGATTTAAGTGCACTAACATACTTGCAATCAGAACTAAGATCAGGTATCTTTTCTATAAATTAGCTCCTCAGGAAGAAGCTTAGCATTATATAGTATGATCCTATTCTATTTGAATACATGCTTATACATATCCCTCATATTAATTTTGTTTAGTTAATTTCCTTCTGTTTGGACAAACATGTGTCTTTCATGATTTCTTCTTAGAAATTTATGATAAATGCATTCATTCATCATTAATCAAAAAATTAGGGTGAGTAGAATCTTGAAAATAAGTTTACAACAAAATTGTCAATATGAATGAATTGGGAGCACTACCTTGGCTTTTGGATACTGAAGTTTCTAAGATGTAAACCTTCATGTGCATATTTTCATGAACACAAAGTCAATAAGGTCCAATAGCAAAAATGGTTCTAAGCAGTTGACTATGACCATAAAACAAAATAAGTTTCCTATAGTGCATCTCAAGCATCAGAAGAAGCTGTAGTTCATTTCAAGCATCAGCAGATGCTACAATGCATCAGTATCAGCAGATGCTATAGTGCATTTAGCATCAACATAAGCTATAGTGTGAAAACTTAATTAAATTTGTCCATCTATAGATTGGTAAACTACGGATAAGCAAATACTCAAAAGTATAATCTAATTTCATAGATTGGTAACCTATGAAAATTTAAGTTATACATCATCAGCAGAAGTTTCAAGTCATCCACAGATGATATACGGAATTGTAGATGATCTCCGGAAGAACTAAAAACTATGGATAAGTTATATTGGATAGACGGTCCCACATCATTAAATAAATAAAATTAATGTCTCTGGAGAGTATAAACGATGTCTTTAACTTAAATATTCATTATTTACTTTTTCAAAACACTTTTTCAAACCTAGAAAAAACGCACTCAACAAACATTTTTCCCTCTTTCACAGACATTCAAAATCACCGAGTCAAAACATCAAACAACACATAATCCTGATCCATATCAAGGTAAAACATTTCATAATGATCAATAATGAACTGTTTGATACTTGGTTATCCTCACAACTGTTTGCATTCTTATGCCTATAATGTTGATTTTGACATAATCTTCTTTATTCTTATGAACAGATGGCTAATCGATTTGCAAGGGAACACAATGTGTGTGCTTTCTTAAACCCTGATGATGTTGTTTCAGAAGGATGTCGAGAAATTATACGTTATCTAAGAAGATCTTGGCTGTTTTATGCCTTATGAGTGGATCTGATGATACATCAGTCACACATTACTGACTTCTGGAACTCCGCACAAATAGAAGAAGATGGAGAAGTTAGAGTGGCGGAATTGAAGAATCAAAGACTGAGGATGAATGAGCAGGCCATAAGGAGGGTTCTAGAGTTGGATATCTAGAAGCTAGTCACCCTGAAGTGTTTAAAAATGAATACATAGAGAGGTATTCAATCTAATGGGATATGATGGTGACTTCGAGAAGGGGGAGATCAAGAAAGGAATACTGTGCAAGCCATACAGATTTCTATGTCACATTTATCTTAAGTGCATCTCTAACAGGAAATCTGGACTTGACATATTTTGAAGGCACATTTCTTCTGGGATCACTGGTAGCTTTGAGGGAAGAACATATATGTACTCGAAGTACATCTACAATTGTACATGTGATCACATAAGAGTGCAAAAGGCTGAAAAGATGTACATGTTTCCAAGGGTTTTGCAACTGATCATCAATGTAGATCTGCCTGGTATTGCTATAGATTCTGATGTGTTTGTTCAAGCACACCTAGGGAGATCTGTTCAATCACCCATTTTTTGTGCATGTAGCTGACCACAATACCAACATTCCCCAAGAATTGATATGTAAAGAAGCTCAAGAGAGTTTATCTTCTAACTCTAGGCAAGCCTCATCTTCACATCCTCAATCACCCATTTACAGACAACCTCAAACACCCCAATCTCAATCATCATCCAGCCAAAACACTCACCAATCTCTCTAATCCACCCTCTATCACCAAATCAACCTCAAACACCCCAATCATAATCTCTAGTCAGTCAAAACACTCAGCCAATCTATCCTATTCACCCTCTTTCTAAAATCATTCTCCCAACTACCGAAAAGCAATCCACTAAGAGCTTGAACACAAGGGAGACAATCTAGCATCACAAGCCAATACTGTTCAACTGTCACTACTAAGACTTATTCTTGTCCATTTAAACAATACTAAACTAGTCTCTCTAGTCATTGACCATCTGCAACAACAATAACAACATCCGAACAAGTAGAGCAAGCAGTTGAGTCGAGTTCAAGCTCAGCTAGTGTAGCACCTGAAGATGTGAATGATGATGAGATTACTGCTCAACATCATAGAGAAGATGAAGCCAACTATGTTGATGTATTTCTTATAATGAAAATGATCTTAGTGATGATGATATCCCGGTGAGCAAAAGTTATCTGGTTGCTGAATACAACAAGCTTGTTGTCAAGTCAAACTAAAGAATGCAAAGAATTCAAGAGTGGAAAGGGATGATAAAAGAAAAGGATGATAAGATGATGCAGCAAGAATCAATAAATAAAAGATTAAGAGAAGATGTACAATGCAACAATGAACTTGTTGGGTATTCTACCTTTGAATAAATTTAAGATTTCAACATTATTGAAGTTGAAGACTTGAAGCACGAAATCAACAAAAATATTAGTCTAGGGTTTATATTGTAATTATTTTTATGCTAGACTAGTATAAATATGAGCACATATTATCATTGTAAAGGGTGAATAATTCACCACTTATTAGGGTGAATTAGGTCCATCACCAACAACATCATATCATCATCCTTCATGGATGATGATTTCAACAACATATCAATAAACATCAAACATTAAACACGTTTATGTTCTTTATCATGTTCATCATTATTATATTTTAGAATCTAATCATTCAAGTATTATTATCATCAATATGAATCCTAAGATCCAAGCCCAACGATCACGTTCGTAACGGGAACACACAATTGGTATCAGAGCCGGAGTTGATGGATTCATATTGATTTTGATGAGATTTCATGGTTGGATTGCTAAAATTATTAAAGATCTGAAGAAAAAAATTCAACAATCAATTCAACATTCACGTTTGCGGCTGCCTCAGGTCTCAACAAATTAGGTTTTGCGGCTGTCAAAGCAAGGATCAAGAGGCTACGGATTAGAGCTACTTCCGACCAAATTATGGCTGCCAATGCGGCTGCCGATTAGAGCCTCATGCAACTAAGGGCTGCCCAATTTGGTTTGCGATTTATTCAAAGGCAGCTTTTGTGATCTATTGGAAGGGGCTCCCGATTAGGGTTTCTTGCGGATTAGGGCTGCTCCCGAACCAATTGTTGCTGCCGAAGTGGGCTGCCAATTATGGTTGCAAAAGAGGCTACCGTAGGCAGCTTGTGTCGAAAGAATGAGGATGCCAAATGTGGCTGCCAAATGCGGCTGTCGATTAGAGACTCTTGCGAGTTAGGGTTGCCAAAGGTGATCTTAGATGCCCTAATTAGGGTTGCTGAACCAAAATGTCCTTTGCGGCCACCTTAGGGAGGCAAAATTAGGGTTTGCAAACTAGGGTTGTGAATGAATTCATGGAATATAGGCTCATGAACACAATTGGTTTGTTACTTGGGCTCCATCATTAAACAAAAACAACAATTGGACTTGGGCTCAAGTGTTGAAGATTGGGTTTATGATCAACAAAACAAAATTCAGGCTCTCATCAACAAAAACAAGTGACATTGAGTTACATAATAAAGTTGTACCAAAGTTTTGAAGACCTCGCTTCCGCATCAACAACAAATTTCTTGACTTTGGACAACTATTCAACAAAAACAAGATCAAGCTTCAATTCACATTTGAAATCTACAATTTAGGGGGAGTATTGTTGGGTATTCTACCTTTGAAGAAATTGAAGATTTCAACATTATTGAAGTTAAAGACTTGAAGCACGAAATCAACAAAAATATTAGGCTAGGGTTTATATTGTAATTGTTTTTATTGCTAGACTAGTATAAATATTAGCACATATTATCATTATAAAGGGTCAATAGTTCACCACTTGTTAGGGTGAGTTAGGTCCATCACCAACACATCATATCATCATCCTTCATGGATGATGATTTCAATAACATATCAATAAACATCAAACATTAAACACGTTTGTGCTCTTTATTATGTTCATTATTATTATATTTTAGCATCTAATCATTCAAGTATTATTATCATCAATATGAATCCTAAGATCCAAGCTCAACGATCCTGTTCATAATGGGAACACATAGAAGTGATTGATGCTCTTTTTCAATAAGAATCTCAGCTCAAAGAATCAGTGAAGTTTGAGAGGGCTGAAAATGGAAAGCTGATGATGAATTGATCACGTAACCGACTCTCAGCTCGATCAACTTTGTTGAAAAGGAAAGAAGAAGAGCTTGAGGAGCTAAAAATGAAAATCTGTGTCCTGGAATCAAATGTTGGTCCTGCAACAAATCAAACAAAAGAAACTTTTGAGACCACAAAGAAAATCATACAATACAGAAGAAAAAGGAAGTACTTGGGTTTTGTGAAGCAGGAAGTGATTGGAGTACAAGATTGTCCCTAAAGATCCAAATCTGTTGAATCTTCAACCTTAAGCCTATGTCTCCTGCTGAAATAGTAAGTGATGTTGAATGGACAGAGACAACTAAATAAGAAACTGACAAAGAACAAGAAGAATCAAAGGTTGTTGATCTTCTAACAACAAAAGACATAATGGAAGAGAGGCCTGAATCAACTGTGTTTATAACCCTGATCAACCATGGGTTTTCATATGACATGGTTGAAAGGATGAATCTAACTGAAATGAAGGATCTACTGAACGAGTTTGAGCTTGCAAGATTCATGATTCCAAATTGTGACTATGAAGAATTCATAACTTTTCAAGCCATTCAAAAATCAAGAAAGATCTAGGCCATTGTGATACAACAAAGCTTAGCAAGTACAATATGGTTTTTTGGCTACAGGGTCATAACTACAAGGCACATGAGCTTAAAAAAGAAATGTTGGTGAGCTGAACTAGAGTAAGATTCAGAACAGAAGCTCTAAATCCATCATATGAGCAACAAAGCAAACTCCCTACTAATCCTATAACTGTTGAACCTAAAGATCAACACAAAAGGAAAGAAAATCTAATCAGAGAGCCAAGATCTGTTGTTCCAGGAAAAGTATGGCCATTAGGCACAACTGTGAGAGAGGTTACTGAAAGAAAATATTCTCTAATCAATTTGTTTGAGCACATTACAACTCCCACTTCTACGGAGGAAAACAAGATTATGGCCTTGAAATTTGATCCAGAGTGGGACTGTGCATTAATCAAGAGGGTATCTGGAAGAGTTGAATCGTATCATTTACTTGAATCTGTATTACTACTTCCTAATGCTCATATACATGATCTTTAGAGCTTAATCATCTCAAACTATCCAATAAGCCCAAAACGAAGAGATTTCTCCATAGCTGTTGGGAAATTAAAAATAAAATTTAAGGATGACTTACTAGAAGAAGCAAGAAAAGAAGATGATGAGCACAAGAAGAAAAGCAACAGAAGATAAAAATCCAACTCTTCTGCATTGATTGATGATGAATTTCTGAGGAGAGTTGGGTATTCAAACTAAACAACAACAATCAAGCACATAAAAGGTACTCAACATACATTTCCAATAACTGAATGGGGATATGTTGAGAGAACTAAAGAGCTGGTGTTGTTAAGGAATGAAGAAACTAAGAATGCTAAAAGTATTAGACTCTTTGATCCAGTAGAAATCAAGCTACACCACCCCAACTACACTTCATATTTGAATGACAAATTCTTTTCAATGTTGACTGATGAAAGAGCTCAGCATGATATATGCCTATATGTGCACATGATTTAGGTAATTGATAAACTGCATGAAAGGAAAATAAGAGAAGAAGATATAAAGTTGGATTGTTGAAAGAAGCTAACATCAAGGAAGTATTCAAACTGAGGATGTCGGAACGAGATGAGCTTGAATTTATCAATAATCAAAGTGTTGTGGAAACTCTCACAACAAAGGAAGAAATTTTAGGGCAAAACTTTGAGACACTACAAATAATATGTAGAATGGAGATCAGGTACAAGTACGATGATCAAAAGGATGTAGTGTCATACTTCAACAAGAAGGTGTCTAGAATGAAGGAGCTTTCACTTTTGAAATGCTAATTACAAGTTTCTAAGCCTAAGGGGGAGTATTGTTAGATCTAGGAACAATAGGTCTAGATCATTTTGTATAGGCTTTGAACATTAATCAATACTTGTAATGAATGATTATAATTCATTTGTTTGATGCATGCTTTACGGATATAGGTTAAGTATTATTTGTGTTCATTATGTATATTTGCAGATAAAGTATTATACTTGGCCAATTTGTGAAATTGACTAAGTGTAAGAAACATCTATGTATTAACATTTTTGTTCTTCCGCATATATGTTCCTTACAAACCAATCATCCGAATATCTTCTGCGGATGAACAACCAGCTCTGAAGATGAAGAGACGATCCCTTGGAAGAACAAGATAGCATTAGAAGAACAAAGTATCTTCGGAAGAACAAGAAAGCTTCAAATGATCAAAGTAGCTTGGGAAGAACTGTTGAATCTTGTATGCCCAAGACGCATACAAGATTGATGTGCTTAGTACGTTATGATCCAAGTCAGGTCATACCTAATAAGAAGCTAAACAAACACCAATAAATGTTTATGTGTTGATGAGATCATACATATAAACATTGTCACCAATTTAGAAAATGGGTTTTCTAAAACATCGCTTTGTAATACAACAATACTATATGGATAGTTTGTTCATGAGATAGTATTTGTTTCATTATTTAGTTGGTTAAATAAATAAAAGTGTGCTATTGTTATAAAATTAAAAGAGGTTTTAATTTTATGAAGTTGAGGGTTAAGAGAGTAATTTTATCTAATACCAAAATGGGGGGAAACCCATTTTTGAAGCTCAATTCGGCCGCCCAAAAGGGTCCGTAGGGACTAGCTTTTTTCTTGGTCTTTGAGTGTTCTTTCTCCTCTCTAACACTCCATCATATTACACACTTTTCTCTCTAACATCACAAGCAAAAGAACCTTCAAAACAAGGCTGCATTTTTGGGTTTTAGAAGCTGAAAAAAGGGGACTGATTTTCGGTTTTAGAAGCTTGAAAGGGGCTGCCTACTTCGGTTTTTGGAGAAGCTAAAGAAGGGCTATCTTTGGTGTTGCATCCTAACAAGCAAGGTGTTAAAGAGCTTGTGGGTATCACCTCTTGTGGCCTCCTCTTTTGAAGGCTAGACACATTCAAGAACAACATCATCTATCCCTTTTCATCCACAACATTGGCACAAGAAAGGTTGTCTTCTATTAACACCCTATGATTGGTTTTGTGTTGGTTGATAGCATATTATTTCACATACATTGATCCTTATTCTTGGGTTGTCTTCTATTAACACCTACTATTGATAGAATATTATTTCACACTCATTTTACTGCTGCGTTTTCATAGTTTAAATGGTTAAACTAAGTGTTTTACATGTGATAAAACCCATCAAGAACAAGATTTCTATGGAAGAACAAACATCTATGGAAGACTATATTCTTGTGGAGTCCAATACTTGTATGTACTAATACAAGTGTTACAAGTCAACAAGACAGTTGTGCGAATCCCAAGAGATCCGTTTTTTCCTTAACTGAAACACACGTGCCTAAAAATATGGATCTTAGGTTACACATCAAAGCAGAGACAATGAGATGACACGCGATAATAAACAGCCAAGTATCAATATGTCAAACCAAACTGTAAGGTTTATTTGTAACGTTGATGCAACCCAACACCCAAAGTCTCTCCTGCGTTCATGCACACGTGTACTGAAGTGGAATGCTTCGGAAGTTTCACTGACTGCCTTAGAAAATACTCTAAGTGTGAAATCTTCTGAAGCCAAGACCAATATCTTCCTAAGCCAAATATGAAGTCTTCCGAAGCTTCAAACACAAAGTCTTCTGAAGCCAACTCTCGAAGACAGATTTCTTTCGAATACTTTTTGATCACATGCTTTATCTGATATAACTTTTACATAAAGCTAGACCTCTTTCCGCTACAACTCTGACAAGACACCAACTTTACATATGTTGGTGAAAGGTCCATGCTTTTGGTAACTGTACATTGAGGTCTTGAGTCTGTAACTTTCTACTTTATGTACTTTATGTTTTTTGTAATATATTAGGACGTGAGCTATGGTATGTCATAGTCACTAGTCAAAAAACAATATGCCTTTTGACCCTACATTTGACTTTGTTTGTTGTCTACTCAATTGTAACTAGCGGGCCTTCAAACTATGGTCGGTTGTAGGATGTGCGAAATGTATCTCAGGTACTTGTAACTTTTCAAAATATGCTTTTGTAACATTTCTTATAGAACTTGAGAAGCAATATACAACATTCTTGAGAGCCAACTACTTGTGTGTTTTGCCATCTTGTTATGTCTCATATTTACTTGTGTTCTTAGCATCCTTACCAAAGGTTAACTCCCTATTTGATCTGTTAAGTGTTCTTATCAAGTCTCCTCATTCTGTTGTTATGTTGTATGTACATACCCTTCACCTGTCCTGCAATTGGTATTAGAGTATTCCAGGCTCTTGACACAAGATCTAACCATCTTAAGATCCCTCACACACACAACATACTTAACATCTCAAATTGCTGCCATTTCTAAATCTAATATCAAAACTGAAACCATGACAAACTCCCCACTATCACTCTTGATGACTTTATGACTTGTTGCCAAAGAATGGAAGGATTATGAAGTCTCTAGACTCAAGAATGTGGGAGTCTGTTGTCAATGAACCTTACATACCAAGTACCTCTTCTGCTGCAGGAGGTGGTATGATACCCAAGGCTATGGCTGACTACTCAGATGAAGATAAAAAAGAGTAGAGATTGATCAAAAGGCCATGAAAGCCCTTTAGACTACTCTTTCAAACTCTGTATATAGAGGTTTCATGAAATGCTATGCAAATGTGGGATGCATTGAAACTTATGTATGAGGGTTCCTCTAAAGCCAGGGAGAACAAGAAGGATCTCCTGAAGCAGTAGTTTGAAAATTTTACCTTTAAAACAGGTGAGACCACAACTCAACAATACTTCAGGTATGTGGAGATTGTGGATACCATAGTGGATGGTAGAGTAGCTCTTGAGAACAAAGATATTGTAAGGAAGTTCATGTCCTCTCTTCCTAGGAAATGGACACACTATCATGTTGTTATCGAGAGAACTGAGAACCTAAAGACTCCCACCTTGACAGAGTTGTATGGGATTCTTAGTGGGTACAAGATGGAGATAAACATGCAATGTTCAACTAGCAACTCCAGCAATCAAATGGGTTCATCCCTTGATGTTACTGAAAGGGATAGGATAGAACCCCAACATAATCTCATATGCTACCCTGATAACTCACAAAAGGGTCCTTTCATCACTTTCCATAAGACACCAAGGGAGAACTATAATCAAGGATGCCCAATCCATGAGACAAGTTCTTCTCAAGCCTTAGTGTCCTCTAATGAATGTTGTGGGAGCTTTCTCTTCACCCTTGAAGACCTGGATTGTATCCACCGAGAGGATCTGGAGTATATGGACATAGTCCAAAAAATGGCTCTTCTCACTCACAGACCAAGAAGTTCTACAAGCGGACAGGAAGGAAGTTTCGCAGCAATATAGCCAGTGCAAAGTTTGGACCGGATAAGAACAAAGTCAAATATTACAACTCTAACTTGCTGGGTCACTTTGCCAGGGAATGCAAGGCACCAAGAACAGATGGTGGCCAAGCACAGTCCAGACCAAACTACACTGATAAAGCCACCCAAAATGAGTAGCCAAAGCAGGAAGCTGTACTTGCTCGTGAAGAAGGAGGCTTTGACTGGAGCTTTCAGGTGGAAGAGGCATCTCCAAACCAAGCATTGATGGCAGACCATGAAGCCAAGGTATTGGAACATCTCTGTACTCCTAAATTTATTGCTAAAGTCAACAGATACAGGTCCTACAACTTAAAAATGAGATTTGATCTTGAGTCCTTAAACATCTTAAAAGCTAATTTTAGAAATGTTGAAAATGACTATAAGATAAAGATAGAGGACTTAGAGAAAACCATTTCAGTTTCTAAAACATGAGCATAGAAATTATAGGACTCAAATAAAGGATCTCATAACTAAGTTGACTGAATGCCAGGTTGAGCTTATGATGAGCAAAGCCAAGGCAGAAAAATGTGTCCTTGAAGAAGAGACCTTCAAGAACATAATATACTCATCCCTGTATGCCAAGGTGTGTAATCAAAATAAGTAGGGACTAGCATCTAATGAGATAGCTCCTCCACACACAATCTTGCCCGTAAAATCACCTAGGTGTGGAACTTATGAAGATGAGCTCCCTCTCAAAGACCCGTTGAGTGAAGAGGGTGAAGAAGTGATAGTGAAGAATTCCTCTAAGAAGAGTGATGAGGTGGATTGTAAGAGGCATCACTATCCTTCTAAGGAGAGCATGAAGACGATGATGACCAAGTCTATGTGGAAGAACTTGATCAAAAAGAGCAAGAGAAAAGCTAGGAAGGTTCAAGGGATCAAGGCCATTTTTGATTCTAAGCAGAAACAAGTTTTTCTCTCTGCAGGGTTTGATGTGGTTAAGACTGAAAACATCAACCTAAACTCCTCTACGAAGAGTTCTGGTTCATGTTCAAATCATCTCAGTACCAAGAAGAAGGCTGATCTGTGTATACCACTGATACATAGCCTAGACCATCCAACTCCAAGAATAGTTCTCGGCCCAAAAGGACTGTCCCAACATCTAGAAAGATTAAGGTGGAGAAGGGATGTGATCAAAGACAACCTTGTTCTCAGGAGAGGGCTCATAGGAAAAAATTGGAATGTATTATGTGTGAAAGTACTTCTCATCTTGCTAAGAATTGTCCATACAATCCAAGAGGTACTCCTCATATGACCAAGAGAGAGACTTCTAAGAGCTCCAAGAAGATTTCAGCTTCAGAAGGAAAATCTGTTTCCTTCGGAAGCTCTAACATAAAGAAGAAAGCAAGTGGAAAATTTCCTTCGGAAGAAAGTTTGGTCACGGAATAAATGAATACTTCCGAAGCACTGAAGTCTACTGCATTGTTTGCAGGATCTTTCGAAGGTCCAGTCATCAAAACATATGAAGTCTCAAAAGCTTCCGAAGTGTTGAAGGTCATGTCCAAACTTCCCAAGGTGGTGTGGAAGTTAGAGAAAGACCAAGTGACTAAATGTTCTCCATCAACAACAGCACAAGATCATCAAAGCACAACTATAGTATCTGTTACTGTTAAATTACCTTCTACTTCTTTTGATGAGCCCAAGACCAATAAGACTTGGGTTTCCAAATGTAAGAAATCATTTTCTTTATGCAGGAACAACTCAAGAAAAACATGAATGTCTGGATCATTGATAATGATTGTTTAAGGCACATGACAGGCAATAGGTCTCTATTATAGAACTTTGAAAAAATTGATGGAGGGCTAGTTGCTTTTGGAGGAGATGAAGGTGGTTACATTTCTAGAAGATGCAAGGTCACAAATGGTAAGCTCAACATTGAAATGGTAAACTTCGTCAAGGAGCTTTGGTACAATCTTCTTAGTGTATCCTATTTTGTGATCAGAGTCATAACTTGTTGTTTACTGAGCATGAGTGCATTGTTATAAAACAGGGGATGGTCATTCCTCATGAGCATATCTTGTTCAGAGTCCCCAGGAAAGGGAACATGTACAAGATGGATTCGCAAGAAACATATCACTTTGTAGAAGTTTCATGTTTTCTATCTAAAGCTATTAGTGATAAGTCTTTCCTATGGCATAAAACAATGTGCCAGGTAAACTTTAAGAATATGAATAAACTTATTAAGAATGATTTGGTAACTGGAACGCCAAAGAAAGAGCTTACAAGTGATGATCATTGTGTTGCATGCCTACACTTGTTACATATGGATCGCTTTGGCCGGACTAGTGTAATGATTCTAGAAAGGACCTCTTATTGTTTAGTGATCACATATGACTTTACAAGATTCACTTGGGTCTTTTCCCTTAAAACTAAGGATGACACCCCTGAGATGCTGAAGAAATTTATCTTAAAGATTGCGAATCTATGTGATCACAAGGTCAAACCCATAAGATGTGATCAGGGAACTAAATTCAAGAACCAAATCCTTGATACATTTTGTAGTGAAATGGGTATTACTAGACAATACAGTGCTCCCAGGACTCCTCAGTAAAATGGTGTTGTTGAGAGGAGAAATATGACACTTATTGAAGCTACAAGAACAATGTTGGCTGACCCTAAGTTGCCCATCACCTTCTAGGCAGAGGCAGTCAACACTAGCTACTATATGCAAAACTGAGTTTTAGTGGTTAAGACTCAGTGCAAGACTCCTTATGAACTTTGGCATAAGTGGAAACCTTTCATTGGTTTTCTCAGGTCATTTGGTTGTCTTTGCACCATCTTGAATACAAAAGATCAAATTGCCAAATTTGCTGAGAAATCAGATGATGGACACTTCATTGGATACTTTTCTCAAGCTAGGCTTATAGACTATACTATCTCAGAACTACAATTGTTGAGGAGTCAGCCAATGTGACTTTCAATGAACACACACCCTATGTGAGTGGTTCTGATCCTGACTGGCTATTTGTTCTTGATTTAGTTACCAACTGTTTTAACAAATCCTGTGAGAATGTTTCAGGATCTACCGATATCTTACCTACAGGTGATTTTAACCCAAGATTTGAACTTGGAAGACCCTCAAGCTACACATCTTTAAGTCTAGTTGTAACTACTTCTGTAAATGAGGTCTCTATTAGCACAACAATGACAAACTCAGTTGATATATCTGAGATGCTTTTAATTCTAGTTTAGAAGCTCTATAACCACATAAAGAAGCCTCAAATACAGAAGACAGTGGGGGTGGTGATAGTGATCAAAAATTTCATGATGTTGATAACCACTCCATATATAAAAACATCAATAATGTTACACACTCATTGGATCAAGTTTCTCTGATAAGTGCACTGATGTGGTGGGAGAAACATCAATGCCAGATCTAACCTTTTCTAATTCAAATCTCTCTCAACAACTTGTTGTGATCCCTCAGCAAAAGATCCACAAGTCTCACCCCACCATAAACATCATTAGAGATGTTGACACAGGGGTAAGAACAAAAGGACAAACCCATGAAGCAAATGTTTTTCTTCACTCTTGTTTCTTGTCCTAGATAGAGCCAAAGAAAACTGATGAGGCTCTGAAGGATGGAAGTTGGGTTGAAGCCATGCAAGAGGAGCTGCGTCAATTCAAAAGGCAGAAAGTTTGGAACCTTTTTCCTCTTCCTCTTGGAAAGACTACTATAGGAACCAAATGGGTATTTAGGAATAAGAAAAATGATAGAGGCATTATCATAAAAAACAAAGCTAAACTAGTTGTGCAATGGTACACACAAGAAGAAGGAATTGATTACACTAATGTCTTTGCTCCTCTAGCAAGACTAGAAGCTGTTAGGATATTCTTGGCATTTGATGCTTCCAAGAACTTCAAGGTCTATCAACTTGAAGTCAAGTGTGCGTTTCTATATGGGGTGATTGATTAAGAGGTGTATGTCAAACAACCACCTAGTTTTGCAGATCTTGATCATCTTGATTATGTCTACAAGCTTGAAAAAGCTCTTTATAGGCTACACCAAGCACCAAGGAAATGGTATGAGACTTTATCTCAGTATCTCTACAAGCATGGATACAGAAGGGGTACTCTAGATGGAATTCTCTTCATGAAAGGATAGGGAAATGACTTAATGCTAGTTCAAGTGTATGTAGATGACATCATCTTTGGTTCAACTAATCCAAAGCTCTACAAAGACTCTCAGAAGCTTATGGAGGAGAGATTTGAAATTAGTGCCATGGGGGAACTTAATTTCTATCAGGGAATTCAAGTGAAGCAAGTTGAAGATGGAATCTTCATAAGTTAGCCACAGTATATTCAGGACATACTTAAAAGATTCAACATGACTCATTGTAAGATTTCTAAGACACCCATAGAAGGAAACCACTCCCTTGGGCCTGATCTTGAGGGGGAGTGTGTTGATGAACACATTTACAAGGGTTTGATCGGGTCTCTTATGTATCTTACAACTAGCAGGAATGATATCATGTTTGCTGTAATGATAATTCTAAGATACCTTAAAGGTGCCCCAACACTTGGTTTTTAGTGTCTGAAGAATTCTGTCTTCAATGTGTATGCATATACAAATAGTGATTATGGTGGTTGCAATATGAATGCAAAGTACACATCTGGGGAATATCAGTTTCTTGGTGGAAGGGTTGTCTGATGGCAATGCAAGAAACAATCCTTTGTCTATATATTAACTGCTAAAGCCGAATACATTGCTGCTGCAAGCTGCTGTGCTCAAATGCTTTGCATTTAGAATCAGATGCTTGACTATGGATTAAACTTCAAGGAGACTCTCATTCACATAGACAACAACAATGCTATCTCCATCACAAAAAAATTTGTGCAACACTCAAGGACAAAACACATAAATATCATGTATCATTTAATTAGAGATAACTTTGAAAAGAGATTAATTAAACTAGTTAAAGTTAACACAAATGAACAATATACTGATCTGTTTACAATTATCAGCTATTGAGATGATTAACTTTGAGTAGCTTTTTCTTAAAACTAATTCATATTATTATTAAAATCTGTATGTCCTAAGTTGTCTAGTTTATCCCTTCATAATCTCATGTTTTCTATGGATAAAAACATTTTCAAGAGTTTCCTTAAATTTTTACAATACTTGATCCTTTGGAAGATATGTTTTATCTTGGAAGAAAATATCCCTTCAAAACAAATAACTACCTAAGTTCATTTGGCTTCGGAAAAAATTTCTAAAATATCTTCCGAAGCTTAACACTATTAGGCACTTACATGTCTTCCAGGACCATTTTCTTACCAAGAAAATTAACTATCTGATGCTTTGTTTTGTTAAACAAAACATCCAAGTCTTAATTCTCTTTCAAAGCAAATTTGTCAAAACTCATAGGAATTCTTTTGAAGTAATTTTGGCTTGGAAGTTTTTTCTGTAGATACATCATGTTCCTAGTTTATGAGCTTTAATATAAAGTATTTCATGTCGTACACATATGTAATGAATTGGTTCAATGATATATAATATGTGGTTGTTGCTTATTAATATTTATCTATATCATATTATTATTGTGTTGAGTATAATTCATATGTATGAACTTAGTAAATATTTTTGAGGTTGTTGTGCATAGTTCTTAGTGAGTAATGATTGAGAATGTGTTCAACCTAGTCTTATGAGTCTTCATGCAAATGGAGCATATGCTTATGGACCAGACGCATGACTAAACAAGGAGACTTGATTGCTCGTACGAATGAGACATAAGATTTACTCAGTCGCATGACTGAACCTTCAGTCATGCGTATGACTCAATCACATGATTCAGTTGCACGACTGAATCATGCTAAATGGTTCAGTCGTACGAATGGAAACTACAAACCAATAAATACCAGTTAATTCGTGGAAAAACAAAGAATTCATAATAATTTGATACACTTAAACCTAGCCGTCCAGAGCATATAATCCAACTTCATAGTTCGTTCTTGATCGATTCCTACTCATTCTTAAAGTATAGTTTATTCAAATATCGATCAGGTTAACGTCTCACTAATTGGATCGCCAATCAAATAGGATTCTGCATTATTTGATCTGGTTTCACGCATTATCAGTTAGTATTCCATACGTAAAAAGTCCTGAGAAGTGGTATCAGAGCTTTGGCTCTTGATTTTGAGTGTGATTTGATTAGTTTTGGTGTTAAAATTAACGTTTTCATTCAGAAGAGTCATTCTTTTGAGTCAAAAAATGTTTTCGATGTTGTTTGGCATTAAATTTTTGATTTTTAACTATACAGTAGATTAGGGTTCTTGGTAAAATCATGTTTTTGTGTCAAAGTGTCAAAATCATCGATTTTGCCTAAACAGCAGCCTTCAGCCGCATGAATAGCTCATTCGTATGATTGAACTCATTCGCACACTCCATTCTGTTAGGATCAGTGATCTACGTTTGATTGATTAGAGAGTATAGCAGCGGAATTCTAACAATGAATTAGCCAATTCAGAAGAACGAAAAGATATTCAATGAAGAACAAAAACGGTTATAGATAGAGAGAATTCTGCAAATATATTTCATTCAATATTCGCTTTCGTGGTAACGGAATGTCACACTTACAATTTGGTCGACACCTCTTATATAAGAGATGTGACGTCTGCTGATGTCACTTGATAGTGACATCTAATAGATTATTCCAACTGAAACACAACTACTGAAGATGTCAAAATAGATGACATCTTCTTACAAAAATACTAAGTGTTATCAGTTACTATAACTACTGAAAAACATAAAACTACTGATACTGCAACGACTGAAGAATAAGCTCTTCAGTCGTTTTACAAAACTACTGAAAGTAAAAACATAAAACTACTGATATCACAAATACTAAAGAAGTACTCTTCAGCTGTTGTGACAAACTACTGAAACTTCAGTACTTGGTCTTCAGACTTGAACTTCAGACGTTTCATCAGCTGATGACTTCAGTAGATATCATCAGCTGATGTCTTCAGTCTTTGTCTTCAGACTTTGTACACCAGTTGTTGATCTTCAGTACTTGTAGACTCTTCAGCTGTTGTACTTCAGTACTTTGGTCTTCAGCTTCAGCACTTGTGTTCTTCAGCTATTCAGCTTCAGTACTTGTGTTCTTCAGCAGTTCAGCTTCAGCACTTGTGTTCTTCAGCTATTCAGCTTCAGCACTTGTGTTCTTCAGTTGTTGAACTTCAACACTTTAGTCTTCAGCTGTTGAAGTCTTCAGCACTTGATCTTCAGCTGTTGGAGTTTTCAGCACTTGTCGAACTGCTGATGAAGCCTTCAGCAGTTGTTGTGATATCATGTGGGACTTAGAGTTTTCTAATCTTGGCTCATTGGTTCTTTTGGTCCAACAAACTCCCCCTGAACCAATGCAGCCAAAACCTCTAATTGATTTATTTTCCCACTTATTGTTGGCAAAATGGTTGGTCTTTTTCCTTCTTGATCAGTAGAGAAGATGACCATATAAGCTCTAGCCTGGGAAGAAATCTCAGAGATCTATTGGCAAGGTATGAATGGGAACTCTGGTTTGGGGAACTGGACGCAGAGTTGTTATCCCATTCATGAGATTTACTTCCCCATTATGAGTCTGTATGACTCTTGAACATAGGCCTCAAGGAGAACAACTTGTTCGTCCTTGGAGAGTTCTTCTACTCCTCCTTCAAAGAAGAACTCTGGACCATAGTACTCAGATAAGTACTTTACAGTCCTGCCGTTTTTCAACTCCACAGTAGTTACCTCCCTATAAACAAATTCATCAGGATGAGTGCCTTCAAGGAGTAACTGGAGCTCATTCTTCTTGATGTCTTCAAGCTTTTTATATAATAACCCCTTTTTGATCATCTTGTTTTCCAGTAAGGCTTGAGGGGTCAATTTTGATTGATGAGCCTTCTTGAATTCATCAATTATTTCCCATGGTGAGACTACAATGGCCAGCATGATGGTAGAGTCTATTGTTTTTCTAACCTGGCCATTGTATCTATGAGGAATGGATCTTTTGTGGATTCTAGAACTCACCTTGGGGTCTGGCCATACTCTCACTCTCTCCTTCTGATACTGAAATGTGTGTCTTAGAGTGTACAGCCTCTGAGCATGCCCTTTCATGGCTTGTATAGATGATGACTTAGGAAATTCCTTGTCAACCATATTCAGTAGTTGCTCATCATGCTGCTTCTGCTGTTTCATCTTCTATTTTGACTCTAACCGTTTCCCTTTGAGAGTCAGGTGTGATCATGGGTTGACTCCTGGGTTCTAGTAGCTTTAGAACAGCACAGAATGGCAGACTATCATCTCATCCTCTTCTTCTTCATCTTCTTCTATCCTCAGCATCCTTCTCCTTCTAGGTGCATCACTGATGATGGTTGGGTTGGTAAAGGAATTGGTTTGAAGAAGATTGAGGATGTTTGGATTTGGGCTTTGAGATGGGTTTGGAGATTTGAGGGGTAGGCTGTTTTGAGTGGGTGATTTGGAAGGTTGTTCAAGCATTTTGGTTGTGAGTTTGGCCTTTGTAAGTCTTGCCATTTCAAACCTTTTTCCAGCCCCAGCCTCATCAAGTGCTTCAATGATAACCCCCTTATGAAATTGCTCAGACAAACAGATTCTGGTGGCTATAGCCAGAATACTATCTCTGGTCCATGAATGAATCTCCATCAAAGATCTTCCTAAGTATTTTGGCAATGAATCGAATCATGATCTCCAATCTCTCTTTCTCCAGTACATCATACCCAGCCCATCTGGTTTGAATTTCCTCCACTTCCAACTTCCTAATTTCACTGTCTAATGTGGCTGTATCAAAGCCTTGCTTGAAGAGTGCTCAATGATTTTGTCCATGGATCGGCTGTGTGTGTCATCTGCATCTTTTACCAGCTCTTCCAAGGATTTTTCTTCAGCATTAGTTTGATCACCAGCACTTTTCTTTCTTTTGTAAGTGATCAGTTGTTGTTGATTTTCTTTTTCCAACTCATGGGTTTTATCTTGTGCCTTCTCATCCTCAGTTCTTTTTCTCTTCTTTTCATTCACTGCAGTACTCTCCCCCTTTTTGGATGCATTAGAGACAGGGGTTTGTACCGCAGAAAGTTTCTTGTGCACAGCATCATCAATGAGTGGTTGTAGACTTGAGGAAATCCTCTCATCAATGGCTTTATAAACAATGTCATTGATGATGGGAGTGATGAGAGGTAGGGATTGTTGGAATACAGCAACCATCTGCTCTGGGGGGTTCTGTCTCGGATAGATAGTGCCAAAAGCAGAAGCTGGAGGCTCAGTGGAGTGCGTTAGAACGTCATAGAAAAAGCCCAGGTCATCATCAGCAGAAGCTGAATCACCTGACCTCTGCTTGTAGCAGGATTTACATGCACTGGGTGTAGACCAGTTTTAGCATGTGCCCCTTTTTCTTGGAACTGGGGACTTCCAGCCTCAGGACTATGTCCTTCATCAGCTGTTGCCTCTAGTGAGGTCTTAGCAATGTTACCAGCCTCATTCTGATCATGTGCTGATTCAGAAGAGGTGGCAGCCTCACTAGATATTCTAATCTCCCTATCTACACCAAGAGATAGAATTTGTAAACCCCGGTGCTGTGGGTTTTCCGAAACATGTTGATCCTCTTCCTCAATGTCGGTGGTTCTCCCCGTTGTTGGTGGGTTTTGGGGAGGAGGAGAGGCATGCAACTGAGTCAGCACATTTGCAATAATTATGGTTGGACTTTGGGGGGCGGTTGCATGGGGAGATGGGGTAGAAGCAGTGTGCACCTGGGGAGGATCGTGCTCTTCAATGGTAATCTCCTCAAGTGAGGAAGATCCCAGATATGTGGGTACCCCTTGTGTGGTGGCTGCAGGCTCCTTTTGAGAGGAATCCTGAGCGGCTATGGCTGGTAGAGTCTCTGATACTGCTGGGGGGTTTAAGCCAGCAAGTATATCCTGCGTTGGTGGTGCGGGAGCATCTTCAGGGGACTCATCCCCCTGAATAGCTGTTTTGGGTTGTTTTGGGTTTGGTTTAGTGGGGACTTTGGTTCTAATGGAGGAAGTTGTGGGTTCCCTGTGCTTGGGCTTTAGCATTCGGGCAGCTTCTTTGAGTGTAGGGTCTGAGTTGTGCCTGGAGTATACCTCAGCCAAAACACTGGTGCAGGGACTCCAAGGCCAACAAGGCCATCAGATTTTAATTCATCCAAAATCATGGCCTTCAGAAACCTAGGATATAATGGCCATCGGTTTGCCACAGGTTTCTCAACCAAGTTCTTTATTTCTAGAAACACAATTTCAGAAAAATTTAGCGGTTGGTGTTCTAGAATAGAATACAATACCTGTTGCCATTGGGATGACATTTGATCCCAAGAAGATGTCTTGGAGGCTAAGCAGACATTTACCATGTGAAAAATGACTTTCTCAGCGTCATGGAAATGTTTCTTTAGAACGTTGTAGCTCGAAGATCACCTTCATACCCATGATTGATAAAGGACATATCTGTTGTGCCCTTTGGGTATGCAGTCACAGCGGTGGAATCGTGTAAGTGTAATGCCTGACGAATGATGTCGGCTGTAACGACCACTGGTTTCTGGTTGATAAGGGACCGAACAGAGATCTGACCGGTAGACTCATCAGTATGAACAAAAGCATTTGACCAGAATTGACTGAGGGATTCAGGGTAGATGGTTGGATTCAAGAGAAAGACTGTGCGATATGGGGAATCCACCATTAAGTCATGGCATTATCATATTTGTTCCAGAAAGCCGACTTTGTAAGGTAGGCAACACAGTTGTGTCGTGGTTTCAGACTCATGGTCGCCATGTTTGAGAGAGAGAGTTCAAAAATAACGGCTAATGAAACATTAGAGAAGAGAACAGGTATTTATAGGGTAGGGTGAGAAAATGACTGAAGGTGTGGTGTTAGTCATCAGTCGTTTTCAACGACTGTTGACATGGTATTACCCTTTCAGACGTTGAAACAGCTGAAGTCGTGGTTTTAGGCATCAGCAGTTAAAAACTTCTAAGACCATGGTTTTGACTTCAGATGATGAAACAACTGAGGACTTGGTGTTTGTCATCAGTAGTTGTGAAACTACTGAAGACAGTGGTTTTGTCATCAGTTGTTGTAAACAGCTGAAGACTTGGTGTTAGTCATCAGTAGTTATAAAACTACTGAAGACATGGTTTTGCTTCAGTTGTTTAGAATGAAAGCAGTTGTAGAAACGACTGAAGAGAAAGTTCTCTTCAGTAGTTTTCGTCAATTCATAGCCTTTCAGCTGTTTCATACTGTCCTCAACACTTATCAGACTTTGCATCTGCTTTTTAGTGTTTCATAGGACGTCAGTACTTATCTGTTTGTACTGATTTCAGTAGTGGTAACTACATCAGTAGTTGTAACTACATCAGTAGTTGGAACAGATAAAGTACTTCAGTACTTGTGAGGCATTTAGCCATCAGTATTTATAAAACTACTGAAGGTGAAAGGACTCATCAGTACTTATATGTGACATGGTACCAATGATCACCAGTAATTACCACTGAAATCATCAGTAGTTGTCACTTATTCTAGCTGCAGCATACCAGCCTTAACACAAGGTTTTGGAAAGTAGAACTATCCAAAGGCTTAGTAAAAATATCTGCAAGCTCATCAGCACTAGGCACAAACTTAGGATCAATCAGACCTTTTTCAAAACAATCCCGAATAAAATGATGTCTGATCTCTATATGTTTGGTCCTAGAGTGCTGGACTGGATTTTTGACAATACACAGAGCTGAAGCACTATCCATTAATAATGGAGTCTTAGTCTCTGTAATGCCATAATCCAGAAGTTGGTTCTGAAGCCAGAGTACCTGAGGTGCAACTTGCAGCAGCAATGTACTCGGCCTCAGCAGTTGATGTAGCAACAGATGTTTGTTTCTTACTCTGCCAAGAAATCAAACAGTTGCCTAGGAATTGACAACCACCAGAAGTTGACTTTCTAGTTAACTTGCACCCTGCATAGTCACTATCTGAAAAAGCAACTAATTTGCAAGAGTGTCCAGTGGAATACCATAAACCCAGAGATTGTGTACCTTGCAAATATCTAAAGATTCTCTTGACTGCAATCAAATGAGACTCTTTAGGAGCAGCCTGAAATCTAGCACAAACACATGTAGCAAACATAATATCTGGTCTAGAAGCTGTTAAATACATCAAGGACCCAATCATACATCTGTAAAGTGTTTCATCAACAGCTTTACCTTTCTGATCAGCATCCAGTTGTGTGGTGTTGCACATGGGAGTAGAACAGGCTTACAGTTTTGTAATCAAACTTATTCAAAGATCTTTGTATATTTTGACTGATGAATAAAGGTTCCATCAGCCTTTGTTTAATTTGCAAGCCTAGAAAGAACTGTAATTCTCCCATTGCACTCATTTCAAACCTCTTTTTATTAATGTTGTAAAATCATCACACAACTGGGGATCAGAGGATGCAAAAATGATATCATCAACATAAATCTGAACAAGTAGCTTATGCTATCCACCTTCTTAATAAACAAAGTTTTATCAATGGAGCCTCTAGTGAAATTATTCTTAAGAAGAAAAGTGGAAAGTGTCTCATACCAGGCTCTAGGAGCTTGTTTCAACCCATAAAGAGCCTTATCAAGTTTATACACCCATTCAGGATGTTTATTATCCTCAAAACCTGGTGGTTGACACACATAAACTTCTTCTTTTATTTTACCATATAAAATGCACTTTTGACATCCATTTGAAAAACTTTAAGATTGTGGAATGCAGCATAGGCTAAAAACAATCTGATTGCCTCTAGTCTGGCTACAGGGCAAAGTTTCATCATAGTCAATACCTTCTTCTTGTGAAAACCCTTGTACAACCAGTCTAGCCTTGTTCTTAACAATAAGCCCATTTTCATCAGTTTTATTCCTAAACACCCATTTAGTGCCTATTGCACACTTACCTGGGGGAAGAGGAACCAGTTCCCACACTTGCTGTTTCTTGAACTGAAGTAGCTCAAGCTGCATGGCTTCAACCCATCCATTGTCTCTCAAAGCAACATGGTAGTCTTTGGCTCTAGCTGACTGATGAAGAGAGCATTGAAGCAGAAGTTAGACAATTGACTTCTTCTTGAAACACCAGCATTGATATCACCAATAATCTGAGACATTGGGTGATTCTTCAGTTCTTGATAAACAATGAGATCTGTGCAAGTGTTTGTAGGACCTTCAGCAGCAGCAGATGTTGATGCAGACTCTTGAAACCAAGAATTAGATGGTAACTCAAAAGATGTAGAGGAATCAGAGATCTCATCAGCATTTGTTGTGGATGGAACTGCTGAAGCTACAGGAACATCAAATTTAGCAGACACATGCAGTTGGTCACTAAACTTGAAGAGGTGAGTATTGATATTATCATTATCATCATCAATACCACCAGGTGGAAGACATGCTGCACAAGATGATTTATCCATAGGATCTGCAACAGCTGGAGGTTGATAAGGAACATATTGCAGTATGTCTAAATCAAACAACTCCACAGGGTTTTGTGGAATCTTGTCCATAGGAGATTCATTAAACTTCACATGCAAAGTCTCTTCAACTATCTTTGTTCTGCAGTTGAAGACTCTGTATGCCTTGCAAGTAGATGAATAACCAACAAAATACCCTGCATCCACCTTAGGATCAAATTTATGGAGTTGATCCTTTGTGTTGAGAATAAAACAAGGACACCCAAATGTTTTGAAAAATGAAATCAGAGGAGCCAAGTGATGGAGAACTTCATATGGAGTCTTCATCAACCTCTGATTTACTAAGACTCTATTCTGCACATAGCAAGTGTGTTGATAGCCTCAACCCAAAGGTCAATGGCAAACCAGAGTCAGCCAGCATGGACCTTGCAGCTTCAATTAGGGTCCTGTTCTTTCTCCTCCACTACTCCTTTTGTTCTGGAGTCCGTGGTATGCTAAACTGCCTTTTGATTCCCTTTGAAAGATAGAAGTCATCAAGTGTATGGTTTCTGAATTCAGTTCCATTGTCACTCCTAATACACTTGACTGGAAGGGAATACTTCTTCTCACATACAACACAAAGTGAATAATCTTCTGAGCAACCTCATCCTTTGAATGTAGAAAGAAAGTCCATACAAATCTGGAGTAATCATCCACAATTACCAGACAGTATTTCTTCTTTGCCATGCTCATCACTCTCATAGTTTCCAATAGATCCATCAGTAATTGCAAGCATGCAGTGGACTTAGGCTCTTCAATAGGAGGGAATGAGACTTGTGTTGTTTTCCTTTTAAACAAGCAGTGTAGTTTCATCACAGTGGAACTCCTTTATTGGTAAGCCTCTACTAAACTATTATGGATTAACTGATTCATGTTTTTGAAATTAACATGACCTAGCCTTCTGTGCCACAGTTTAGATTCTTGAGAAGAGGCTTTAGAAAATAGGCAAGGATTGCCTCTGAGATCTATTTTCTTGGAAAGATCTAAGGCATACACTCTTCCTGTCCTGTTGGCTCTCAGGAGAGTGTGATCCCCACACCTTATCCATCAAATGTAGAACTTTGGATGACAGATCCTACAGTTCTGACTGGTGAAAAGAGCAACATGGCTTTATCACACATTTGACTGACACTCAAGAGATTATACTTGAGATTTTCCACATGATTAACATCATCAAACTTATTTCTCCATTGGAGACAAAGCCATTTCCAATGATGTAACCCCTAGCATCATTGCCAAAAGAACAAACCACTTCTTTCCTTGAGAGTAGTCATGAGAAGAGAGCTGTTCCCAGTCATGTGCATAGATCCCCCACTGTCTACATACCAGATGCTACTTTGGCATGTTGAGAACCCTGCAATAATACAATCAGTTAGGTTGGAGACCCAAACCTTTTTGGTTTCGGGCCTGGTCTCATCAACAGATGGTAAACTAACAGGTTTATTGGAAACAACAGCCTGAGAGGAAGAAGATGGTGAAGAAGAGGAATCCTTTGGCTTGGACCTTCTTTTCTGTGGTTTCAACATAGGAGCATCTAATTGGTTAACTCTTCCCAATAGATGTTGAACCATCATAACCAGCTGTGTCTGATTTTGTGATAAAGCTTTCAGCTCATCAGACACATTGCTAGTGGAGTTTGATAAGTTCCTATGTTGCACCTTCTTCTTCTGAGCAATCTCAGCTGTTACCTGTTTAACCCCTTCCTTTTGGATTTCTTTGTGGACAAGGGTTACAGGATTTGATGTTGCTGATACAAATGTGGTCTCAAACTCAGTTTTCATTTTTAACCATTTTCTCTTTAATTTCCTCTTTATGTTTGAGTTTGGAACCTCTTTTGTACGAGCAATCATCTGTAAGATGATTGAACAAACCACATACTTCACATGGTTTCTTCTTCATCTTAGGTTGATCATCAACTAAAGAGGGTGAAGCAACTGAAGACTTGCTCTTCAGTGCTTTGGAAGCATTGTTTGCTTTCTTGACTTCCTCTTTAGTAGTCTTCAAACTCTTTCTACTGACAGTTTTCTTCTTTTCAGTACTGGCAGTAGTTAGAGTTTGAACTTCAGGTGTTAAATCCTGCTCTCTAGTCCTTTCAGGACTTTCAGAATTAACTCCTGAGTTGATCAACTCATTGATCATGAGTGTCAGCAGTGGAACCATCAACATCAGCTGATAGGTTCTGAGAGGCTTGGTGCTGACTTCTACTTCTGATAGTGCTGTATCAGAAAGTAGATCACATGATGAATGGATTGGTTATTACTCTCACCATCAGATTCTACCTCTGCTCTGGGAGTAAAATCTGTAGTGGAGTAGTGTGATTGTAACCAATGCCAAACTTCACATTGGAAGCAGATTGCTTACTAAGAAGCATTTCAAACCTTTGCATGATTGTACCCATCTATCACACTCTACCTGGGTGACTGCAAGGTTTCTTTGAGATCTTTATACTTCTCTAGAAGTATCTCTTCCCTAGCCTTATCATCAGTTATTTGGCATTTAAGTTTGTAAATCTCATCATTCTTATCATTAAGCACAGACTCAAATTCAGCTTTGCTTTTGGAAATTATTTGTTCTAGCTCAATGTTCTTGTTGATTAAAGCTACATTTGCTCTCTATAGATGCAAATGCTGCTATATATGTTTCAGAACATAGTTTGGCTTTTGCCTCAGAGGATACCTGTGATACCTTGGTGTAGAAGCATTAGTGGATGAAGTATCAGCAGAATCCAAAGCCATAAGAGCTAGATTTCCAAAGGGACTGTCACCACCATGTTGACCAGCACCTGAGAACAGTTGTTCATGACCAGCAAGTCATCTGGTAAACTGCTCCAGTCAACAACTCCTGGGGTGAAGAAGCTGTGTTGTTGAGGTTGAGTTTGTTGATGAGATTGGGAAGGTTGTGGTTCAGGAAATGCTTGTGGTTGTTGTACAATTGGAGCTTGAACAGATTTGGTTGAGGCATATAATAGCAGGGATAAGGATATGACATTTGACCCTGGGGAACAAAGTATGCAGAGACCTAGGATGTGAATGATGACCAGAACCAGCAGGATGTTGCCCTCTGTTTTGTGGACTAGTACTAGGAAAAGTCACAAAGGGTACCAAAGAGTTAGATTCAGTTGATCTACACTCTCTTGCAAAGTGTCCCAGCCTTTGCATTTGTGACACCTCAACTTACTCTTGTCAAAACCAACTTTGGTTTTGCCAGAGAGTCCAGGAAATTTCCTGCCAGTTCTCTTATAGAACTTCGGAGATCTGATATTAATCAGTGCCATTTGGCTCAGAATATCCATCTCCTCTAGATCATCATCAGCTATTCCTTTCAAATCATCCATGATGAAGCATAGATTGTCACTATTACTGCCAGAATGACTCTCAATACCAACAAATGCATGATCAGAACTATTTGAAGAGAAATCAATATGCTCATCATAATTGCTTTCAGATGCAGCATATTCTGACTCATGACCAATCAAGGCAGTATTCCCTGGTACAAAGTCATTAGTGAGCTTTCCTGATGAGGACAGTTTCCTCTTTTGCTCTATCTCTCTTTCGAATGTAAGCAGTTTCCCATGAAGTTGGGTGAGAGATAGGCTATCCAGATTTGCACTGGAGCGTAGGACAATAGTGTATGTGTCCCATCTCTCAGGCAGTGATCTGAGGAACCGTTATTCATCTGGCTATTGTGTATTCCTGTTTCACCATTTTCAGCTCAGAGATCAGCAGGAAAACGCTCAAACTGTTGAGTCAGTGTCTCACCCTTTCTATGAGAATGTCTCATATTGTTGGGCAAGGATTCTCTGTTGTTTGCTAAGACCTCATCCATGCCACCGAATTGTTCCTTCAGGGCATTCCAGAGATCATGAGCATTTCATGATGCATAAGCCTGACTAGATTTCATTAGGCAGTGCCATGGCCAGAATTCCATGGGCTTTAGCATCAATCTCAATAGTTTCCGATCTTCATCAGAGTATTGTAACTTCTTCTTCGGAACCATTTGATTGGTTTCCGGATTGTTCACCATAGGCTTATGTGGTCCATGTACCACAGATGTCCAACAACCTGAACTGTTAACAGACAGGTGATGAAGCATTCTTCGCTGCCATATTTATACTCGGTCCTAACCAGCATCGGAGGCTTGGTTGAGGAACCGGTATTGTGAGGATCATTAGAAGGAGTAGTCATCTCAGATTCAATCAAATTCATTAAGCTATAACAGATTTAGAACAAAACACAACAACCAATTGAACCAGGAGAGATCTCAAAATAAATGAACGAACGCGACATAAATTCAATAATCTATAACAGTTCTTGCGAATATGCTAATTCAATCAAACATAGATATCAATTAGCAGTTTCAATGATCAATTGTTAGATCGATCAATGATTAACCTGCTCTGATACCACTTGTTAGGATCAGTGATCTACGTTTGATTGATTAGAGAGTATAGCAGCGGAAATCTAACAATGAATTAGCCAATTCACAAGAACGAAAAGATATTCAATGAAGAACAAAAACGGTTATAGATAGAGAGAATTCTGCAAATATATTTCATTCATATTCGCTTTCGTGGTAATGGAATGTCACACTTACAATTAGGTCGACACCTCTTATATAAGAGATGTGATGTCTGCTAATGTCACTTGATAGTGTCATCTAACAGAATTATTCCAACTGAAACACAACTACTGAAGATGTCAAAACAGCTGACATCTTCTTACAAAAATACAAAGTGTTATCAGTTACTATAACTACTGAAAAACATAAAACTACTGATACTACAACGACTGAAGAACAAGCTCTTCAGTCGTTTTACAAAACTACTGAAAGTAAAAACATAAAACTATTGATATCACAACTACTGAAGAAGTACTCTTCAGCTGTTGTGACAAACTACTGAAACTTCAGTACTTGGTCTTCAGACTTGAACTTCAGACGTTTCATCAGCTGATGACTTCAATAGATATCATCAGTACTTGTAGACTCTTCAGCTGTTATACTTCAGTACTTGGTCTTCAGCTTCAGCACTTGTGTTCTTCAGCTGTTCAGCTTCAGTACTTGTGTTCTTCAGCTGTTCAGCTTCAGCACTTGTGTTCTTCAGCTGTTCAGCTTCAGCACTTGTGTTCTTCAGCTGTTGAACTTCAGCACTTTAGTCTTCAGCTGTTGAAGTCTTCAGCACTTGATCTTCATCTGTTGGAGTTTTCAGCACTTGTCGAACTGCTGATGAAGCCTTCAGCAGTTGTTGTGATATCATGCGGGACTTAGAGGTTTTCTGATCTTGGCTCATTGGTTCTTTTGGTCCAACACATTCGCACTACTGAACTCAGTTGCACTCTTCATTCACACGACTAAACAGCTCCAGTCGTTTGAGTCCATTTGGCTTGTTCATACACACGACTGAATCCAATTGCACGATTGATTTCATTCGCACCCTTCATTCGCACAAGTGAACCATACGTATAGTCCATTCGTACGATTGAAATTGTCCTGTTCTCCAAGTACCAAGTTTATATAAATGGAAGAATAGTTTGCTGCGTTTACTGCCGGGAAGGACTCACGCATCTAGAACCTTCTGCTTCTATAAAATAGATAGGAAATCACAATAAACCGCCAAAGCTTATAACGTTAGATGATTAAACACAATGGAAAATACCGTTCGAGATTTTCTTAAATGGAGTTGATCCAAATCTTTGGACATCCATCGAGACTGGTTGCACAGTGCTAGTCAGTGCTAATGGAGTCAAACTAACTTAGGAGGAATGAATGAAACACAAAAGATACTTTTTAATGCTGAGAAAAAAGTTTATTCTCTATTGACTCAGTCAATACTTAAAGACATATTTCATCAGTTTTCTGAGAACAAACATGCCAAAAAGCTACGGGAGGCATTAGAGAAGAGATATGATGGTAAAGCAATGTTAAAGGCACTGAAGGCTAAGGCTCTTAAGAAGGAGTTTAATAATTTCTCCTCAATTTGGAATGAGAGTCTGGATGACATAATTGATAGGTTCTATCATCACATGAGTGAGCTGCACACTCATAGAGTATTCACATCAATGGAAGATAAAGTTTCAAGTTTTACTGATGGGTTTCCTGATAAATGGGATTCATTTGTGTCTAATCTCAGACAGAATGACATTCTAGCAATGTTGGACATAAATGACTTGATGTTGAAGTTAAGAGTGGAAGAGCTGAGGATGAAGTACAAGTCAAGAAAGGATCCTATGTTCAGAATCCTTCACTCTACAATTCAGTTTCCTCTCTAGCTGTTTCAGGAGCACCTATACAAACAACTTTTGTGTCTAGTTCATCTGCTACTACCTCATCCACAGCTTCAAGAGCAGAAACGGTAGGGTCATCTACTACCCATATATAGTTCCTGGTGCCAATACTATAAAGTTGAAGACTGAGAATCTCAGTAATATCACAGTGGAAGTTGCAAAGTAGCACATGGATCTTCTAGCAGCTGTTGTCCAATCCTACGATGGTTTAGTTGCCGGGAAGATTGGAAATTTTCATCCTGAAGATATGATTACGAGCAAGTTGATAAGAATGAGCTAGAGAGAATGGACATCATGTGGGCCTTGGCAAGTGCAGTAAGAACAACTAAAAAGTTTGTCAAGAAGACAATGTAGAACCTAGTAGCCACTAAGGACACGAAGTTTGGTTTTGACAAAACCAATGTAACATGCTTTAACTTTGGTGAGAAGGGCACTTTACACGTGAATGTGTAAAGCCCAAGAAAACAGGTAATGGAAACCCATTTCCAACCTTCAACCGTAAAGACAAGGACATAATTGGACCTGCTTCTTCAAGAAAAGATAAAGCTCTTACAGCTTAAGGTGATGAAGGACAAGACTGGTCCTTTAGGTTTGTTCCTCCTGGAGAATCAAATATTGCCTTTATTAAAGCAGTAGATGATGGGTCTTCTAGTGAAGGTGAGAATGCAGCTGAGCAAGCGATGTCACATACCAAAGAAGCTGCGAACGTGGTAAATCACCTTGTTGAAGAAAAACTTAGAGCAACAAGTATAGAATCTCCAGCCACCGAAGTATCTAATTCTGCTTTGATGGCTGATTCAACCGATTCTTCACAGGTAAGTTCTCTAGACCAGTTATTTGATAAACATGCTTGTCATGAATGTGATAAATTTTGAGAAAGCATTGACTAGAAATTTGCTAAGTTATTAGAACACAACGATAACTTAGTAAATGATTTACAACTATGCACTGAAGCTAATCGTATACTAAAACAAAATGAGTGCAGTTTTGAAAAAAAGATAGAACTTTTGGGGAAACAACTAAGGGAAACCGAGGTCGTAGCATTAAATCAATCTAATGATATAAAGTTTTACTTAAATTATTTATAAGAGACCAAAAAGGAAAAAAGCAGTTTTAGAAGTCGATGTTAATTTGTTAAAACAAAAACTTCATAGTTGGGCTAGTTCTTCTCATATAGTTCAAAACTTAGTGAAAGAACGAAATTGTGGGGAAGATCTGGGGTACAAAGTAGTTGCACCACCACATGAAATCCTTTTAAATAAAAAATGTAGACCTGTAAATGAAAACCCAGTAAAGGATCATGTGGGGTCCACTCCTCTGGTTAGTGATGTTGCTTCCACAGTCAAACTTGTATAGAAGATTACTAAACTGAAGGAGCATACTTTAAAATCTAAAGGTTAATGCCGATTGAGATTTTGGCTGATGAATTAAAAGGTTAATGTAAGGTCAGGGTCACAAACGTCTTCTTCAGAACAAAGACTGACTAAACCAATTAACCATGAACATGTTAATCATCAAAGTCCAAAGAAAGTGCAAGGTAAAGCTCTCAAAACATTAAACATTTAATTTTGTTATTAAGGCTTAAACAACTAAAAAGAAGTGACAAAACCCAAACAGACAAAGGTCACACCTTTGCCAAACTCAAACCCACATAAGTATTTTCTTCAATCTGTAGAAGGAAGATCTTGCTACAATTACAGAAAACAAGGACATATCTCTTCAAATTTTCCTTACTATCAGACTCCCAAAAAGAAAATTGAACTTAATAATACCAAAGAAGGTTTTACTCAATAGAGACCTATTACTCCACCAAGAGTAGTAGTGAACCTAAGGTTCAAACAATAAGCCAGTCCTCTGTCTATCACAAATAGGCCTTACACAAAACTAGGTTATGGAAAGAAAAAACACTATAGTGTCTGAGAGTGAGGAGATTAAGAAGAAAGATATGCCCTCATCCTTTAAAGGACAATGGGTTGAGTTTATGATGTGTGATTCCTCCAGGACACCCAAGCTAGTTAAGGGTTGGGTCCCAAATCTAAACTAATAAGTTTCTTGGAATGTGCAGGGTGTCCACTATAGTGCTATCTAATACCTTGATTATCGATAATGGGGTGTCCAGACACATGACAGGGAATTTGTCTCTCCTTTTCAATATCATACAAATTAAAGGTGGACATGTTTCATTTGCTGGGAACAAAGGAGGTTATATCACAACCCAGGCAAGGTAGGAAACGAGAAAGTTAAGTTTGACAAAGTCAACTACGTTTAGCAACTACAGAACAACTTACTTTCTGTTTCCCAGATCTATGATAAAGGATTTAAAGTTGTATTTAACAACAAGAAGTGCTATATGTTAAAGAAAGACTATGTGATTGAGGAGGATAAAGTTCATATGTCAGCTTCAAGATACAATGATCTATATGTCTTGGATCTATCGAAAGCCTCCACAACTGATCACACGGTTCAATGCTTCTTGTCAAAGGCAACTAAGATGGATTCAATCTCCTGGCATAGGAGAATAGGACACATTAATCCAAAGAAGTTGAATCATTTGGTACAGAATGATTTAGTGAATGGAGTAACCGTCAAAAACTTCTAACTTCTAGATTTTTGTGTAGCGTGTAAGAAAGGGAAACAGACCAAGAAGGCTCACAAGGCAAAGAAAGTTCATTCAATTAATCTTCCTCTTGAGCTTCTACACATGGATTTGTTTGGCCATGTCAGTACAAAGAGCATTGCTGGTGACTAGAATTGCTTTGTAGTAACAAATGATTACTCAAGGTTCTCTTGGGTGTTGTTTCTGAAAGCCAAATCAGAAACTTTTTACACATTCAAATAGCTTGTTACTACCTTAGAATCACTCTACAAGCTAAAAGTACGACATATCCGAGCAGACAACGAACTGAGTTCAAAAATCAATGGATGGGGACATACCGTAGAGAGATAAGGAATTGTACATCAATTTACCTCTGCCTACACTCCACAGATGAATGGCGTTGCTGAAAGGAAGAATCAGAGCGTGTTAAAGAATGCTAGAACAATGCTAGCTGACTCGAAACTGCGTATTCAATTATGGAATGAGGCGGTAGTGAATGCTTGTTAGACGCTCAATCGGGTCTTAGTGGTCAACGACATGGGCAAACATGTTATGAACTGCTCCAGCGACGTAAACCCAATCTGGAGTATCTAGAACCGTTTGGCGCACCATGCATGTTGTTGAAGATATCTCAAATAGGAAAGTTTAGTGAGAAGCCAGAAGATGGTATCTTTCTCAGATACATCATACCCAACAAGAGAGTATATAACAACTGAACAGTTTAGGTAGAAGTGAGGTGCAATGTTGATGTTCAAAGATTCACCATCCCCCCTGTTGGAAAAGGAGCATCATTTTTCTTCAATTATGATGGATTCTTTAAATCCTTCAATCTACATCCTTCGCCCACTAATGATGAGTTGTCAGCAAGGATGATGTATGATGTTCTAAACACACCACCCCTAGACTCAACAACATCGGTTCCATTATATGATTCCTCTCTTTAAGGGGAGCACTTGGTGTAAGCGACTCATCTTTTGATGATGAGAACAGGAGGAACAGTTTCCCACTAATGAAAGTACACAAGCATCACATTCTGGTGCCTCTGATACATCGGAACCTCATACTCCAACGGCTTCCGGTACTGAACCTATGTTTCACAATCTGGATAATGAGGTAGTTGTTCACACCAGTCCTCGATCCCGTATAAATATTAATCATCCCTTGGACAATGTCATTGGGGATGTTAGATTGGCAGTACAGTCAAGAAATCAGCTATACTCAACTGATTATGCCTCGGTAATGGAAATGGATATCTTCATGATAGTGCATATCGATTTTTTATGTCACAATTTGAGCCAAAATATGTGAGTGAAACCTTAAACAATGAGGAATGGGTCAGTTCAATGCAAGAAGAACTCCTACAATTCAAGAAATTAGGAATATGGACCCTTGTGGACAAACCAAAAGGTGCTAAGGTAATTGGTACTAAATAGGTGCTGAAATGCAAGAAAGTTGACCAAGGGGTCATAATAAGGAATAAGGCTCGACTTGTAGTTCAAGGATTTCAACAAGTCGAAGGCATAGATTACAATGAAGTGTTTGCACCGGTGGAAGGATGGAAGAAATACGTATATTTCTAGCCTATGCATCCTACATGAAGATTAAAGTCTATAAACTAGATGTGAAGAGTGCATTCCTTCATGGTGAAATCCGTGAGACGGTCTATATCAGTCAATCCAAAGGATTCGAGGATCCTTATCATCGAGATAGAGTTTACAAACTAGACAAGGCTCTTTACGGCTCCTTCAAGCCCCTAGAGCCTGGTATGAAAACTACTCAACTCATCTTGTGAAACATGGTTTTCGTAGAGGAGTGATAGACTATACATTGTTTATCAAAGAAAAAGTTGGCGATTTATTGCTGGTGCAGATTTATGTTGATGACATAATCTTCGGTTCCAAAAACGAAGAATTATGCAAAGAATTTGAATCTGTAATGAAAGCAGAATTTGAGATGAGTGCCATGGGGGAGATGAAGTTCTTTCTCGCCTTACTGGTGGATCAAACACCAAATGGAATCTTTCTACATCAGACAAAGTATGTAGGAGATATCCTCAGTTGATTCGACATGGAGAATGCTTCAGTAGCTGGAACTCCACTTTCCACGAACCATGACGTGGCACCCAACGAAAATGGTGATCTGGTCCACCATGTACAGAGGAATGACCAGATCTTTCATGTACCTCATAGCCTCACATTCTCATATCATGTATGCGACATGTCTTGCTCCAGATATCAGGAAAAACCAAAAGTAAATCATCTCATCATAGTGAAAAGGATTTTTCGTTATCCGAAGGGTACTCCAACACTCAGGTTGTGGTATCTCATGATGATGAGTTTGAGCTTACAGCCTATAGTGACTCGGATTATGGCGGTTGCAAAATGAATTACAAGTCAACATCAGTGGGATGTCAGTTCTTTGGTAGACGGTTAGTCACCTACCAGTGTAAGAAGCAGACCTCTGTTGCTCTCTCAACATGTGAAGCTGAATATGTTGCTGCTACAAGTTGTTGTTCATAAATCATCTAGATTCAGCAGCAAATGCGTGACTACGGTTTGCAATTATCTAACACCCCTATTTTTGTTGATAATTCTGTTGTTATTTCTATCACCAAAAATCCAGTCCAACACACTAAAACGAAACACATCGGTATTAACTATCACTTATACTTGATTGTTTTAAAAAGAACTTAATCGACGTCGTTAAAATAAATATGGATTTTCAATACGCTGACCTCTACACTAAAGCATTTGATAAACCTAGGTTTTAATATGTTCTAGATGTTAATGGTGTATAAAAGAAAAGTGATGTGATTCAAGAAGATAAAAGTGTGTAGTCCGACATGGTCTTTATTTTTCTTTATTTTAGTTTATTTCATTTATTGTCTGTCTATTAAAAACCCAAAAACACAAAAAGATTTTTGGTTTTAGAATTTTAGGGGGAGAATAGTTTAATTTATTATTAAATTCGTGCAATATTTAACTACTTATTAAAAAACAAGGGAGGATGGCAGCTGAGCTAAAAGAAATGATATCAAATCTGTGATTCTGATTCAACGTTTATGGAAAATGATAGTACACAAGGAACAAATGGTTGGAACTTTAAAATGATTTTAAATGATAAAGATGCAAAATTCAAAGTATAAGTCTGAGAAGTCAAAGCAAAATAAAAGGAAAAATGATAGTGAAACTAGTCTGCTACTAAGGTAACATAGAGAAAGTAGGCCTAGAGGTTGCTAGTCATTATATGATGTGTCGCTAGATTCAACACGATAGATGAGTAATCTCAATGGTGGTTCAAAATTCAAACTAAATTTTTCAACTCGCTATGGCTTCCTATCTTATCCCTGGTTAATACAATCAACGGAATTCCAATAAGGGGTGACGAGCAAAATAAACGCCACTAACGTGTGTGGACGACCATAAATATGAGCAAAGCACATGGAGAAATGCTAAATGCAATCAAGCTAAGAACATATGTTGTTGGTGCATTATGTGCCAAAACAAAAATAAATGCTCTAACAAGAAGATAGGTTGTGTGCTCTTTCCTGTGCGGTGGCACTGACCTGAGGATAAGCATAACCTATATATTTTAGAATTCATTGTTGTTTGCACCTCTCTACTATGCGATGGCACTGACGAGGCTTGGCATCTCTTTGAAAGCTCTTAGAATAGTTTCTTCATGAAATATACCCGTAGACCGCTCAAAAATCTCCCAAGTAATGTTGATTACCATATAAGTGTGGGATCCACAAATGCTTGTTGAAATATTTAAACCTTAACTCATCACCAATGTGTGTCAAATATCTGTGTATGGACAGATATACTAACAATCATCTTGAGCTGCAGTTCTTGAAAGTCAAAATCATTGTGTGCATATATAGCTCTTGTATGATTTCATAAAACTGCTATTGACTCTCAGAGAAAACAAATATCTAGCATCAAAATGGTTTGTTAAAATGTCCTAAATGATTCTGATATACCTGTATTATTCCATAGTGAATTGTTTCAGAAATCATAAAATTAACTTCAAGTTGTGCTGTCCAAGAAGTAAAATTGGTTAGATGTACTCTAATAGGTTTAATTCCTTCTAGAATCAAAAATACAAAAATATGTCCTGTTTTGTTTTAAATTTCAAGGTGTTTTCGAATTATTTTTTTTCTAGTAATTTGTTACGTAGATGTCGGACTCTACTACTAGACATAATCTATGAATCACTCACTCAGAAGGGGTCACGTCTGACGTGACAAATCATTTATTAAAAATAAACAGGATCACGTCTGAGGTGATCAAATGGTTTTAAATTAAAAGGTCATGTCTCAGATGATCACTAGTCATAATTTTAAGTATCAAAAGGTAAAAGTTTTAAATGTTTGAAAGTGTGTGAGGTCAAACTCATATGTATGGACCAATCACACGATTGGATCAAAAGTATGGACCAATCGCACGATTGGATCATAAGTATGGGCCAATCGCACGACTGGACCATAAGTATGAGCCAGTCACACGACTGGACCATAAGTATGAGCAAGTCATACGCCTGGACAATGAGTATGAGACATCCATGCGATTGGACCATAAAGTTGGGCCAATCATACGAATGGATGAAGGAGTATAAGTCAGTCGCACGAGTGAAGCATGAGTATGGATTCAGTCGCACGACTGAAACATGTGTATGGATTCAGTCGCACGACTGAAGCATGAGTATGTGTCCAGTCGCACAACTGAAGCATGAGTATGGGTCTAGTTGCACGATTGTACTTTAAAATAGTATAAATAGAAGGGTTGTTCGATCGTACTCCTTACCACCCTTCAAGCTCTCAAACACATCTCATACGCAGACACTCTGCCAAAATTTCATTTGCCTTGACTACTCATTGATTGTGTTTATAACATTTGTGCTCATCATCTACAGGTACTTTCTGACCACATCGAGCAAAATGCGTGGTGAAATCAAACTCTAACTGACAGAAATTGGTTAAAATCAAGAAATCAGTAAAACCATTCAAATAGATCACTTAAATGAACAAAATAGTTGATTTAAAGGACATTAGGTGCTATTTAGAGTGCTTGCGAGTCAAATGAGTCTAAACATGATGTCTAACATTAAATTTTGACCAATATTCGAAGTCGGAGTGCAAAATAGAGTCATATGCGAATATACACTCCGAATGAACTTCAGTCGCACGATTGACCCAGACGTGTGATTCAATCGCACGAATGAATTATTTGGTAACTCAATCGCACGACTGAGTCAACCGCATGGGCTAACACATGACTCAGTTCAGTCGCAAGCTCAATCGCACAACTGAACTCAGCTGCATGCTCAATCGCACAACTGAACTCAATCGTATGGTTCAATCGCACGAGTGAACCAGACTGATCTAAAACAACTTAAGTTCCAGCTGTCTTCTGTAATGCATAAATCTAACGTATATGTCTCTAGTGTTGCAACAGCATGGCTGATATTGGACTATGAGCACTAAGCACAACATATGTGCTCATGTTAATCCTTCATCGAGGAATGCTTCTGACTTCACAGGGATCATAGCCTTTCTGCGTAGATCAAGGATCTTCAAGGCTATCTCTGTCCCCTGCACACCTTACAGATCGATTCAGCAGGCCTTTTGGGAGAGCGCTAGGGTAGATAGGTCCATTGAGCCACACCGTATACAGAGCTCCATTTTTCGTCAAGAGATTGAGATCACTGAGGCTAATCTAAGGCGGGTCTTAGATCTGGTTGAGGATGTAGACCACCTGACCAAGTTACACCCTCTGACAATTAGAGGCTTCTTCTTAAGGATGAAGTACACTGGGGAAATCAACACAGGTATGCTCAATAAAAGCAACCTATGCCCCCAGTTTAAGTACTTAGCACATGTGATCCTCAAGTGAATAGCCTCCTCGCGTGGAGGATTTGACGAGCTATACGACCAAATCCAGAATACCTATGTTGCTCTGGTATTGAACCATCCGTTTAGTTTCTCCCACATGATATTCTCCTATCTGGTCGAGAACATAGAGCTAAAGGGGAAGGAAGGGTTCTACATGTACCCTACATTTCTACAGATGATCATTGATCAGAAGCTTCCTTCCCTACCAAAAGAGAGAGGTGATGCCGTGGTGCTTGAGGTGATGGATGATACCACCTTAATCAGGATGATAGTATATAGGGGGAAGCAGGTGAAGCATCTGAGCATCTGAGCCGGCTGCTATCCATCCTGATTTTTTGATAGAGTAAGAAGAGGAGACAAACGATGAGCCTCTGGTACTGATGGTTGGGAGCTGGGTCGTGGCGACTGAGAGAGGGATTAGGGTGCTTGGTGGACGCCAGGCTGAGTCTAGGGTGACAATACTAATGCCACAGATCCTTCTTACACCCTTGACTAGTCTAGAAGCCAAGGGGGAGTGCTGGTGGCAAAGGGCTGCAGGAAGAAGTGGATAGCCCAACAATACAGGATGAAGGGTAAGAGGACAATATTTACCTTGACTACCTTTTCAGATACCCCTACTACTGTCACACCCACCACTGCAACCACCATCACTACTACCACTCCAACCATTACCACCACTCCATCCACCACCACTAAAACCACCACCACTCACACAACCACTATCACTCCATCCACCACCACTACCATAACCAATCCTCCACATCCTACTCACATTCTATTTTCCATATTCACCAAATCCACTACTACCACCACCAGCCACCAAGCAGGTCCCTCCACCCACTCTACATTCACCGTGGGCCCACTCTACCCCATATCAGGTTAGAGGAACAACTAGCCAACGTCAACAACATTGTACTGAGGATGCTTGCCACTGATGCGTTGTGGGCTTCTCAGCTAAACAAGATGATGGAGATGAATGTTGCACATGCTGAGCAGATTGTATGTTTGAGTGAAAAGAGTGCTCAGTACGAGAGGGCTTTTGGCCTAGCCCACCATGCACTTACTAGTCAAAATGAGTTGGTGTTGGCATCGACAAAGATGATTGATGAGCTTGAGAAGAAGAATAAGAGGATACTCCTAAAGCTGAAAGGATCAAAGTCTGAGGCATTTAAGATCAAAGAGGGTGATGATGATGCTGATGAGGATGATGATGATGAGGAGGAGGATGAAGAAGACACTGAGGAGGATGTTGGAGAAGGTGGACCTAGCGGGAAAGATAGAAATGTCGAGGATGACCAAAAAGGTGATGCTGCTGCATCATCCTCTCTTCAAGCTCAAGAGAGGTGGACCAAACATAGTCAACATCAAGGAGTCTGATCCTCTACTGCTCCTCCTGAAGAACAAAAGGATCAAGATAAAAGTAATGATTAGATATTTTTTATTTAAAACTTTTGTAATTAAAGTATATATTACATTAATGTAATTATTGATCATTTATGTTTGATTATGTCTTAATGTTTCATATAATGACTTATGTGTGATATGCTTGATGGTAATCAACAGATGAAGCTCAACAAACCAATGAATTTGATGTGCAACCCCTGCAGCAGGGCAAGACTCAATTAACCATGATTCTTGACTTGTAAGGGATAGTTAGACGGTCTGTTAGCTATACACCAGAGGATGGAGAGATCATACATGACCTGACGGATGAGCAGCTGGGTCAAATATCTAGGTTGAATCCGGATGAGCTGGTCAAAGATGCTCCTACAGTTGATGTGGCAAGTGATGATGAGCTTAACGATGTCGACGAAATCGAGATAGAGGACGTCACTGCTGATCATTATCCGTAGTAAACTGATCTGGACGGACATGTTATCCCTAATTTTGGCGAAACCTTCGACAGTGTTAGTTTTAAAAAGCTGGATGAAGTTGAAAAAGAAAAAGAGAAAGAAGAAAGCACCGCCCAAGCCGCAGACTCAAACGTTGATATCAAGAAAGCTGAATGTGCAGCTTGTTTTGCTGAGATTAAAGCCCAACAACCACCCCAAAAGTAGAATGCCTACACTAAGCTTTATAGAGTCAAACATCATCAGAAAGTGTCTACCAAGATCATAGCGTGGGTATATTTTGAAGATTTGGACGTGTATGCTGTTAAGAGAGAGAAGGGGATTGAGTATTTCAGATATTCTCATGATTTGAAGACTCTTACTGGTTTTGAGCTCAACCGACTGGCAAGCTTAGATCTACTACATGCTAATCCAAGAAAGAGGTCAGGTTGGTTTGAGGCAGCATTGAAGAAGGAATACCACACTAGATGGGTAAACTTCAGACCTCAACAACCGAAGAGGTACATTCGTAGGACGGAAGTGGATCTTATACCTGGAAAGCCTAAGGTCGTGCTGAAGTGGAGTCCTCCATGCACAATGTCTAAGATTCCCTTGCGGGAAATGCCTCAGGACTTCACTCCACACTTCAAATGGCAGTATTACAATTAGGGGACGGGTGAAGCTGTTATAATGCTGAATACAGAAGGAAAGTTAGAGAGTATCCAGGTATTTGACCCTATGTGGCTAACTAACTTGGTGGCTGAAGATGTTTAGACATTATACAAGTGGCCACTATTCTATGACTCGCAAGACATTGTACAAGCTCTTCAATTCCAACACGTCATACGACTCTGCTTTGCTTTTAAAATACATGCAGGAGTTACAAAAGAGGAGACATACAATAAATTAGAATAACATGTAAAGAGTGTTAGATAATAGAGTAAACTAGGACCAAGGGGGAGTTTGTAGATACATCATGTTCCTAGTTTATGAGCTTTAATGTAAAAGTGTTTCATGTCTTACATATATGTAATGAATTTAATCAATGATATATAGTAGGTGGTTGTTGCTTATTAATATTTATCTATTTCATATTATTATTGTGTTGAGTATAATTCATATGTATGAACTTAGTATATAGGTTTGAGGTGGTTGTGCATAGTTCTTAGTCAGTAATGATTGAGAAATGTGTTGAACCTAGTCAGATGAGTCTTCATGCAAATAGACCATACTTATGGATCATACGGATGAATACATCATGCTCATGGACCAGATGCACAACTGGACAAGGAGACTGGATCAGTCGTACGAATGAGACATAAGATTGACTCAGTTGCACGACTGACCTTCCGTGGTGCGTATGACTCAAGCGCATGATTCAGTCGCACGACTGAACCATGCTAATGGTTCAATCGTACGAATGGAAACTACAAACCTATAAATACCACTTAATTCGTGGAAAAACAAAGAATTCAGAATAATTCAATACACTTAAACCCTAGCCGTCCAGAGCACATAATCCAACTGCATAGTTCGTTCTTGATCGATTCCTACTCATTCTTAATGTATAGTTTATTCTAATATCGATCAGGTTAACTTCCTCACTAATTGGATCACCAATAAAATAAGATTCCACACTATTTGATCTGGTTTCACGCATTATCAGTTAGTATTCCATACGTAAAAGGTCTGAACATTTTCATTAAAATACCCGAAGACAATTTACCTTCGGAAGCTTCTCGATTTCCAAGAATACTACTATTGGAGCAAAAAGCAAACTACTTTTTAAGAGGTGAGACCGACATCCGGATTTCAAAGTTTATCATATTTCATTAAGTTTGTCTTAAATCCATTTCACATATAAACCCAATGGTTCCCCCTCCTTCTATCATCTTCAGCTTTCCTCCTAACCTAAGTTCCTAAATTTCTCTCTGAAACCATGTTTGTTCATCTTTCCTTCACCTTTAAGCTTCCTCACAATGGCCAACCTTAACAAAAGAAATGATCCAAATTTCTCCATGCAGTTACACATGCAACACAACCAAGTTGTTCTGTTAAACTCTAAGAAAGATCCACATTTCTCAAAGGTTTTTTATTTCATGGCTATATCAAAATACTTCACCTCCATTACCATTGATCCTACTCTGTATGAGGATCATCTACTTGAAATTTGGAAGACCTACCAATAGGTCATTATGGATAGGGAGAAGGCACTATCTGCCATAGTGCATGGCAGAACAAACTTCATTACTCTGGCCATTATCAACAATCATCTTCAACTGGATGATGAAGAAGGTGATGTGTTCATCCCAAAACAAGTTGTTAATCATTCCTTTGACCTGATGGGCTATGAAGGAGATTTCTCTATTAAGACAATTAGGAAAGGGAAGGTCTCATCCCAGTGGAAATACATGCTTCATGTGGTTATCCACAGCTTGTCCAACAAGCATGGAGGGTGGGAACAAATTCCTGAAGATCTCTCCCTCATAGTGCATGGGATGGTTTAGGGAGTCATGTTCAGGTACTCTCAATTTGTTAATACAAATCTGCTTGCTAACTTGGACTCCTTTGAATATTACATGTTTCCTAGATATGTTCAATACATTATTAACTATGAAATGGGGTAACAGTTGAGGGAAACATGTAATATTCTTAATTTGGGACAGATGAAGCCCGATAACTTTAAAATCTTGAGGAAGCAAACTGTTGGCTTCTCAGGGGTAGAAACAACCGTTGTCCTAAAGATGTTAGAGCTCATTGCTCAAGGTGACAACCTAGCAGCACAAGCTAGTATTGAACCCACACCTTCTACATCTCAACCACCACAACAGCCTCAAATCACCCTAACCTACATAAGAAAATCCAAACAAACCCCTGCTCAAATTATTGAGTCTGTCCAGGCACCCATATACCTACCCATATAGGAGGAAGTGGAAACTGGAGTTCCCACTTCTCCAGAGGAGCAGACCACTCCTATTACTTCAAAGATCAGTGTTGAGGTTCTTCATGCTCAGCCTCATGAGTTCACAAGCCCAACTGCCTTAATCCTTCACTCCAAGTCTCAACATTCAAGTGAACAACCTTCAGGGGACAACTACCATCCTCAACCTTTAGACTCACCAACATATTTCTAACCTTGACTTCTATACTAATAAAGACTTATGTTTCAGTGATTACCATGACTCTCTCTTCTTTCAACATCTCAAAAAGAAATGAGTACTCCCGAGTCTCCTATGTCTAGCCCACATCAGTCACCCTTCACTAAGGTGGATACTTCTGAACCTGTACAGAATATCCATATGGAAGAGGCTCTCACTTCTGCAATTGATTACATCATTCAGACCTTAACTGAGGCTGTCAGTGAGCAGAGGAAATCAAGCAGCCAAGAACTTGAAGCTCGTGGTGAGAGAGAGGACTTTAGACCAATCATCTCATCCCCTAATGATTCTTCCAATCATCTCATCCGCTAATAATTCTTCTAATGAAGTGCAACAATGTCACAAACATGCACCTATTTAGTCATGAAGGTCAGTCATCTTGAATCTCAGGTGACTATTTGCAAAGCAAGGTCAATATCAGTAACTTGAGATTTCTTATCTCAGGGAAAAACTAGCTAGGAGACCTTTGAGGAGAGCTCAAGTAGGAACACAACAACCAGTGAGTGTGATTGACCTAACTCCTAGCTCACATATGCAAGAGGGTGATGCTACCAAAAACAGAAAGAAAGTCATTACAGTTATAGAACCTTGGAGTTCTTCTGGGAGTATGGACATTGAGAACTCACCATACTTACTTGCAATTGTGCATACTCAACAACTTCCTCATGTTCATATTGATATGGACTCCATAGACTCTTACATTCAGAATCTTTTTGAGGAAGCTATACCAAGGGCAATGTCATCTCCACCAAGTTCAAATCACATTATTGGGTGGATGTATGATGAAAACAAAAGAGCCCTTATCATTCAAAGAGTTCAAGGGCAGCAAGAAGTCTTTAACTTTCACACTTTGAACTTCTCTGAAAGTCTTGATCTTGTCAGCATGCCACTTGTCAACCAATGCCAATCAAGACAAGCTGACAAGCTGGCTCAAAGAATTCAAGACAGAATCATTGCAGAGTTTAGCTTTAGAAGGAGACTAAGGCAATCAGACAATATCATTGGTCAACTAGATGTTGAGGCAGACCATAAGATTAGCTTCATAGAGGAAACCTTGGCTGAAGGCCCAGTGATAGAACCTGAGAGCCATGTCTCACCAATAACTGCTACAAAGGTTCATTCCCTTGATAATACACCTGCTGGTGAAGGTGCATCTCAACCTCTCTCTGGCCGGAGCTTGGAAGCTACACCAAGCAATAAAGGCCAAAGCTCTCTCCACCCTGAGTCACAAAGGTCTGTGAGTAACAAAGGGAAAAGAAAAATGACTTCTAAGGAGATTGAGAAGGAGAGAGAGAGAAGAAAAGGAAGCTAAGGGGAGAAGTTCCTCCACTAGGTCTGCAAGACTCATGGAATCTACTATCAGGGTTGCCCACAGGCCAAACACTCAGGATGATGAGTTGAGGGAAGTCAGGATCAACTACTTGCAGACCAGGAACTACGACATTGATAATAGCATCTCCATTCCCTTAGATGAGTTAAATGAACTAACTGACATGGAATTGTCAAAGGAAAGAATGGAGGTAGAGGATGAAAAGCGACTTCTTCAAGTGAAAGAAGAAAGAGGAAAGAAACGAATGTACAAGCATGTGCCTACTCTCTCTTCATTCCAAGAAGGTCCTGTAAAAGAGGATGTGGTTTCACAAGAACCTTAGGTAGACAAAGAAAAGGTTAGGATCAACATGATCAACTACCTGAGTGCCACAGGCATCTATCAGGCTACTACACTTCTTCACTTACCTTTTGACTACATTAAGTTTGAGTACCTCAAGCAACTTGAACTTGAGATTGTCAAAGAAAGAAAGATCACCAAAAGGAAGTTAAGGGAAGAGGCTGCAAAGTCAAGGGCCATCATCCATAAAAATATGAAGAAGTCTGCTGATAGGCAGAGGATGATGAGCTTCTTGAAGTTGTATGGATTCTCCGAAAGGAGACTTGGCCCTATGTCTCTGTCCACCATGGGTGTGCACATTAGAGTGATCAGGTAGAAGATTCAAAGAGGTGAACTTGTTGACTTAAACTCTCCACCAAGTCAGGTCCCTCAAGAAGTAGAGATCAAGATTGAACCATTTGAGACTACACAACCTGAATCTCCTTCTGAGCCTCAGCAAGCTTCCGTTTTTGACCATAGCATGGTTCTGTCCCCTCTCAATCTCACCCTATGTGAGAGGAAAACCTAACTGAGAAAGACTAAGAAGATCAATCAGGTGCTGCAAGCTAGTCTTCTCAGTTAAAAGGTTCAAAAAGGAGAAAAAGATGGCTTCCAAACCAAATTCAAAGAAAAGGAAGAAAGAAGCATCCATCTCCAGACTTCAGGATGAGTCGGAACATACTGAGGATGTGCAACAAGAGAATGCTCCACCAAGTCCTACTCAAGTGGCTCCTTTAGAGATTAAGGTGTTGTCATGGACATACACTCCAAATCCAGAAAGATGGCATGTCATGAGAGATTAAGGAGTTGAAAACATCTACACAGGGTAGGATATGTTCCATCTGCCTCTGCATGATCTCTTTGACATGAGAAGAAAATATGAGAGTCTGAGTGATCCTCATCATCTTATGAAGAAAGGGATGGTCATCATCATAATGAGTACTGTTAACATCTGAAATCTTCAAGTGTTTTGGTAGCATCAGCCTAGGGGGAGTTTGTAAGGTTTATTTGTAAGGCTGATGCAACCCAAACACCCAAAGTCTCTCCTGCATGCATGCACAAGTGTATTGAAGTGGAATTCTCCGGAAGTTCAATGCACTGCCTTAGAAAATACTCTAAGTGTGAAATCTCCCGAAGCCAAGACGAATATCTTCCGCACCATAGATGAAGTCTTCTGAAACTTCAAAGAAAAAGCCTTCCGAAGCCAACTTTTGAAAAAAGACTTCTTCCAAAGACTTTTTGATCACATGCTTTATTTGATATACCTTTTACATAAAGCCGCACCCCTTTTCGCTGCAACTCTGATAAGACACCAACTTTACATAAGTTGGTGAAAGGTCCATGCTTTTGGTAGTTCTACATTGAGGTCTTGAGTCTGTAACTTTCTACTTTATCTACTTTATCCTTTTTTGTAAAATATTAGGATTTGAGCTATGGCATGTCATAGTCACTAGTCAAAAGGCAGTCTGCCTTTTGACTATACATTTGATTTTGTTTGTTATATAGTCAATTGTATCTAGCTGGCCTTGAAAGTATGGTCGACTGTAGGATGTAGTATATGTATCTCAAGTACTTGTAACTTGCCAAAATATGCTTTTGTAACATTTGAATAGAACTTGAGAAGCAATATATAACATTCTTGAAAACCAACTACTTGTGTGTTTTGTTATCTTGTTTTGTCTCATACTTACTTGTGTTCTTAGCATCTTTACCAAAGGTTAACCAGATCCTACTTGATCTGTTAAGTGTTCTTAGCAACTCTCCTCATTGTGTTGTTGTGTTGTACATACCCTTCACTGGTCCTGCACAAACATCACATCAAATCACATAAACATAAACCCTAGCAACCGTCATATCAACATCAATATATTCAAAGCCAATATTAGTCATTCATTGTTTATTCATTTGTAATCATTAACATGTTTTAACAAAATACATTTGAAATAAATCTTTTTGTTTGATTATTAATTGTGTTCTTCTCTTTGTGTTTGTCTTAATCATTAATCATTAATCATTATTGTTGATATTGAATTATTAAAAACAATTAAACAATGTTAATGTTGATTCCGCAAAATTAACTTTACTCTGCATTAACACTGATAATTCCTAATAGCGATCCTTGGATTCATAGAGTATAAATTTGATTGACAAGATGAGGAATCTGTAGATGAACAAGGGTGTGATGCTTGTATGGTTGATGATGATGACAATGATGAAGTGCAAATTGAGTTTGATAAAAGTTTAGTTTTGAAATTCGTTCGAAGGATTTCTTTAGCTCAAGTGAGATATTCGTAAATGTGTTATTTGGGAACCCTAGCTTACTATGCACCTGAAATTAAGGTAACATAACTTTCATGTTGTTGATACATCATGATGTTTCATTGTTGCATATAAGTGTTTGCTGAAGTCACTCATAGAGATGTTTATCGGGGATCTTCATATGTAGGCCTTATTATGCCCCTTTATACTGATTAGCTTCATGATGGTTAGTTGCCATGTAGTTTACTCTAGGGTATAATTTCATAATATAGCAAGAATTGGTATGTTCTGCTGCATTTTGAAAAGTTGATTGGTGCATATCGTGTTTGAATTGTGTTCTTTATTGAAATTTCGTTGATGAATTACCTTGAAAAGACATGATTTAATGATTATTACAATTAAAATGAAATCTTTAAATGTATTTTTATCTTCTTTGTGTATCCTAGGAATCTTATAAAACAATACAAACTCTATTTTGTTAGTTCTTTACAAGAAAAGAAATCCCAACTAGCTGCAAAAGCCAAAACATAGTAGGAACAAGAAAAAGAACAAGATAGAGAAGATGGACCAAAAAAGAAAGAATTCTCAGAAGTAGAAAAACAAACCACGGAGATCTATGAAATTGATCAGGATAAGGGAGGTAGGAATGTAGCTAGTTCTTTAACAGCTTATCATATTGCAGCCTCTACTGCTTCCTTTTTGCATTCTCAAACAATGAGAATTGTTCCTTTCCAATCTTGTAAAAATAGAAGGGATGAAGTTAATATTGCACTAGCAGAGGTTGCTTCATTAATGGCAACCACCGACTAAGTGACCGCACATGTTGTGGTTGCTACTAAAGAAGACGTTAAACAAGCCATTGTGGGTGATCTAAACTTAATGCATCAATCACCTTGTGAATAGTTCTTATGTGATGTTGATGAAAGTAAAAGATATTTTGTGTTAATTCAGGTATTCACCTACACTCGACCCAAGTATTCACCTAGTACTTTTTATATCTTACTTTGTTGAACTTTTTTAATGTAGCTACCTGATTGCAACTCATATATAAAAAAAAGTAAGAAATGAGTAGGGGTTATGCCAATGAACAATTAAAAGAAAGGGCGAGGAGAGATTACTTTATATCTTAAACAATCAATGAAGCAGGTGAATAATTCTGTTTTGAAAAGATAACCCTACCTGATATGTTTGATATAAAAATCACATATCGAGTCATGGTGATTCCAAATATCATTCTACTACTTTTCATAAATCAAAATATGAATTGATGAATATCATAATCTGCATGTGCATTGATTAAAGAAACTAGTCATTTAGAGATGAAATAATGGCTAGATTATGATTAATTCCTATAATATTGAATGTGTTTCGAAAAGATCATGAAAGTTATTGTTGAAAAGAAACATGAAAATTTTGCTGCTTCCCCTTATGTCATTATATAGCCACTTATTTTATGAAACTTATGGTAGATATTTTGTTCCAAATACTAAAGCAAGATGAAGAGTAAGAATTAGTATACACTCTCACCACTTTAGTAGAACTTGAAGCCTACCATACCTCACATAAGTTGTATGATAAAATGCCAAGTTGAGGTAGACCATCTAATCATAAATAAAGTTATAAATTTCTTAGGCTTAGGCGAATTTCATGTTCAATGAAAGAACGTATGATGTCAACGATTAACTATAAGAACGACTAGTAATATGTTATCAATCAAGTTGATTATTAAGTTGGTACGAAGTGTTTTATAAAATATGTTATTAGGAAAGAAAGTACTAATCTTGTGAATGAATATAATGAGTGTAAGCTTTTATAAAGGCTTATGCACCTAAAACATCCAAAGTCTTCATGCATGCATGCATTGCAGTACAAGAAAATGTTCTAAGTGTAAAATCTTCCGAAGCCAAGACCAACATCTTCCAAAACTTAAAGTGAAGTCTTCCGAGCTTCAAAGAGAAGTCTTCCAACGCCAATAAGTGAAGATAGATTATCTTCCGAAGACTTTTGAATACATGTTTTATCTGATGTATTTTACCATAAAGCTGGACTACTTTCTGCTGCAACACTGATGACTTACCAACTTTCACAACTTGGTGAAAAGGTCCATTCATTTGGTAAACTGTACATTGAGTTCTTGAGTCTGTCTTTCCTACTTTCTGTATTTTTATTATTTTTGTAATATATTAGGATGTGAGCTATGGCATGTCATAGTCACTAGTCAAAAGACAATCTGCCTTTTGACTTTACGTTTGATTTTATTGTCTAGTTCAAATGATTCCATCTGGCCTTCAAAGTATGGCCGGCTGTAAGATGTTGTATAAAGTATCTCAGGTTTTTGTAACTTCTTTGTATGCTTTAAAACTGTAAAAGCACTTGATAGCAATATAAAACATTCTTGAAACCATTTACATGTGTTATTTGTTCTTAGTTTTGTCATAAATTTTACCTATGTTATAAGTATCATTCTTGTGTGTTACTAGTTCCCTATTTGATCTATTAAGTATTCTAACATCACTCTCCTCATTGTGTGCTTGTGTTGTAAGTAACCATAACCCTTCTATACGGTCCTTTAATTGGTATGAAAGCATTCCAGCTCTTGATTGTAAGATCTCACCATCATAAGATGACTCATACACACAAATTACTTAATATCTCAAATGGCAACTATTACTAAAGCTGATATGGAAACTGGAGCCATGACGAGTTCCTCGCTAATCATTCCTTAAGACTTTGACAATTGGTTCCAAAGGATGGAAGGGTTCATCAAGTCATAATCTCTAGGATGTGAGAATCTATTGTCTCAATACTTTACATACCAAGCACCTCTTTAGCTACTGTTGGAGGAGTAATGTTTCAAAAGGATGTGGTTGGTTATTATGATGTGGAGAAGGAGGAAGTTTCCAAGCAATACACCCAAAGAAAAGTTTGGGCGGGACAAAAGAAAATTTAAGTGTAACCAAATGGGTCACTTTGCAAGGAGTGCAAGGCACCAAGGAAAAATTGTGGCCATGAACAAGCTAGACCAAACTACACTGTAAAAGCCACCTAGTATGATAAGCTAAAGCAGGAAGCTGTTGTTGCTATTGAAGAAGGAAGCTTTGACTGGAGTTTTCAGGTGGAAGATGCATCTCTAAACAAAGCATTAATGGTTGACCATGATCAAACAATGGTATTGGAATATCTTTGTACACTTGAATGTATTGCTAAAGTAAATAGATACATGTCCTATAAGTTAGAGATGAGATTTGATCATGAGTCCTTAAATATCTTAAAATCTTATTTCGAAAGAGCCGAAAATGATTTTAAACTAAAGACACAAAACTTAGAGTAAACCATTTCAACTCTTAAACATGAGCATACCAACTACATGACTCAAATCAAAGACCTCATAACTAACTTGACTGAATGCCACGCTAAACTTATGATGAGCAAAGCCAGGGCCGAAAAATGTGTTCTTCAAGAAGAGAGCTTGAAGAAGATAATATCCTCATCATTGCATGCAAAATATTGTTATCAAAGGAATCAGGGACTGGGATCTAGTGATATAGCTCCTCCACACACAAACTTGTCTGTAAGATCTCCTAGGTATGGAACTTGTGAAGATGAGCTTCCCCTTATAGACCCCATGTCTCAAGTGGATGAAGAAGAGTAGTGAAGAAATCCTCTAGGAAGAGTGAAGAAGAGGACTCTAAAAAGGATCACTATCCTTTTGAGGAGAGTAAGAAGGTGGGATGACCAAGTCCATGAGAAAGAACATGATGAGGAAGAGCAAGAGGAAAAGGAAGAGGAAGGAATAGAAGGCTCAAGAGAACAAGATCACCTTTAATTATAAGCAGAAACACGTTTTTATCTCTATAGGATTTGAGGTGGTTACGACTAAAGACACTAACCTAAACACTAGTACCAAGGGTTCTAGTGTATGTCCAACTCATTCCAGCAACAAGAAGAAGGATCATCAGTTGTGTACCACTACTACACAACCTTTACCATCCAGCTCTAAAGGTAGTTCTCACCATAAAGGAACTTCAACAACATATGCAAAGATTAAGATGGAGAAGGAAAGTGATCAAGTTCAGACTTGTTCACAAAAGAAGGCTCTCAGGAAGAAGAAAATGAACTGTGTCATGTGTGGAAGTAACTCTCATCTTGCTAAACATTGTCCTTACAATCCAAAAGGTATTGTCCATAGGACCAAGAAAGAGACTTCTAAGAGTTCCAAGAAAATGCAAGCTTCAAAAGGAAATTTTTTTCCTTTCGAAATCTCTAAAATGATGATGAAGACAAGTGGAAAATTCCTTCAGAAAAAAATTGGTCTCGGAAGAAATGAATAATCGCGAAGCACTAAAGCCACCTGCAGTGTTAGCAAGATCTTTCGAAGGCCCAGTCAACAAAACTTTCGAAGTGTTGAAGGTCAAGTATAAGTTTCCATTGGTAGTGTGGAAGACAATGAAAGACAAGTGACTAAAATTTCTCCACCAACATGAGCAAAGGATCCTCAAAACATGACTATAGGATCTATTACTATTGCTTTGTCTTCAACTGCTTTTGATGAGCCCAAGACCAATAAGGCTTGGGTTTCCGATTGCATTTAACCATCGCTTTTGTGTAGGGACAACTCAAGACAAATAAAAATATATGCATCATTGATAGTGGTTGTTCTAGGCACATGACAGGAAATAGGTTAGTACTCCACTAATTTGAAGAGGTTAACAGAGGACTAGTTGCTTTTAGAGGAGATGCCAGTGGTTGCTTTTGGAGGAATTGAATTCAAGAACAAAATCCTTGATACATTTTGTGATGAAAATGGTATTACAAGAAAATACAGTGCGCCCAGGACTCCTCAACAAAATGGTATTGATGATAGGAAAAACAAGACACCTATTGATGCTACAAGAGCTATCTTGTCTAACACTAAAATGCCTATCACCTTTTGGGGAGAGGCAGTCAACACTACTTGGTATATGCAAAATAGAGTTTTAGTACTTAAGACACATGGTAAGATTTCTTATGAACTTTAGCATAAGTGGAAACCTTTCATTGGTTTTCTCAAGTCATTTGGATTTCCTTGCACCATCTTGAATACCAAATATCAAGTTGCCAAGTTTGCTGAGAAATTAGATGATGGACATTTCATTGGATACTCTTCTCAAGCAAATCTTATAGGTTATACAATTTGAGGAGTCAGCCAATACGACTTTCAATGTGCACACTTCTTGTGTTAATGGTTCTGGTCCTGATTAGCTATTTAATCTTGATTTAGTTACCAACTATTTTAACAAATCTTATGATCGTCATATAAGATTTGAGCTGAGAAGACCATCAACATACACAACTTCAGCTCTAGTTGTAACTAATTATGCAAATGGGGTACCTATCAGCATAACAAAGCCAAATTCAACTGATACCTCTGAGGTAGCTTCAAATTCTAGCTTTGAGGCATAAAACTTAGATGCACGAGCTTCAAATGTAGGAGAAAATAGTGGTGGTGATAGCGATCAAGAATTTCAAGATGCTAATAACCATCCCACTGAAGACAACATCAATGATGTCACCACTCATTGGATCAAGTTTCACTTGATAAGTATGCTGATGGGGTGGGAGAAACCTCAATGACACATCATTGGAGATGTTGATTCAAGGGTCAAAAATAGAGGACAAACCCATGATGCAAATGTTTGTCTTCACTCTTGTTTCTTATGTTAGATAGAGCTTAAGAAAATTGATAAGGCTTTAAAGGATGGAAGTTAGGTTGAAGCTATGTAGGAGGAGCTGCTTCAATTCAAAAGGAAAAAGGTTTAGAACCTATGTCCTCTTCTAATAGGAACCAAATGGGTTTTTAGGAAATAGAAGGATGATAGAGGACTTATCATAAAAACAAGGCAAGACTAGTTGTTTAAGGATACACACAAGAAGAAAGAATTGACTGCACAAATGTCTTTGCTCCTGTTGCATGACTGGAAGCTATTTGGATATTCTTAGCTTTTACAACATCCAAGAATTTCAAGGTCTACCAACTTGATGTCAAGTGTACTTTTCTTTATGGGGTAATTCATGAAAAGCTGTACGTCAAACCACCATATGGGTTTGCAGATCTTGATCATCCTAATTTTGTCTGCAAGCTTGATAATGCTCTTTATGGGCTGCACTAAAACCAAGGAAGTGGTATGAGACTCTATCTCAGTATATCTGTCAACATGGTTACATAAGTGATACTATAGATGGAATTCTCTTCATCAAAGGAACATGGAATAACTTAATTCTAGTTGAAGTATATGTAGGTGACATCATCTTAGGGGTCAACTAATCCAAAGCTCTGCAAAGACTTTGAGAAGCTGATGAATGATAGATTTGAAATGAGTGCCATGGGGGAACTCATATTCTTTCTAGGAATTCAAGTGAAGCATGTTAAAAATGGCATCTTCATAAGTCAATCAAAGTACGTTCAAGACATACTTAAAAGATTCAACATGAGTGATTGTAAGGTTGCTAAGACACCCATAGCAAGAAACCACTCCCTTGGTCTGAATCTTGAGAGGGAGTGTGTAGATGATGTAACACCCGATTATTTTTGAAGTTATGAAAGAAAGAATAAAAGTGAAGAAAAAGAAGCAAATTCAATTTATCCCAAGCCAAGGGGTTAAAAGTGTCAAAAGGACAAAACTTTGAAAAGTTGGTGAATAAAGCAACATGGCCACCCATGTTGCTTACTCACATCACTCAATCGGATTTTGTAGATAGAGAAAGTGAATAAGAGCATAAACTCTTGGATATTTGAAGAAGAACAAAAAGAGATCGAATTCAAGGTAAGAATTCATGGTTTTTCAGTGTTCTGAACCAGCTTTTCCACGGTTGTATGCTTATATGTGTGTTTATTTGTTCGGGTGTGTGTATTTTTCGTGGGTTTTAGGTGTTGAATTTGTAGCAAACAGGTTTTAAAGGAAGTCATACCCAAGAGCTACTAAAGTGAGTTCCAGAACCCAATTTTAGTTGTTTTAAACTGATTTGGGGCTGGAAATGCATGTATGAGCATTTTTATAAAAATGGGTTTTCACTCGTATGTATGTGTGTGAATGTCTTTGCGGGTGGGGTTTAATTTGGGTGTGATTATGATTATTCTAATGTTATGGATGTGTTAATATGGCTTAGAATCAAAAAAGTTAGATGATGATTGGGGGCTTATTTTAGTTGTTTTAGTGTGACTAAGACCGCCCATCCACCTATATAGTGGCCCATGCGACCGATAGAAAAACCGCCTAAGTGTTCCCATGCGCCCAAAATTGATTAAGTGTTGGCCATGGGCCCCAATAGTGCCAATATGCCTGAAATTCCCCATGCGCCTAAGTGTTCCCCATGCACCTGCATAGTGCCCATGCGCCTTAGACTTAGATTATTTTTCTGATTTTTTTGGAAAAAAGTGAAATGTAGGATTTGACATACGATATTCCCGGGGGAGAAGTAAGTTTACTTTTGATGACATATGGGGTATGTTATGGCATGTATGATGATTGTAATGTTATGATGGTGCCTTGTATGGTGACGTCTTGTATGATTATGATTATGTTCCATGTTATGAATGTTTATTTTTCATGGCTATACATTGAATGTTTATGAATGAAATGAGAAGTATTATGTAACGTAAAATAGAAGATAATGAAAAGAGGAACATAATGAAATAATGCACGCATTAATGAATGAATGAAAGTAAGAAAGTCTTGCAAGCAAAGTATGGAGGTTCACACCAATGAAAGGTGTTAGCTCAACTGTGTGTGGGTTAGCTACCGCAGAAGGATGCACACTGGGGTCTAATCTTTGTGATTGACCATACCTATGGGATCCTTGCCGCTTCCTATAGGTAATGGAGTCAGCTTCGTGCATAATGTTCGAGGTCTATGATAGACCTCAGGTCTAGTAACCAGCTTCGTGCACATTATTCGGGGTGTAGCATATGGCATTGGTCCAGAATGAAAGAAAAAAGATACTGATGAGTGTACTTGCCCTAGGAACTGGATTTAGCTTTGTGCCTAATGTTCGAGGTCTATGATAGACCTCAGGCCCAGTAACCAGCTTTGTACACAATGTTCGGGTACTGTACATGTCATCGGAAGTAACAAACGTACGAAAGAAATTAGGGAAGTTTACAAATGAAAATGAATGATAATGATGCACCATTAATAAATGAAAGTTAACGAATGAATGATGAAGATAATCATGATATTATCTATATGTATGTATGATGCTTGATCGCGTAAGAATGTAAAGAATGTTTTAAACAAAAGTAAAGTATATTTTATTTTAAAACTGAACTCAGTCAGCAACACTCACTTTTATGTGTTTCCAGTTGGCAGGTGATGGATGCTGAGGATGGCACAGGGTGGCTACTTGGCTCATTTTGGATAGCATCCATTTTGTATAATGTTTTAGTAATGTAATGCAACAAGTTATTTTGTAATCTATCAAATATGTATTATTTTGAAAAAGCAATTATAATGAAATGAAATGGTTGTCTAAATGTTTCCGCTGCAATGTTTTATTAAAGTTAATATAAATATACGTTTTATGTGCGATAATTGACCAGCTGTGAGTGTCCCGGGAACGGGGCCTCATAGTTCCGATGAAAGGGAAGGGATGCCAGTCCAAATAGCTGCGTGCCATGAGATATTTTCTTAATGTTAACTGATATTATGTGTGCATGGTATTTGATCTACGTGCCTTTAGTAGATATAGATACTCATGTAGTTGGGATAGGAAATGCTTGGAGTATGAAGAGCAAACTAAGTGGCTAATGACAACTGGCCACTGTAATTAGGCACTTACTATACTTGACATAAATTGAGCTATTACCTTTAATGATCGTGTTAGTGTTTGAATCTTATAGCGTGTGTGGTGGAGGTCGTGGTGGACGTGGTGCTAAACTACGGGCCACAAGAGGAAGTGTTAGGTCTAGAATCAGTAGATCTAGTCCATTTTGTATAGGCTAAGTACTTGAATTAATATCTGTATTGAATGGTTGTAATTCATTATTGTGTATGCATTAAATGTATAGGTTAACCCATATGTATGTATGTTGATTTATGTATGTCTGTAGGTACAAACATTATACTTAGTCATTGCTGAAATTGACTAAGTGTAAGGCAATTGACTAAGTGTAAGAAACATCTATGGATGAAGGTTTTGTTCTTCCATAGATATGTTTGTTACAATTAACAAACATCTAAAGAACATTTGCAGATTCCCCATCAACTGGAGTGAAGTGAGAATTCCAAGTGAAGATTCCTGTGGAAGAACCAGTTTTCTTCGGAGGAACAATATTCCTGCGGAAGAACAATCATCTTCGGAAAAACATATTCCTTCGGCAGAACAATTGTTGCGGAAGAACAATCATCTACGGAAGACAATACTCATGTGGAGTCCAAACACTTGTATTCAAACAATACAAGTGTTACAATTCAACAAGTCAACAAGTCGGTTATGCGAATCCCAAGAAATCCGAAGATTCCTTAACGGAAACAATTCAAATCCCAAGAGATTCGGTGTTTTCCTTAACAGAAACATCAATGTCTATATATTTGAATCCAAGGTTTCGAATCAAGTGACGGCTACGATAGCAATACAACAATTTCTTAATACAGAAACATCACATCAAATCACACAACCCAACCCTATCACCCGTCATATCATAAAACACAAAATTCAATAGCATTCGTTCATTGTTTATTTGTAATCATTAACCCATTTTAATGAAATACTTTTGAATCAAATTTAACATTTGTTCATTCATTAATTGTCTTCTCGAATCATTATTGATATTGAATTACTATAGAAACAATTAAACCAAGCCAACATTGATTCCACAAATGTTAACGTGGTCTCAACCAACACTGATAATTCCTAATTACAATCCTTGGATTCACAGGAAGGCATTGAGCAGAAGAGGTGGTTAATGAAGAACCTGAGACCCCTTATCCGGTGGCTGGGTATGAGAATGCTAACTTGTGGAGTCCAACACTTGTAGTCAAACAATACAAGTGTTACAAGTCAAGAAGTCAGTTATGTGAATCCCAAGAAATCCGAAGATTCCTTAACAGAAACAATTCAAATCCCAAGAGATCAGGTGTTTCCTTAACAGAAACATCGATGTCAATATATTTGGATCCTAGGTTTCAAATCAAGTGAAAGCTACGACGACAATACCATAATTTCTCAACAGAGAAACAACACATCAAATCACACAACCAAACCCTAGCGGCCGTCACATCATCAAACACAAAATTCAATAGCAATCGTTCATTGTTTATTTGTAATCATTAACACGTTTTAATGTAACATATTTGAATCGAATTTAACATTTGTTCATTTATTAATTGTGTTCTTGAATCATTATTGATATTGAATTACTATACAAACAATTAAACCAAGACAACGTTGATTCCACAAACGTTGACTTGATCTCAACCAACACTGATAATTCCTGATTGCTATCCTGGATTCAAATGTGGTATCAGAGCCAAGTGCTCATTGATTTAGATCGATTGATCTATCAGTGTTAGTTGTGTTTAATTATTTTCAAAAAGTTTGGGTGATATTTAATTTGTCGTGTAACATGGATCTATATTCAAATCAATAAAATAGCAGATCTTGGTTATTGATCAATTAATAACTTATTCATATCTCTTGGGAAAATTCATTAGATAACATCTTAGTTTTTAACTAATCATGAGCAACTTTGGTGGATCATCTTACCAACCACCAAAGTTGGAAACAAAAGCAGATTTCAAATCCTGGAAAATCAAGTTCAAGAATCATGTAAATTATACAGATTCTGACTTATGGGTATTTATAATAGAAGGTCCTTATATTCCACCCACCCTCGGGCCGAATTATAATGATAACAATCAACCCATAAACATGAAAGATCTATCACCTGATGATATTAAGAAGGTTAAAGTTGATATCAAAACATACAGCTTGCTTAGTATGGCTTTACCAAAAGAAATATTGATGAGATGTGAAAACTATAAAACAACAAATTCCTTATGGAAGATTCTTCATTCACTCTGTGAAGGGAGTGATGAAATCCGAAGAATTAACAAGGGCACCTTGCGTTCAAAATATGAAAGTTTTCATCATATTGAGGGTGAATCAATTCCTCAACAACTCCACAGGTTTATGCAACTTGTTACAGAAATGAACATTCTCGAGCTAAAATACACAAATGAGGAATTGAACAAGAAAATGCTCCATATGTTGGACTAAAAGAACAATGAGCCAGATCTGAAAAACCTTTAAGTCCCATAGACATCATAACAATTGAAGTGGTCTACAATTGTTGAAGACAAAGTCTAATGACAAAGTCTAAACACAACAGCTGAAGACAAAGTCTAAAGACAAAGTCTGAAGACAACAGCTGAAGACAAAGTCTGAAGAAAAAGTCTGAAGACAAAGTCTGAAAACAAAGTCTGAAGACAACAGGTGAAGACAAAGTCTGAAAACAAAGTCTGAAGACAACTGCTGAAGGCAACTGCTGAAGACAAAGTCTAAAGACAAAGTCTGAAGACAACAGCTGAAGACAAAGTCTGAAGACAACAGCTGAAGACAAGTCTAAAGACAAAGTCTGAAGACAAAGTCTGAATACAAAGTCTCAAAACCAAGTTCTCAAAAGTTGTTACAACAGCTGAAGTAGTTCTTTTCAGTAGTTGTGATGGTTTACTTTTCAGTAGTTTGTAATGAGTAGTTTTATTTTGTGTAAAACATCTGAAGTTCTTACACCTCAGATGTTATAACTTCAGTAATTGTAATTTTAGCTTGTACTTAGCTTTTTGTGAAGTTGTCCTCAGTTGTTGTGGACATCTTCAGTAGTTTAGTCTACTTTCAGTTGTTTGTATAAATCAGTTAGCTGTCACTATCAAGTGACATCAGCTGATGTCACATTCCTTTATAAAAGGAATGTTGACCTAATTTCTTTGTAGCCGAAGCCGAAGCTTGTGGGTGAATGAAAATATTCTCTTTGTAGAAAACTGTCTCTCTATAACCGTCACTGTTTGATTGAATATTCATATTATTCTTGCTTAAATTTCATCTAATTCTTGTTCTATTCGGCTGCAAATCTTAATCTAATTGATCAAACTAGATCCGGATCCTTTCACCATACTTTACCCAAAAATTGGAAGCAAACTATATCCATGTTCAAGAATATACAATAGATCTCAAAGCACTCGGTCTAGATACTCTAATGGCTAAAGTTGAAGCACTTGAAATGGAAGAGAAAACTAGAAACAAGAGTGTAAGAACTCATGTATCACCATATCATTTTAGAGAAACAAGAAGTGCTAGAAGTGCCTTCATGTCCAATAATGATGGTGATAACACTTGTACTTGAGTGAAGATGAAGAGGAAGCAAGTTTCTATGCCTCAAAATCTCCTAAGAAATCTTCTCAAAGTAAATCAAGAAAAGAGAAAGAAAGAAAGGATGATCAAAGAGAAAAATCATCTGAAAAATGTTGGACCAAAAGAACCAATGAGCCAAGATCAGAAAACCTCTAAGTCCCACATGGTATCACAACAACTGCTGAAGCCTCATCAGCAGTTTGACAAGTGCTGAAGACTTCAACAGCTGAAGATCAAGTGCTAAGATTTCAACAGCTGAAGAACTAAAGTGCTGAAGTACAACAGCTGAAGAACACAAGTGCTGAAGCTGAAAGACCAAAGTACTGAAGTACAACAGCTGAAGAGTTTACAAGTACTGAAGATCAACAACTGATGTACAAAGTCTGAAGACAAAGAATGAAGACATCAGCTGATGATATCTACTGAAGTCATCAGCTGATGAATCATCTGAAGGTAAAAGTCTGAAGATCAAGTACTGAAGCCTCAGTAGTTTGTCACAACTGCTGAAGAGTACTCTTCAGTAGTTGTGATATCAGTAGTTTTATATTTCTAGTTTCAGTAGTTTTGTAAAACAAGTGAAGAGCTTGTTCTTCAGTCGTTGTAGTTTCAGTAGTTTTATATTCTATACTTAACACTCTGATATGTTCTCAGTAGTTGTGAACATTTTAGTAGTTTGTTAAGAGTTAGTTATTTTTGTATTAGATCTGCCAGTTGTCACTTTCCCGTGATAACAGCAGCGATTGCACTCTATATAAGGAGTGTCAACCTATTGTAATAATGTGTGGATGAATGAATGAATGGTTTGAATGATTTGATTAGAAACATTACATATCTATAAACATTCCTGAATCAAAATATATTCTCTCGCTATAACCGTATGTGCTCTTAATGCATACAAGCATCGACTTCTTGCTACAATTTGTCTAATTCCTATTCTTATTCCGCTGCCTTGAAATCTAATACATCAAACTTGTGATCGCTGATCCTGTCAAATGGTATCAGAGCAAGGTTAATCATTGATCGATCTAATAATTGATCATTGAAACTGCTATTCAAGATCTAAGTTTGATTGAATTAGCTTTTGTTTTTGCAAGAAACGGTTATAGAGATTGAATTTTTTGTATTTCTGGTCATTAATCCTGAGATCTTTTCTTGGTTTTCATTGAGTTTGTTGTGGTCTGTGTAAAACTTTTAAAAGCTTGAATTAAATTGTTTCTGAACTGAAAATGACTACTCCCTCCAATGATCCTCACAATACTGGTTCCTTAACCAAGCCACCAATGCTGGTTAGGAATGAGTATAACATATGGCAACGACGAATGCTCCATCACCTGTCTGTTACAGCGCAGGTTGTTGGACATCAGTGGTACATGGTCCACACAAGCCTATGGTGAATACCCGGAAACCAATCAAATGGTTCCAAAGAGGAGGGAGCAATACTCAGATGAAGATAAGAAGTTACTGAAATTGATGCAAAAGCCCATGGAATTCTGGCCATGGCACTGCCAAATGAAATCTATTCTGGGCTAATGCATCATGAAACTGCCCATGACCTCTGGAATGCCTTGAAAGAACAATTTGGGGAACAGATGAGGTCTTGGCAAATAATAGAGAAATCCTCGCCCAACAATATGAGACAATCTCTCAAAGAAAGGGTGAGACACTGACTCAAAATATGAGCGGTTCTTGTTTGATCTCTGAATTAAAAATGGTCAAACTTGAGTACACAAACATTCAGATGAATAACAGATTTCTCAGATCATTGCCAGAGAGATGGGACACATATACTATTGTCATACGCTCCAGTGCAAGTTGGACAAACTATCTCTCACCCAACTCCATGGGAAACTGCTCACGTTTAACAGAGAGATAGAACAGAAGAGAAAGCTGTCTTCATCTGGAAAGCTCACTGAAGACTTTGTACCAGCAACACTGCCTTGGTTGGTCATGAGTCAGAATATGCTTCATCTGAATGCCAGTATGATGAGCATATTAATTTCTCTTCAAGCACTTCTGATTCTGCATTTGTGGTGTTGATGGTCAGTTTACTGGGTGTAATAATGACCATTTATGCTTCATTATGGATGATCTCAGGGGGATTGCTGATGACAACTTAGAAGAGATGGATATTTTGAGCCAAATGACCCTGATAAATATCAGATCTCAGAAGTTCTATAAAAGAACTGGAAGAAAATTCCTAGGACTCTCTGGCAAAACCAAAGTTGGTTTTGACAAGAGCAAGTTGAGGTGTCACAAATGCCAAAGGCTTGGACACTTTGCAAGAGAGTGTAGATCAATGGATCTAACTCCACTGCACCCTTTGTGACTTTTCTGGCAATAGTCAACAACACAGAGGGCAACATCCTGTCTCTTCTAGTCATCATCCTCAACAACAATCTCCGGATATTTTGTTCCTCAGGGTCAAATGCCATATCCGTACCCTTGTTATTACATGCCACAGTCAAATCAAGTTCAAGTTCCTATGGCACCACAACCTCATGCACTACCAGAACCTCAGCCATCCCAATCTCATCAACAAACTCAACCTCAACAACACAGCTTCTTCACCCCAGGAGTTGTTGACTGGAGCAGTTTACCAGATGACATGTCTGGTCATGACCAACTGTTCTCAGGTGCTGGTCAACATGGTGGTGACAGTCCTTTTGGGAATCTAGCTCTTATGACTTTGGAGTCTGCTGATACTTCATTTTCTAATGCTTCTACACCTAAGGTATCACAGGTATCCTCTGAGGCAAAAGCCAAATTATGTTCTGAACTATGCATAGCAGCATTTGCTTCCATTAGAGAAGCAAATGTAGCTTTAATTAATAAGAACATTGAGCTAGAACAAATAACTTCCAAAAACAAAGCTGAATTTGAGTCTTTACTTAAAGATAAAAATGATGAGATGTACAAACTGAAATGCCAAATAATTGATGATAAGGCTAGAGAAGAGGTACTTCTAGAGAAGTACAAAGATCTCAAAGAAACCCTTGCAGTTACCCAGGTAGAGTGTGATAGATGGGTACAATCATGCAAGGGTTTTGAAATGCTTCTTAGTAAGCAATCTGCTTCCAATGTGAAGTTTGGCATTGGTTACAATCACATTGCTACACCTACAGATTTTACCCCAAGAGCAGAGGAAGAATCTGATGGTGAGAGTGATAACCAATCCATCTCATCGTGTGATCTACTTTCTGATACAGCACAATCAGATGTAGCAGTCAGCATAAAGTCCTCTCTGAACCCATCAGCTGATGTTGATGGTTCAAATGCTGACACTCACATGATCAATGAGGTGATCAACTCAGGAGTTAATTCTGAAGGTCCTGAAAGGACTAGAGAGCAGGATTTAACACCTGATGTTCAAACTCCAACTGCTGTCAGTACTGAAGAGAAGAAAACTGTCAGTAGAAAGAGTTTGAAGACTACTAAAAAGCAGTCAAGAAAGCAAAAAATGCTTCCAAGGCATTGAAGAACAAGTAGTCAGTTGCTTCACCTCTTTAGTTGATGATCAACCTAAGATGAAGAAGAAACCATGTGAAGTATGTGGTTTGTTCAATCATCTTAGAGATGATTGTTGGTACAAAAGAGGTTCCAAACTCAAACAAAAAGAAGAAATTAAAGAGAAAATGGTAAAAATGAAAACTGAGTTTGAGACCACATTTGTATCAGCAACATCAAATCCTGTAACCCTTAAATCCTCAAAGAAATCCAAAAAGGAAGGGGTTAAACAGTGACAGCTGAGAGTCCTCACAAGAAGAAGGTGCAACATGGGAACTTATCAAACTCCACTGGCAATGTGTCTGATGAGCTGAAAGCTTTATCACAAAATCAGACACAGCTTAATGATGGTTCAACATCTGTTGGGTAGAGTTACCAACTAGATACTCTATGTTGAAACCACAGAAAAGGAGGTCCAAGCCAAAGGACTCCTCTTCTACACCATCTTCTTCTCTCAGGCTGTTGTTTCAGATAAACCTGTTAGTTTACCATCTATTGATGAGACCAGGCCCAAAACCAAAAAGGTTTGGGTATCCAAAACTAACTGATTGTTTATTATTGCAGGGTTCTTCAACATGCCAAAGTAGCATCTGGTATGTAGACAGTGGGGGATCTATGCACATGACTGGGAACAGCTCTTCTTCATGACTACTCTCAAGGAAAGAAGGGATTTGTTTCTTTTGGCAATGATGCTAGGGGTTACATCATTGGTAAGGGTTTTGTGTCTAATGGAGAAATCAAATTTGATGATGTTAATCATGTGGAAAATCTCAAGTACAATCTCTTGAGTGTCAGTCAAATGTGATAAAGGCCATGTTGCTCTTTTCACCAGTCAAAACTGTAGGATTCTGTCATCCAAAGTTTTGCACTTGATTGACAAGGTGTTGGATGATCACACTCTCCTGAGAGCCAACAGGACAGGAAGAGTGTATGCCTTAGATCTTCTAAGAAAATAGATCTCAAAGGCAATCCTTGCCTATTTTCCAAAGCCTCTTCTCAAGAATCTAAACTGTGGCACAGAAGGCTTGGTCATGTTAATCTCAAAAACATGAATCAGCTTACCCACAATAGTTTAGTCAGAGGCTTACCAATAAAGGAGTTTCACTGTGATGAAACCTGCACTGCTTGTTTAAAAGGAAAACAGCACAAAGTCTCATTCCTCCTATTGAAGTGCCTAAGTCCACTGCCTGCTTGCAATTACTGCATATGGATCTATTTGGTCCTGTGAGAGTAAAAAGCATGGCAAAGAAAAAATATGTCTGGTAATTGTGGATGATTACTCCAGATTTGTATGGACTTTCTTTCTACATTCAAAGGATGAGGTGCTTAGAAGATTATTCACTTTGTGCTGTATATTGAGAAGCAGTATTCCCTTCCAGTCAAGTGTATTAGGAGTGACAATGGAACTGAATTCAGAAATCATACACTTGATGACTTCTATCTTTCAAAGGGAATCAAAAGGCAGTTTAGCATTCCAGGGACTCCAGAACAAAATGGAGTAGTGGAGAGAAAGAACAGGACCCTCATTGAAGCTGCAAGGTCCATGCTGGCACTCAGGTTTGCCACTGACCTTTTGGGCTGAAGCTGTCAACACAGCTTGCTATGTGCAAAATAGAGTTTTAGTAAATCAGAGGTTGATGAAGACTCCATATGAAGACTCCATCATTTGGCTCCTCTGATTTCAATTTTCAAAGCATTTGGGTGTCCCTGTTTTATTCTCAACACAAAGGATCAACTCCATAAATTTGATCCTAAGGTGGATGCAGGGTATTTTGTTGGTTATTCATCTACTTGCAAGGCATACAGAGTCTTCAACTGCAGAACAAAGATGGTTGAAGAAACTACATGTTAAGGTCAATGAATCTCCAAAGGACAAGATTCCACAAAGCCCTGTGGAGTTATTTGATTTGGACATACTGCAATACGTTCCTTATCAAACTCCTGCTGTTGCTCCTGTCAACAGTTCATCACCTGGTGGTACTGCTGATGATGATGATGATTGCAGTACTCACCTTTTCAGGGTTAGTGATCAGCTGCCTGATTCAGCTAGACCTGATGTTCCTGTAGCTCCAGTAGCACCATCCACAACAAATGCTGATGAGATCTCTTCGAATTCAACTTCCTTTGAATTACCATCCACTGATTGGTTTCAAGGAAATGATTCACCATCACCATCTGTTACTGCTGAGCCTACTACAAACACTTGCACAGATCTCATTGTGTATCAAGATCTGAAGAATCACCCTATGTCTAAATCATTGGTGATATCACTGCTAGAGTATCAACAAGAAGTCAATTGTCAAATTTCTGCTTCTATGCTCTCTTCATCAGTCAGCAAGAGCCAAAGAATTATCACATTGCTTTAAAGGACAATGGATGGGTTGATGCCATGCAGCTTGAGCTTCTTTAGTTCAAGAAACAGCAAGTGTGGGAACTGGTCCTCTACCTCCAGGTAAGTGTGCAATAGGCACTAATGGGTGTTTAGGAACAAAACTGATAAAAATGGGCTTATTATAAGAACAAGGCCAGACTGGTTGTTCAGGGGTTTGCACAAGAAGAAGGTATTGATTATGATGAAACCTTTGCCCCTGTAGCCAGACTGGAAGCAATTCGATTGTTTTTAGCTTATACTACTTATCAAAAGCTTAAAGTTTTTCAAATGGATGTCAAAAGTGCATTTTTGTATGGAAAAATTAAAGAAGAGGTTTATGTATGTCAACCTCCAGGCTTTGAGGACAATAAACATCCTAATTGGGTGTATAAGCTTGATAAGGCTCTTTATGGGTTAAAACAAGCTCCTCGAGCCTGGTATGAGACATTATCAAACTTTCTTCTGGAAAATAATTTCACTAGAGGCTCCATAGATAAGACTTTATTCATTAAGAAAGCTGGGCAGCATAATCTACTTGTTCAAATTTATGTAGATGATATCATTTTTGCATCCTCTGATCCAAAGTTGTGTGATGCCTTTACAAAGTTGATGCAACAGAAGTTTGAAATGAGTGCCATGGGAGAATTACAGTTCTTTCTAGGGTTGCAAATCAAACAAAAGGGTGATGGAATTTTCATTCATCGGTCCAAATACACAAAAGATCTTTTGCAAAAGTTTGATTTACAAAACTGTAAGCCTTGTTCTACCCCCATGTGCAGCACCACACAACTGGATACAGATCAGAAAGGTAAAGTGGTTGATGAAACACTTTACAGATGTATGATTGGGTCCTTGATGTATTTAACAGCTTCTAGACTAGATATTATGTTTGCTACATGTGTTTGTGCTAGATTTCAGGCTGCACCTAAAGAGTCTCATCTGATTGCAGTCAAGAGGATCTTTAGATATCTGCAAGGCACTCCATCTCTAGGTTTATGGTATTCTACTGGACATTCTGTAAATTAGTTGCTTTTTCTGACAGTGACTATACAGGGTGTAAGTTGACCAGAAATCACTTCTGGTGGATGTCAATTCCTAGGCAACTACTTGATTTCTTGGCAGAGCAAGAAACAGACCTCAGTTGCTACATCAACTGCTGAAGCAGAGTACATTGCAGCTGCAAGTTGTACATCTCAGGTACTCTGGCTTCAAAACCAACTTTTGGATTATGGCATTACAGAGACTAAGACTCCATTGTTAATGGATAGTGCTTCAGCTCTTTGCATTGTCAAAAATCCAGTCCAGCACTCTAGGACCAAACATATAGAGATCAGACATCATTTTATAAGGATTGTTTTGAAAAAGGTCTGATTGACCTAAGTTTGTGCCCAATGCTGATGAGCTTGCAGACATTTTTACTAAGCCTTTGGATAGTTCAACTTTCCAAAACCTGGTGTTAAGGCTTGGTATGATGCAGCTAGAATAAGTGAAAACTACTGATGATTTCAGTAGTAATTACTGGTGATCATTGGTACCCGTCACATATAAGTACCGATGAGTCCTTTTCCCTTCAGTAGTTTTTATAACTACTGATGGCTAAATGTCTCATAAGTACTGAAGTACTTTATCTGTTCCAAACTACTGATGTAGTTAAAACTACTGATGTAGTTACAACTACTAAAATCAGTATAAACAGATAAGTACTGATGTCCCATGAAACAACTGAAATCCGCCAAAAAGGCTGATGAATGTGTTGAGGACAGTATGAAACAGCTGAAAAGCTAAGAATTGACGAAAACAGCTGATGAGAATTTCTCTTCAGTCTTTGTACTACTGCTATTTCTTCCTAAACAACTGAAGCAATACCATGTCTTCAGTAGCTTTATAACTACTGATGACTAACACCAAGTTTTCAGTTGTTTACAACAGCTGATGACTAAACCACTGTCTTCAGTAGTTTCACAACTACTGATGACAAACAACAAGTCCTCAGTTGTTTCATCATCTGAAGTTAAAACCACGGTCTTCAGTAGTTTTCTAACTTCTGATGCCTAACACCACAACTTCAGCTGTTTCAACGTCTGAACGGATAATACCATGTCAACGGTCGTTTAAAACTATTGATGACTAACACCACATCCTTCAGTCGTTTTCTTACCCGTACCCTATAATATCCCACCTAAGCCCTCAATGCTTCATCTTCTTCAACCTAACGTTCCTCTCAAAACTTCCCTCTTCTCAATGGCGTCCATGCAAATTAAACCGCGACACAACTGTGTTGCCTACCTTACTAAATCGCCTATCTGGACTAAGTTCGATACTGCTATCGATCTTATGGTTCAGTCCCAATACAATACGGCATTTCTTCTGAATCCCATACTACATGCCGAATCCCTCAACAATTTTGGATGAACTTTACTATTACCACTGGGGAGAACAACACACCATCTCTCCAGTCGGTCGTCAATAACAAAGAAGTAGTCATCACTCCTGCAGTTATCCATCAAATTCATCATCTGGATGATGCTATCTCTCTTGCTGGATATCCGAAGGGCCACAGAACTATCCTTTGCCCAACATGGATATCAAGGCAATCTCAGTGCCTCCACTATCCTGAAGAAACACTTTAATAACGCTGAGCGCCTAATTTTCACATGGTGAATGTATGTTTGGCTCCTAAGACGTCGTCTTGGGATCAAATGTCGACAAAATGGCAACAGGTAATGTATTCTATTCTTGAGCAACAACCGCTAAACTTTTCAGAAATAATATTTCGGAGCTCAAGGATATGGCTCAAAAACTAACTGCCAACCGTTGGATACTATATCCACGGTTCATAATGGCCATCATTACAAACCATCTTAATGCTGAGGGACTTGTTGCTTGGGAGTCCCTGCTACGGCTGTTCTGCCGGAAGTATACTCCTGGCACAACTCTGACCAGACACTAAAAATGGCTGCCAAGCTGCGAAAACCACGCAGCTGGAACCCACAGCCACCACCTCCAAATCAAAAGCCCCCACCAAACCCACCAAAACGAAACCCAAAACGGCTACTCAGGGAATTGAGTCCCCTGAGGATGCCCCTGTACACACAAACGCAGGATATATCCACTAGTCCAAACCCCCTATGGATACAATGACTCTTCCAGCCATAGCCGCTCAGGCTTCCTCTCAACAGGAGCCTGCAGCAACCACACAAGGGGTACCTACATATCTGGGATCTTCCTCACTTGAGGGGATTGCCATTGAAGAGCACCAACCTCCCAGGTGCACACGCTTCTATCCCTTCACCCCAAACAACCGCCCCTCACAGCCCAACTTTAATAGTTGCACCAGTGCTGACTCAACTACACTCCTCACCCCCTCCCCAAAAACCACTTACTACTGGGAACACCTCTACAATTGAGGGGGAGGAACACAGTGCACTTGAGAACCCACAGCACAGGGGTCTACCACTTCTATCTCCTGGTGTAGATAAGGAGCTTAGAATATCTGGTGAGGCTGCCACCTCTTCTGAATCAGCACATGATCAGAATGAGGCTGGTAACATTGCTAAGACCTCACTAGAGGCAACAGCTGATGATGGACATTGTCCTGAGGCTGGAAGTCCCCAGTACCAAGCACAAGGGGCATATGCAACAACTGGTCTACACCCAGTGCATGTAAATCCTGCTCTAAGCAGGAGGTCAGATGATTTAGTTTCGGCTGATGATGACCTGGGCTTTTTCTACGATGTTCTTGCCCAGAACACAATCCTTGAAGAGAAAGTCAGTAGGCTGCAAACTCTACTTGACCAACTCTCACAAGGAGAAAGACCATCTGCCTTACCAACCCCAGATGGCACCTTCACTTGAAGGTTCCCCAAACACTGAGCCACTCCAAACTCCACCACCTGCCTCTGCTTCAGGCCCTATTTCTCAGGAACAGAACCCCCTGAGCAAATAGGTGCTGTACTTCACAATTCCCTCCCTCTCATCACACCCATAATCACTGATATTGTGACTAAAGCCATTGATGAGAGGCGTTCCTCCAACTTTACAACCCTTGATTGATGCTGCTGTACAAAAGACTCTTTCTGCGGTACAAACCCCTTCCTCCAATGCATCCAAAAAGGGGGAGAGTACTGCAGTGAAAGAAAAGAAGAGGAACAGAACAGAGGAAAAGAAGGAAGAGAAGCAAGCCCAAGAGGAGGAGAAAGAAAAGCAACCTCTGCTCACTTACAAGCGAAAGAAAAGTGCTGATGCTCATACTGCTAAAGACAAATCCTTGGAAGAGCTGGTAAAAGAAGCTGACACTACACACAGCCGATCCATGGATAAAATATTGAACAACTCTTCAGGCAGGGTTTGATACAGCCACATTGGATAGTGAGATCAGAAGGTTGGAAGTCCAAGAGATTCAGACCCGATGGGCTGGGTATGATGCTCTGGAAAAAGAGAGATTGTAAATAATGATCCGCTTTATTGCAAAATACTTAGGAAGATCGTTAATGGAGATTCGCGTACCCACCAGAATCTGTCTGTCTGAGCAATTCAACAAAGGGATTATTGTGGAAGACCTTGATGAGGCTGGGGCTGGTAAAAGGTTAGAGATGGCTAAACTCACAAAGGCGAAACTTACTACAAAGATGTTGGATCAACCTTCCCTTCCACCCACTCAAACAGAGCCTACCCCTCAAATCTCCCAACCAATCTCTAAGCCAAAATCCAAACATCCTCATTCTTCAAAACCAATTCCTTCACCAACCCAACCATCATCCAGTGATGCACCTAGAAGGAGGAGAAGGGTGCTGAGGATGGACGAAGAAGAAGAAGAGGAGGATGAAGATGATAGTCTGCCACTCTCTGCTGTTCTAAAGCTACCAAAACCCCAATGTCAACCCATGATCACACCTGACTCTCAAAGGGAAATGGTCAGAGTCAAGATAGAAGAGAAGAACAGCAGAAACAGCACGATGAGCAACTGTTGAAGATGGTTGACAAGGAATTTCCTCAGTCATCATCTATTCAAGCCATGAAAGGGCATGCTCAAAGGTTGTACACTCTCAGGCACACTTTTCAGTATCAGAAGGAGAGAGTGAGAGTATGGCCAGACCCTAGGGTGAGTTCTAGAATCCATAAAAGAACTATTTTACACAGATACAATGGACAGGTCAGAAAAACAATAGATTCTACCATCATGTTGGCCATTGTAGTCTCACCTTGGGAAATCATTGATGAATTCAAGAAAGCTCACCAAGCAAAGAAGACCCCTCAAGCTTTACTAGAAAACAAGATGATTAAGAAGGGTGTTATATAAAAAGCTTGAAGACATCCAGAAGAATGAGCTCCAGTTACTCCTTGAAGGCAACCATCCTGATGAATTTGTATATAGGGAGGTAACTACAGTGGAGCTGAAAAATGGCAGGACCATGAAGTACTTATCAGAGTACTATGGTCCAGAGTTCTTCTTCGAAGGAGGAGTAGAAGAACTCTCTCAGGAGGAACAAGTTGTTCTCCTTGAGGCCTATGTTCGAGATCATACAGACTCATTATGGGGAAGTAAATCTCATGAATGGGATAACAACTATGGGTCCAGTTCCCCAAAACAGAGTTCCCATTCATACCCTGCCAAACAAATATCTGAGATTTCTTCCCAGGCCGGAGCTTACATGGGTCATCTTCTCTACTGATCAAGAAGGAAAAAGACCAACATTTTGCCAACAATAAGTGGGATAATAAATAATTTAGAGGTTCTGCCTGCATTGGTTCAGGGGGAGTTTGTTGGACCAAAAGAACCAATGAGCCAAGATCAGAAAACCTCTAAGTCCCACATGGTATCACAACAACTGCTGAAAGCCTCATCAGCAGTTTGACAAGTGCTGAAGACTTCAACAGCTGAAGATCAAGTGCTGAAGATTTCAACAGCTGAAGAACTAAAGTGCTGAAGTACAACAGCTGAAGAACACAAGTGCTGAAGCTGAAAGACCAAAGTACTGAAGTACAACAGCTGAAGAGTTTACAAGTACTGAAGATCAACAACTGATGTACAAAGTCTGAAGACAAAGACTGAAGACATCAGCTGATGATATCTACTGAAGTCATCAGCTGATGAAACATCTGAAGGTCAAAGTCTGAAGATCAAGTACTGAAGCCTCAGTAGTTTGTCACAACTGCTGAAGAGTACTTCTTCAGTAGTTGTGATATCAGTAGTTTTATATTTCTAGTTTCAGTATTTGTAAAACGACTGAAGAGCTTGTTCTTCAGTCGTTGTAGTTTCAGTAGTTTTATATTCTGTACTTAACACTCTGATATGTTCTCAGTAGTTGTGAACATTTCAGTAGTTTGTTAAGAGTTAGTTATTTTGTATTAGATCTGCCAGTTGTCACTTTCCGTGATAACAGCAGCGATTGCACTCTATATAAGGAGTGTCAACCTATTGTAATAATGTGTGGATGAATGAATGAATGGTTGAATGATTTGATTAGAACATTCCATATCTATAAACATTCCAGAATCAGAAATATATTCTCTCGCTATAACCGTATGTGCTCTTAATGCATACAAGCATCGACTTCTTGCTACAATTTGTCTAATTCCTATTCTTATTCCGCTGCCTTGAAATCTAATACATCAAACTTGTGATCGCTGATCCTGTCAAAAAACCATCAACCAACAATCAATAAGAGTCTATCACTGTCATTCTAGACTCTGAAGAACAAAAAGTAGCTTTTGCAGCTTTCAGTTCAGCTTCAAGCTTACCTAAGAAGTTTGTTGCCCATGTAACATGTGCCAACAAGATTTAGAAGGACTTCCTCTGGATGTAGTGGAGGAGATGGATCTACAATGGAAAATGGCAATGATTGGTTATAGAGCCAAACAATACCTAAGAAGAAACAAGAATTTGGCTGCTACAAGTAAATCATCATGTATTGGAGTTGATAAGTCAAAGGTTAGATGCTTCAAGTGCAATCTCTATGGAAATTTTTCTAGAGAATGTAATCAACAAAATATTGACTCAACACAACATCAGAATCATCAGGCTAAACAACCTTCCTCATGTTAAAGGTTTTTCAGACAACCACAACTGGCCAACTCATCCCCACTAGACACTAATACACCAGCAGGAACTAGCAACTCAAAAGAATTTAGGCTAATCATTCATCAAGATGGAACATGTGATTGGATTTTGTATGAGAAGGAAGTCTTAGAATAAAATCAAGCTCTAATGGCTCACATGGGAAACAAAGTTCCACCCATGGCAAGTGATATAAGAGACAGGTTATGTTCATCAATATGTGTTGAGGAAGTAGAAAGATATAGAGTCCATGCTCAATAATTAGCTGATAAAGTTAAAGAAATAATGATTTAAAAGAATCTCATGTAAGAGAATATAAATTTATCAAATGAAATCTATCTCATTACAATGGGATTTAGACAAAATTGTTTCTGAAAATTACAGTTTGGAAGCACAAGTTGAGCATCTGACCACTTCCTTAACAAAATCCATGGCTGATCATGCATCAACTGAAGTGAAACTTCAGAAGTTTCAACTCTCATCTCAACAATATGAGAAATTACTAAATTCTCATATTGAATCAAAGAACAGGTCTAGGTTGGGCTATAATACTGTGGCAACTCCTGTTCACAATAACTATGTTCCTTTGCCTGAATCATGACAAACAATCTATCAAAACATTTTGTGCAAGAACCAATATAGGAACTAGCTCTAATAAATCAAACATTGATAAAAAAATTGTGGTGAATGAAATTGAGTCTTCTGAATCAGAAAAGAATATTCAATTTAATTCAGGATTTGACTTTGATGAGTGGGATGACTTGGATGATTCTGATGAACATGCTGATGATCTTCTCAACAAGGGTAAGCATCTTGTTTTTAAAACAAATATTCCAAAAGTGCTTGAAGAAACAAAGCTGCCATACCCTCCTAAAAAAGAAACATGCTGAAGACCATCTGCAAGAGAATAGCCTAATTAAATGAAGGTCTTGAAGAGCTAAATCAGCAACAAACATCTTCCAAGAAAGTAAATGAGAATTGGGACTCTATTAAGGAAAGACATAAGTCATCCATGGAAAAAGGAAAGAAAAGGGCATCAGTAGACCATCAACGGAAGAAGAACCTCTCTCTAGTACCGGATCTGTGGAAAAAGAAAACTTCTTCAGTAGAAGTTAATATGATTCAGTAGATGATCTACGGAAGATGAATTCAACGACAAACAAACAAAAGCTTCTTAAACCGGAAAAGAAATAATCTACGAAGATGAAGAAGGTTGAAAATCCTCAAAAGTTGGCAAACCATAAGAATGATTATGAGAAAGAATCAGATGAAAAGTATTGCAAATGGTGTGACATGAAAAACCATAATACTGAAGATTGTTAATTTAGTAGCAACTGTTCTATTTGCAATATGAATAATCACGTGACTGCTATCTGCAACAAAAATAACCATTCCACTAAGGAATGCTATTTCAACAAAAAGAACAACTGAAAAGGCATAAAGAAGAAAGATTCAGAGAAGTTTGAATCAGACACTCAATCCACTAATTGTAATAGGGTGCAAAACTGAAGAAGTCTGAACAAAAATTAAAGTCAAAATAAAAGGATAAAACATTCTCAAGTGTTCATCCTTCAATGAAAAGATCAACTTTCCAGCAATCAAAAATACCTCATAAACGGGTGGATTTGACATAAAAGGAAACAAATAATCATGATTTATTCTTTGAAAACTTTGAAAAGGGAATTCATATACATCATTCAAAACAAAAGATTGTGAGACATTTAATGATAAAGTTTCAGTTTCAAAATCAAAGCATCAAATGAACAAACATAAGCTGAAACAAGAAGAAATTAGGAATCAAGAATCTAGTTCATCAACATCCCCTTCAACAGAATCATCATCATCTGAAACAACTCAGAATGAATCAAGCAAAACTAAAACTGAAAATTCAAGACTTATTAATGAAGGAGTAACTATTTTAGACATTTTTTGGCAAACCCAAGATCATTAGGACTTGGGTTGTCAATTCTAACTGATTTACTACTTTATGCAAGAATATATTGGAGAGCTGACAACAGGTGCTTTGTTGACAGTGGTTGTTCGAGGCATACGATAGGTAACTGTTCACTTCTCCATGATTTCAAACATAAAAATGCTTCTTATGTGGCATTTGGTGGGGATAAAAAGGGAGGTTAAATTGTTGGTGAAGGAATGGTAACAAATTGTGTGCTTAAGTTTGAGGAAGTACATTATTTTGAAATTTTACAGTATAATTTACTTAGTTTGTCTCAAAATTGTGATCAAAATTATACCACATTGTTTGATAATACTAACTGTTACATTTTTAAGCCAGGTTTTTCTATTCCAGAAGAATGGGTCATTCTTAAAGCATCAAGAAAAGGAAACAATTATGTTTTGGACATGAACAACACCTCACTCACAAATCATGAAACATGCCTTCTATCTAAGTTATCAAAAGATCATGAACAAATTGGTGAAAATGACTTACTCATTGGACTACCAATGAAAGAGTTTCCCTACTCAACTCATTATTCTTCTTGTTACAAAGGACAACAACATAAAGGGTTTCATAAGTCAATAACAATCAACACTAATACTACACCACTCAAATTGCTTCACATGGATGTGTTTGGTCCTACCAATATGATGAGCATTGGAAAAATGCAATATTGTTTGGTGATAGTTGATGATTTCACAAGATTTACTTGGGTATTTTTTTTTTAAAACAAAAGAGTGAAACATCAGAAACATTAGTGGACTTTGTCATCAAGATTGAGAATCAACTTGATGCTAAGGTTAAAACTTTTAGGAGTGACAATGGTACTGAATTTGTTAATTTTGAACTGGATTCCTTTTGCAGGAACAAAGGTATTGCAAGACAATTCAGTGTTCCAAGAACTCTATAACAAAATGGACTGGCTGAAAGAAAAAAACCAAAATCTCATTGAAGCAACTAGAGCAATGCTAGCTGATTCACAATTGCCCATCACCTTTTAGGCTAAGGCAGCGAATACTGCATGCAATGTTCAAAACAGATCATTAATTGTCAAAGAAATTACCAAAACTCTTTATGAGCTCTTATTTAAAAGAAAACCTACATAGGATATCTTAGAATTTCTGGATGTCATGTATCTGTTTTTTAAACATAAAAGAGTCATTGGGAAAATTTTGAGAAAAAGCATATCATGGTTTCTTTGTTGGATATTCTTTAACATATAAATCTTATGGGATCTATATTCAACAACATAGCATTGTGGAAGAAACTTCTAATGTATCCTTTGATGAATCTGTATTTACTAAATTATTTAAAGGTTCATGATGGTTGTTTGACATGGATGCTCTTACTAAATCATTGAACTATGAATTTTTGAACATTACAGGATTTGTAAAGTATGCTATCCATTTTTCCACCTCATATGAATGAAGTAACATTATCTGCTAATCCTCCAAGGATACACACATCCTCAGATAGAAACACTTCAGCAGCACAAGCTGACACTACATGTGGAGAGGAACAATATGCATCCAGAGATGTGAATGGTGTCCTTGCATCAGATCCATGCTCTCAAGTGAATACAAAAAACATTGGAAATGTTTCAAGTCCTCACTACTCATTCGGAGAAGGTCCTGTAACTCCTACGGAAGAGCTAAATGATTCCAGATAAGTTCCTGCAACTCCTATAGAAGAGCAAAATGCTTCCGGGGAAGTTCTTGTAACTCCTACGAAGAGTAAACTGATTATGGAGAAGCCCCTATAGCTCCTGTAGAAGACACTCATGATGCTGCTAATAATCAAGCTACTAAAGATCATTCAACATCACATGTTGAACTTTTTGACTACTTCCTAAACTCTCAACCTGGTTTGGATAAGTCTGAAACAATGGATATGACTAATCTAGAATCATCTATTACAGTTGAATAAACCCAATCAATGAGAATCCATAAGACTCATCTAGTCAACAACATCATTGGAGATCTTACAAAGAGAACTACAAGAAGCCAAAGTGGCACTGCCAACCTTTGTCTCTTCAGTTGTTTTCTTTCACAAATGGTTCCTCCAAATATCACAGTTGCTTTAAAGGATAATGGCAGGATTGAAGCTATGCAAGAAGAGCTTCAATAATTTAGAAAGCAAAAAGTGTGGTCTCTAGTTGATTTACCTGAAGGCCAACATCCTATTGGAACTAGATGACTCTACAAAAACAATTAGATGACAGAGGACTCATTGTAAGAAATAAAGCAAGGTTGATTGCTCAAGGATACACATAAAAAGAGGGAATAGACTATTATGAAGTTTTTGCACCAGTTGCAAGAAATGAAGCCATAAGAGTGTTCCTATCTTATGCATCATATAAGAAATTCACTATGTATCAGATGGATATCAAGTGTGCATTCCTATATGGGAAAATTTATGAGGAAGTCTATGTGTCACAACGCCTGGTTTTTGAAGATCCTCATTAGCCACATAGGGTATCTAAGCAAGATAAAGCCTTGTATGGTCTTCATCAAGCACCAAGAAAGTGGTATGAAACACTATCATCTTTCTTGCTTAAGCATGGCTACAAAAAAGGAACCATTGATCAGGCACTCTTTCTCAAACAAGAACATCAAGATCTCTTAGTTGCTCAAATATATGTTGATGACATTATATTTGAATCAACTAATAAGAGATTATGTGTAAGTTTTGAAGAATTGATGAAATTAGAAATTCAGATGAGCTCAATGGGAGGATTAACTTTCTTGGTCTTCAAGTTCATCGAAAGACAGATAGGATTTTCATCTGTCAAGAAAAAAACATACAACAAATTTTGAAGTAGTATAATCTTGTTGATACATCTTCATGCAAAACTCAAGCCTCAACAATTCTAAAGATTGTACCTGATCCTACAGGAAAATTTATTGATCAAAGATTATATAGATCAATGATAGGATCTCTTATGTATTTAACTGCTAGTAGACTTGACATTATGTTTGTTGTGTGTGTTTGTGCTAGGTACCAATCTGATCCAAAAGAATCTCATTTGAATGTAGTGAAAAGAATCTTTAGATATCTCAAAGGAAAACCAAAACTTGGTCTTTGGAATCCAAAGGATGGTGAGTTTACACTCTACTCATACTCAAACAGTGACTATGGTGGATGTATCAATAACAAAAAATCCACAACTGGTGGACGTCAATTTATCAAACCAAGACTAATATCATGGTAGTGCAAGAAACAAACCAACGTATCTGTATCCATAGCTGAAGCTGAGTACATAGCTGCTTCAGCTGATTGTTCTCAAGTTCTTTGGTTGCAAAACCAATTGCTTGACTATGGTTACAAATTCCTTCAAACCTTAATTTACATGGACAATTCTGCTGCTATGTTTATAACTGCTAATCCTATGCAACATAGTAAAACAAAACACATTGAGATAAGATGTCATTTTCTAAGAGATTGCTTAGAAAAGGGTTTGATTAAACTACTCAAAGTGGATACTACAAATCAGCTTGCTGATTTATCACTAAAGCCTTTGATTTAGTTAGATTTAATTTTCTAATTGAGTCTCTAGGCATGATTAGCTCAGAATATTCAACTTGAACAAAGAAAGAAAAGGAAGTAATAATGCTTCAACATGACATATGCATGGGAAATGATGGTACACTATATCTTTGTTTATTCTTGAATTCTTAAGTATCATTAAATCTGAGCTAGTTTCTTTATGTGTGAGTAGGTTCATCTTGAGTGGAATCCACACTTTGTGCATGCCAAACATAATGCAAGGTGATTGTTTGTGGGAAATTTCATTTTGAGAATACAAAGTGAGTCTTATTCTGATGTGATCAAGTCACTCATCTAAGCACACTATGTACCGACAATTTATAATATCTATCTTTGCAAATCATACCCCCTCTGTTTTGGGTAAACAAAGACCTGCGTGTATGATCACCATAATGTATATCAGTTATCAAAGGTGAAAAGATCATGGTCCTCATCACCCCTCTGTTTTGTTTAAACAAACACCTGGGTTAAAGGCACCTCTGTTTTACGTGAGTAAAGACCTGGTGACCTGATGATGTTCATATCTAATCTCTCAAAAAAATCATATGTGATCAATTGTATATTAACCTAGAGCTTTTATATCAATGCATTAATGAGATGTCAAATGCATCTCAAGATAGAAATTATAACTTAAAGTACATAGTTATTAAGTGTGAAAAAGTGATGATTTGACTTGCAAAGGGAGGACAAAATCTTTGTGAATTGAATGTGAAGACCATAATAGTTATTTCCTAATCAATATGAAAACATGATAACAACATGCCTAGTTGATACATTAGCTCTTGTATGGATCTAAGTGGATAATATACTTGCAATTAGAACTATATTCAGGTATCAATTCAACAAATAACTCATCAAAAAGAGACTTAGTATTATAGTATGATCCCATCATATGTGTATATATGTTTGTGCATCATCATACAGTTAAATAACTCTCATGATATTCTTCTTAGAAATTTATGATAAATGCATACAGTTATCATTAATCACAAATTTAGGGGGAGTAGAATTTCATGAATATAAGTTTATCAATGAGCAACTTTGTCTATTTCTTTATCAACTTAAAGGAATTGGAACCTGAGCACTCTCTTAGCTCTTGGATACGTGAAGTTTTTTTATAATTTAAATCTTCTTGTGCACAATTACCATGTATACAAAGTCAACAAGGTCCAAAAGCAATAAATGGTTCTAAACAATGGACTTGGACCATACAACAAAATAAGTTTCTCTGCATAGTACCATCTTAAGCATCAGCAGAAGCTATAATGCCATCTTAGGCATTAGCAGAAGCTACAGTGCCATCTTAAGCATCAACAGAAGCTACAGTGTGGAAAATTCAAATGTTTATCCGTAAATTAGTAAACTATGGATGAGCAAAGATCAACAAACATAATTTAAATTCATAGTTTGGTAACCTATGAAATTTAAGTTATATTTAACCACCAGAAGTGGTTAAGTCATCCGCAGATGATTTATGAAATCCGTAGATAATCTACGGAAGAACTTAGAACTGCAGAGAAAAATTGTTGAGGGTCCCACTTCATTAAATAAATAAAATTAATGTGTCTGAGAGTGTATAAATGATGTTCTTTGACTTCAAAATTCATTATTCGCTTTTTCAGTTCACTTTTTCAGACATAGAAAAACACGCACTCAACAAACTTTTCCCCCTTCTATAACATTCTTATATTACCAAATCAAAATATCAAACAAACATATATATCTGCTCTCAGATCATTGTGTTTAAGATGGACAATCGATTTACGAGAGAGCACAATGTGTGTGATTTCTTAAACCCTGACGACGTTTTTCAGAACGGTTTCAAGACATTATCCAATATCTTAGAAGATCCAGGCTGTTCTATGCCTTATCAGCAGAGCCTGTGATTCATCAATCACACATTACTATTTTGAGGAACTCCTCACAAATAGAAGAAGATGTCAAGTTATTGTGGCTGATGTGAAGAATCAAAGACGGGGTGTGGATGAACAGACAATAAGAAGGGTTCTTGAGTTAGGAGATGTAGAAGTTGGTCATCCTCATGTGTTCGAAAATGAATACATAGAGAAAATTTTCATTATGTATTGAAAATCTGTCGTACTTATCTTAAGTGCATCTCAAATAGGAAATCTGGACTTGATAGATTTTCAATACATAACATGTTCCATCATTCTTCTCAGTTCCACAGGTTTCTTTAGTTGGTTTGATTCAAGAGCACCTATCTTCATCTTCAGCTGATCAATCTCTTCTTCTTTTCTTCTCAACAGAGCTGATTGATCATAGAGAGAGTCATTCATTTGATCAATTTTTCACACTTAGTTTCTCATTTTCATTTTTCTCTTTCTTTACAGATTCTTTGATCATAGAATTTGTAGAAGAAGGGCATTAGTGACTTCATTATTACACAGGGCATCTTCTCTTAAGCTTTTGATCCTTGAGTCTAGCTGTATCAACACTTCATCCTTTCCTGCTGTTATCCCTTTCAGCTCCTTAATCCTTTGTGTTCTAATGTTAGACTTCACTACAAGCTTGTTATACTCAGCCACAAGATAACTTTTGCTTAATGGGATGTCATTATCACTTAGATCATCTTCATTGTAAGCAATAACTTTCTCATATTTTCTTCTTCTTTCTTTTCTTCTTGATTGCTAGCAATCTCATCTTTATGTTCTTCAGTATGAGCAGCCACACTTACTGAGCTTGAGTATTCATCTTTTGATTGATCATGCTTATCATGATGCGGTTGTGCTTCTAAGTTCATGTTGTGCACTAAAGGCTCTGTTTGATTGGATGCAACTTGTTTTTCATAGCTGGGGAGTGACAATGGGATAGTTGGCTGCAAGGACAATTACAAGGCTCATGAGCTTTAAGGAAGAAATGTTGCTGAACTGAGAAGAATGATGGAACATGTTATGTTAGTTGGGCTTGACACTGGAGTAAGGTTCAGAAGTGAAGCTCCAAATATATCCTATGAGCATGAAAGCAAACTTTCTGCTAATCCTGTTGTTGATACCAAAGGTGAGCACAAAGACAAAGAAAAGCTAACAAGAGAGCCAAGGGTAGTCATTCCTGGCAAAGTGTGGCCATTAGGAACAATTGTTAGCGAAATCACCGAAGAGAAATCAACCTTGTGCAATTATCAAAACAACCTCCGGAAGAATTCAGTATTTCCATGATACAAAAGCATTGGTGAGGCTTCATGACAGAGACATCAAGGATCTGGAAAGTCTAATAATGTCTAACTATCCAATATACTCAAGGGGAAGAGATTTCTCTGTGTTGGTAGGAAAATTGAAGACAAAATTCACATATGATGTGCTCAAGGAAGCTAAAAGAAATGATGATGATCATAGAAAGAGAATACAAAGAATCAAAAGAACAACAAAGCCCTCTTCACTTGTTGATGAGGAAATATTGAAAAGAGTGGTATACAACCATGGAAATTCAGCATCTATCAAGAGCTTCAATTGAAATCAATACACATCTCCCATAACAGAGTGGGGTTATGTAGAGAAAACAAAAGAGCTGGTACTACTAAGGAATGCTGAAGGAAAGAAGGCTGAGAAGATTTGAATCTCTGACCCAATAGAGATCAAATTACTTCACCCAAGCTATACTTCATATCTTCATGAAAAATTCTTTCCAAAGCTAACTGATGAAAAGGCTCAAAATGGCTTATGTCTGTATGTGCACATGATTCAAGTTGTGGATAAGCTGTATGCCAAAGCATACAAGAGAAGAAGGTATAATGTTGGGATGCTGAAGGGAGCCAACATTAGAGATATATCAAAACTGAAAATCTCAGAAGAAGATGAGCTAGAAATTGTTAATAATCAATGTGTTGTGGAAACCCTCACCACAGAAGAAGATGTATTGGGACTGACTTTTGAGACACTCCAAAGAATATGCAGCATAGAGATAAAGTACAAATATGATGATCAATAGGATGCAGTGTCATATTTTAACAAGAAAATGGTTTCAATATTGAAGGAGCTTTCTATTTTGAAGAAATGATTACAAGTAGCTATGCCTAAGGGGGAGTATAGTTAGGTCTACGATGAGTAGATCTAGTCCATTTTGTATAGGCTTAGTACTTGAATTAATATCTATATTGAATGGTTGTAATTCATTATTGTGTATGCATTAAATGTATTGGTTAACCCAAATATATGTGTGTTGAGTTATGTATGTCTGCACGTAGAAACATTATACTTTGTCAATTTCTGAAAGTGACTATGTTTAAGAAACATCTACGGATGAAATTTTTTTCTTCCGTAGATATGTTTCTTACAATTAACAAACATCCTAAGATTATCAGTTGATTCCCTATCAACTGGAGTGAAGTAAAAAATCTAAGTGAAGATTCCCGCGGAAGAACCAGTTTGCTTCAGAAGAACAATATTCCTGCGAATAACAATTGTTGCGGAAGAACAATTACCTTCGGAAGAACAATATTCCTTTCGCAGAACAATTGTTGCAGAAGAACAATCATCTACGGAAGACAATACTCCTACGGAGTCCAAACACTTGTATTCAAACAATCCAAGTGTTACAATTCAACAAGTCAACAAGTTAGTTATGCGAATCCCAAGAAATCCGAAGATTCCTTAACGGAAACAATTCAAATCCCAAGAGATCCGGTGTTTCCTTAATAGAAACATCAATGTCTATATATTTGGATCCAATGTTTTGAATCAAGTGATGGCTACGGTGGCAATACAACAATTTCTCAACAAAGAAACATCACATCAAATCACACAACCCAACCCTAGCGCCTGTCATATCATAAAACACAAAATTCAATAGCATTCGTTCATTGTTTATTTGTAATCATTAACCCATTTTAATGAAATACTTTTGAATCGAATTTAACATTTGTTCATTCATTAATTGTGTTCTCGAATCATTATTGATATTGAATTACTATACAAACAATTAAACCAAGCCAACATTGATTCCGCAAATGTTAACGTGGTCTCAACCAACACTGATAATTTCTAATTACAATCCTTAGATTCACAGGAAGGCATTGAGCAGAAATGGTGGTTAATAAAGAACTCGGGACCCCTCATCCGGAGGCCAGGTATGATAATGCTAACTTGAGAGCCTCAACGACGGAGGCTGTTATTGAGGAGGTGCATCAAGTCATACATACGATGTTGCTGTCTGTGGTGAAAGAGGTTATAAAGGCGGTGCAGATAGGAGAAAGAGGGAGAGGAATAGGTCCTTGGGAGGACGGGATCGACCGATGACTGGGTCGGTTTTCTTCAAGGATGAAGAGCCTACGCTGGAGGCGGCACAAGGTTGTAAGTACGAGGCATTTCAAAGGTTCAAGCCCCCTACCTTTGATAGTAATGGCATTGATATTGTTGCTCATTAGTGGGTGAGAGAGATGGAAGCAGTACTTGACATCAGCGAGTGCCGAGAGGACCAGAAGGTGAAGCTTCCCGCCCACTCGTTTGTCAACTTAGCTTTGTGCTGCTGTGATAGTATAGAACAAGTCGTGGGTAGTCAGACAATAGGAAGGATGAGGTGGGCAGAGTAGATGAAATTGGTGATTTAGGAGTTCCGTCCTTATAGAGAGATGGATAAGGTGGAGAGGGAGTTCCTGCAACTGGAGGCAGGAACCATGACACATCAGCAATACACCACGACATTCAATGAGATGGCACGGCTCGTGGCGGATCAAGTGTCGCCTTTGTCACAAAAGGTCAAGAGATACATCCAAGGGTTGCCGGCGGATATCCATAAGCACATGATCACTGCCCGGCCGAGCATATTTTGGTCGGTTGTTGACTTGTAGGGTAGGTTGTATAATGAACAGACTATGGTGGTGGATGAAGCAAACAAGAAGAGTGGTGGTGACCGGAATTGGAATGGGAAGTCGGTTGGATGTTGCGGGGCCACTCGAAGAAACAAAGGTGCATGGGTGGATGGCCGACATGTTGTTCGATCTTGTGCGAGGATGAAGAGATGCGGCAAGTGTGGAAAGGAGCACACCGGAGATTGTAGATAGGGATTTAACGTGTGCTTCAAGTGTGGGAAGCCTGGCCATATGCCAAGACAATGGAAGGCAGGGAGGTGTTTTAACTATGGCTGGGAAGGCCAGATGAGCGGGGACTGGAAGAAGACAATGGTTGAAGGTTTGGGAGTGAAAAAGGCTGGGGAAGGGCAGAGCGTGAGCGCCAGAGCGTTCACGATGACACACAAGGAGGCTAGGACGGACCCTGATGTTGTGTGAGGTATGTTCCTAGTAAACCAAACTCTAGCTTTTGTGTTATTTGTTTCTGGTGCTAGTAAAAGTTTTATTTCTACTGCTTTTTGTGCTAAACTGTCCGTTAGTAGGAGGAGTACAGATAAGCCCTTCGATATAGAAACCACCATAGGTAATTCTACCAGGATTTTTGAGATGACAGAAGGTGGTGATGTAGAATTAGAAGGTCACAAGTTTCCTGTTTGACCATTTGTGATGACCTTAGGCATGCTCGATGTAGTCCTAGGAAAGGATTGGGTGGTAGAATACGAGGTGAAATTTGTGTGTCGCAAGAAGATGATTCAGTTGACAGCGCCTGACAGGAGTTCGGTGACGGTTTATGGTGATCAAGTCATGACGATCGCAAAAGTGATTTCGATGGCGGTGGCGGGAAGGTGAATGAGGCGTGGATGTAGTGCCTACTTGTCCTACCTAAAGGATGTGGATACGCCAATACCACAACTGTCCGATGCACCAGTTGTGTGTGACTTTTCAGACATATTTCCCGAAGACTTACCAGGAGTGCCACTGGAACGCAAGATCAAGTTCCAGATTGACTTGATACCGGGTGCCCAACTAGTAGCTAAAGCACCATATCGGTTGGCTCCGATCAAGCTGAAGGAACTCATGGAGCAATTATAGAAGTTGCTTGATAAGGGGTTCATTAGACCGAGTATCTGTCTTTGGGATGCTCCGGTCTTATTCGTGAAGAAGAAGGATGGTAGTACGAGGATGTGTATTGACTATGGGGAGTTGAACAAGTTGACGGTGAAGAATCAGTATCCATTGCCAAGGATCGATGACATGTTTGATCAGCTCCAAGGTGCCAGTTGGTTCTCGAGGATAGACATTCGATCTGGTTACCATCAGTTGAGGGTGAAGGAGCAAGATATTCCTAAAACAGCTTTTCGCACACGTTATCGACACTACGAGTTTCTCTTTATGTCTTTTGGATTAGCCAATGCGTCAGCTGCTTTTATGGAATTGATGAATGGAGTGTGTTGGCCGATGTTGGATAAATTAGTGATTATGCTCGTTGATGATATCTTAATTTATTTGAAGAGAGAGGAGGAGCATGCCGATCATATTCTAGGTGTGTTGGAGACATTGACAAAGGAGAAGTTGTGTGCTAAATTACCAAGTGCGCGTTCTGGTTGTGCGAATTTCAGTTTTTGGGGCATGTGGTGAATCCTGAGGGGATTATGGTGGACCCGACAAAGGTGGAGGTGGTGATGCAATGGAAGTCACCAAAGGTGCCATCCGAGATTCACAGTTTCTTGGGTTTGACGGGCTATTACAGAAGATTCATTCAAGACTTCCCTAAGATAGCTTCCATGTTGACTAAGCTGACCTGTAAGGATGTAATGTTTGTATGGAGTCAAAATGAAGAGAAGGCGTTAGATAAATTAAAGGCGAGGTTGACTCAAGCTCCTGTCTTGTCGTTACCCGATGGAAGCGAAGATTTGGTGGTTTATTAGGATGCTTCTTACTTAGGTTAAGATATGTCTTGATGCAACAAGGAAAGGTTATAGCCTACGCATCTCAACAATTGAAAAATTCATGAGGTTAATTATCCTACTCATCACTTGGAGCTAGCAGTTGTGGTCTTCGCGTTAATGAGACGGAGGCACTACCTGTATAGGACGAAGTGCACCATATCCACTGACCACAAGAGCTTGAAGTACTTCTTTGTGTAGAAGGAATTGAACATGAGGCATGGGAGATGGTTAGAGCTCATAAAGGATTATGATTGTGAGATCAGTAACCATCCGGCCAAGGCCAACATGGTGGAAGATGCCCTTAGCCGAAAGGAGAGACCTGAGCCGATTCGGGTGAAGGTGTACCAGTTGATTATGACCTATGATTTGATGAGCGAGGTCAAGGAGTTTCAATATGAGGCATCGAAAGACGATTATCTTAACTTCAGAAGGATGATAGGTGTAGTCGCGGAGCTGGGTGAAAACACACTCGGTGTTAGAACCTGATTTGGACGGATGTGGAATCCTTGTGATGGTGATTTACGTGGGAGGATGATGGAAAAAGCTCGTAAGACACGATACTCCATTCATCCTAGTGCTACAAAGATGTATCAAGATATGAAGAAAGATTATTGGTGGCCGGGTGTGAAAATGATGTGACGGAGTATGTGAGTAAGTGCCTTACTTGTTTACAACTGAAGGCCGAGCACCAGAATACGTATGGGAATATACAACCATTGGATATAACGGAGTGGAAGTGGGAGCATATCACCATGGACTTCATTACGAAGCTACCGCGTACCGCCTAAGCATATGATGTGATATGGGTGATAATTGATCGTTTCACAAAGAGTGCTAACTTCCTATCGATCCACGAGACATATTCATCCGTGAGGTTAGCGGATATGTTCATTAATGAGATTGTATCTTGTGATGGTGTGCTAGTGTCTATTGTATATGATAATGACACCCGGTTTACATCTAAATTTTGGAAGAAATTCCATGATCAAATGGGGACAAGGTTACATATTAGCACGGCTTATCATCCTCAAACGGATGGTTAGTCAGAAAGGACGATTCAGACGCTGGATGATATGTTTTGGGCATGCGTCATTGATTTCGGCGGAAGTTGGGATGACCACTTACCATTAGCTGAGTTCTCATATAATAATAGCTATCATGCGAGCATTGGTATGCCCTTTATGAGATGCTATACGGTAGGAGATGTAGAATGCCTGTGTGTTGTGGTGATAGTGGTTGGAAAGAGTTGGGGAGTATTGAAGTGATTTAAGCTATGACTGAAAAGCCACGAATAGGCAGAAGTCATATGCCGACAAGAGACAGAGACCGATTAAGTTCCAAGTGGGTGGTAGAGTTGTGTTGAAAGTCTCACATTGGAAAGGTATCATATGGTTTAGAAAGTGGGGCAAGTTGAGTCCAAGATACATAGGGCCTTTCCGAATCATTGCTCGAGTAGGAGAGGTGGCCTATAGATTGGAGCTACTAGATGAATTAAGTGGAATCCACCCGACTTTCCATGTATCTCATCAGAGAAAGTGTTTAGCAGACGAGGATATGGTTGTACTGCTAGAAGATATCAAAGTAGATGAACGGCTTAACTATTTGGAGCAACTAGTGGGCGATCATTGATTGTAAGGAGAAGAGGTTAAGGAATAAGGTAGTTCCTTTTGTGCATGTACAGTGGAATCACAGAAAGGGACCCGAGTCGACGTGGGAGACTAAAGAGGAGATAAGGCAGCATTACCCAAGTTTGTTCGAGGAATAATAGCTTTCGGGGACGAAAACTATATAAGGCCGGTGCACTTGTAACACACGGTTATTTTTAAAGTTATGAAAGAAAGAATAAAACTGAAGAAAAAGAAAGAAATGAAATTTAACCAGCGCCAAGGGTTAAAAGTGTCAAAAGGACAAATCTTTGGTGAATAAAGCAACAAGGCCGCCTATGTTGCTTACTCATATGACTCAATCGGATATTGTAGAGAGAGAAAGTAAATAAGGTAATAAACTCTCTGATATATGAAGAAGAAAAAGAAGAGATCGAATTCAAGGTAAGAATTCATGGTGGTGAGTGTGCTTAACCGGCTTTGCCTCAGTTGTATGCTTATATATGTGTTATGTGTTCGAGTGTGTATATATTTGTGTGTGTTTATGATTATGATGATGTTATGGATGTGTTACTATGGCTTAGAATGTATGAATTAAGCTTAGAACATGTTAGAAGATGATTGGGGGCTGAATTTAGTTGTTGAAGTGTGACTTAGATTGCCCATGCGCCTAAACAGTGGCCCATGTGACCAACGGTTAAAACTGCCTAAGTGTTCCCATGCGCCGAGAATTGATTAAGTGCTGGCCATGCTCCCTAATAGTGCCCATGCACCAAAAAGTTCCCCATGCGCCTAAGTGTTCCCCATGCGCCTAAGTGTTCCCCATGCGCCTGCATAGTGGCCTTGCGCCTAAGACTTAGATTATTTTATTGATTTTTTTGGAAAAGTGAAATGTAGGCTTTGACTTGGGATGTTCCTGGGGAAGAAGTAAGTGACTTTGATGATATATGGGGTGTGCTATTCCATGTATGATGATTGTAATGTTAGGATGGTGCCTTGTATGGTGACGTGTTGTATGATTATGTTTATGTTCCTTGTTATGAATCTTTATTTTCTATGGCTTTACATTGAATGTTTATGAATGAAATTAGAAGTATTATGTAACGTAAAATGGAAGATAATGAAAAGAGGAACATAATGAAAGAATGCATGCATTGATAATGAATGAAAGTAAGAAAGCCTTGCAACCAAAGTACGGAGGTTCACACCCAATAGAAGGTGTTAGCTCAACTGTGTGCCAGTTGGCTACCTCGGAATGATGTACAAAGGGGTCTAATCTCTGCGATTGACCATATGTATGGGATCGTTGCCGCTTGCCCAATGTACTAGAGACTACTTTGTGCATAATGTTCGAGGTCTATGATAGACCTCAGGCCCAGTAACTAGTTTAGTGCACATTGTTCGGGGTATAGCATATGGCATTGGTACGGAATGAGAGAGAAAAGATAGTGATGAGTGTACTTGCCCTAGGTACCGGAGTCAGCTTCGTGCATAATGTTCGAGATCTACGATAGACCTCAGTCCCAGTAACCAGCTTGGTGCACAATGTTCGTGGTCTTGCACATATCATTAGAAGTAACGAAAGTGAATGAAAATGATGTACTATGAATGAAAGAAAGTTAACGAATGAATGATGAAGATCATAATGATATTATCTATATGTACATATGATGCTTGATCGCGTAAGAATGTAAAGAATGGTTTTAAACGGAAGTAAAGTATATTTTATATTAAAACTTGAACTCACTCAGCAACGCTGACTTTTATGTGTTTCCAGTTGGTAGGTGATGGTTGCTGAGGATGGCACAGGGTGGCTACTTGGCTCATTTTGGATGGCATCCGTTTTGTATAATATTTTGTAATGTAATGCAACAAGTTATTTTGTAATCCGTCAACGTTGTATTATTTTGCAAAAGCAATTATAATGAAATGAAATAGTTGTCAAAATGTCTCCGCTGCAATATTTTATTAAAGTTAATTTAAATAAATGTTTTATGTTGGTTGATTGACCAGCTGTGAGCGTCCCAAGAACGGGGCCTTATAGATGAACATCTTTACAAGGCTATGATTAGGTCTGTTATGTGCCTCACAACTAGCAGGCTTGATATCATGTTTGCTACATGTATTTGTGCAAGATATCAAGCAACCCTAAGATGTCACACCTATTCACTGTCAAGAGAATTTTAACACATCTCAAAGGTGCCTTGACACTTGGCATTTGGTATCCAAATAATTCTGACATCAATCTATATGCATATACAGATAGTGACTATCATTGCTGCAACATGACTACAAAGTCTACATTAGGGGATATGAGTTCCTTAGTGGAAAGGTAGTCTCATGGCAATGCAAGAAGCCATCATGTGTCTCTACATCAACTACTAAAGCTGAATACATTGCTACTGCAAGTTGTTATCATCAAGTGCTTTGGATTTAGAATCAAATGCTAGATTATGGATTCAATTTCAAGGAGACTCCTATCTTTATCACAAAGAATCCTGTATAGCACTCAAAGACAAAACACATCAATTTTAGGTATCATTTGATTAGAGATAACTTTGAGAAGAGATTAATCAAACTATTCGAAGTTAACTCAAATGAACAATATGCTGATCTATTTACTAGAACTTTTAATGAACAGAAATTTAAATATATTGTTTCAGCTATTGGGATGATTCACTTTGACTAGATTTTCTTAAAACTTAATCATATTCTTTCTAAAAATTTTGTGTCCTAAGTTGTCTATTTTATCACCTCCATAAGCCCTTGTTTACTCCAGAAGGAATATGTCTTTAGAAGACATTCCTTATATTTTGGAAAATTTTGTTCTTTTATCCTTGGGAAGATATGTATTAATCTTTGGAAGAAATTTAAGTATTCAAAACAATCAACTAGTTAAGAAAAATTTGCCCTCAGAAAAAACTTTCAAAATATTTTCCGAAGCTTAACTTACTCTTAATACTTGTATGTTCTAACGAACAAATTTTCTTCTGAAAGCAATTAACTCTTAGTTGTTTTATTAAAATTTCCATGTATAAATCTCTTCCGAAGCTAAAATTTCCTAAAACTCTTTGGAATATCTTCCGAAGCCATTTTGGCTTCGGAAGCTTTTCATCAAAACTTCCAAACTAAAATTACCTTTGAAAGATTTTATACTTCCAAGAAAACTAAATTTTGGGCAAAAGAAATTTGCTTTTTCAGATGTGGAACTAATATCCGGATTTCAAAGTTTACCCTCTTTCATTAACATTTTTCGAGATCCATTTCCTATATATACCTAACGGTTCCGCTCTCTTCCTCTCTCTTCTTCCTTTGTACCTTTGTAAAACCTAAATTCATCTAGAAACCACCTTTGTCTTTATTTTCTTCACCCTATAGCTTTCTCAAATGGCCAATCTAAACCGTAGAAACGACCCTGATTTCTCCATGCAGGTTTACAGGAAACATAATTAGGTTGCTCTCTTGAACTTTGAGAAAGATCATAGTTTCTCAGAGGTTTTCCATTTTCTTGCTACATCAAACTACCTCACCTCTCTAACCATTGATCCTACTCTCAATGAGGATCATCTGCTTTAGTTCTAGAAGACCTGTCAAGAGGTCATCCTGGATGTAAGGCACTGTCTACTATAGTGCAGGGGAGAATAATCTTCATCACTCCAACCATCATCAACAATCATCTTCAGCTACATGATGAGGTAGGTGAATTTTTTTCCAAGGAAGCTGTCAACCACTCCTTTCAGTAGACGAGCTATAAAAGAGATTTCTCAATAAAGACCTTCGAGAAAGGGAAGGTCTCATCCCAGTGGAAGTACATACTACATGTGGTCTTTCATAGGTTGTCTAACAAGGATAGGGGTGGGACTAGATTCCTGTTGATCTCTCCTTCATAGTGCATGGAATGGTTCAGGGGATCAAGTTCAGGTACTCTCAATTGGTTTATACAAATTACATGCAAACTTTTACTACATAGAGTATGTACATGTTTCCAATTATGTTCAATACATTCTTAACTGTGAATTGGGCTCACAGTTGATGGAAAAAGGTAATACTCTTAAATTGGGTCAGATGAAGCCCATCATCTTTAAAATTATGATGAATCAAACTATTGGCTTCTCTAGGGAAGAAACAACTCTTGTCCCCAAAATTCTAAGCTCATCACTACCTATACAAGAGGAAGTGGATACTGGAGCTCCTACTTCTCTAGAGGAGCAAAGCACTCCTATCACATAAAGAATTAGTGTTGAGGTTCCTCATGCTCAGCCTGATGAGCTCATTAGCCCATTAGCCTTAAGCTTTTACTCTGAGTCTCAACACACAAGTGAACAACTTTAGGGGAAAACTCCCATCCTAGCCTCTAGATCTCAATCAACCAATTCCTAACCTTGATTTCTATGATGATGAAAACAAGGGATTCAGTGAGTACCATGAGTCTTTTTTCTGGTCCCCTACCCAAAGAGAGATGATGCTCCTGCCTCTCCTGTGTCTAGCTCACATCATCCACCTAGCACTGAGGTGGATATATTTAAACCTATTTAGGAGGCCCATATTGAAGAGGCTCCCACATCTACAAGTGATTACATCATTAAGACCTCAACCATGGCAACTTAGCTCATTGACACATCATTTGAAGTTGTCATTGAACAAGGAAAATCTAGCCACCAAGATCTTGATACTGGTGATGAGAGTGAGGACATTGGTCCAACTCTCTCATCCCCCAATGATTCTTCTCATGAAGATGAGGGGAATTTGCGACTAAAGGTGTAATAACTATCAAAAAATTGCACCTACCTAGTCTATAAGTTTAGTCACTCGAAATCTCAGGTGACTACCTTACAAATAGGGTCAATGATCAATAACTTGAGATATCTAATCTCAGGGAGCAACTAGCTGAGAGACCTTTATGGAGAGCTCTTCGAGGAACACAAGAACATGTGGATGTGATTGACCTAATTCTTACTCACCTATGCAAGAGGGTGATGCTACAAAAAGTGGAGAAGTCATAGTAATGACATAACCTATGAGTTCTTCATAGACTTTGGACATTGAGGACTTACCATCCTCACTTGCACTTGTCCCTACTTAGAAACTTCCTCAAGTTCACATTGATGTGGACTCTCTAGACTCTCTCATTTAGAGTCCATTTGAGAAAGTTATTCCAAGGGATATGTCATCCACAACCCAAAGAACCTCAAACTAATAAATAGGTGGAGGTAGGATGCTGACAGAAGAGCCCTCGTTATTCAAAGAGTTCATGGGCAACAAGAGGTTTTCAAATTTCGGACTTTGAACAACTATGAACGTCATGAACTGGTCAACATGCCACTGGTCGGTCCAAACCAATCTAGACAAGCTGGTAGGTTAGCTTAATTGATTCAAGATAAAACTTCTCAAGTGTTCTGCCAAAGAATGAGACAAACACAATTAGGTAATGTCATTCGGCAACTGGATGTTGAGGCAGACCCTGAGATTAGCTTTAAAGGGAAAACTTTGATAAAAGGCCCAGTGGTAGAGCCTGATAGTCCTATCACACCTACAACTACTTCAATAATTCATTTCCTTAGTGACACACCTATGGATGAAGGTGTATCACAACCTCTCTCTAGCCAGAGCATGGATCCTACTCCAAGCAATGAAGGCTAAAGCTCTCCCCACCCTGAGTCACAAAGATCCGTAGTTGACAAAGGGAAAAAGAAAATGACTCTTGAGGAGATTGAGAAGGAGGAGAGAAAGAGGAAGATAAAGCTAAGGGGAGATCGTTACATTAGGTAATCAGGATACATGCAAGCTGTAATTAGGGCTGCCCCAAACCAGATACTCAAAGTAAAGAGTTAAGTGTAGTTGGATTACTAACATACAGACCAAACCCTATGACATTGATCAAATCATCACCCTCTATTAGAGGAACTCAATAAATTATAGACATGGAAATGTGTAGAGTGAGGAAGGAAGCATAAAATGCAAGATTGCACCTGTAGATTAAGGAAGAAAAGAGATAAAATAGACTCTACAAACATGTTCCTACTCTCTCTCCAATTCAAAAAAGCATTATGCAAGAGCCTGTGGCTACACAGGAACCTCATGTAGATAGAGAAACAGGTACGCAAAAATATGATCAACTACCTAATTAGATACATTGAGTTTGAGTATCTCAAATAGAATGAACTTCAAGTATTCAAAAAACAAAGGCTACAAAGAGGAAGATAAGGGAAATACAGCCAAAGCAAGTGCCACAATCCAAAAAAGACAAAAGAAGTCTGCTGATAGGTAGAGGAAGATAAGCTTCTTGAAGTTGTATGGATTCTCTAAAAGGATACTTGGCCCTATGTCTCTATTCACCATGGATGAGCACATAAAGATAATTAGCAGAAGATTGAAAGAGGAGAGCTCATTGATTTAAACTCCCCACCAAGTCAACTCCCTCTTCTTCTTAAACTGTGAGGGAGTTAGACCTAACTGACAAGACTGGATAACAAGGTGTTGCAGGCCAGTCTTCTCAGTTGAAAAGTTCTATGATGAGGAAAAGGATGGCCTATAAACCCGAGTCAAAGAAGAAGAAGAAGAAGATAGGGGCATCCACCTCCAAACCTCAGGATGTGTTAGAACATACTGAGGAAGTGCCACAAGAGGATGCTCAAAAAAACTCCAATTGAAATAGTTCCTCTTGCATCAGGAAGCCATCTTGTCCTGGACTTACTCCACTTATCTAAAAAGATGGCATGTAATCAGAGATCAAGGTGTTAAAAGCGTCTACATATTGTAGTACATGTTTAATCTACCTCTGCATGATCTTTCTGAGATAAGATAATATGAGAGTTTGAGTGATCCTAACCATCTAATGATGAAGAGTATGGTCATCATCATAATAAGGACTGTCAAAATCTAATATTTTCACATGCTTGTGTAGCATTAGCCTAGGGGGAGTCTATAAAGTTTATGTAAAGGTTGATGCACCTAAAACATCTAAAGTCTTCCTGCATGCATAAATTGTAGTACAAAAGTATAGATACTTCGGAAGTCATACACCATGCAGTAGAATTTTGAAGTCTTACACCATGCACTAGAACATACTCTAAGTGTAAAAACTACCGAAACCAAAACTAACATCTTCCGAAGCTTCAAAGACAAAATCTTCTCAAGACAAGAAGTGAAGACAGATTATCTTCCAAATACTTTTGAATACATTCTTTATCTGATGTAATTTACCATAACATTGGACTACTTTCCACTGCAACTCTGATGACTCACTGTTAGGACCGTTTAGGTACTAAGTACTAACTGATTTACGTGTATACAAAACCTAATAGTGCGGAATCCTATTTGATTGGTGATCCAATCAGTTAGAACGCTAGTATAATTGAACTAAGAATGAATCAAAACGCTAAGGACGATGGTTAGATGATTAACTGCGATCTATAAACTTGGAACAGGTGTTCTTGAGTCTCTGGACGGCTAGGTGACTGGGTTTTAGTAAGAGTGATATTCTTACTGAGAATCGAATATGATAATCAAGTCAACGATTGAGTGGCGGAAACAAACAATCGAAGAACAATCAAGCAAGAAAATTACTCATAAATTCTGTTTATATTGATATATGAATGTTGACAATTTACAGAGAAACAAAATCCTCTATCTGCCAATCGTCACCTCAGTACGAGGTAAACTATTCTATTTATAGACAAGGCAAGATGCCTTTACAAAATGACTAAACTACCCCTGACCTATTACATCAGAAACTAGTCTAAGTCTTGATCTGCATCTCTGCTTGTTCATCCGCATTGACAAATGCGGATGAGATAATCCTGATCCGCATTTCCACTTGATCATCAGCATTAGTAAGTTGGTCATCCGCATTGGATAATACGGATGAACAAATACTTGTTCACATTTGGTTGGTCATCCGTATTTGTCAATGCGGATTATCAAAGTGTTGTCCGCATCTTCTTTTGTTCTTCAGCACTAGTCAATGCGGAAGAAAAACTTGTTCAGCATAAGTATTGTGTCTTCCACATTAGTTAATGCGGAAGAGTAAACACTTGTCCGCATCAGATTTTTGTCTTCCGTATTGACTAATGCGGAAGATAACACTTGTTATTTTTTCTTGCATATCTTCATCCGCATTGCATCTTGGATTTGTGGGATTCCAGCTGAACAATCATCAATTCACCCATTAAGTTGGCATGTATGATCCTTTCAGGGTGCAACAATACTCCCCCTAAGGATTATACAGCCTAGTTTTCCTCAATGTTTAGGAGGTGATTGATGTTGTGAAGATTCAGCTGGGTCTTGAGGAGGTAGTATGAATGCTGCTTTGGTGGGATCCAGAATAGCCTGGATCATGTTTGTAAAATCTGTTGCTTCGGACATCCTGTCTCTACTCAGCACATGTATTTTCATTCTTCTCATGTTGTAGATGGCTTCCATTAGTAACTTTTTCAGAGAAATTGGTTCCCATATGGAGATTGTTGAAAGACCATCTCTATGAATCAATAAACTCCCTCCCACATCCACTTCAAGCTGAACAATGTTTCCAAGTTCCAGAGGTGTTTTCTTCTTCTTTCTTTGGTCTCTTTTAATATTTATTTTGTCATAGGCTAGTTTCAACAACTTGATGCATTTCAAAAAGAAGTGCATGTATTGTTCACCCAATTTGTTGTTTAATTCCCTGAAGTGCCTGGTATAAATGTAGTGGATGTATGATTCATCAAGTAGTCTTACTTCATATCGACTGAAAAAGTCTAATGTCAGCTCCTTCTTTTCCTCCCCACTTCCTTTCTATCACCAGCTCATATGTTTTCTCATCATAGTACACATTTGAGATAGGAATGGAAGAGTGAGTACAAGACACGACTTTCCTCTTTAAAGACTCAGTTGGCTTTACCTTCAACTCAGAGAATACTATTTCTTCTGCTTCCACCTTTTTCTTCTTTTCCAGGGGATTGACAAATGTTTTATCTTTTCTTAAGCAAATTGTCTTTAATGAATTGAACTTGTTTGTCCTTATAAACATCTTAAGTATATTCTCATATTTATATCCCCTGAACATAGCTGCATGATTGATCGGTTCAAGTTGAGCTAGTTCCTTCAAATCATGAATCTCAACGGCATTTACCAGAGCTGAGTACTTTATGAAAAATTGTACTAGCCCTGAGATTCTCTTCACCATGAACATGTTCCAGGTGCTATCATACTTCCATGCTATTATCTTCTGATCTATCTTCCCTTTGGGAGTAGATACCCCTCTGATCAGTTCAGCAGTGGTACGTCCTTCCTGCAGCTTCAACTGAGATGGTTCTGCAAACCATTCAGGATATTTGTGGAGTACCGGGGAAAGTAGTTCTTGATCTTTTATGTTTAGCAGCATGTCTTTAGCTGACATTCTGTTTCTGGGTTTGGTCTTTGTCAATTCTTCTTCCAGTTTCTTTTGTTTACTTTCTTTTCATTGATCAATTGAAGTGCGGCATCCCTTAATGAATTTGTATTCATGTTGACAATCTTTCTTTTTGTGAATCCCTGACTTGAAAGATATTCCTTCATTTCCTTATCAGACATGTTATAAAGATCACGAAATAACGATTCATGAGATGAGGTTGATTTCTTCATTTGTGAAAGCTTTTGTGGAGGACCCATTCTTGGTAGTGGAACTTCATACCTTGTGGGTTTCTTAAAGGATGAGTCTTTGTGCTTTGGAGTGTCCTTTGTCATTTTCTTCTCATAGTCAGTGTCTATTGTTGGATCAACCAACAACTTCACTTTCTCTTCCTCCTCTTTCATTTTCTCATAAGTCATTGTAAACACTTCATCAGGATCATAGCGTTCATTGATCAAGAACATGGCTTTAATCATCAAGTCATCAGTTTGAGCTTTGGTTACCATGTCTTCTACTGACTGTTCTTCTTTAAGAGGATTGTCCATGAGAACATCCTTTAACACTTCATCTTCATCAGCTATTTCTCCATCTTCTAAATCAATTGCTCTGGCCAACTGTTTTAACTGAGCTTCTACCTGTTCATGTTCTTCCAAAAATTCAGCAATTGCTGCTAAAGTCCCTAGGTCATCTTTTTGTTTCTTTGACGGTTCTTCTTTAGTTATTGGTCTTTTTCCTTTAGCCTGTTCTGCCCAATACTTCCTCTTTCGTGAGTAAGTTTGAAGTTGAGGGCTAGAGGTTTGAGTTTGTTCTTCTGGTTCAGGGACCTTTTCAGGTGTGCTTGGTTCTTAATCCTTCATTTCACTATGTTCAGGTACAGTTTATTCTTTCCTTTCTTGTTCATATCTTTCTTTTAGTTCCTCTTTTTGTTCTTGTGTTAATGATATGGCAAAGACAATTTGCAGAGACAATTCCTCTTCCAATGGCACTGGTGATTTAGGAATGAATACAATAGGCTCTGCCTCAGTTCTTTGATTGTTTATGAACTCCCAAAAGTCATCATCAATGCTGAATTGTTCAGAAGCAAAACCATCCAACGCACTGAAGAGTTCTTCAAATTCACCCTTTTCTGAGTCTGAATGGCCAGTGTTTCCAGAATACACTACCATGTCTAAGCTCTGGTCTTTAATCTTAGTTTCACTTTCATCATTCACTTGTTCTTCATTCTCATCATCGTTCTTTTGTTTTTCTTTTTCATCATCATCCTTCACATTAGTTTTTTTAATCATCATTTCAAGCTTGGATATTCTTTTGTTCTTGCTCTCGATTTCCTTTTCTAGTTTTGAGATGATATCAGCTTGTTCCTCTATGATGTTTTCTTGTTCCTCCATGGCAATAGTTTGTATTTCAAGAGTGTCTATATGACCACTCACTTCTTCTCTTGAGTGTTTCAGTGCAGCTTTTAGATTTTCAATCTCTTTGGCTTGTTCCATTCTTTCAACTGGACGTTTTTCTTTAAGATCTTTCAATTCTCCTTCTTTCTCATGAAGTTCCAAAATTCTGTCATTTATAATTCGTGCTCTCCTGTTTAGTGTTCTTTCCATCCTTTCTACTTTGTGTAACAACTCAGTTATTAATTCATCTTTTTCATCAGGCGTATTGATGTTTGATTCAGCATAGCTCTCAGAAGGTGCGGCCTCAGAAGGTTCATTTACAGCTTTGGTTTGATCATGATGATCCTCCTTATCAGAAGATGATTTGGATGATTTAGATCCACTTGTTGATCCTTCTGGTTCAGCAGGGTGATCAATTGATGATCGTAATGGTCGGTACGGAGGAATAGGAGATTGGTGTGGTGATATAGGAGATTGATGATGTGGTGATGTAGGTGTAGGTTGAGTGATCATAGATGGTGATTGGTGTGGTGAAGGAAGTGATGATGGTTAAGGTAATGTTTGAAAAGATGGTTGAGTAGAAGGTTGTGGTATTGGTTGTGGTTGACCTGCTTGGAGTATTTGTTCAAACATTCAAGGAAGAAGGGGTGAAGGGGCACCATTGTAGAGGTTCCTTGGGTCGTTCTTCTTGATGTACTTATAGGATCTTGCATCATAATGAGGAATGTTAAGTACTAGTCCTTCATTAGCAATGTCATGAAATGTTTCATTGATTAGACATTGAATGAATCTGGGGTACATTAGAAATTTGTATCTCAACCCTTCTTGAATGTTGGAGATTAGGCCTTTGAATACATATGTTGACATGTTAAATCTTCTGTTGGTGCAGAGAGCACAAATTGCAGACGATGTGAGGACTGGAATGTCATTCCATCCTATTTTCCTTTTTGATAGACAATGTTGGAACATATGAATTAGGAATCTCCAGGGCAGATCCACTAATCCTTTGACTATCTGTTAGGCTTTATAGCTCCCTTCATAACCAATTTCAGAGAAAAATGTGGTTATCTCCTCATCATCCAATTCAAGAGGATCATCTGCATTGTCATTGAACTGAAGACATCTTCTACCTGATTCTTCTATGATCCTCAATGTGTGTTCAGTGTTGATCTTGCCAGTAAGAGTATTCACTCCATTTTCTTCAACCACTTCAGCTGATTCCCAGAAAGACCTGATGGGATTCTCATAGATGGTTGGTCTTACTGTTATAGCATATGCTACACTTGTGGTAGATAGGAATCTTATCATATCTCTGAGACCTTCTGCTTGAGGCACATCAGGGTTTAGATAACCACTGACGTTATGGAGCTTGCTCCATGTAAGGTTTTCCATGCAATTTGCACAAGATACATGTGTGTTAGTTCACAATTTTGACTTTAATTTTGCTTTGATTTGTTAATGTAACTTTGATTTGTGTCACACTTTTCTTTTTCACATTGCTCTGTTTTTCTCAGTAAACATGGTTGTCATGGTTTTCAATATTAGTTGAATTCCTATCAATTTACATGTTTATTGACATTGAAAATGTGTACTACATCACTTAATGATTTAGATTTTGGTGTTCTTCAATAGTTTTCTGGTTCATCGTTCGATTTAGGGTAACCGTTCGAGACCTAGGTTTTGGTTTCAAAATTTGTTGAAGATATACCTTATCTTTGAAACGACTGCTTTTCTGAATCGATGACAAGAATGTTAAAAGATGAAACACAACAAAATCTTTGAATGAATGTGATGATGATGATGAATGATGGTGGTGTACTGTAGTTTTACGCTCGTCTCACTATAAGTTCTCTCAAATATGAAAAGTATTAAATGACTTGTTCGAATTCCTTTAAATAGTCAAATAATACAATTTGAAAAAAATTTACAAGTTTACAAGCAGATACAATCAACACTGTAGCAAATGCTAAAGGTTAATTTGTTTGATTTTGGTGATCCGCATTTGTTAACTGTAGCATATGCGGAAGACGAACTTTTGACATTGACAGTCCGCATTTGACTACTTTTGGTCATCCGCATTTGTGGCTGTAGCTAATGCAGAAGACATAATTCTTGACTGACTATCCGCATTACTGTACTGTTACAAATGCGTTTTATTTTATTCCATCCGCATTTGGGCACTGTTGTAAATGCGGAAGTTAAACATGAAATTTTGGCTGTCCGCATTGTATACTATTGCAAATGCGGAAGTTAAACTTGAAATTTTGGTTGTCCGCATTGTATACTGTTGCAAATGCGGAATAACATTGTAACAAATGCGGTTGAATGGCTTGTTTTAACATATCCAAATATGTACAGTAACAAATGCGATAGAACTAATTCCATGTGTACAACTACAAATGCGGTTGACACGTCAACACATCACTGTATCAAATGCGATAGACTTGTTCATATGCATTTGTTAACTGTATCAAATGCGGTAGAGTAAACTTCACATTCACATTACATACTATTGCGGTAGAGTAAAATCATTGTCCGCATTAGTTGCACTTCAAAAATTATTATTACCCACATTAGTAATATGCATGGCATACCTTCACCCGCATTAACTAATGCACTTACCTGTATTACCTTTTGAACTTGATTGAATTGATTATTCATCTTATGAAGAGATGTCCTTGATTGATTTTTCTTGTGAAGTTGGCTGTTGGAGTTGTCAATTTTTGCTTGGATTGACTTGTATGTTACAATTAATACAAGTTTCCCAATTTTGACAGAACTTGGGCTTATCATGCTTCTAAGAATCTGCATAAGCTGAGATATAATGGTTGACTTATTGCAACAACACCAACTAAAATTCCTTTTGTTTGGTTTTTCAAAATTGAATTAATAAACGAAAATTTGAACTTACTCAAAAATTTTAAATCACCCCCCCTAAAGTTTATGTCCATATTTGGAGAGAAACTCTAAAGATTTAAAAGTTTTGAATATTATTTTGATTAATATTAATAATGAAGAGAGAAATCTCTTTGTGGGGATCATATCAATACTTCATTACACATGTGCATCCTTTATGATTAAATGGACATGATTATGAACTTGAAGATTAAAGGTATGTTTGTCCTCTTAAGCACATACATGGTTGATATTTTGATGCAAATAACTTTTATCATGTTTTGGTTGATTTATTATTCAATGTGTACCTCACACGCATAAGCATGGAATGATCAACCCTCCTTATACAATGCATGGTAGAACTTTGTCACAACTTTGCTTACCCGGTTACTTAAGTCATGAAATCTCATATTCACTCATCCTAATTGGGATTCTTTTAATTTGATCCTTTTTCATGTTGATCCTCATTGGGATTCTTTTCACTTCACTTTGGAAGATGATCCATGATAGGATTCTTTTGATCATTCACTTGGAATGTATTACTTTGTTGATTCATCCAATTTTGGATGTGTTCCACATTGGGAGTCTTTTGGATCATGACATGTGCACTATGTGCAAGTTTCATCAGGTCTTTGCTCAACAAAACAAAGATGAAACATGTTGTGGTGAAAAAGATTCATAAAGTATCATTACCTCGTATGTTTAGGTTACTACACACATATGCATTCGGATAAGCCAATACACACCAGTAGTTTGTGATGAGTGTTTCACAATTGAATATGTCTTTAATTCATCACTGCATGTATCTTTTCTTCCAAGTTGAACCTACCATCATATCTGGTAAGTCATTTCAGTCTTTTACATTTTGAAATTAACCACATTAAATGATATAACGACTGTAATTATATCATTTCCTAAGATTCTTTTCTTCATATGACTTGATTTCTTTTTGTGGGTTTTTCTGATGTTTTAAAATATTTTTGATGTTATTCAAAGTTCTACTCAAGGTTAATCATTCAAATTGACTAAACCAATAATTCAAACCTACTAGGTTCAAATGCCTTGATAAACAAATCAGCTAATTGATTTTCTGTTGGTACTTGAATCAATTTGATTAAAACCTTTTCAGCACAGTCTCTCAAAAAATGATATCTTATTTCAATATGTTTTGTTTTTGAGTGCTGAACTGGATTATTAGTTATAAAGACAGTAGCTGTGTTGTCAATAGAAATTGGTGTATACAAAAAGTTAAAACCATAATCAAGCATCTGGTTTTGAATCCAGAGAACTTGAGAGCAACATGCTGAAGTAGCAATATACTCAGCTTCGGCTGTCGACACAGACACATTTGTCTGCTTCTTGCATTGCCAGGATACTAGTCTGGGACCAAGAAATTGACAACCGCCAGAAGTGGATTTTCTGTTGAAGTTGCATCCTCCATAATCACTATCTGTGTATGCATAGAGACTAAATTCTCCTTCTTTTGGATACCATAATCCGAGAGTTGGTTTGCACTTTAGATATCTGAATATCCTCTTGACTGCGTTCACATGTGATTCCTTTGGATCAGCTTGATATCTAGCACACACACAAACACCAAACATAATGTCAGGCCTACTGGCTGTTAGATACATAAGTGAACCTATCATTGATCAATAGTGAGTTTGATCCACTGATTTTCCTTCAGGGTCAGGTCCAATCTTCACTTTAGTATCTACAGAAGTTCTGATAGACTGATAGTCAGCAAAGTAAAATTTCTTTAGCATGGTTTCTACATATTTTGATTGATTGATGAAGATTCCATCTGCTGTTTGCTGGACTTGCACTCCCAGAAAGAATGTGAGTTCCCCCATAGCACTCATTTGAAACTTTGAATGCATAAGATCTTCAAATTATTTGCAGAGTTGTTTGTTTGTCGAGCCAAATATAATGTCATCCACGTAGATCTGGTCTAACAGCATGTCTTTTCCTCTTATTCTTCTGAAGAGAGTATGATCAATCTTTCCTCTTTCATACCCATGTTCAAGAAGAAAGGATGATAGGGTCTCATACCACTTTCTTGGAGCTTGATGAAGACCATACAGAGCTTTGTCGACCTTGTACACTATGTGAAGGAAATCTGGATCTTCAAAGTCAGGTGGTTGACTTACATAGACTTCTTCAGCAATCTTTCCATATAAGAAGGCACACTTTACATCCATTTGATAAACTGTAAATTTCATGGATGCAGAATATGCGAGAAAGATTCTGATTGCTTCTAATCTGGCAACAGGAGCAAACACCTGGTCGTAGTCAATTCCTTCTTCCTGAGTGTATCCCTATGCCACTAGTCTTGCTTTATTTCTGATGACTATCCCTCTATCATCAGTCTTGTTCCCGTACAGCCATCTGGTACCGATAGGGTATTGTCCTTCGGGAAGATCTATCAGCTGCCATACTTCTTGTTTCTTGAATTGGAGCAATTCTTCCTGCATTGCTTCAATCCAACTATTGTCTTGAAGCACCTCTTTGATGTTTTTGGGTACTATTTGACATAGAAAGCATGAGAACAAACAGATGTTGGCAATACTTGACTTACTTCTTGTCACCCTCTCATTAAGATCACCAATAATGGTTTCAACTGGATGATTCTTGTGTATTCTTGATGTGGGAATGATATCACCCGCAATAGTTACATAAAGATTGGAGACATTCAGTTCATTATGGTCAGAGGCACAATCATCTTGTATTGGTGTTGAATTATGAAGATTGTTAATTTCTGTTTCAGTAGCTGCTACATCTTCAGCAGCACTGAGGTTGCTTGCATCATTTGAAGTACCTTGAGTTTCTTCTGGATGAGAAGCCTGTTTTTGATTTTTGATCTGATATGACAAGTCATCTGAGTGAGATGGCACCAGGCTAGGACCTTCTTCAGAGGAAACACTAAGGATTTGTGACAAGTGTCTGAGGGGATCAGCTTGAAGAGGAACATCTTCGTTCATATGTTCATCAGATGTAGGTAGGATCAATGGATAATTTTCTCTTCTTTCTACATTTGATGAAGTGTCACCTGAATATATATTTCCTGCATCAGACAAGTGAAATTAGTCAAATGATTTAGTAAAAGTGTTGCAGGATCGTTCAAGGGCTTGAACACAATTACAACACAACATAACAATGAGAAGATTAACTAAACGTTAATCAAACAGTGAACTAGGTAACCAAAGGTGATACAGAGAACACAAGTAAAGCAAGAGACAGAACAAGAGAGTATAGTTTTCAAGGGAGCAGTATATTGCTTTCTCAAGTTCTTTTACAAGTGTTACAAAGCATAAAGAAAGATACAAGAACTTGGAATACTTATACTACAACCTACAGCCGGCTATACTATGAAAGCCAGCTGGATACAATTGACTAGACACTAACAAAATCAATTGTAGGATCAAAAGGCATATCTGCCTTTTGACCTTGTGACTATGACATGCCATAGCTCACATCCTTATACATTACAAAAAGGATAAAGTACATAAAGTGGAAAGTTTCAGACTCAAGACCTCAATGTACAGTTACCAAAAGCATGGACCTTTTCACCAACTCTTGTAAGTTGGTGACTTATCAGAGACGCAGCGGAAAAGGTGCTTTATGGAACAGTACATCAGATAAAGCATGTGTACTAAAAGTCTTCGGAAGAAATCTGTCTTCATAGGTTGAAGCTTCGGAAGACTTTGTCTCTTCAAGCTTCGGAAGACTTCATGTTAGGCTTCGGAAGATATTGGTCTTGGCTTCGGAAGATATTACACTTAGAGTATTTTCTAATGCTTTGTGTAATTCTTCCGAAGCATTTTTCACTTCAGTACTTAGTGCATGTTGCTGAAACACTTAGGCAGTTTTGGGTTGCATCAGACTTCAGGAATCCTTACAAACTCCCCCTAGGCTGATGCTACCAAAACACTTAGAAGATCTTTAAATATTTGTAGTCTTCAGAATAATCAAGACCATCCCTTTCTTCATTTGATGGTCAGGATCATCAAGACTCTCATAGTATCTTCTCATTTCAAAGAGATCATGCAGAGGTAAGTTGATTATGTCTTGCCATGAGTAGACATTTTCAACACCTTGATCTCTGATAACATTCCATCTTTCTGGATTGGTAGAGTAAGTCCAGGATAAGATGGGTGTCTCAGTTGCTAGAGGAGCCACTTGCATAGGAGTTGATTGGGCTGCCTCATCATGCACTTCCTCAGGTTGATCTGATTCAGCCTGGGGTGTAGAGGTAGATGACTTTGGCTTCTTCTTTTTAGTCTTTGGTTTAGAGGCCATTTTCTTCTTCTTCTTTAATGTCTTTAACTGAGAAGACTGGTCTGCAGCAACATGTTGATCATCAGTGTCTTTCTCAGTTGGGTGTTCCTCCCTCACAGGTTTAAAAGGAGAGGGAGTTTGACCCTGTCTTGGATCAGAAGATGAAGTTTGCTAAGGCTCAGCTGGAGGTTCTGGTTCAGGTGTCTCTGGTTGTTCAAACTTGACCTCCACTTCAGGTGGGACTTGACTTGGAAGAGAGTGCAAGTCAATGAGTTCACCACTTTTAATCTTCTGCTTGATTACCCTTATATGCTCATCCATTGTAGATAGAGACATGGGACCAAGTCTCCTTCCGGAGAATCCATATGACTTCAAGAAGCTCATCATTCTTTGTCTGTCAGCAGACTTCTTTGCATTCTTTTGAATGATGGCTCTTGACTTTGCAGCTTCTTCCCTTAGCTTCCTTTTGGTTGTTTTTCTTTCTTTGACTAACTCAAGCTCAAGTTGCTTTAAGTACTCGAACTCAATGAAGTCATAGGACAGGGGAAGAAGTGTATTTGCCTGATAGAAGCCTGTGGCAATCAGGTAGTTTATCATTTTGATTCTATCCTCTTCTTTATCTACCTGAGGTTCTTGTGGAGCCACATCTTCCTGTGCAGGACTTTCTTGAACTGGAGAGAGAGTGGGAGTATGCTTGTGAAGTCTTTTCTGTCTCCTCTCCTCTTTGAATTGGAGAAGTAACCTTGCATCCTCTTTCTCCTTTATCTCTCTTGACACTTCCATGTCAGCCAGTTCATTCAACTCTTCTAAGGGGAGGGAGATGATTTCATCAACATCATAGTTCCTGGTCTGTAAATAATTAATCCTGACTGCCCTTTGTTCATCATTTTGAGTATTTGGTCTGGGGGCAGCCCTGATTGCAGCTTGCATGAATTTTGATGACCCAGAAGAACTTTCTCCCCTTAGCCTCCTTTTCCTCTTTCTCTCTTCCTCCTCAATTTCCTCAGGAGTCATTATCCTTTTCCCTTTGTCACCAACAGACCTTTGTGACTCAGGGTGGATTGAGGATTGGCCTTCATTGCTTGGTGTAGCTTCCATGCTCTGGCCAGAGAGAGGCTGAGAAACACCTTCACCAGCAGGTGTCTCAGATGGAGTTTGGACCTCTACAGCAGTTGTTGATGGTGAGACAAGGGTCTCAGGTTCTGCCACTGGGCCTTCAGCCAAGGTTTCCCCTATGAAACTAATCTTAGGGTCCACCTCAGCATCCAGTTGACCAATGACATTGCCTGATTGCCTAAATCTCCTTCTTAGAGAGAACTCTGCAAGGATCCTGTCTTGGATTCTTTGAGCCAGCCTGTCAGCTTGTCTAGATTTGCTTGGATTGACAAGTGGCATGTTGACTAAATCCAGTCCTTCATAGAAGCTCAGGCTTTGGAACTGAAAGACTTCTTGTGGCCTTGAACTCTGTGAAGTATGAGGGCTCTTCTGTCATCATCATACCTCCATCTGATGATGTAGTTGCCAGTTCCATGTGGTGGAGATGAGACAGCCCTTGGTATACCTTCCTCAAAGAGACTCCTGATGAGAGAGTCTATAGAGTCCACATTAATGTGAACTTGAGGAAGTTGCTGAGAATGCACAACAGCAAGTGAGGATGGTGAGTCCTCTATGTCATTCTCTTTGAAGAACTCCCAGGTTCTGTGGTTGTGATAACTTCTCCCCTTTTTGGTAGCATCACCCACTTGCATAGGTGAGCTGGAGGATAAATCAGTCACTTCCACAGGTTCTTGTGTTCCTGGTTGAGCTCTCCTTAAAGGTCTCTCAGCTAGTTTTTCCTGCAGATATGAAATCTGGAGTTGCTGATCATTGACCCTGTTTTGCAGGGTAGTCACCTGAGATTCCAAGTGACTAACCTTAGAGACTAGATAGGTGCATGTTTGTGACAATTTTTGTACCTTTAGTCTCAAATTCCCCTCATCTTCATCAGAAGAATCACTGGGGGATGAGAGGATTGGACCAAAGTCCTCTCTCTCACCACCAGCTTGAGTTTCTTGGCTGCTGGTTTTCCTCTGCTCACTGGCAACCTCAGTTAAGATGCCAATGGGCTGAGTTGCCATGGTTGAGGTCTTAATGATGTAATCACTTTCAAAAGTGAGAGCCTCTTCCATATGGACATCCTGAACAGGTTCAGATGTGTCCACCTCAGTAATAGGTGACTGATGAGGATAGACTGAGGAGAGTCAGAGGTACTCATCTCTCTTTGAGTAGGGGAGGAGAAGAGAGACTCATGGTACTCACTGAATCCTAAGTCTTCATCAATGTAAAAGGATAGGTTGGGAATTGGTTGGTTTAGATCAAAAGGCTGGGGATGGTAGCTGTCCCCTGAAGGTTGGTCACTTGAGTGTTGAGACTCAGAGTGAAAGCTTACGGTTGTTGGGCTAATGAGCTCATCAGGTTGAGCTTGAGGAACCTCAGCCCTGATTGGTAAAGTAATGGGAGTGGTTTGCTCCTCAGGAGAAGTGGGAGCTCTGGAGTCCACTTCTTCCTGTAAGGTTGAGGATTTGGGGGCCTGCACAGACTCAATAGCCTGAGCAGGGGTTCGTTGGGATTTTCTTTTGTAGGTGATGAATATTGGAGGTTGTGAAGAGGGTAGGAGAGCAGTAGGTGTGGGTTCAACACTAGCTTCGACTGCTATGTTGTCACCTTGAGCAATGAGCTCTAACATTTTTGGGACTAGGGCTGTTTCCACCCCTGAGAAGCCTACAGTTGGCTTCTTCATAATTTTAAAGATGCCGGGCTTCATCTGTCCCAGTTTAAGAATATTGCCTGTTTCCCTCAACTGTGAGCCCAGTTCACAGTTAAGAATGTGTTGAACATATCTAGGAAACATGTAATATTCTAAGGAGTCTATGTTTGCAAGTAAATTAGTATAAACAAATTGTGAATACCTGAACTTGACCCCCTGAACCATCCCATGAACTATAAAGGAGAGATCCTCAGGAATCTGGTCCCATCCACCATGCTTGTTTGATAAGCTGTGGATAACCACATGGAGCAGGTATTTCCACTGGGATGAGACCTTCCCTTTCCTGAAGGTCTTTACAGAGAAATCTCCTTCATAGCCCATCTGCTCGAAGGAATGATTACCGCTTCTTTTGGGAAGAACACTTCACCTGCTTCATCATCCAGCTGAAGATGTCGGTTGATGATGGCCGGAGTGATGAAAATTGTTCTCCCCTGCACTGTGGCAGACAGTGCCTTCTCCCCATCCATAATGACCTCTTGGCAGGTCTTCCAGAATTCAAGCAAAGATCCTCATATAGAGGAGGATCAATGGTTAGGGAGGTGAAGTAGTGAGACAAAGACAAGAAACGGCAAACCTCTGAGAAATGAGGATCTTTGTCAGAGCATAACAGAGCAACCTGATTGTGTTGTCTGTGTAGCTGCATGGCAAAGTGAGGAGGATTTTCTGTGTGTAAGGTCAGCCATTGTGAGGTAGCTCAGAGATGAAGAGAAAAGAATGGAAGGAAATTTCAGAGAGAAAGCTTTGGGTTTTAGGTATGGAAGAAAAGCAGATGATAGAAGAAGGGGGAAACCGTTGGGTTTATATGAGAGAGAAGGATTTCAGATAAAGTTAATGAAAGAGGATAAACTTTGAAATCCGTATGTCGGTCCCACCTCTGAAAAAGTAGTTTACCTTTTTGCTCAAAAAGTAGTTTTCTTGGAATTCTAAAAGCTTCCGAAAGTAATTTGTCTTCGGAAGTTGTGATTGAAAAAGCTTCCGAAGCTAAAGTGACTTCGGAAGAATTTTCCTGAGAGTCTTAAAGATTTATGCTTCGGAAGAGAAATAAACTTTTGGATGCTTTGTATAAGAATGAACAAAGCTTCCGAAAGTATATTATATATATATATATATATATATATATAGATATATATATATATATATATATATATATATATATATATATATATTTTTTTTGCTTCGGAAGGAAAAAGTCCTTAAAAATGAATAAGTGTCTAAGTTAAGAATTTTAAGCTTCGGAAGATAAATTTTGACTTCTTCCGAAGGTAAAAATTCTTTAGACAGTCATATTTTGAAGACATATTTTTCTTCCGAAGGTAAAATGTTATCTTCCGAAGTATCAGAAAATTTTCAAGAATCTAAGGAAAGTCTTCAAAAAGAGTTTTTCATTCAAAGAAAACATGAGCTTATGAAAGTGATGAACTAGACAACCTAGGACACACATATTTTAAGAAGAAATAATTAGAATTAGTTTTAAGAAAAAGTCTACTCAAAGTTAATCATCCCAATAGCTGATATCAGATACTTAAATCTCTGTTCATCAAAAGCTTTTGTGAACAGATCAGCATATTGTTCATCTGTGTGAACTTTGACTAGTTTAATTAACCCCTTTTCATAGTTATCTCTTATTAAATGATACCTGATGTTGATGTGTTTGGTCCTTGAGTGCTGCACAAGGTTCTCAGTGATAGAGATAGCACTGTTGTTGTCTATGTGGATAGGAGTTTCTTTGAAGTTAAATCCGTAGTCTAGCATCTGATTTTGAATCCAAAGCACTTGAGCACAGCAGCTTGCAGCAGCAATGTATTCAGCCTCAGCAGTTGATGCAGACACACAGGTTTGTTTCTTGCATTGCCATGAGACAACCCTTCCACCAAGGAATTGACATCCCCCAGATGTAGACTTGGCAGTCATGTTGCAGCCACCATAATCACTGTCTGTATAGGCATACAGATTGAAATTAGAATTCTTTGGATACCATAAACCAAGTGTTGAAGCACCTTTGAGGTATCTTAAAATCCTTTTCACAGTGATTAAGTGAGACATCTTAGGATTGGCTTGATATCTTGCACAAATACATGTAGCAAACATGATATCAGGCCTGCTAGCTGTAAGATACATAAGAGACCCAATCATAGCCCTGTATAAGTGCTCATCTACACACTCCCCCTCAAGATCTGGACCAAGGGAGTGGTTTCTGGCTATGGGTGTCTTAGCAGTCTTACAATCAGTCATGTTGAACCTCTTGAGTATATCTTGAACGTACTTTGACTGACTTATGAAAATGCCATCTTCAACCTGCTTCACTTGAATTCCCAGAAAGAAATTAAGTTCTCCCATTGAACTCATTTCAAATCTATCTTTCATCAGCTTTTCAAAGTCTTTGCAGTGCCTTGAATTGGTTGAGCCAAAGATGATGTCATCCACATATACTTGAACTAGCAGAATGTCGTTTCCTTGTCCTTTGATGAAGAGAGTTCCATCTATAGTACCTCTCCTGTAACCATGTTTACAGAGATACTCAGACAGTGTCTCATACCACTTCCTGGGTGCCTGATGCAGCCCATAGAGAGCTTTGTCAAGCTTGCAGACATAATCAGGATGATCAGGATCTACAAAACCAGGGGTTGTTTGACATAAACCTCCTCATCAATCACTCCATATAAGAAAGCACACTTTACATCAAGTTGGTAGACCTTGAAGTTCTTGGATGCAGCAAATGCCAGGAATATCCTAACAGCTTCTAGTCTAGCTACAGGAGCAAAGACATCAGTGTAGTCAATCCCTTCTTCTTGTGTGTATCCTTGAACAACTAGTCATGCCTTGTTCTTGATGATGTCCTCTATCATCCTTTTTATTCCTAAAAACCCATTTGGTTCCAATGGTAGTCTTCCCATGAGGAAGAGGACAAAGGTTCCAAACTTTCTGCCTTTTGAATTGAAGCAGCTCTTGTTGCATAGCTTCAACCCAACTTCCATCCTTTAGAGCCTCCTCAACTTTCTTTGGCTCTAACTGGGATAGAAAACAAGAGTGAAGACAAACATTTGCTTCATGGGTTTGCCCTCTTGTCTTTACCCCGGAGATAACATCTCCAATGATGTTTGTGGTAGGATGAGACTTGTGGATCCTTAGCTGAGGGATCACAGCAAGTTGCTGAGATAGATCCAAATTTGAGAAATTTAGATCTGGTCTTGAAGATTGATCCTCCACATTATCACACTTATCAAGATTAACTTGATCCAATGAGTGTTTGACATCATTGATGTTATCATCTATGGTATGGTTGTTAGCATCAAGAGATTCTTGATCACTGTCACCATCACCATTGTTATCATCTGCAATTGAGATGTCTTTATCTGGTTGAGAAGCCTCTGAACTGGAATTTGAAGGCATGCCAGATGTATCAGCTGGATTTGTCATTGTTGTGCTGATAGAAACCTCATTTGCTGAAGTAGTTTCAACTGGAGCTGAAGGTCTTCCTAGCTCAAATCTTGGATCAGGATCACCTGTATTTAAATTTTCTGCAGATCCTGAAACATGCTCACAAGATTTATTAAAACAGTTGGTAACTAAATCAAGATCAAATAGCCAATCCGGACCAGAACCAGCCACACTGGGAGTGTGCTCATTGAAAGTCACATTGGCTGACTCCTCAATGATTCTAGTTCTAAGATTGTATACTCTATAAGCTTTAGCTTGAGAAGAGTATCCAATGAAGTGTCCATCGTCTGATTTCTCAGCAAACTTGGCAACTTGATCTTTGGTATTCAAGATGGTGCAGGGACATCCAAATGACCTGAGAAAACCAATGAAAGGTTTCCTCTTGTGCCAAAGTTCATAAGGAGTCTTACCATGTGTCTTAACTACTAAGACTCTGTTTTGCACATAGCAAGCAGTATTAACTGCCTCTGCCCAGAAGGTGATAGGCAGTTTAGAGTCAGACAACATAGTTCTTGCAGCTTCAATAAGTGTCCTGTTTCTCCTCTCAGCAACTCCGTTTTGCTGAGGAGTCCTGGGAGCACTGTATTGTCTTGTAATACCTTTTTCATCACAAAATGTATCAAGGATTTGGTTCTTGAATTCAGTTCCTTGATCACATCTTATGGTTTTGACCTTGTGATCACATTGATTCTCAATCTTTAAGATGAAATTCTTTAGAATCTCAGGTCTCATCTTTAGTTCTAAGAAAGAAAACCCAAGTGAATCTTGTAAAATCATCTGTGATCACTAGACAGTATAAGGTCCTTCCTAAACTCATTACACTGGTGGGGCCAAAGAGATCCATATGTAATAAGTGTAGGGGAGTAGTGATGGAGTTCTTTTCCTTAGGCTTGTGAGATACCTTGTGTTGCTTCCCTTTCAGGCATGCAACACAATGATCATCACTTGTAAACTCTTTCTTTGGCATTCCAGTTACCAGATCATGTTTGATTAATTTATTCATATTCTTAAAGTTTACATGGCACATTCTTTTATGCCATAGGAAAGACTCATCACTATTTGCTTTAGATAGAAAGCATGAAACTTCTCCAGAGGGAGATGTTTCTTGCAAATCCATCTTGTACATGTTCCCTTTCCTGGGGGCTCTGAGCAGAATATGCTCATGAGGAATGACCACTCCAGGCTTGAGAACAATGCACTCATGCTCAGTGAAGAGCATGTTATGACTCTGATCACAAAATTGAGATACACTCAGAAGATTGTACCCAAGCTCCTTAACAAAGTTTACCTTCTCAATGCTGAGCTTACCATTTGTGACCTTGCCCCTTCCATAAATGTAACCACCTTCATTTCCTCCAAAAGCAACTGGTCCTCCATCAATTCTCTCAAAATATGAAGTAAAGACCTATCGCCTGTCATGTGCCTGGAACAGCCACTATCAATTATCCAGACATTCTTGTTTGTCTTGAGCTGTTCCTGCACAAAGAAAATGATTAGTTACATTTGGAAACCCAAGCCTTACTTGTCTTGGGTTCAGTAAGTGTAATAGAAGGTAATGCAACAGTAATAGATCCTATGGTTGTACAGAGGGGATCTTCAGCTGTTGTTGATGGAGAAACCTCAGTCATTTGGTCTTTCTTAGACTTCCACACCACCTTTGGAGTCTTGGACTTGACCTTCAAAACCTTAGAAGCTTTTGGAGCTTCACAAGTTTTAATGACTGACACTTCGGAAGAATCTACAGTCACTGCAGTAGACTTTAGTACTTCGGAAGAACTCCTTTCTTCCGAGACCAACTTTGCTTCCGAAGGTAATTTTCCATTTACCTTCTTCTTTGATTTGGAGCTTCCGAAGGAAACAGACTTTCCTTCCGAAGCTTGAGACTTCTTGAGATTCTTTGAAGTCTTTGTATTGGTCATGTGGATAGTACTTTTAGGATTGTATGGACAATCCTTGGCAATATGAGAAGTACTTTCACACATAACACATAGTATTTTCTTCTTCAAAGAAATCTCCTTTTGAGAGCAAGACTGGCTTGGTCACATCCCTTTTTCACCTTCATCTTGGTAGATGCAGATACAGTTCCCTTGGCTGTGAACTGTTCTTGGAATTTGATGGTCCAGGCTGTGCAGCAGTGGTACACAGCAGCTCAGTCTTCTTCTTTGTACTGAGATGATTTGAACATGAACCAGAACTCTTGGCTAAGAAGCTTTGGTGGATGTCTTCAGTCCTTACTGCTTTGAAACCTGCAGAGATGAACACTTGTTTCTGCTTAGCATCAAAGGTAGCCTTGATTTCTTGAGCCTTCTTTGCTTTCCTTTTGCTCTTCCTGATCAAGTTCTTTCTCTTGGACTTGGTCATCACAGTTAATTTCTTCTCCTCAGAAGGATAGTGGCCCTTGGAGGAATCCTCTTCTTCACTCTTCTCAGAGGGATTCCTCACTATCACTTCTTCATCATCCTCACTTATGGATCTATGAGAGGAAGCTCATCTTCACAAGTTCCACACCTAGGAGATCTTACAGACAAGATTGTGTGTGGAGGAGCTATCTCATTTGATCCCAGTCCCTGTCTATTTTGATAACAAACTTTATTGTTTAGGGATGAGGATATCATGTTCTTGAAGGTCTCTTCTTCAAGAACACTTTTCTCTGCCAGGGCTTTGCTGATCACAAGCTCAGCCTGGCACTTAGTCAACTTAGTGATGAGATCTTGGATCTGAGTTCTAAAATCTGTATGTTCATGTTTTAGTACTGAAATGGTTTTCTCCAAGTCTTCTATCTTTAACTTGTAATCATTTTCAGACTTTCTAAAATCAGATTTTAATATGTTTAATGACTCAAGATCAGATCTCATCTCTAGGTTGTAGGACCTGTATCTATTTACTTTAGCAATGCATTCAGGGGAGCAAAGATGTTCTAATACCTTCGCTTCATCATGGTCAGCCATCAATGCTTGGTTTGGAGAAGCATCCTCCACCTGAAAACTCCAGTCAAATCCTCCCTCTTCAACAGCAACCGCAGCATGTTGTTTTGTCTTCTCAGCCTGAGGGGTATTGTTGGTGTAGTTTGGTCTGAGTTGTGTTTGACCCCCATTTGCTCTAGGTGCCTTACACTCCCTAGCAAAGTGACCCATAAGGTTACAATTGTAACACTTAACTTTGCTTTTATCCAGCCCAAACTTACCACTGGTAGCATTGCTTGGAAATTTCCTTCCTGTCCTCTTGTAGAACTTCTTGGCTCTGTGAGTGAGAAGAGCCATCTGCTAAACTATCTCCATGTATTCCAGGTCATCTGGATGGATACAGTCTAGGTCTTCAAGAGTGAAGAGATAATTTCCACAGCTTTCATCTGCAGACACAAAGGCTTGAGAAGAACTTGTCTCTTGGAATGGGCTTCCTTGAGTAAAGTTCTCCCTTGGTGTCTCCGGGAAGGTGATGAAAGGACCCTTTTGTGAGTTGTCAGGGTAGCATAGGAGATGATGTTGGGGTTCTATGCTGTCCCTTTCAACCACATGAAGGGCTGAACCCATTTGATTGTTAGAGTTGCCAGATGAACCTTGTAAGTTCATCTCCATCTGGTATCCACTGAGAATCCCATATAACTATGTCAGAGTAAGAGTTTTAAGGTTCTCAGTCCTCTTGATTACCACACAATAGTGTGTCCATTGCCTAGGAAGTGAGGACATGAACTTCCTTACAATGTCTCTGTTCTCAAGAGAAACTCCTCCATCCACAAGGGTATCCACAATCTCAACATACCTGAAGTATTGTTGGGTCATGGTTTCACCTGCTTTAAAGGTGAAATTTTCAAACTGCTGCTTCAGAAGATCTTTCTTATTCTCCTTGGCTTCAGAGGAGCCTTCATACATCAGATTCAGTGCATCCCACAGCTGTTTAGCTGTCTTGCACTTCTTAAAACCTCTGTACATAGATTTTGGGATAGCAGTCTGAAGAGCAGTCATGGCCTTCCTGTCAATCTCTACTCTTTTCCTATCTTCATCTGAGTAGTTGGCCACATCTTTAGGAATCATACCAGCACCGGTAGCAGAGGGGGTGCTGGGTATGAAAGGTCCATATTCAACAGATTCCCACATTCTTGAGTCAAGAGACCTGATGAAGCCTTCCATCCTCATGCACCAGGTGTCAAAGTCATCAAGAGTGATCAATGGGGATTTGTTCATGGTTCCAGTCTCCATATCAGTCTTTGAGATTGAAGCCATTTGAAAAGTTTAGTTTTTGTGTGTGTGAGGGATCTTAAGATGGTTAGATCTTATATCACGAGCCTGAATGCTTTGATACCAATTGCAGGATCGTTCAAGGGCTTGAACACAATTACAACACAACAACACAATGAGAAGATTAACTAAACGTTAATCAAACAGTGAACTAGGTAACTAAAGGTGATACAGAGAACACAAGTAAAGCAAGAGACAGAACAAGAGAGTATAGTTTTCAAGGGAGCAGTATATTGCTTTCTCAAGTTCTTTTACAAGTGTTACAAAGCATAGAGAAAGATACAAGAACTTGGAATACTTATACTACAACCTACAGCCGGCTATACTATGAAAGCCAGCTGGATACAATTGACTAGACACTAACAAAATCAATTGTAGGATCAAAAGGCATATCTACCTTTTGACCTTGTGACTATGACATGCCATAGCTCACATCCTTATACATTACAAAAAGGATAAAGTACATAAAGTGGAAAGTTTCAGACTCAAGACCTCAATGTACAGTTACCAAAAGCATGGACCTTTTCACCAACTCTTGTAAGTTGGTGACTTATCAGAGACGCAGCGGAAAAGGTGCTTTATGGAACAGTACATTAGATAAAGCATGTGTACTAAAAGTCTTCGGAAGAAATCTGTCTTCATAGGTTGAAGCTTCGGAAGACTTTGTCTCTTCAAGCTTCGGAAGACTTCATGTTAGGCTTCGGAAGATATTGGTCTTGGCTTCGGAAGATATTACACTTAGAGTATTTTCTAATGCTTTGTGTAATTCTTCCGAAGCATTTTTCACTTCAGTACTTAGTGCATGTTGCTGAAACACTTAGGCAGTTTTGGGTTGCATCAGACTTCAGGAATCCTTACAAGTGTCAATATCAAACAACCAATCAGGACCATTTGTAAATTTGGGAAACGAATGTTCCTTGAATTGAACATTTGTGGATTCATCAATAATGTTCAGTCTAGGATTAAACACTCTATAAGCCTTTGAGACGAAAGAATAACCTACAAAAAATCCTTCATGAGACTTAGATGAAAATTTTCCCAAATGATCACAGGTGTTTAATATTGAGACTACAAAACCAAATGATTTGAAGAATCCAATGAATGGTTTCTTTTGAAATATCAGTTCATAAGGTGTCATGTTACTTTCTTTAACAATCGGAGTTTGATTTTGCACAAAGCACGATGTGTTAACTGCTTCTGCCCAGAAGGTGATTGGCAGTTTAGCATCGGCTAGCATGGTTCTTGCTGCTTCAATCAGTGTTCTATTTCGCCTTTCACCTACCCTATTTTGTTGAGGAGTTCTAGCTGCATTGAATTGATGAGCAATGCCTTTGGTTGCACAAAAGGAACTCATATTTTCATTTTTGAACTCTATACCATTATCACTTCTTATTATTTTGACTTTGAGATCAAGTTGATTTTAAATTTTAGTAATAAATTCTTGAATGATTTGGGATGCTTCATTTTTATGAAGTAGGAAGAACACCCATGTGAATCGAGAAAAGTCATCAATGATCACTAAACAATATTGTTTCTTTGCCATACTCATTACATGAGTTGGTCCAAAGAGATCCATTTGAAGTAACTTCAATGGAGTATTGTTAGTGTTCACCAGCTTGGTTTTGTGAGACGATTTGTGTTGTTTTCCTTTGAGGCACGCTGAGCATTGATCAATAAAATTGAATTCTTTTTGAGGAAGACCAATTACATGGTTTCCTTTGACTAACTTATTCATATTTTTAAAGTTAGTGTGCCCCAAATGTCTATGCCAAAGCTGTGACTCATCAAATGATGCTTTAGGCAAAAGACATGTTTCTTCCTTAGGTAATGCAGAACACAGGTTTAAGACATATGTATTATTCTTCCTTGGAGTCTTTAAGACAACCCATTCTTCACGAATCTGAAATCCAGGTTTCAGTATGTAGAAGTGAGTGTCTGTAAAGTGAGTGGAATACTTTTTGTCGCAGATCTGAGACATGCTTAGCAGATTGAAATTCAGTTGTTCACAGTAATTCACTCTGTCAAAGCTCAGCATCCTATTTGTCATAGATCCTTCTCCTGTAATCCTGCCACCTTCTGAATCTCCACCGAATGCCACAGTAGTCCCTTGTATGTATTTGAAATCATTAAGGAGGGAATGATCTCCAGTCATGTGTCGGGAGCATCCACTATCTACATACCATAGGCTATTAGACCTGTGTGGATGAACATACAAACAAAAAGAACTAATTAGAATAAATAACCCAAGCCATGATGTTCTTGGGTTTCCCGTTCCTATTCATGATAGTCACCTCCTAGTATTTTCATCTGAATGGTGATTTAGATGAAGGTGATTTGGGATATTTTTGGTAATGAATTGGTTGAGTCATCTCATCTACATCTACCGAGGATTCAGATGAATAAGAAAATCATTGGTTTCTATTTCTTTGTAAAAATTTAGCCCGAGTTTCATTATCAAAAGTCGGTTTTTGCTTCGGAAGGTCATGTTTGTGTTTCATTGTGAGATGATTTCTTTGACCTTTCCTTAAATACTTTGAGTTATTTCTGTCATTTGTTGATCTAGAAGTCCTAGATTGATTATTATGAAGATGATGTTTGACAGAATGCATCACAGTAGATGTTTTTGAGATGGGCTTGTGTTGGGGAATTCTCAACCCCTTCCGATTGAAGTAACAATCAGATGTATTGTGATTGTTCATGTCACAGATTGAACAATACTTGTTGAAATAGCAATTTTTGGTGGACTGATTGTTCATATCACAGATAGAACAATATAGGTTGAAGAAGCATTTATCTGTCTTGTGATTGAACATGTCACAAATATCACAATACATTTGTTTGTTTCTTGAATCAGATTGTTCTTTGAGTGACTCAACTGACACTTTCTTTTGATGAGTCACTTTCTTTTCTTTAGGTGATGAATCAGAATCAGCCCTTTTTGTAGATTGTTTTACAATACTACTCTTGTTCAGTTGTTTGGGCTATTTCTGTTTCTTCAACCTACTTCTCACCTCTTTCTCAAACTGGTCAACATGTTCTTTATTACAGATATCAAACCCAACTCCCTGCCTTAATTTGGATGACTGTGGGTCTAATGAAGTTTTGTGTGTTGAACTCAGTTTTACAGTTGGTTTCCTTTTTAGTGAAACCTTTTCTGATTTGCTTGAATTTTGTGGAGATACAATCTCATTATCAGAACTACTCTCAGTAGTGGGTTTTACTGTTTTGACATATTTCATTTTCCCTTGTAAAACAAAAGGTATGAAATTTACAAAAGGTAAAATTGCTTTTACAGGGCTTGATGGTTTTTGACAATCATTGTCTTGTCAGAACACTCTTTGATTTTGATTGGGTGTCCTTACTTGATTTTGTCCTTATTGTTATCAAAATAAATATCAGGTTTGTTTTGAGGATTTGTCACTTGTTTCACTTCTGATTTAGGTTCCATAATTTTAGGTTCAATTGATTCAGAGAGTGATACAAAGTCAGGCATGACAGTGTAATTGTCATTGCATGGTGGAGGACATGAATTGTACCCAATCCCTGACATGTCCTTTGGATCCTTTTGTGAATCTAGCATTTCTTGCAGCTTGACTGAAGACATTTGAAACTTTTCAAGTTTCACTTCAGTCATAGATTGTTGCGCCTTAGCTTGAGCTAACTTTTCAGTAAGTAGCTCATTTTCAGCTGCAAGATTGTATTTCTCACCATGCAATTTTTCTATCTCAGAAATGAAAGATTTGATTTTGAGTTCAAAACTTTTTAGTTCTCTCTTCATCATTTCTGACTTCACCTTTTTTTCTTTAATTTTATCTGCCAGTTTATGATTATGTTCTCTATACTCTTGTAATTCATTTATGCATTTCTCACTACAAATGTTAGTTTTTACCTCAGTAGGCATTGCAGATGGTCCATAATTGATATGAGCCATGAGAGCATGATTTTGGAATTGAGGCTTGACTTCCTCAGCATACACACTCCAGTCACATATCACATCTTGTTTGATCACAAGGGCACTAGCAGAAGGCTGACTGCTTGCATGGGCTTGATTTGTCAGCTGTGGTTGATTCTTGTATGTTTGTTGATGATGAGAATGATAGTACTGCTGTTGATGATTGTTTGAGTGATAGCTTGAATTGGGCTGTGAGGATGATTGACCACGAGAGTTCCTTGAATGGTTGGTTCTTTTAGAAGCATTGCACTCTGTTGAGAAATGACTAGTCATTCCACAGTTGAAGCATTTTACCTTGGATGTGTCATATCCAAGCTTTGTATTCTCATTCGGGCTCAATTTTCTTCCTTTTTCTGAAGAATTTCTTTGCTCTCATGGCAATCATTGCCATTTTCCACTGTAGATCCACCTCCTCAACATCATCAGGATCTAATTCTTCTAAATCTTCCTGTATTAAATGGGCAGAAGTAAGTCTTCCCCAAAGATATGCTTCAAAACTTGCAACGAAGGCATTATAGGTTGTCTTTGGCTCTTCTGATTTTATGTCTTCTGGAGAGATTGGAGGTGTTGTGGAGACTTTTGGTGCTTGTGCAGAAGTTGAATGGTGATTGAATGATGGAGATGCAATGAACCCAGTATTGTTCATCTGATCTCTTGATGAGATGAAGTCATCTTCCTCTGTGCTGAAAGCATTTTCAACAGAATGTGATTCTGAAGGAAATTTGTAGACTTCAATCACTCTTGGCCCACTCAGATTTCTGCTTCGTTCATCAAGTTCCAAAGCTTCAATCTTGGCTATCATGATGTCTAGAGTGGTACTCTGAATATGAAGAGTATTTTTCAACATTGTGACATTTTGCATCCAGCTTTCAGGTAGTCTGTGGAGCATTTTCTTGTTTAGTTTTTTAATGTTGTATGAAACACCCATAATTTCCAAGTCATTGACCAACTGTACAAATCTGTGCAGTTGTTTTGATATGGATTCTCCTTTGGTGTGATGGAAGGTTTCATACTGATTGACCAGCTTGTCTTTGTTAATTTCAGCAACTTCACTGCTACCTTAACACATAATTTTGAGAGCATCCCAAAGAGCTTTAGCAGTTCCATATTTTTCCAATCTTTTGAGCACATCCATTTTGAGTTCTTGAGTCAAAATAGAGTATGCTTTAATATAAATTTTGATTTTCTTATAGTCATCTTCATCCAGAGTTAAGTCTTCAATTGGTATTCTAGCAGTCTTGTATAGTGCAGCTTGAGCTGTTGATAAAGTAACAGGAATATGTGGACCCTTACATATTGAGATCCAAAAGTCAAGATCTACACCTGTGATATAATTTCTAAACCGTATTCTCCACTGTTTAAACTCAGATTTGTGTTTAAAAATGGGAGGTTTAGGTGTATGACCTAATTCAGAGTAACTGTTAGAATCCATGTTGATTTGTGTAAGTATAGACTTAGTTGTTTTTAAGATTGATTATGTTTGATAAGTCCAAATTGTTCAAGCAGCTCTGTTGAGGTTCAGAATTAGTGTTCTTGCTGTTTGACAAGAGTATTCTTTCTTGCTGTTTGCTAAGTAGAGATGATGATATCTACTACTAGCAACTTGATTATCAGATCAATGGAGTTCTATTCAGTCTGTGCGTAGATCTGAAAGAGAATCGAGAGCCAAAACTCTGATACCAATTGACTGGGTTTTAGTAAGAGTGATATTCTTACTAAGAATCGAATATGATAATCAAGTCAATGATTGAGTGGCGGAAACAAACAATCGAAGAACAATCAAACAAGAAAATTACTCATAAATTCTATTTATATTGATATATGAATGTTGACAAATTACAGAGAATAATTACGACAAAATCCTCTATCTGTCAACCGTCACCTCAGTACGAGGTAAACTATTCTATTTATAGACAAGACAAGATGCCTATTCAAAATGACTAAACTACCCCTGACCTATTAAATCAGAAACTAGTCTAAGTCTTGATCTGCATCTCTGCTTGTTCATCCGCATTGACAAATGCGGATGAAATAATCTTGATCCTCATTTCCACTTGATCATAAGCATTAGTAAGTTGGTCATTCGCATTGGTTAATGCAGATGAACAAATACTTGTGCGCATTTGGTTGGTCCTCCGCATTTGTCAATGCGAATGATCAAAGTCTTGTCCGCGTCTTCTTTTGTTCTTCCGCATTAGTCAATGCGGAAGAGTAACTTGTTCAGCATAAGCATTGTGTCTGCCGCATTAGTTAATGCGAAAGAGTAAACACTTGTCCGCATCAGATTTTTGTCTTCCGCATTGACTAATGCGGAAGATAACACTTGTTATTTTTTCTTGCATATCTTCATCCGCATTGCATCTTGGACTTGTGGGATTCCAGCTGAACAATCATCAATTCACCCATTGAGTTGGCATGTATGATCCTTTCAGGGTGCAACACTAGGGTACGATTATGTAGCTGCATCTCCTTCTTCATCATCATCATCATACTGCCTTTCCCTTGTCTCTTCATTATCACTGTCCTCGTCATCATCACTATTATCATCTTCATCATCACCATCATCATCATCACCTTCTCTGATCTTCAGACGCTTATCTTTTGATCCCTTTAGCTTGAGTATGATAGACATGTTAGATGTCTCCAACTCCTCAACCTTCTTTGCTGATTGGACTTTATGCTCCTGGAGTTGGGCAATTTCCTAAGCTTGCTGGGAGATCTGCTGTGCTTGGGCAGTAGTTAACTCCACAAGCTGTTGTAGCTTGGCAGTCTTCTCGTCATCAGCAGCCAACAACTTCAGCACCATACGGCTTAGTGCTGACAGTTCTTCCTCTATTCCACTGGGATGTATAGATGATCCTATGGGGAATGTTGGGTGGAATGATGGTCTGGCTTGGTAGCTGGTGGAGGTAGTGGTGGCTGTGGTGAATATGGGTGGTGGTGTATGCGTGGGTGGTGAATGGTAGGTTGTAGTGGTGGTTATGGTGAATGTGGATGGTGGTATATGAGTGGGTGGTGGTTGGTAGGATGTAGTGGTGGTGGATGGGAGTGTGGTAGTGATAGGTGGTGTGGTAGTGGTGGTGGTAGTAGTAGTGGATGAGGTGGTGGCTGTGGCAGTAGTAGATGTCAATGTAAACCTTAGCCTCTTCCCCTTCTTGCCATAGGGGTAATTCAATATCTTCCTCCTTGAGCCCTTAGACACTATGGCTCCCCCTTGGCTTCTAGGCGGGTTCGGGGTATATGATGGATCTGTATCAGTAGCAGTAGTATCCTTGGACTCCCCGTGGCATCCACCAAGCACCCTAATACCACTTTCCATGGCTACGACCCGGCTTCCCACCATTCGCACCAAAGGCTCTTCTTCAGACTCCTCCTCCTCCTACACCTGGAAATCAGGGTGAATAGGAGCTAGTTTGGGTCAACCCTGACCATCCCCTTCCTGATTAGCATCATGATCTTCACCATCGAAGTCATCGGAGGGTAAAGCAATCTACTCAACATCCGAGTCACTATCATCTTGACGCCACTTTTGCCTAGCTGGCGCCACGTAGTCTTCTCTGGCCAAGTGCCGAAACAACCTCTTTTCAGGGGGCTTTAACTTCTTTCCCATGTAGACCATCATTCTTCCAAGAGTGGTGTCATCCATGATCTCGAGAGAGACATCATCATGAATCTCCTTAGGTAGCAATGGAAGCTTCTCGTCAATGATCATCTCTAGGAATCTTGGGTACATGCAGAAGCCTTTCTTGCCTTTGGCCTTTAGGTTCTCGATCAAGTAGGAGAATATCATGTTAGAGAAGCTGAACGGGTGATTCAGCACTAGTGCTACATAGGCATTTTGGATTTGGCCAGATAGATCATCAAATTGACCCCTTCATGAAACAATGCACTTCAGAATGACATGAGCTAGGTACTTGAACTAGGGACACATGTTGCTTTTATTTAGCACACCTGCGTTCATGTCCCAGAGTCCTCATCCGTAGAAAGCATCCCCTTATGGTAAGATGATGTAGCCTGGTTGGGTAGGTAGCATCATCTCCCAAATCCAGTATGTGTCTATGTTCGGCTGCTATGAACTTAATCTCCTGGCCAAAAATGGTGCTACGTATACAGTAGGGCTCAATCTATCGGTCAATAGATGCACCTTCCCAGAAGGCCTGCTATACAGACCAACAGGGTGTGCACGGTGCAGATATTGCTCTATAGATCCTCGATATCTTCAGAAATGCGATAATACTAGCAAACTCGGTAGCATTTCGAGTGGTGGCATCCAAGTGAGCACAAATGTTGTGCTTGGTGTTGATGATCCACCTATCTTCCATGATTCTGTAACACAAGACACATAAGCATTAGATCTACACATAACACAAACCATTGCAACTTAAACTGTTTGAGATTAGTCTGGTTTAATCGTATGATTGAACCATACGACTGAGTTTTGTCGGTTGATTTCGTATGCGACTGACTTCAATCAGACGACTCAGTATGCGACTGAGTTCATTCGGGCGATTGAGCCTGCGCCTGAGTTCAGTCAGGCGACTGAACTCATACGCCTCATTCATTCGGCTGATTGAGTCATTCACCCAGTTCAATCATGCGATTGAAGTTCATTCGGAGTGCCCAGTCGCATACTTCTTTGTTCGACACAGTTATCCTGAATCTAAGTCAGTTCTTGAAGTTCAACGTTGTGTTTAGGTTCTTTAGACTCGCAGGACTCTCAATTGTTGCTGTATGCCTTTCATTTTACCCAATTTTTACTTTTATTTGGTATGTTTGATAGTTAACACTCTTTTCCTGATTTTAATCGATTTAGGCCACTTAGGATTTGTTTTCTCCATGCATTTAGCGAGATTTGGGTCGCAAATTACCTACAGTTGAAGTACGAACTTGTTAGTAACTAAATGGTGTGGAGAAATCGAACTAGTCAAATTCGGGCATAGTGTCTCTACTTTTGGGTGATTTTAGAGCGATTGAGGGTTGATGATCATATGTGACAGATTTTAGCCCTATTTATACTGAATCTGGTTTCAATCGGGCGATTGGATCCATTCGCCCTTTTAAATCATGCGATTGGAGCTTAGTCGTGCGATTGGCTCAGTCTGTCACATTCAGTCTAGCGACTGGGTTTTAGTCGGGCGACTAACTCATTCGGTCACCCCCATTTAGGCGATTGGCTCATTCTTGTTTGCCAGTGCTATGAGTGGTTTATACTCAAGCACCATTTGGGTGTCTGGTTCATAAGTATTGTCCAATCTTACCACTAGTCCATACTCATGGTACACGAAGGGCTCATACTTATGAGTTTGATTTTATGATCATTCCTTCATTTATCCTTGTTTCTTATTGATTCGTCATTTTGACCGGTGATCATCTCAGACATGACCATTTTAACATAGAAAAACTATTAATCACCTCAGACGTGATCCTTTTAACAATTTGTCACCTCAGACGTGACCTTTTAACTGAGTAATTGCCATATTGACTTCTGATGCGTAGTCCGACATTTAACTAATAAATTAAGTGAAATTTAACTAAATTAAGCAACTATATTAATACAAAGCTAAAACATATTTTTGTAATTTTGTGTGAGGTTGAAATGCTAAGATAAGCAACTACCAAATTTTCTTCGAAGATAGTATAGCATCAAGTTACTTTGATCATAACTGGAATGATTCATTATGGAATCATACAGGTTTATCAAATTATTTGGAACATTATCCCAAAACCTTTTGATGCTAGATTCTTTTCTTCATCGAGAGTCATATGCATGTTTAGGAAATCATACTAGTACTACACGATGCACATAGTGGTTTTGACTTTCAAGAGTTGCACCCATGATGATTGTCAGTATACTTGTCCTCTTAAATCCATACACAGATTTTTGACCCACATTGGTGATGATTTAGGGTTTAATAATTTCAACAAGCATTTGTGGAGCCCATGCTTATATGGTAATCAACGTTCCTCGGATGATTTTTGAGTGGTCTACGGGTAGTGTGCAGGGGATGATAAACATTTAGTCGAGATTCAGGAGTGGTGGGAACGACTACCTCATTATACAGATTGTGAACCGCAGGTTCAGTATCTGAGGCAGTGGGAGTATGGGGTTCTGATGAGTCAGAGGCATCCACATCTGATGCTTGTGTACTTGTAGTAGTAGGAACCTTGAACGTTTTCCACTTCTTCATCGTCAAAAGAGGAGTCACTTACCTCCAGTGCTCCCCCTGTGTTACTAGATGACTGATCTTGTGACCCGGATATTGTTAAGTCTACAGGCGGTGTATTTAAGACATCATACATCATCTTGGTCGAAAGCTCATCATCAGAAGGAGTGAGAGTAATGTTGAAGTATTTGAGGAATCCATCATAATCGAAAAAGAAGGCGGGTCCTTTTCCTGCAGTGGGGGTGGTGAATCTCTGAATGTCAACATTGCACCACACTTCTACCTGACCCGATGAGTTGTTGTAAACCATCTTATTCGGTATGTTGTATCCTAGAAAAATACCTTCTTGAGCCTTTTCACTGAACTTTTGTAACTGATATTTCTTTACTAGTGTACATGATGCGCCAAACAGTTCAAGATACTCTAAATTAGGTTAATGTCGTTGGAGCAAGTCGTAACACGTTTTACCATATCTTTTAACCACCAAGACTCAATTCAAAGTGTAACATGCATTTGCAACAGCCTCATTCTAGAATTGGATAGGCAGTTTCGAGTCTGCTAGCATTGTCCTGGCTGTCTCTATCAAGCTTCTGTTCTTCCGTTCAGCAACTCCATTCATCTATGGAGTGTAGGTAGATGTGAACTGATGTAAAATTCCCTTTTCTTTGCAAAACGCCCCATCCACTGATACTTTAATTCTGTACCATTTTCTGAGTGAATCTGACGTACCTTTAACTTGTATAGAGATTCCAATATGGTCATAAGTTGTTTGAACAAATCAAATGTTTCTGACAGGTTCAGAGATCACAAGTTTGATGTATCAGAATACAAAGCAGCAGAATACAAACAAGAATTAGACAAATTGTAGCAAGCAATCGATACTTGTAAGCATTAAGATCGCATACGGTTATAGGGAGAGAATATGTATTTCTGATTTCTAGGAATGTTTATAGATGTAGAATATTTCTAATCAAATCAATCATTCATTCCATTCAATTACTCATTCCTCATAGATTACAATAGGTTGTCACTCCTTATATAGAGTGCAACAGTCACTGCTGTTATCACGGAAAGTGACAACTGGCAGATCCAATACAAAAATAACTAATTCTTAACAAACTACTGAAATGTTCACAACTACTGAGAACATATCAGCATGTTAAGTACAAAATATAAAACTACTGAAATTACAACGACTGAAGAACAAGCTCTTCAGTCGTTTACAAAACTACTAAAACATAAAAATATAAAACTACTGATATCACAACTACTGAAGAAGTACTCTTCAACAGTTGTGACAAACTACTGAGGCTTCAGTACTTGATCTTCAGACTTTGACCTTCAGGTGTTTCATCAGCTGATGACTTCAGTAGATATCATCAGCTGATGTCTTCAGTCTTTCTCTTCAGACTTTGTACATCAGTTGTTGATCTTCAGCACTTGTGAACTCTTCAGCTGTTGTACTTCAGTACTTTGGTCTTTCAGCTTCAGCACTTGTGTTCTTCAGCTGTTGTACTTCAGCACTTTGGTTCTTCAGCTGTTAAGGTCTTCAGCACTTGATCTTCAGCTGTTGAAGTCTTCAGCACTTGTCAAACTACTCATGAGGCTTTCAGCAGTTGCTATGATACCATGTGGGACTTAGAGGTTTCCTGATCTTGGCTCATTGGTTCTTTTGGTCCAACAAACTCCCCCTGAACCAATGCAGCCAAAACCTCTAACTTATTTATTCTCCCACTTATTGATGGCAAAATGTTGGTCTTTTTCCTTCTTGATCAGTAGAGAAGATGACCCATGTAAGCTCCGGCCTGGGAAGAAATCTCAAATATTTGTTTGGCAGAGTATGAATGGGAACTCTGTTTTGGGGAACTGGACATAGAGTTGTTATCCCATTCATGAGATTTACTTCCCCATAATGAGTCTGTATGACTCACGAACATAGGCCTCAAGGAGAACAACTTGTTCCTCCTGAGAGAGTTCTTCTGCTCCTCCTTCGAAGAAGAACTCTAGACCATAGTACTCTGATAAGTACTTCATGGTCCTGCCATTTTTCAGCTCCACCGTAGTTACCTCCCTATATACAAATTCATCAGGATGGTTGCCTTCAAGGAGTAACTGGAGCTCATTATTTTGGATGTCTTCAAGCTTTTTATATAACAACCCCTTCTTAATCATCTTGTTTTCTAGTAAGGCTTGAGGTGTCTTCTTTGCTTGGTGAGCTTTCTTGAATTCATCAATGATTTCCCAAGGTGAGACTACAACGGCCAACATGATGGTAGACTCTATTGTTTTTCGTACCTGGCCGTTGTATCTGTGTGGGATAGTTCTTTTATGGATTCTAGAACTCACCCTGGGGTCTGGCCATACTCTCACTCTCTCCTTCTGATACTGAAAGGTGTGCCTGAGAGTGTACAGCCTTTGAGCATGCCCTTTCATGGCTTGAATAGATGATGACTGAGGAAATTCCTTGTCAACCATCTTCAATAGTTGCTCATCGTGCTGTTTTTGCTGTTCTTCTTCTTCTATCTTGACTCTGACCATTTCCCTTTGAGAGTCAGGTGTGATCATGGATTGACTTCGGGGTTTTGGTAGCTTCAGAACAGCAGAGAGTGGCAGACTATCATCTTCATCCTCTTCTTCTTCTTCTTCTTCCATCCTCAGCACCCTTCTCCTCCTTCTGGGTACATCACTGGATGATGTTGGGTTGGTGAAGGAATTGGTTTTGAAGAATGAGGATGTTTGGATTTTGGCTTAGAGGTTGGTTGGAGATTTGAGGGATAGGATCTGTTTGAGTGGGTGGAAGGGAAGGTTGATCTAGCATCCTTGTAGTTAGTTTCGCCTTTGTGAGTTAGCCATCTCTAACCTTTTACCAGCCCCACCTCATCAAGGGCTTCCACAATAATCCCTTTGTTGAATTGCTCAGACAGACAGATTCTGGTGGCTATAGCCAGAATGCTGTCCCTGGTCCATGCGCGGATCTCCATTAATGATCTTCCCAAGTATTTTGCAATGAAGCGGATCATTATTTCCAACCTCTCTTTCTCAAGAGCATCATACCCTGCCCATCGGGTTTGTATCTCTGGTACTTCTATCCTTCTGATCTCACTATCCAGTGTGGCTGTGTCAAACCCCTGCCTGAAGATTTGTTCAATTATTTTATCCATGGATCGGCTGTGTGTGGTGTCAGCTTCTTTGACCAGCTCCTCCATGGATTTGTCTTCAGCAGTGTGATCATCAGCACTTCTCTTTCGCTTGTAAGTGAGCAGAGGTTGCTTTTCTTTTTCCTCCTCTTGGACTTGCTTCTCTTCCTTTTCCTCGGATCTTTTCCTCTTCCTATCTTTCACTGCAGTACTCTCCCCCTTTTTGGTTGCATTGGAGGAAGGGGTTTGTACCGCAGAAAGAGTCTTTTGGACAGCAGCATCAACCAAGGGCTGTAAGGTTAAGGAAAGCCTCTCATCAAGGGCTTTGATCACTATATCAGTGATTATTGGGGTGATGAGAGGGAGGGAATTTGGAGTACAGCACCTATTTGCTCAGGAGGGTTCTGTTCCTGAGAAGTAGGGCCTGAAGCAGAGGCAGGTGGTTGATTTTGGGGTGGCTCTGTGTTGGGAAACCTTCAAGGGAAGGTGCCATCTGTGGGTGGATAGAAGCAGATGGTCTTTCTCCTTGGGAGAGTTGGTCAAGTAGGTTTTGCAGCCTACTGACTGTCTCTTCCAGGATTGTGTTCTGGGCAAGAACATCATAGAAGAAGCCCAGGTCATCATCAGCCGAAGCTGAATCAGCTGACCTCCTGCTTAGAGCAGGATTTACATGCACTGGGTGTAGACCAGTTGGTGCATGTGCCCCTTGTGCTTGGTACTGGGGACTTCCAGCCTCAGGACAATGTCCATCATCAGCTGTTGCCTCTAGGGAGGTCTTAGCAATGTTACCAGCCTTACTCTGGTCATGTGCTGAGTCAGAGGAGGTGGCACCCTCACTAGATATTCTAAGCTCCTTGTCTACACCAGGAGATAGAATTGGGAAACCCCTGTGCTGTGGGTTCTCAGGTGCACTGTGTTCCTCCCCCTTAATTGTAGAGGAATTCCCAGTAGTAAGTGGTTTCTGGGGAGGGGGTGAGGAGTGCAATTGAGTCAGCACTTGTGCAACTATTAAAGTTGGGCTGTGAGGGGCGGTTGTTTGGGGTGAGGGGATAGAAGCAGTGTGCACCTGGGGTGGATGGTGCTCTTCAATGGCAATCTCCTCAAGTGAGTAAGATCCCAGATTAGTAGGTGCCCCATGGGTTGCTGCAGGCTCCTGTTGAGAGGAAGCCTGAGCGGCTGTTGCTGGAGGAGTCATTGTATCCACTAGGGGGTTTGGACTAGTGGATATATCCTGCGTTTGTGTTGCAGGGGCATCCTCAGGGGACTCAATTCCCTGAGTAGCCATTTTGGGTTTCTTTGTGGTGGGTTTGATGGGGACTTTGGATTTGGAGGTGGTGGCTGTGGGTTCCAGCTGCGTGGGTTTTCGCAGCTTGGCAGCCATTTTTAGTGTCCGGTCAGAGTTGTGCCGGGAGTATACTTCTGGCAGAACAGCCGTAGCAGGGACTCCCAAGCCAACAAGTCCCTCAGCATTAAGCTGGTCTGTAATAATAGCCATTATGAACCGTGGATAAAGTATCCAACGGTTGGCAGTTAGTTTTTGAGCCATATCTTTGAGCTCTGAAAATATTAATTCTGAAAAGTTTAGTGGTTGTTGCTCAAGGATAGAATACATTACCTGCTGCCATTTGGTGGACATTTGATCCTAAGACGACGTCTTAGGGGCCAAACATACATTGACCATGTGAAAAATCAGGCGCTCAGCGTCATTAAAGTGTTTCTTCATGATGGTGGTGGCACTGAGATCGCCTTGATATCCATGCTGAGCAAATGATAGATCTATGGTGCCCTTCGGATATCAGCAGGAGAAGTAGCATCACTCAGTTGAAGAATTTTACGGATTGTTGCAGGAGTAATGACTACTTCTTTGTTGTTGACGACTGACCGGAGGGATGGTGTGTTGCTCTCCTCAGTGGTAACAGTAACGTTCTTCCAAAATTGGTTCAAGGATTCGGCATGTAAGACGGGGTTCAGAAGGAATGCCTTGTTGTATTGGGACTGAACCATAAGATCGATAGCAGTATCGAACTTAGTCCAGATCGGCGATTTTGTGAGGTAGGCAACACAGTTGTGTCGCTGTTTAATTTGCATAGACGCCATGGAGAAGAGGGAAGTTTTGGAGAGGAACGTTAGGTTGGAAGAAGATGAAGCATGGAGAGCTCAGGTTAGGGGTATTTATAGGGTACGGGTAAGGAAACGACTGAAGGATGTGGTGTTAGTCATCAGTAGTTTTAAACGACCGTTGACATGGTATTATCCTTTCAGACGTTGAAACAGCTGAAGTCGTGGTGTTAGGCATCAGTAGTTTAGAAAACTACTGAAGACCGTGGTTTTGACTTCAGATGATTGAAACAACTGAGGACATGGTGTTTGTCATCAGTAGTTATGAAACTACTGAAGACAGTGGTTTTGTCATCAGCTGTTGTAAACAACTGAAGACTTGGTATTAGTCATCAGTAGTTATAAAACTACTGAAGACGTGGTTTTGCTTCGGTTGTTTAGAATGAAACAGCAGTTGTACAAACGACTGAAGAGAAAGTTCTCTTCAGCTATTTTCGTCAATTCTTAGCTTTTCAGCTGTTTCAAACTGTCCTCAACACATGCATCAGTCTTTTTGGCTGATTTCAGTTGTTTCATAGGACATCAGTACTTATCTGTTTTTACTGAGTGCAGTAGTTGTAACTGCATCAGTAGTTGTAACTACATCAGTAGTTTAGAACAGATGAAGTACTTCAGTACTTGTGAGACATTTAGCCTTCAGTAGTTGTAAAAACTACTGAGGTTAAAAGAACTCATCAGTACTTATATGTGACATAGGTACTCATGATCATCAGTATGAATTACTAAGATCATCAGTAGTTGTCACCTATTCTAGCTGCAGCATACCAAGCCTTAACACCAGGTTTTGGAAAGTTGAACTATCCAAAGGCTTAGTAAAAATGTCTGCAAGCTCATCAGCACTAGGCACAAACTTAGGATCAATCAGACCTTTTTCAAAACAATCCCTTATAAAATGATGTCTGATCTCTATATGTTTGGTCCTAGAGTGCTGGACTGGATTTTTGACAATGCAAAGAGCTGAAGCACTATCCATTAACAATGGAGTCTTAGTCTCTGTAATGCCATAATCCAAAAGTTGGTTTTGAAGCCAGAGTACCTGAGATGTACACCTTGCAGCAGCAATGTACTCTGCTTCAGCAGTGGATGTAGCAACTGAGGTCTGTTTCTTGCTCTGCCAAGAAATCAAGCAGTTGCCTAGGAATTGACATCCACCAGAAGTTGATTTCCTGGTCAACTTACACCCTGCATAGTCACTGTCAGAAAAAGCAACTAATTTACCAGAATGTCCGGTAGAATACCATAACCTAGAGATGGAGTGCCTTGCAGATATCTAAAGATCCTCTTGACTGCAATCAGATGAGACTCTTTAGGTGCAGCCTGAAATCTAGCACAAACACATGTAGCAAACATAATATCTGGTCTAGAAGCTGTTAAATACATCAAGGACCCAATCATACATCTGTAAAGTGTTTCATCAACCACTTTACCTTTCTGATCTGAGTCCAGTTGTGTGGTGCTGCTCATGGGAGTAGAACAGGGCTTACAGTTTTGTAAATCAAACTTTTGCAAAAGATCTTTTGTATATTTGGACTGATGAATAAAAATTCCATCAGCCTTTTGTTTGATTTGCAACCCCAGAAAGAACTGTAGTTCTCCCATGGCACTCATTTCAAACTTCTGTTGCATCAACTTTGTAAAGGCATCACACAACTTTGGATCAGAGGATGCAAAAATGATATCATCTACATAAATTTGAACAAGTAGATTATGCTGCCCAGTTTTCTTAATGAATAAAGTCTTGTCTATGGAGCCTCTAGTGAAATTGTTTTCCAGAAGAAAGTTTGATAATGTCTCATACCAGGCTCTGGGAGCTTGTTTTAACCCATAAAGAGCTTTATCAAGCTTATACACCCAATTAGGATGTTTATTGTCCTCAAAGCCTGGAGGTTGACATACATAAACCTCTTCTTTAACTTTTCCATACAAAAATGCACTTTTGACATCCATTTGAAAGACTTTAAGGTTTTGATAAGCAGCATAAGCTAAAAACAATCGAATTGCTTCCAGTCTGGCTACAGGGGCAAAGGTTTCATCATAATCAATACCTTCTTCTTGTGCAAACCCCTGAACAACCAGTCTGGCCTTGTTCTTAACAATAAGCCCATTTTCATCAGTTTTGTTCCTAAACACCCATTTAGTGCCTATTGCACACTTACCTGGATGTAGAGGAACCAGTTCCCACACTTGCTGTTTCTTGAACTGAAGAAGCTCAAGCTGCATGGCATCAACCCATCCATTGTCCTTTAAAGCAATGTGATAATTCTTTGGCTCTTGCTGACTGATGAAGAGAGCATAGAAGCAGAAATTTGACAATTGACTTCTTGTTGATACTCCAGCAGTGATATCACCAATGATTTGAGACATAGGGTGATTCTTCAGATCTTGATCCACAATGAGATCTGTGCAAGTGTTTGTAGCCGGTTCAGCAGCAACAGATGGTGATGGTGAATCATTTCCTTGAAACCAATCAGTGGATGGTAATTCAAAGGAAGTTGAATTCGAAGAAATCTCATCAGCATTTCTTGTGGATGGTGCTACTGGCGCTACAGGAACATCAGGTCTAGCTGAGTCAGGCAGCTGATCACTAAACCTGAAGAGGTGAGTACTGCAATCATCATCTTCATCAGCAGTACCACCAGGTGGTGAACTGTTGACAGGAGCAACAGCAGGAGTTTGATAAGGAACATATTGCAGTATGTCCAAATCAAATAACTCCACAGGACTTTGTGGAATCTTGTCCTTTGGAGATTCATTAAACTTAACATGTAGAGTTTCTTCAACCATCTTTGTTCTGCAGTTGAAGACTCTGTATGCCTTGCAAGTAGATGAATAACCAACAAAGTATCCTGCATCCACCTTAGGATCAAATTTGTGGAGTTGATCCTTTGTGTTGAGAATAAAACAGGGACACCCAAATGCTTTGAAAAATGAAATCAGAGGAGCCAAATGATGGAGAACTTCATATGGAGTCTTCATCAACCTCTGATTTACTAAAACTCTATTTTGCACATAACAAGCTGTGTTGACAGCTTCGGCCCAAAAGGTCAATGGCAAACCTGAGTCAGCCAGCATGGACCTTGCAGCTTCAATGAAGGTCCGGTTCTTTCTCTCCACTACTCCATTTTGTTCTGGAGTCCTTGGAATGCTGAACTGCCTTTTGATTCCCTTTGAAAGATAGAAGTCATCAAGTGTATGATTTTTGAACTCAGTTCCATTATCACTCCTAATACACTTGACTGGAAGGGAATACTGCTTCTCAATGTACAGCACAAAGTGGATAATCTTCTGAGCAGCCTCATCCTTTGAATGTAGAAAGAAAGTCCATACAAATCTGGAGTAATCATCCACAATTACCAGACAGTATTTCTTCTTTGCCATGCTCATTACTCTCACAGGACCAAATAGATCCATATGCAGTAATTGCAAGCAGGCAGTGGACTTGGACACTTCAATAGGAGGAAATGAGACCTTGTGCTGTTTTCCTTTTAAACAAGCAGTGCAAGTTTCATAACAGTGGAACTCCTTTATTGGTAAGCCTCTGACTAAACTATTGTGGCTAAGCTGATTCATGTTTTTGAGATTAACATGACCAAGCCTCCTGTGCCACAATTTAGATTCTTGAGAAGAGGCTTTGGAAAATAGGCAAGGATTGCCTTTGAGATCTATCTTCTTAGAGAGATCTAAGGCATACACTCTTCCTGTCCTGTTGGCTTTCAGGAGAGTGTGATCATCCAACACCTTGTCAATCAAGTGCAAAACTTTGGATGATAGAATCCTACAGTTTTGACTTGTGAAAAGGGCAACATGGCCTTTATCACACATTTGACTGACACTCAAGAAGTTGTACTTGAGATTTTCCACATGATTAACATCATCAAATTTGATTTCTCGATTGGAGACAAAGCCCTTACCGATGATGTAACCCCTAGCATCATTGCCAAAAGAGACAAATCCCTTCTTTCCTTGAGAGTAGTCATGAAGAAGAAAGATGTTCCCAGTCATGTGCATAGATCCCCCACTGTCTACATACCAGATGCTACTTTGGCATGTTGAAGAACCCTGCAATAATAAACAATCAGTTAGTTTTAGAGACCCAAACCTTTTTGGTTTTGGGCCTGGTCTCATCAATAGATGGTAAACTAACATGTTTATTTGTAACAACAGCCTGAGAAGAAGAAGATGGTGTAGAAGAGGAGTCCTTTGGCTTAGACCTCCTTTTCTGTGGTTTCAACATGGGAGAATCTAGTTGGTTAACTCTACCCAACAGATGTTGTACCATCATCACCAGCTGTCTCTGATTTTGTGATAAAGCTTTCAGCTCATCAGACACATTACTAGTGGAGTTAGATAAGGTCCTATGTTGCACCTTCTTCTTTTGAGCACCCTCAGCTGTTACCTGTTTAACTCCTTCCTTTTTGGATTTCTTTAAGGACTTAAGGGTTACACGATTTGATGTTGCTGATACAAATGTGGTCTCAAACTCAGTTTTCATTTTTACCATTTTCTCACTAATTTCTTCTTTTTGTTTGAGTTTGGAACCTCTTTTGTACCAACAATCATCTGTAAGATGATTGAACAAACCACATACTTCACATGGTTTCTTCTTCATCTTAGATTGATCATCAACTAAAGATGGTGAAGCAACAGAAGACTTGTTCTTCAATGCTTTGGAAGCATTGGTTGCTTTCTTGACTACCTCTTTAGTAGTCTTCAAACTCTTTCTACTGCCAGCTTTCTTCTCTTCAGTACTGACAGCAGTTGAAGTTTGAACTTCAGGTGTTAAATCCTGCTCTCCAGTCCTTTCAGGACCTTCAGGATTAACTCCTGAGTTGATCAACCTATTGACCATGTGAATGTCAGCATTTGGACCATCAACATCAGCTGATAGGTTCAAAGAGGGCTTGATGCTGACTGCTACTTCTGATTGTGCTGTATCAGAAGGTAGATCACATGATGTGATGGATTGGTTATCACTCTCACCATCAGATTCTACCTCTGCTCTTGGGGTAAAATCTGTAGGTGGAGCAGTGTGATTGTAGCCAATTCCAAACTTCACATTTGAAGCAGATTGCTTACTAAGAAGCATTTCAAAACCTTTGCAGGATTGTACCCATCTATCACACTCGACCTGGGTAACTGCAAGGGTTTCTTTGAGATCTTTGTACTTCTCTAGAAGTACATCTTCTCTAGCCTTATCATCAATTATTTGGCAATTCAGTTTATAAACCTCATCATTTTTATCTTTGAGCACAAACTCAAACTCAGCTTTGTTTTTGGAAATAATTTGTTCTAGCTCAATGTTCTTATTAATTAAAGCTACATTTGCTTCTCTAATGGAAGCAAATGCTGCTATGCATGGTTCAGAACATAATTTGGCTTTTGCCTCAGAGGATACCTGTGATACCTGAGGAGTAGAGGCATTGGAAGATGAAGTATCAGCAGACTCCAAAGCCATAAGAGCTAAATTCCCAAAGGGACTGTCACCACCATGTTGACCAGCACCTGAGAACAGTTGATCATGACCAGACAAGTCATCTGGTAAACTGCTCCAGTAAACAACTCCTGGGGTGAAGAAGCTGTGTTGTTGAGATTGAGGTTGTTGATGAGATAGGGAAGGCTGAGGTTCTGGTAATGCATGAGGTTGTGGTGTCATAGGAACTTGAACTTGATTTGACTGTGGCATGTAATAGCAAGGGTACTGATATGGCATTTGACCCTGAGGAACAAAATATGCCGGAGATTGTTGTTGAGGATGATGACTAGAGGTGACAGGATGTTGCCCTCTGTGTTGTTGACTATTGCCAGGAAAAGTCACAAAGGGTGCAGTAGAGTTAGATCCAGTTGATCTACACTCTCTTGCAAAGTGTCCAAGCCGTTGGCATTTGTGACACCTCAACTTGCTCTTGTCAAAACCAACTTTGGTTTTGCCAGAGAGTCCTGGGAATTTTCTTCCAGTTCTTTTGTAGAACTTTTGATATCTGATATTTATCAAGGCCATTTGGCTCAAAATATCCATCTCTTCTAAGTCATCATCAGCAATCCCCTTGAGATCATCCATGATGAAACATAAATTGTCATTATTACACCCAGTAAACTGACCATCAACACTTACAAATGCAGAATCAGAAGTGCTTGAAGAGAAATTAATATGCTCATCATACTGGTATTCAGATGAAGCATATTCTGACTCATGACCCACCAAGGCAGTGTTGCCTTGTATAAAGTCTTCAGTGAGCTTTCCGGATGAAGACAGCTTTCTCTTCTGTTCTATCTCTCTCTCAAAAGTGAGCAATTTCCCATGGAGTTGGGTGAGAGATAGTTTGTCCAAACTTGCACTGGAGCGTAGGACAATAGTATATGTGTCCCATCTCTCAGGCAGTGATCTGAGAAATCTGTTATTCATCTGAATATTGGTGTATTCAAGTTTGACCATTTTTAGTTCAGAGATCAAACAAGAAAACCGCTCATATTGTTGAGTCAGTGTCTCACCCTTTCTATGAGAGAATGTCTCATATTGTTGGGCAAGAATTTCTCTATTATTTGCCAAGACCTCATCTGTTCCTCCAAATTGTTCTTTCAAAGCAATCCCGAGGTCATGGGCAGTTTCATGATGCATTAGCCCAGAATAGATTTCATTGGGCAATGCCATGGCCAGAATTCCATGGGCTTTGCATCAATCTCAAGCAACTTCTTATCCTCATCTGAGTATTGCTCCCTCCTCTTCGGAACCATTTGATTGGTTTCCGGGTTATTCACCATAGGCTTGTGTGGACCATGTACCACTAATGTCCAACACCCTGCGCTGTTAACAGACAGGTGATGGAGCATACGTCTTTGCCATATGTTATACTCATTCCTAACCAGCATAGGTGGCTTGGTTGAGGAACCAGTATTGTGAGGATCATTGGAAGGAGTGGTCATTTTCAGTTCAAAAACAGTTTAGTTCAAGTTTTTAAAAAGTTTTAGACAAACCACAACAAACTCAATGAGAACCAAGAAAAAGATCTCAGGATGAATGAGCAGAAATGCAGAAAATTCAATCACTATAACCGTTTCTTGCAAAAACAAAAGCTAATTCAATCAAACTTAGATCTTGAATAGCAGTTTCAATGATCAATTATTAGATCGATCAATGATTAACCAGCTCTGATACCATTTGACAGGATCAGAGATCACAAGTTTGATGTATCAGAATACAAAGCAGCGGAATACAAACAAGAATTAGACAAATTGTAGCAAGCAATCGATACTTGTAAGCATTAAGATCGCATACGGTTATAGGGAGAGAATATGTATTTCTGATTTCTAGGAATGTTTATGGATGTAGAATATTTCTAATCAAATCAATCATTCATTCCATTCAATTACTCATTCCTCATAGATTACAATAGGTTGTCACTCCTTATATAGAGTGCAACAGTGACTGCTGTTATCACGGAAAGTGACAACTGGCAGATCCAATACAAAAATAACTAATTCTTAACAAACTACTGAAATGTTCACAACTATTGAGAACATATCAGCATGTTAAGTACAAAATATAAAACTACTGAAACTACAACGACTGAAGAACAAGCTCTTCAGTCGTTTTACAAAACTACTGAAACATAAAAATATAAAACTACTGATATCACAACTACTGAAGAAGTACTCTTCAGCAGTTGTGACAAACTACTGAGGCTTCAGTACTTGATCTTCAGACTTTGACCTTCAGGTGTTTCATCAGCTGATGACTTCAGTAGATATCATCAGCTGATGTCTTCAGTCTTTGTCTTCAGACTTTGTACATCAGTTGTTGATCTTCAGCACTTGTGAACTCTTCAGCTGTTGTACTTCAGTACTTTGGTCTTTCAGCTTCAACACTTGTGTTCTTCAGCTGTTGTACTTCAGCACTTTGGTTCTTTAGCTGTTAAGGTCTTCAGCACTTGATCTTCAGCTGTTGAAGTCTTCAGCACTTGTCAAACTACTGATGAGGCTTTCAGCAGTTGTTATGATACCATGTGGGACTTAGAGGTTTCCTGATCTTGGCTCATTGGTTCTTTTGGTCCAACAGTTTCTGATTAGGATTTCAGAAACATTACCCAAGAGAAACTGGATTAGTCATCGGTGACTACATAACAATACAGATCTCCAGCGATGCTCTTGGTGCTCACAGGACCAAACAAATCCATATGTAGAAGTTCGAGAGGCAATTCAATAGAGTTGACATTCTTTGCCTTGTGAGACTTCTTGGTCTGTTTCCCTTTCTTACACGCCACACAGAAATACGGAAGTTGAAAGTTTTTGACATTAACTCCATTGACCAAATCATTCTGAATGTGATGATTTATCTTTCTTGGATTTATGAGTCCCATTCTCCTATGCCAGGAGATGGATTCCTTCTCAGTTTCCTTTGACAAGAAGCATTGGACTTGATGGTTGGTTCTGGAGACCTTTGATAGATCCAAGACATATAAGTTACTATACCTTGAAGCTGACATTAAAATTTGGTCCTTTGGAATGATGTATTCCTTTTTCAACACGCATCACTTCTTGTTGTCAAAAACAACCTTGAAACCTTTGTCACAAATATGGGATACAAAAAGTAAGTTATTTTGTAGTTGTTGAACGTAGTTGACCTTGTCAAACTTAACTTTTTGATTTCCCACTTCTCCTTGTGCCGTGATGTAACCTCCTTTATTTCTAGTAAAGGAAACATGCCGTCCTTTAATCTGTTTGACGTTTGAGAGGAGTGACCGGTTCCCGGTCATGTGCCTGGATGCTCGACTATCCATAATCCAAGTGTTTGTGATAGCACTATAATTAGTTTAAATATGTTTCTCAATAATTACGTTAGTAAGATTTATTCAAACAACCACAAACCTATATAATTAGTTCAATATGCGTTAATAAACAATAAACATTCAAACGTACGCTGAAACATTCAGCATTAAGATCATCGATCACATAAGCTATTTCATTCAACTCGTTTATTTCATTTACATTATGGACATGATAGACATATTATATTAAGATCGTAAACTAGGTACATATGCATCTACAAACTCCCCCTTGGACCTAATTTCTATCATTGTCTGGCATCCTTCATTAGCTCATCAAACTTCTTATGCCTCTCCTCGACAATGACTCCAACATGTATCTCAAAAGCAAAGAAGAGTCGTATCACATTCTGAAATTTGAGGACATGTACCTTATCATGCGGATCGTAGAATAATGGCTACCTGTATAAAGTATAAACATCTCTAGCTGACAGCTTAGTTAGCCATATTGGGTCAAATACCCGGATGGTCTCCATTTGGCACTCTTTCTGTAACACTATGACCGCTTCTCCTATTTGCCAATCATAATACTACCACTTGAAGTGGGGAGTGAAGTCCTGTGGCATTTCCCTCATGGGGATCTTTGACATAGTACGTGGAGGACTCCACTTCAACACCACTTTGGCTTTCCCAGTCCTTGGGTCCACCTCCGTCCTCCGAATGTACATTGCTGGTTGTTGAGGCTTGAAGTTAACCCATCGTGTGTGGTATTCTCTCTTCAATGCAGCTTCAAACTAGCCTGACATCTTCTTGGGATCAACATACAGCAGGTTCAAGCATGCCAACTAGTTAAGCTCAAAACTCGGGAGAGACTTCAGATCATGTGGAAATCTGAAGTACTCAATTCCCGTCTCCCGCTTCAAAGCATATACATTTAGATCCTCAAAGCAAGCCCATGCTATAATCTTGCCAGACACCTTTAGATGCTTCTTTACTCTGTAGAGCTTGGCATATGACTCGGCTTTGGCGCTGTGCCTTGGGCACGGATCTCTGCAAAACAAGCCGCCCATTTAGCCTTTTTGGTCTCATCATCAGTGTCCGAGGCTTTGGCTTGGCTCTCTGATTTCTCGGTCTCCCTCTCCATTGTATCCAGTTTAGCATACAAACCATTGTCGAGAGTATCACCGAAATCGGGAACCACATTTCCCTCTCGATCAGTATATTCATCATAGTGATGTGTTGTAACGTCTTCAATATCTATCTTATCAACATCATGGAGCTCGTCATCACTAGCAACATCGACGGTAGGGGCATCTTTGACTAGTTCATCCGGATTCAACCGGAACATCTCTGCCAGTTGCTCATCCGTGAGGTCATGAATGATTTCTCCTTCTTCGGGGGCATAGCTCACTGAGCTCCTAACAATCCCTTGCAGATCAAGAAGCATAGTGAACTGAGTCTTGATCTGCTGAAAGGGAGTAACATCATATTCATCTCGTTGAAAGTTTGGATCTGCTTGATTTAAAATGTATAATACATCATTCATCAGTAAATAATCAAGACAGTAAACATTAAATATATACATAAACATTCATGCACATAAGTTTAATACAATATTCAAATACATCTGATTTAAATTACATAAACATCTATGCATTACATTTATCTTGAATCATGTGGTCCTCTGCTGTCGGGGCTGATGTCAAGGCACCCTGATCTTGATTCTTTTTGGTCCGCCTCTTATTAGCTTCTTGTGCACTCGAAGCAGATGGATCTCCATCTCCTTCATCGTCTCCTCCATCCACATCATCACCTCCCTCTGTATCATTACCTTTATCATCACCATCATCATCATCATCACTATCATCATCATCACCATCACTATCATCATCATCACCATCATTACCATCTCCCTCTCGGATCTTCAGAGTCTCAACCATTGTGCCCTTAAGTTTGAGCATGATGGTCCTTTTAGCATCCTCCAACTCTTCAATCTTCTTAGTGGATAACACGTTTTGCTCCCTGAGTTGGACAATATCTTGACTTTGAGCAGCCATATGCTCAGCTTGCTATTCAATTTGTTGTGCCTGCTAAGATATCAGCAGTGATTGTGCAGCAGTAAGCTCCACTAACTGTCGGAGCTGTGCAGTCTTCTCGTCATCGACAGCTAACAGCTAACAGTTCAACACCAAGCAGTATAGTGCAGAAAGCTGTTCCTGTACCCCACTAGGAGGTAGAGATGATCCTAAAGGGTAAAATGAGTGATATGATGGTCCTTCCTGGTGGCTAGTGGTGGTGGTGGTGGTAGTGCTGAATATGGGAGGTGGTATATGTGTGGGTGGTGATGGATGAGTTGTAGTGGTGGTGGATGTTATGTGGGTAAGTGGTGTACTGGTTGTGATAAGGGTGTGTGAGGTGGTAGTTATGGTGGCAGGTGGAATGGTAGCAGTGGTGGTGGTGGAAGTAGTGGCTGAGGTAGTGGTTGTGGTTGTAGAGGTGGTCAGTGTGAACTTCAGTCTCTTCCCCTTCATGCCATAGGGGTGAGCCATTCTTTTTTTCCTTATGCCTTTAGGCACTGTGGCTCTCCCTTGGCTGAAGGGCGGGTCAGGGGTATATGAGGGATCTAAATCAACAACAGCAGCATCCCCAGACTCCCCTTGGCGTCCACCAACCGCCCTTAAACCTCTCTCTGTGGCAACAACCCTGCTACCCACAGTCCTAGCCAGAGGCTCCTCATCACTCTACTCCCCCGCATCAGGAGGGCAAAAATCCTGATGGAAACTAGTGGTGGTGGCTTCTCCATGAGTGGGTCGTGGAGGTGTAACATGTGCAATGCTGGCCCTAGAAGCAGCAGGGCCAGAATCTCCACTCGTGTCATCGTCTTCATCATCGGAGTCATCAGATGGGAGAGTAATCTGCTCTAAATCTGAGTCACTCTCTCGTGGCGCCACTTACGCCTTGCTGGCGCCACGTACTCCTCCCTGGCTAGGTGCCCGAACAGTCTCCTCACAAGGGGTTTGACTTGCTTTCCCCCTGTAGACCTTCATATGGCCCAATGTCGTGTAATCCATCACCTCAAGTGACACCGCATCATGACTCTCCTTAGGCAAGGCAGGCAGCTTCTCAGCGATAATCATCTATAAGAATCTTGGGTACATATAGAAGCCCCCCTTGCTTTTGGACTCAAGTTTCTCTATCAGGTATGTAAATATCATGCTGCAGACGTTGAAGGGGTTGTTAAGCACTAGTGCCACAAATTGGGGACATAGGTTTCTTTAGTATCACGTGTGGATTCGGTCTGATAGGTCATCAAATCCACCCCACCTGGAAGTTATGCACTTTAGTATCACGTGTGCCAAGTAGTTAAATTGGGGACATAGGTTTCTTTTGTTTAGCACACCTGCATTGATGTACTTAGCGTACTTTATCCTGAGGAAGCATGCCCTCATACTCAAAGTGTGTAGCCTGGTTGGGTGATCAGCACCCTCACCCATATCCAGTACTCGTCGAAGATCTGCAACTAACACCTCTATATCCTACCCAAATATAGTACTCCTGATGCTGTAGGGCTCACGAGATTGATCAACTAAGACACCCTCCCAAAAGGCCTGCTGTATAGACCTGTAGGGAGTGCATGGTGTAGATATGGCTCAGTGTATCCGTGATCTCTTCACGAAAGCTATGATGCCAGCAAACTCGGCAGCGCTCCGAGTGCTGGCGTCCAGATGAGCAGAAATATTGTGCTTGGTGTTTATGGTCCACCGATAAGCCATAAATCTATAATAGAAGACACATACAAGTTAGATCATCCCACACCAAAAAGTAATTCAATCTAAACTGTATGAGGTCAGTCTGCTTCAATCGTGTGATTTAACCATACGACTAGGTTCAGTAGTTTGACCTAACATGTGACTGAATACATTCGGCCGACTGAGTCATTCGTCTAGCTTAGTCGTGTGATTGTAGTTCATCCTGGTGTCCAGTCGCATGACCTATTGTATATTTGATTTAAATTCAAATTTTGGCCAAATCTTAATATTAGACATCATTTCTTGGTTCATTCAATTCACAATCACTCTACTTAGCACCTAATAACCTTGATTTTAACATTATACATAGTTTTATTAGTTAATTTGTCCAACTAAGTTTTGGTTCTTAGTTAGGGCCGAATTCATTGATTAAGGGAACAAATCGACTGAGATTTGGGTAGATTCCACTGCATTGTACCTGTATAACAACCGGCAATCGTCAAAATTTTGAAATTTGAAGTCGATATAGGTCAGAGGAAAATTTTGCAGAGTAACAATATGCGATCGACTATGGCCCTATTTATAATGAATCTGGTTTCAATCGGGAGACTAGACCCATTCGCTCTTTTCATTCGATCTGTTGGATCTCAGTCTTGCGATTCGTTCAGTCAATCATATTCAGTCGGTCGACTGGCTTTTAGTCGGGCGACTGACTCATTCGGACATCTCTATTCGGACGACTGGCTCAATCTGGTAAGCCATTCGTGTGAATGGTTCATACTCATGCTCCATTCGGTTGTCTACGGTATAAGTATGGTCAAATCGTACGATTGGTCCATACTCATGGTCCAGTCGTGCGAATGGATCATACTTATGATTTTGACTTTATGACCATTTGACATTTAACCCTATTTAATAATTGATTAAACATTTTGAGCATTCAATCATCTCAAACATGATCCTTTTAACTTTGGAATCTTTTGATCACCTCAGTGGTGATCCTTTTAAACAAGACACATTTTGTCACCTCAAATGTGACCCATTTACCATTTGAACACACGATTAGTCACCTCAGACGTGACCCTTTTAAGTGATTAATCCCAGATAGAATTCCACGTCATAGTCCGACATATAAAGCTAAACTAACTAAGAAATTTAAAGAAGTAAAATTAAACGACAAAACTAAAATGTTTTTGTGATTTTGTGTGGGGTGGAAATCCTAAGATAGAAATCTAACAGATTTATTTAATGAATAGGCACCTTCAAGTTATTTTGACCATAAGTGGAATGATTCAGTATGAAATCATACATGTAATCAAATCATTTAGGACATGTTTCCAAAATCATTTGATGCTAGATTCATGTTTTCGTCGAGATTCATTAGCAAGTTTAGGAAATCATACTAGTACTATAAGACGCACACAATGATTTGGACTTTCAAGAATTGCAACCACGATGATTGTGAGTATACTTTTCCACTTAAATCCTGTTAGGATCAGTGATCTACGTTTGATTGATTAGAGAGTATAGCAGTGGAATTCTAACAATGAATTAGCCAATTCACAAGAACGAAAAGATATTCAATGAAGAACAAAAACGGTTATAGATAGAGAGAATTCTACACATATATTTCATTCAATATTCGCTTTCGTGGTAACGAAATGTCACACTTACAATTAGGTCGACACCTCTTATATAAGAGATGTGACGTCTGCTGATGTCACTTGATAGTGACATCTAACAGAATTATTCCAACTGAAACACAACTACTGAAGATGTCAAAACAGCTGACATCTTCTTACAAACAATACTAAGTGTTATCAGTTACTACAACTACTGAAAAACATAAAACTACTGACACTACAACGACTGAAGAACAAGCTCTTCAGTCGTTTTACAAAACTACTGAAAGTAAAAACATAAAACTACTGATATCACAACTACTAAAGAAGTACTCTTCAGCTGTTGTGACAAACTACTGAAACTTTAGTACTTGGTCTTCAGACTTGAACTTGAGACGTTTCATCAGCTGATGACTTCAGTAGATATCATCAGGTGATGTCTTCAATCTTTGTCTTCAGACTTTGTACACCAGTTGTTGATCTTCAGCACTTGTAGACTCTTCAGCTGTTGTACTTCAGTACTTTGGTCTTCAGCTTCAGCACTTATGTTCTTCAGCTGTTCAGCTTCAGCACTTGTGTTCTTCAGCTGTTGAGCTTCAGCACTTTAGTCTTCAGCTATTGAAGTCTTCAGTACTTGATCTTCAGCTGTTGAACTCTTCAGCACTTGTCGAACTGCTGTTGAAGCCTTCAACAGTTGTTGTGATATCATGTGGGACTTAGAGGTTTTCTGATCTTGGCTCATTGGTTCTTTTGGTCATACAAACTCCCCCTGAACCAATGTAGCCAAAACCTCTAATTGATTTATTTTCCCACTTATTGTTGGCAAAATGGTTGGTCTTTTTCCTTCTTGATCAGTACAGAAGATGACCCATATAAGCATTGGCCTGGGAAGAAATCTCAGAGATCTGTTTGGCAAGGTATTAATGGGAACTCTGTTTTGGGGAACTGGACACAGAGTTGTTATCCCATTCATGAGATCTACTTCCCCATTATGAGTCTGTACGACTCTCGAACATAGGCCTCATGGAGAACAACCTGTTCCTCCTTGGGGAGTTCTTCTACTCCTCCTTCAAAGAAGAACTCTGGACCATAGTACTCAGATAAGTACTTTACAGTCCTGCCATTCTTCAACTCCACAGTAGTTACCTCCCTATAGACAAATTCATCAGGATGAGTGCCCTCAAGGAGTAACTGGAGCTCATTCTTCTTAATGTCTTCAAGCTTCTTATATAATAACCCCTTTTTGATCATCTTGTTTACCAGTAAGGCTTGAGGGGTCATTTTTGATTGATGAGCCTTCTTGAATTCATCGATTATTTCCCATGGTGAGACTACAATGGCCAACATGATTGTAGAGTCTATTGTTTTTCTAACTTGGCCATTGTATCTATGTGGAATGGATCTTTTGTGGATTCTAGAACTCACCTTGGGGTCTGGCCATACTCTCACTCTCTCCTTCTGATACTGAAATGTGTGTCTGAGAGTGTACAGCCTCTGAGCATGCCCTTTCATGGCTTGTATAGATGATGACTGAGGAAATTCCTTGTCAACCATCTTCAGTAGTTGCTCATCGTGCTGCTTTTGCTATTCTTCATCTTCAATCTTGACTCTAACCATTTCCCTTTGTGAGTCAGGTGTGATCATGAGTTGACTCCTGGGTTCTGGTAGCTTTAGAACAGCAGAGAGTGGCAGACTATCATCTTCATCCTCTTCTTCTTCATCTTCTTCTATCCTCAGCACCCTTCTCCTCCTTCTAGGTGCATCACTGGATGATGGTTGGGTTGGTTTTTGTGGTAAAGGAATTGGTTTTGAAGGTTGAGGATGTTTGGATTTGGGTTTTGAGATTGGTTTGGATATTTGAGGGGTAGGCTGTTTTTGAGTGGGTGATTGGGAAGGTTGTTCAAGCATTTTGGTTGTGAGTTTGGCTTTTGTAAGTCTTGCCATTTCAAACCTTTTTCCAGCCCCAGCCTCATCAAGTGCTTCAATGATAATCCCCTTATGAAATTGCTCAGACAAACAGATTCTGGTGGCTATAGCCAGAATACTGTCTCTGGTCCATGAACGAATCTCCATCAATGATCTTCCTAAGTATTTGGCTATAAATCGAATCATGATCTCCAATCTCTCTTTCTCCAGCACATTGTACCCAACCCATCTGTTTTGAATTTCCTCTACTTCCAACCACCTGATCTCACTGTCTAGTGTGGCTGTATCAAAGCCTTGCTTGAAGAGTTGCTTAATGATTTTGTCCATGGATAGGCTGTGTGTTTCATCTGCATCTTTTACCAGCTCTTCCAAGGATTTTTCTTCAGCATTCGATTGATCACCAGCACTTTTCTTTCTTTTGTAAGTGATCAGTTGTTCCTTTTCCTTTTCCAACTCCTTGGTTTTCTCTTGTGCCTTCTCATCCTCGGTTCTTTTTCTTTTCTTTTCTTTCACTGTAGTACTCTCCCCCTTTTTGGATGCATTGGTGGCAGGGGTTTGTACCGCAGAATGTTTCTTTTGCACAACATCATCAATGAGTGGTTGTAGACTTGAGGAGATCCTTCATCAATGGCTTTATAAACAATTTCATTGATGATGGGAGTGATGAGAGGTAGGGATTGTTGGAATACAGCAACCATCTGCTCAGGGGGGTTCTGTCCCGGAGAGATAGTGCCAAAAGCAGAGGTTGGAGGCTCAGTGGAGTGAGAGGGTAAAGTGTTTGGGGGACCTTCAAATGAAGGTGCCATCTGTGGGTTAGTGGGGGCAGATGGACTTACATCTTGTAGTCTGCTTACCTCAGCCTCCAGGATGGTGTTGTGGGCTAGAACGTCGTAGAAAAAGCCCAGGTCATCATCAGCAGATGCTGAATCACCTGACCTCCTGCTCGTAGCAGGATGTACATGCACTGGGTGTAGACCAGTTTTAGCATGTGCCCCTTTTTCTTGGAACTGGGGACTTCCAGCCTCAGGACAATGTCCTTCATCAGTTGTTGCCTCTAGTGAGGTCTTAGCAATGTTACCAGCCTCATTCTGATCATGTGTTGATGCAGAAGAGGTGGCAGCCTAACTAGATGTTCTAATCTCCCTATCCACACTAGGAGATAGAACTTGTAAACCCCGGTGTTGTGGGTTGTCAGAAGCATGATGATCCTCTTCCTCAATATTTGTGGTTCTCCCCTTTGTTGGTGGATGTTGGGGAGGAGGAGAGGCATGCAACTGAGTCAGCACGTTTGCAATAATTATGGTTGGACTTTGGGGGGCGGTTGCATGGGGAGATGGGGTAGAAGCAGTGTGCACCTGGGGAGGATAGTGCTCTTTAATGGCAATCTCCTCAAGTGAGGAAGATCCCAGATGTGTGTGTACCCCTTGTGTGGTGGCTGCAGGCTCCTTTTGAGAGGAATCCTGAGCGACTATGGCTGGTAGAGTCTCTGATACTGCTGGGGGGTTTAAGCCAACAAGTATATCCTGCATTGGTGGTACAGGAGCATCTTCAGGGGACTCATCTCCCTGAATAGCTTTTTTGGGGTGTTTTGGTTTTGGTTTAGTGGGGACTTTGGTTCTGGTGGAGGAAGCTGTGGCTTCCCTGTGCTTGGGCTTTAGCATTCGGGCAGCTTCTTTGAGTGTAAGGTCTGAGTTGTGCCTGGAGTATGCCTCAGCCAAAACAGCTAGTGCAGGGACACCAAGGCCAACAAGGCCATCAGATTTTAATTCATCTAAAATAATGGCCATCAAAAACCTGGGATATATTGGCCATCGGTTTGCCACAGGTTTCTGAGCTAAGTTCTTTATTTCTAGAAACACAATTTCAGAAAAATTTAGCGGTTGGTGTTCTAGAATAGAATACAATACCTGTTGCCATTGGGATGACATTTGATCCCAAGAAGATGTCTTGGAGGCTAAGCAGACATTTACCATGTGAAAAATAACTTTCTCAGCGTCATGGAAATGTTTCTTTAGAACGGTTGTAGCCCGAAGATCACCTTCATACCCATGATTGATAAATGACATATCTGTTACGCCCTTTGGGTATGCAGTCACAGCGGTGGAGTCGTGTAAGTGTAATGCCTGACGAATGATGTCGGCTGTGACGACCACTAGTTTCTGGTTGACAAGGGACCGAACAGAGATCTGGCCGGTAGACTCATTAGTATGAACAAAAGCATTTGACCAGAATTGAGTGAGGGATTCAGGGTAGATGGTCGGATTCAAGAGAAAAGCTGTGCGATATGGGGAATCCACCATTAAGTCAATGGCATTATCATATTTGTTCTAGAAAGCCGACTTTGTAAGGTAAGCAACGCAGTTATGTCATGGTTTCAGACTCATGGTCGCCATGTTTGAGAGAAAGAAGCTCAGAAAATAACGGCTAATGAAACATTAGAGAAGAGGACAGGTATTTATAGGGTAGGGGTGAGAAAATGACTGAAGGGTTTGGTGTTAGTCATCAGTAGTTTTAAACCGACTGTTGACATCGTATTACCCTTTCGGACGTTGAAACAACTGAAGTCGTGGATTTAGGTATCAGCAGTTAGAAAACTACTGAAGACCATGGTTTTGACTTCAGATGATGAAACAACTGAGGACTTGGTGTTTGTCATCAGTAGTTATGAAACTACTGAAGACAGTGGTTTTGTCATCAGTTGTTGTAAACAGCTGAAGACTTGGTATTAGTCATCAGTAGTTATAAAACTACTGAAGACATGGTTTTGCTTCAGTTGTTTAAAATGAAACAGCAGTTGTAGAAACAACTGAAGAGAAAGTTCTCTTCAATAGTTTTCGTCAATTCATAGCCTTTCAGCTGTTTCATACTGTCCTCAACACTTACTCATCAGACTTTGCATCTGCTTTTCAGGTGTTTCATAGGACGTCAGTACTTATCTGTTTGTACTGATTTCAGTAGTTGTAACTACATCAGTAGTTGTAACTACATCAGTAGTTTAGAACAGATAAAGTACTTCAGTACTTGTGAGGCATTTAGCCGTCAGTAGTTATAAAAACTACTGAAGGTGAAAGGACTCATCAATACTTATATGTGACATGGTTACCAATGATCACCAGTACCTTTTACTGAAATCATCAATAGTTGTCACTTATTCTAGCTGCATCATACCAAGCCTTAACACAAGGTTTTGGAAAGTAGAACTATCCAAAGGCTTAGTAAAAATATCTGCAAGCTCATCAGCACTAGGCACAAACATAGGATCAATCAGACCTTTTTCAAAACAATCCCGAATAAAGTGATGTCTGATCTCTATATGTTTGGTCCTAGAGTGCTGGACTGGATTTTTGACAATACACAGAGCTGAAGCACTATCCATTAATAATGGAGTCTTAGTATCTATAATGCCATAATCCAGAAGTTGGTTCTGAAGCCAGAGTACCTGAGAAGTGCAACTTGCAGCAGCAATGTACTCGGCTTCAGCAGTTGATGTAGCAAATGATGTTTGTTTCTTACTCTGCCAAGAAATCAAACAGTTGCCTAGGAATTGACAACCACTAGAAGTTGACTTTCTAGTTAACTTGCACCCTGCACAGTCACTATCTGAAAAAGCAACTAATTTGCAAGAGTGTCCAGTGGAATACCATAAACCCAGAGATTGTGTACCTTGCAAATATCTAAAGATTCTCTTGACTGCAATCAAATGAGACTCTTTAGGAGCAGCCTGAAATCTAGCACAAACACATGTAGCAAACATAATATCTGGTCTAGAAGCTGTTAAATACATCAAGGACCCAATCATACATCTGTAAAGTGTTTCATCAACAGCTTTACCTTTCTGATCAGCATCCAGTTGTGTGGTGTTGCACATGGGAGTAGAACAGGGCTTACAGTTTTGTAAATCAAACTTATTCAAAAGATCTTTTGTATATTTTGACTGATGAATAAAGGTTCCATCAGCCATTTGTTTAATTTGCAAGCCTAGAAAGAATTGTAATTCTCCCATTGCACTCATTTCAAACCTCTTTTTCATTAATGTTATAAAATCATCACACAACTGGGGATCAGACGATGCAAAAATGATATCATCAACATAAATCTAAAAAGTAGCTTATGCTGATCCACCTTCTTAATAAACAATGTTTTATCAATAGAGCCTCTAGTGAAATTATTCTTAATAAGAAAAGTGGAAAGTGTCTCATACCAGGCTCTAGGAGCTTGTTTCAACCCATAAAGAGCCTTATCAAGTTTATACACCCATTCAGGATGTTTATTATCCTCAAAACCTGGTGGTTGACACACATAAACTTCTTCCTTTATTTTACCATATAGAAATGCACTTTTGACATCCATTTGAAAAACTTTAAGATTGTGGAATGCAGCATAGGCTAAAAACAATCTGATTGCCTCTAGTCTGGCTACAGGGGCAAAGGTTTCATCATAGTCAATACCTTCTTCTTGTGAAAACCCCTGTACAACCAGTCTAGCCTTGTTCTTAACAATAAGCCCATTTTCATCAGTTTTATTCCTAAACACCCATTTAGTGCCTATTGCACACTTACCTGGGGGAAGAGGAACCAGTTCCCACACTTGCTGTTTCTTGAACTGAAGTAGCTCAAGCTGCATGGCTTCAACCCATCCATTGTCTCTCAAAGCAACATGGTAGTTCTTTGGCTCTAGCTGACTGATGAAGAGAGCATAGAAGCAGAAGTTAGACAATTGACTTCTTGTTGAAACACCATGCAGGATCGTTTAAGGACTTGAACACAATTACAACACAACAACACAATGAGAAGATTAACTAAACTTTAATCAAACAGTGAACTAGGTAACCAAAGGTGATACAGAGAACACAAGTAAAGCAAGAGACAGAACAAGAGAGTATAGTTTTCAAGGGAGCAGTATATTGCTTTCTCAAGTTCTTTTACAAGTGTTACAAAGTATATGAAAGATACAAGAACTTGGAATACTTATACTACAACCTACAGCCGGCTATACTATGAAAGCCAGCTGGATACAATTGACTAGACACTAACAAAATCAATTGTAGGATCAAAAGGCATATCTGCCTTTTGACCTTGTGACTATGACATGCCATAGCTCACATCCTTATACATTACAAAAAGGATAAAGTACATAAAGTGGAAAGTTTCAGACTCAAGACCTCAATGTACAGTTACCAAAAGCATGGACCTTTTCACCAACTCTTGTAAGTTGGTGACTTATCAGAGACGCAGCGGAAAAGGTGCTTTATGGAACAGTACATCAATAAAGCATGTGTACTAAAAGTCTTCGGAAGAAATCTGTCTTCATAAGGTGAAGCTTCGGAAGACTTTGTCTCTTCAAGCTTCGGAAGACTTCATGTTAGGCTTCGGAAGATATTGGTCTTGGCTTCGGAAGATATTACACTTAGAGTATTTTCTAATGCTTTGTGTAATTCTTCCGAAGCATTCTTCACTTCAGTACTTAGTGCATGTTGCTGAAACACTTAGGCAGTTTTGGGTTGCATCAGACTTCAGGAATCCTTACAAACTCCCCCTAGGCTGATGCTACCAAAACACTTAGAAGATCTTTAAATGTTTGTAGTCTTCAGAATAATCAAGACCATCCCTTTCTTCATTTGATGGTCAGGATCATCAAGACTCTCATAGTATCTTCTCATTTCAAAGAGATCATGCAGAGGTAAGTTGATTATGTCTTGCCATGAGTAGACATTTTCAACACCTTGATCTCTGATAACATTCCATCTTTCTGGATTGGTAGAGTAAGTCCAGGATAAGATGGGTGTCTCAGTTGCTAGAGGAGCCACTTGCATAGGAGTTGATTGGGCTGCCTCATCATGCACTTCCTCAGGTTGATCGGATTCAGCCTGGGGTGTAGAGGTAGATGACTTTGGCTTCTTCTTTTTAGTCTTTGGTTTAGAGGCCATTTTCTTCTTCCTCTTAATGTCTTTAACTGAGAAGACTGGTCTGCAGCACCATGTTGATCATCAGTGTCTTTCTCAGTTGGGTGTTCCTCCCTCACAGGTTCAGAAGGAGAGGGAGTTTGACCCTGTCTTGGATCAGAAGATGAAGTTTGCTGAGGCTCAGCTGGAGGTTCTGGTTCAGGTGTCTCTGGTTGTTCAAACTTGACCTCCACTTCAGGTGGGACTTGACTTGGAAGAGAGTGCAAGTCAATGAGTTCACCACTTTTAATCTTCTGCTTGATTACCCTTATATGCTCATCCATTGTAGATAGAGACATGGGACCAAGTCTCCTTCCGGAGAATCCATATGACTTCAAGAAGCTCATCATTCTTTGTCTGTCAGCAGACTTCTTTGCATTCTTTTGAATGATGGCTCTTGACTTTGCAGCTTCTTCCCTTAGCTTCCTTTTGGTTGTTTTTCTTTCTTTGACTAACTCAAGCTCAAGTTGCTTTAAGTACTCGAACTCAATAAAGTCATAGGACAGGGGAAGAAGTGTATTTGCCTGATAGAAGCCTGTGGCACTCCGGTAGTTTATCATTTTGATTCTATCCTCTTCTTTATCTACCTGAGGTTCTTGTGGAGCCACATCTTCCTGTGCAGGACTTTCTTGAACTGGAGAGAGAGTGGGAGTATGCTTGTGAAGTCTTTTCTGTCTCCTCTCCTCTTTGAATTGGAGAAGTAACCTTGCATCCTCTTTCTCCTTTATCTCTCTTGACACTTCCATGTCAGCCAATTCATTCAACTCTTCTAAGGGGAGGGAGATGATTTCATCAACATCATAGTTCCTGGTCTGTAAATAATTAATCCTGACTGCCCTTTGTTCATCATTTTGAGTATTTGGTCTGGGGGCAGCCCTGATTGCAGCTTGCATGAATTTTGATGACCCAGAAGAACTTTCTCCCCTTAGCCTCCTTTTCCTCTCTCTCTCTTCCCCCTCAATTTCCTCAGGAGTCATTATCCTTTTCCCTTTGTCACCAACAGACCTTTGTGACTCAGGGTGGATTGAGGCTTGGCCTTCATTGCTTGGTGTAGCTTCCATGCTCTGGCCAGAGAGAGGCTGAGAAACACCTTCACCAGCAGGTGTCTCAGATGGAGTTTGGACCTCTGCAGCAGTTGTTGATGGTGAGGCAAGGGTCTCAGGTTTTGCCACTGGGCCTTCAGCCAAGGTTTCCCCTATGAAACTAATCTTAGGGTCCACCTCAGCATCCAGTTGACCGATGACATTGCCTGATTGCCTAAGTCTCCTTTTTAGAGAGAACTCTGCAAGGATCCTGTCTTGGATTCTTTGAGCCAGCCTGTCAGCTTGTCTAGATTTGCTTGGATTGACAAGTGGCATGTTGACTAAATCCAGTCCTTCATAGAAGCTCAGGCTTTGGAACTAAAAGACTTCTTGTTGGCCTTGAACTCTGTGAAGTATGAGGGCTCTTCTGTCATCATCATACCTCCATCTGATGATGTAGTTGCCAGTTCAATGTGGTGGAGATGAGACAGCCCTTGGTATACCTTCCTCAAAGAGACTCCTGATGAGAGAGTCTATAGAGTCCACATTAATGTGAACTTGAGGAAGTTGCTGAGAATGCACAACAGCAAATGAGGATGGTGAGTCCTCTATGTCCATTCTCTTTGAAGAACTCCCAGGTTCTGTGGTTGTAATACCTTTCTCCCCCTTTTTGGTAGCATCACCCACTTGCATAGGTGAGCTGGAGGATAAATCAGTCACTTCCACAGGTTCTTGTGTTCCTGGTTGAGCTCTCCTTAAAGGTCTCTCAGCTAGTTTTTCCTGCAGATATGAAATCTGGAGTTGCTGATCATTGACCCTGTTTTACAGGGTAGTCACCTGAGATTCCAAGTGACTAACCTTAGAGACTAGATAGGTGCATGTTTGTGACAATTTTTGTACCTTTAGTCTCAAATTCCCCTCATCTTCATCAGAAGAATCACTGGGGGATGAGAGGATTGGACCAAAGTCCCTTCTCTCACCACCAGCTTGAGTTTCTTGGCTGCTAGTTTTCCTCTGCTCACTGGCAACCTCAGTTAAGATGCCAATGGGCTGAGTTGCCATGGTTGAGGTCTTAATGATGTAATCACTTTCAAAAGTGAGAGCCTCTTCCATATGGACATCCTGAACAGGTTCAGATGTGTCCACCTCAGTAATAGGTGACTGATGAGGGATAGACTGAGGAGAGTCAGAGGTACTCATCTCTCTTTGAGTAGGGGAGGAGAAGAGAGACTCATGGTACTCACTGAATCCTAAGTCTTCATCAGTGTAAGAGGATAGGTTGGGAATTGGTTGGTTCAGATCCAAAGGCTGGGGATGGTAGCTGTCCCCTGAAGGTTGTTCACTTGAGTGTTGAGACTCAGAGTGAAAGCTTATAGTTGTTGGGCTAATGAGCTCATCAGGTTGAGCTTGAGGAACCTCAGCCCTGATAGGTAAAGTAATGGGAGTGGTTTGCTCCTCAGGAGAAGTGGGAGCTCTGGAGTCCACTTCTTCCTGTAAGGTTGAGGATTTGGGGGCCTGCACAGACTCAATAGCCTGAGCAGGGGTTCGTTGGGATTTTCTTTTGTAGGTGATGAATATTGGAGGTTGTGAAGAGGGTAGGAGAGCAGTAGGTGTGGGTTCAACACTAGCTTGGACTGCTATGTTGTCACCTTGAGCAATGAGCTCTAACATTTTTGGGACTAGGGCTGTTTCTACCCCTGAGAAGCCTACAGTTGGCTTCTTCATAATTTTAAAGATGTCGGGCTTCATCTATCCCAGTTTAAGAATATTGCCTGTTTCCCTCAACTGTGAGCCCAGTTCATAGTTAAGAATGTGTTGAACATATCTAGGAAACATGTAATATTCTAAGGAGTCTAAGTTTGCAAGTAAATTAGTATAAACAAATTGTGAATACCTGAACTTGACCCCCTGAACCATCCCATGAACTATAAAGGAGAGATCCTCAGGAATCTGGTCCCATCCACCATGCTTGTTTGATAAGCTGTGGATAACCACATGGAGCAGGTATTTCCACTGGGATGATACCTTCCCTTTCCTGAAGGTCTTTACAGAGAAATCTCCTTCATAGCCCATCTGCTCGAAGGAATGATTAACTGCTTCTTTTGGGAAGAACACTTCACCTGCTTCATCATCCAGCTGAAGATGTCGGTTGATGATGGTCGGAGTGATGAAAATTGTTCTCCCCTGCACTGTGGCAGGCAGTGCCTTCTCCCCATCCATAATGACCTCTTGGCAGGTCTTCCAGAATTCAAGCAAATGATCCTCATATAGAGGAGGATCAATGGTTAGGGAGGTGAAGTAGTGAGACAAAGACAAGAAACGGCAAACCTCTGAGAAATGAGGATCTTTGTCAGAGCATAACAGAGCAACCTGATTGTGTTGTCTGTGTAGCTGCATGGCAAAGTGAGGATCATTTCTGTGTGTAAGGTCAGCCATTGCGAGGTAGCTCAGAGATGAAGAGAAAAGAATGGGAAGGAAATTTCAGAGAGAAAGCTTTGGGTTTTAGGTATGGAAGAAAAACAGATGATAGAAGAAGGGGGGAAACCGTTGGGTTTATATGAGAGAGAAGGATTTCAGATAAATTTTAATGAAAGAGGATAAACTTTGAAATCCGTATGTCGGTCCCACCTCTGAAAAAGTAGTTTACCTTTTTGCTCAAAAAGTAGTTTTCTTGGAATTCAAAAAGCTTCCGAAAGTAATTTGTCTTCGGAAGTTGTGATTGAAAAAGCTTCCGAAGCTAAAGTGACTTCGGAAGAATTTTCCTGAGAGTCTTAAAGATTTATGCTTCGGAAGAGAAATAAACTTTTGGATGCTTTGTATAAGAATGAACAAAGCTTCTGAAAGTAATTTCTGTTTCGGAAGGAAAAAGTCCTTAAAAACGAATAAGTGTCTAAGTTAAGAATTTTAAGCTTCGGAAGATAAATTTTGACTTCTTCCGAAGGTAAAAATTTTTAGACAGACATTTATTTTGAAGACATATTTTTCTTCCGAAGGTAAAATGTTATCTTCCGAAGTATCAGAAAATTTTCAAGAATCTAAGGAAAGTCTTCAAAAAGAGTTTGTCATTCAAAGAAAACATGAGCTTATGAAAGTGATGAACTAGACAACTTAGGACACACATATTTTAAGAAGAAATAATTAGAATTAGTTTTAAAAAAATCTACTCAAAGTTAATCATCCCAATAGCTGATATCAGATACTTAAATCTCTGTTCATCAAAAGCTTTTGTGAACAGATCGGCATATTGTTCATCTGTGTGAACTTTGACTAGTTTAATTAACCCCTTTTCATAGTTATCTCTTATTAAATGATACCTGATGTTGATGTGTTTGGTCCTTGAGTGCTGCACAGGGTTCTCAGTGATAGAGATAACACTGTTGTTGTCTATGTGGATAGGAGTCTCTTTGAAGTTAAATCCGTAGTCTAGCATCTGATTTTGAATCCAAAGCACTTGAGCGCAGCAGCTTGCAGCAGCAATGTATTCAGCCTCAGCAGTTGATGCAGACACACAGGTTTGTTTCTTGCATTGCCATGAGACAACCCTTCCACCAAGGAATTGACATCCCCCAGATGTAGACTTTGCAGTCATGTTGCAGCCACCATAATCACTGTCTGTATAGGCATACAGATTGAAATTAGAATTCTTTGGATACCATAAACCAAGTATTGAAGCACCTTTGAGGTATCTTAAAATCCTTTTCACAGTGATTAAGTGAGACATCTTAGGATTGGCTTGATATCTTGCACAAATACATGTAGCAAACATGATATCAGGCCTGCTAGCTGTAAGATACATAAGAGACCCAATCATAGCCCTGTATAAGTGCTCATCTACACACTCCCCCTCAAGATCTGGACCAAGGGAGTGGTTTCTGGCTATGGGTGTCTTAGCAGTCTTACAATCAGTCATGTTGAACCTCTTGAGTATATCTTGAACATACTTTGACTGACTTATGAAAATGCCATCTTCAACCTGCTTCACTTGAATTCCCAGAAAGAAATTAAGTTCTCCCATTGAACTCATTTCAAATCTATCTTTCATCAGCTTTTCAAAGTCTTTGCAGAGCTTTGAATTGGTTGAGCCAAAGATGATGTCATCCACATATACTTGAACTAGCAGAATGTCGTTTCCTTGTCCTTTGATGAAGAGAGTTCCATCTATAGTACCTATCCTGTAACCATGTTTACAGAGATACTCAGACAGTGTCTCATACCATTTCCTGGGTGCCTGATGCAGCCCATAGAGAGCTTTGTCAAGCTTGCAGACATAATCAGGATGATCAGGATCTACAATACCAGGTGGTTGTTTGACATAAACCTCCTCATCAATCACTCCATATAAGAAAGCACACTTTACATCAAGTTGGTAGACCTTGAAGTTCTTGGATGCAGCTAATGCCAGGAATATCCTAACAGCTTCTAGTCTAGCTACAGGAGCAAAGACATCAGTGTAGTCAATCCCTTCTTCTTGTGTGTATCCTTGAACAACTAGTCTTGCCTTGTTCTTGATGATGATTCCTCTATCATCCTTTTTATTCCTAAAAACCCATTTGGTTCCAATGGTAGTCTTCCCATGAGGAAGAGGACAAAGGTTCCAAACTTTCTGCCTTTTGAATTGAAGCAGCTCTTGTTGCATAGCTTCAACCCAACTTCCATCCTTTAGAGCCTCCTCAACTTTCTTTGGCTCTAACTGGGATAGAAAACAAGAGTGAAGACAAACATTTGCTTCATGGGTTTGCCCTCTTGTCTTTACCCCGGAGATAACATCTCCAATGATGTTTGTGGTAGGATGAGACTTGTGGATCCTTAGCTGAGGGATCACAGCAAGTTGCTGAGATAGATCCAAATTTGAGAAATTTAGATCTGGTCTTAAAGATTGATCCTCCACATTATCACACCTATCAAGATTAACTTGATCCAATGAGTGTGTGACATCATTGATGTTATCATCTATCGTATGGTTATTAGCATCAAGAGATTCTTGATCACTTTCACCATCACCATTGTTATCTTCTACAATTGAGATGTCTTTATCTGGTTGAGAAGCCTCTGAACTGGAATTTGAAGGCATGCCAGATGTATCAGCTGGATTTGTCATTGTTGTGCTGATAGAACCTCATTTGCTGAAGTAGTTTCAACTGGAGCTGAAGGTCTTCCTAGCTCAAATCTTGGATCAGGATCACCTGTATTTAAATTTTCTGCAGATCCTGAAACATGCTCACAAGATTTATTAAAACAGTTGGTAACTAAATCAAGATCAAATAGCCAATCCGGACCAGAACCAGCCACACTGGGAGTGTGCTCATTGAAAGTCACATTGGCTGACTCCTCAATGATTCTAGTTCTGAGATTGTATACTCTATAAGCTTTAGCTTGAGAAGAGTATCCAATGAAGTGTCCATCGTCTGATTTCTCAGCAAACTTGGCAACTTGATCTTTGGTATTCAAGATGGTGCAGGGACATCCAAATGACCTGAGAAAACCAATGAAAGGTTTCCTCTTGTGCCAAAGTTCATAAGGAGTCTTACCATGTGTCTTAACTACTAAGACTCTGTTTTGCACATAGCAAGAAGTATTAACTGCCTCTGCCCAGAAGGTGATAGGCAGTTTAGAGTCAGACAACATAGTTCTTGCAGCTTCAATAAGTGTTCTGTTTCTCCTCTCAGCAACTCCGTTTTGCTGAGGAGTCCTGGGAGCACTGTATTGTCTTGTAATACCCTTTTCATCACAAAATGTATCAAGGATTTGGTTCTTGAATTCAGTTCCTTGATCACATCTTATGGTTTTGACCTTGTGATCACATTGATTCTCAATCTTTAAGATGAAATTCTTTAGAATCTCAGGAGTCTCATCTTTAGTTCTAAGAAAGAAAACCCAAGTGAATCTTGTAAAATCATCTGTGATCACTAGACAGTATAAGGTCCTTCCTAAACTCGTTACACTGGTGGGGCCAAAGAGATCCATATGTAATAAGTGTAGGGGAGTAGTGATGGAGTTCTTTTCCTTAGGCTTGTGAGATACCTTGTGTTGCTTCCCTTTCAGGCATGCAACACAATGATCATCACTTGTAAACTCTTTCTTTGGCATTCCAGTTACCAGATCATGTTTGATTAATTTATTCATATTCTTAAAGTTTACATGGCACATTCTTTTATGCCATAGGAAAGACTCATCACTATTTGCTTTAGATAGAAAGCATGAAACTTCTCCAGAGGGAGATGTTTCTTGCAAATCCATCTTGTACATGTTCCCTTTCCTGGGGGCTCTGAGCAGAATATGCTCATGAGGAATGACCACTCCAGGCTTGAGAACAATGCACTCATGCTTAGTGAAGAGCATGTTATGACTCTGATCACAAAATTGAGATACACTCAGAAGATTGTACCCAAGCTCCTTAACAAAGTTTACCTTCTCAATGCTGAGCTTACCATTTGTCACCTTGCCCCTTCCATAAATGTAACCACCTTCATTTCCTCCAAAAGCAACTGGTCCTCCATCAATTCTCTCAAAATTATGAAGTAAAGACCTATCGCCTGTCATGTGCCTGGAACAGCCACTGTCAATTATCCAGACATTCTTGTTTGTCTTGAGCTGTTCCTGCAAAAAAAAAATGATTAGTTACATTTGGAAACCCAAGCCTTACTTGTCTTGGGTTCAGTAAGTGTAATAGAAGGTAATGCAATAGTAATAGATCCTATGGTTGTACAGAGGGGATCTTCAGCTGTTGTTGATGGAGAAACCTCAGTCATTTGGTCTTTCTTAGACTTCCACACCACCTTTGGAGTCTTGGACTTGACCTTCAAAACCTTAGAAGCTTTTGGAGCTTCACAAGTTTTAATGACTGACACTTCGGAAGAATCTACAGTCACTGCAGTAGACTTTAGTACTTCGGAAGAACTCCTTTCTTCCGAGACCAACTTTGCTTCCGAAGGTAATTTTCCATTTACCTTCTTCTTTGATTTGGAGCTTCCGAATGAAACAGACTTTCCTTCCGAAGCTTGAGACTTCTTGAGATTCTTTGAAGTCTTTGTATTGGTCATGTGGATAGTACTTTTAGGATTGTATGGACAATCCTTGGCAATATGAGAAGTACTTTCACACATAACACACAGCATTTTCTTCTTCAAAGAAATCTCCTTTTGAGAGCAAGACTGGCCTTGGTCACATCCCTTTTTCACCTTCATCTTGGTAGATGCAGATACAGTTCCCTTGGGCTGTGAACTGTTCTTGGAATTTGATGGTCCAGGCTGTGCAGCAGTGGTACACAGCAGCTCAGTCTTCTTCTTTGTACTGAGATGATTTGAACATGAACCAGAACTCTTGGCTAAGAAGCTTTGGTGGATGTCTTCAGTCCTTATTGCTTTGAAACCTGCAGAGATAAACACTTTTTTCTGCTTAGCATCAAAGGTAGCCTTGATTTCTTGAGCCTTCTTTGCTTTCCTTTTGCTCTTCCTGATCAAGTTCTTTCTCTTGGACTTGGTCATCACAGTTAATTTCTTCTCCTCAGAAGGATAGTGGCCCTTGGAGGAATCCTCTTCTTCACTCTTCTCAGAGGGATTCCTCACTATCACTTCTTCATCATCCTCACTTATTGGATCTATGAGAGGAAGCTCATCTTCACAAGTTCCACACCTGGGAGATCTTACAGACAAGATTGTGTATGGAGGAGCTATCTCATTTGATCCCAGTCCCTGTCTATTTTGATAACAAACCTTATTGTGTAGGGATGAGGATATCATGTTCTTGAAGGTCTCTTCTTCAAGAACACTTTTCTCTGCCAGGGCTTTGCTGATCACAAGCTCAGCCTGGCACTTAGTCAACTTAGTGATGAGATCTTGGATCTGAGTTCTAAAATCTGTATGTTCATGTTTTAGTACTGAAATGGTTTTCTCCAAGTCTTCTATCTTTAACTTGTAATCATTTTCAGACTTTCTAAAATCAGATTTTAATATGTTTAATGACTCAAGATCAGATCTCATCTCTAGGTTGTAGGACCTGTATCTATTTACTTTAGCAATGCATTCAGGGGAGCAAAGATGTTCTAATACATTGGCTTCATCATGGTCAGCCATCAATGCTTGGTTTGGAGAAGCATCCTCCACCTGAAAACTCCAGTCAAATCCTCCCTCTTCAACAGCAACCGCAGCATGTTGCTTTGTCTTCTCAGCCTGAGGGGTATTGTTGTTGTAGTTTGGTCTGAGTTGTGTTTGACCCCCATTTGCTCTAGGTGCCTTACACTCCCTAGCAAAGTGACCCATAAGGTTACAACTATAACACTTAACTTTGCTTTTATCCAGCCCGAACTTACCACTGGTAGCATTGCTTGGAAATTTTCTTCCTGTCCTCTTGTAGAACTTCTTGGCTCTGTGAGTGAGAAGAGCCATCTGCTGAACTATCTCCATGTATTCCAGGTCATCTGGATGGATACAGTCTAGGTCTTCAAGAGTGAAGAGATAATTTCCACAGCTTTCATCTGCAGACACAAAGGCTTGAGAAGAACTTGTCTCTTGGAATGGGCTTCCTTGAGTAAAGTTCTCCCTTGGTGTCTCCGGGAAGGTGATGAAAGGACCCTTTTGTGAGTTGTCAGGGTAGCATAGGAGATGATGTTGGGATTCTATGCTGTCCCTTTCAACCACATGAAGGGCTGAACCCATTTGATTGTTAGAGTTGCCAGATGAACCTTGTAAGTTCATCTCCATCTGGTATCCACTGAGAATCCCATATAACTCTGTCAGAGTAAGAGTTTTAAGGTTCTCAGTCCTCTTGATTACCACACAATAGTGTGTCCATTGCCTAGGAAGTGAGGACATGAACTTCCTTACAATGTCTCTGTTCTCAAGAGGAACTCCTCCATCCACAAGGGTATCCACAATCTCAACATACCTGAAGTATTGTTGGGTCATGGTTTCACCTGCTTTAAAGGTGAAATTTTCAAACTGCTACTTCAGAAGATCTTTCTTGTTCTCCTTGGCTTCAGAGGAGCCTTCATACATCAGCTTCAGTGCATCCCACAGCTGTTTAGCTGTCTTGCACTTCTTAAAACCTCTGTACACAGAGTTTGGGATAGGAGTCTGAAGAGCAGTCATGGCCTTCCTGTCAATCTCTACTCTTTTCCTATCTTCATCTGAGTAGTTGGCCACATCTTTAGGAATCATACCAGCACCGGTAGCAAAGGGGGTGCTAGGTATGAAAGGTCCATATTCAACAGATTCCCACATTCTTGAGTCAAGAGACCTGATGAAGCCTTCCATCCTCATGCACCAGGTGTCGAAGTCATCAAGAGTGATCAATGGGGATTTGTTCATGGTTCCAGTCTCCATATCAGTCTTTGAGATGGAAGCCATTTGAAAATTTTAGTTTTTGTGTGTGTGAGGGATCTTAAGATGGTTAGATCTTATATCACGAGCCTGAATGCTCTGATACCAATTGCAGGATCGTTTAAGGACTTGAACACAATTACAACACAACAACACAATGAGAAGATTAACTAAACTTTAATCAAACAGTGAACTAGGTAACCAAAGGTGATACAGAGAACACAAGTAAAGTAAGAGACAGAACAAGAGAGTATAGTTTTCAAGGGAGCAGTATATTGCTTTCTCAAGTTCTTTTACAAGTGTTACAAAGTATATGAAAGATACAAGAACTTGGAATACTTATACTACAACCTACAGCCGGCTATACTATGAAAGCCAGCTGGATACAATTGACTAGACACTAACAAAATCAATTGTAGGATCAAAAGGCATATCTGCCTTTTGAGCTTGTGACTATGACATGCCATAGCTCACATCCTTATACATTACAAAAAGGATAAAGTACATAAAGTGGAAAGTTTCAGACTCAAGACCTCAATGTACAGTTACCAAAAGCATGGACCTTTTCACCAACTCTTGTAAGTTGGTGACTTATCAGAGACGCAGCGGAAAAGGTGCTTTATGGAACAGTACATCAAATAAAGCATGTGTACTAAAAGTCTTCGGAAGAAATCTGTCTTCATAAGGTGAAGCTTCGGAAGACTTTGTCTCTTCGAGCTTCGGAAGACTTCATGTTAGGCTTCGGAAGATATTGGTCTTGGCTTCGGAAGATATTACACTTAGAGTATTTTCTAATGCTTTGTGTAATTCTTCCGAAGCATTCTTCACTTCAGTACTTAGTGCATGTTGCTGAAACACTTAGGCAGTTTTGGGTTGCATCAGACTTCAGGAATCCGTACACACCAGCATTGATATCACTAATAATCTGAGACATTGGGTGATTCTTTAGTTCTTGATAAACAATGAGATCTGTGTTGATGCAGACTCTTGAAACCAAGAATTGAAACCAAGTGTTTGTAGGACCTTCAGCAGCAGCAGATGTTGATGCAGACTCTTGAAACCAAGAACTAGATGGTAACTCAAAAGATGTAGAGGAATCAGAGATCTCATCAACATTTGTTGTGGATGGAACTGCTGAAGCTACAGGAATATCAAATTTAGCAGACACAGGCAGTTGGTCACTAAACTTGAAGAGGTGAGTATTGATATTACCATCATCATCATCAATACCCCCAGGTAGAAGACATGCTGCAGAAGATGATTTATCCACAGGATCTGCAACAGCTGGAGGTTGATAAGAAACATATTGTAGTATGTCCAAATCAAACAACTCCACAGGGTTTTGTGGAATCTTGTCCATAGGAGATTCATTAAACTTCACATGCAAAGTCTCTTCAACTATCTTTGTTCTGCAGTTGAAGACTCTGTATGCCTTGCAAGTAGATGAATAACCAATAAAATACCCTGCATCCACCTTAGGATCAAATTTATGGAGCTGATCCTTTGTGTTGAGAATAAAACAGGGACACCCAAATGCTTTGAAAAATGAAATTAGAGGAGCCAAGTGATGGAGAACTTCATATGGAGTCTTCATCCACCTCTGATTTACTAAGACTCTATTCTGCACATAGCAAGCTGTGTTAACAGCTTTAGCCCAAAAGGTCAGTGGCAATCCAGAGTCAGCCAGCATGGACCTTACAGCTTCAATTAGGGTCCTGTTCTTTCTCTCCACGACTCCATTTTGTTTTGGAGTTCTTGGTATGCTATACTACCTTTTGATTCCCTTTGAAAGATAGAAGTCATCAAGTGTATGATTTCTGAATTCAGTTCCATTGTCACTCCTAATACACTTGACTAGAAGGGAATAGTGCTTCTCAACATACAACACAAAGTGAATAATCTTCTGAGCGACCTCATCCTATGAATGTAGAAAGAAAGTCCATACAAATCTGGAGTAATCATCCACAATTACCAGACAATATTTCTTCTTTGCCATGCTCATTACTCTCACAGGACCAAATAGATCCATATACAGTAATTGCAAGCAGGCAGTGGACTTAGGCTCTTCAATGGGAGGGAAGGAGACTTTGTGTTGTTTTCCTTTTAAACAAGTAGTGCAGGTTTCATCACAGTGTAACTCCTTTATTGGTAAGCCTCTAACTAAACTATTGTGGATTAGCTGATTCATGTTTCTGAAATTTACATGACCCAGCCTTCTGTGCCACAGTTTAGATTCTTGAGAAGAGGCTTTGGAAAATAGGCAAGGATTGCCTCTGAGATCTATTTTCTTGGAAAGATCTAAGGCATACACTCTTCGTGTCATGTTGGCTCTCAGGAGAGTGTGATCATCCAACACCTTATCAATCAAATGCAGAACTTTGGATGACAGAATCCTACAGTTCTGACTGGTGAAAAGAGCAACATGGCCTTTATCACACATTTGACTGACACTCAAGAGATTGTACTTGAGATTTTCCACATGATTAACATCATCAAACTTTATTTCTCCATTGGAGACAAAGCCATTTCCAATGATGTAACCCCTAGCATCATTGCCAAAAGAAACAAACCCTTTCTTTCCTTGAGAGTAGTCATGAAGAAGAGAGCTGTTCCCAGTCATGTGCATAGATCCTCCACTGTCTACATACCAGATGCTACTTTGGCATGTTGAAGAACCTTGCAATAATCAACACTCAGTTAGTTTTGGAGACCCAAACCTTTTTGGTTTTGGGCCTGGTCTCATCAACAGATGGTAAACTAACAGGTTTATTGGAAACAACAGCCTAAGAGGAAGAAGATGGTGAAGAAGAGGAATCCTTTGACTTAGACCTCCTTTTCTGTGGTTTCAACATAGGAGCATCTAATTGGTTAACTCTTCCCAATAGATGTTGAACCATCATAACCAGCTGTGTCTGATTTTGTGATAAAGCTTTCAGCTCATCAGACACATTGCCAGTGGAGTTTGATAAGTTCCTATGTTGCACCTTCTTCTTCTGAGCAATCTCAGCTGTTACCTGTTTAACCCCTTCCTTTTTGGATTTCTTTGTGGACTTAAGGGTTACAGGATTTGATGTTGCTGATACAAATGTGGTCTCAAACTCAGTTTTCATTTTAACCATTTTCTGTTTAATTTCCTCTTTATGTTTGAGTTTGGATCCTCTTTTGTAGCAGCAATCATCTGTAAGATGATTGAACCAACCAGATACTTCACATGGTTTCTTCTTCATCTTATGTTGATCATCAACTAAAAAGGATGAAACAACTGAATACTTGCTCTTTAGTGCTTTGGAAGCATTGTTTGCTTTCTGGACTTCCTCTTTAGTAGTCTTCAAACTATTTCTACTGACAGTTTTCTTCTTTTTAGTACTGGCAGTAGTTGGAGTTTGAACTTCAGGTGTTAAATCTTGCTCTCTAGTCCTTTCAGGACTTTCAGAATTAACTCCTGAGTTGATCAACTCATTGATCATGTGAGTGTCAGCAGTGGAACCATCAACATCAGCTGATAGGTTCTGAGAGGGCTTGGTGCTGACTTCTACTTCTGATAGTAGTGAATCAGAAAGTAGATCACATGATGAAATGGATTGGTTATTACTCTCACCATCAAATTCTACCTCTACTCTGGGAGTAAAATCTGTAGGTGGAGCAGTGTGATTGTAACCAATGCCAAACTTCACATTGGAAGCAGATTGCTTACTAAGAAGCACTTCAAAACCTTTGCATGATTGTACCCATCGATCACACTCTACCTGGGTGACTGCAAGGGTTTCCTTGAGATCTTTATACTTCTCTAGAAGTATCTCTTCCCTAGCCTTATCATCAGTTATTTGACATTTAAATTTGTAAATCTCATCATTCTTATCATTAAGCACAGACTCAAATTCAGCTTTGCTTTTGGAAATTATTTATTCTAGCTCAATGTTCTTGTTGATTAAAACTACATTTGCTTCTCTAATAGATGCAAATGCTGCTATACATGTTTCAAAACACAATTTGGCTTTTGCCTCAGAGGATACCTGTGATACCTTTGGTGTAGAGGCATTAGTGGATGAAGTATCAGCATAATCCAAAGCCATAAGAGCTAGATTTCCAAAGGGACTTTCACCACCATGTTGACCAGCACCTGAGAACAGTTGTTCATGACCAGACAAGTCATCTGGTAAACTGCTCCAATCAACAACTCATGGGGTGAAGAAGCTATGTTGTTGAGGTTGAATTTGTTGATGAGATTGGGAAGGTTGGGTGGAAGAAGCTCTGATACCACTTGTTAGGATCAATGATCTACGTTTGATTGATTAAAGAGTATAGCAGTGGAATTCTAACAATGAATTAGCCAATTCAGAAGAACGAAAAGATATTCAATGAAGAACAAAAACGGTTATAGATAGAGAGAATTCTGCAGATATATTTCATTATATATTCGCTTTCGTGGTAACGAAATGTCACACTTAAATTAGGTCGACACCTCTTATATAAGAGATGTGACGTCTGCTGATGTCACTTGATAGTGACATCTAACAGAATTATTCCAACTGAAACACAACTACTGAAGATGTCAAACCAGCTGACATCTTCTTACAAAAAATACTAAGTGTTACCAGTTACTACAACTACTGAAAAACATAAAACTACTGACACTACAACGACTGAAGAACAAGCTCTTCAGTCGTTTTACAAAACTACTGAAAGTAAAAACATAAAACTACTGATATCACAACTACTGAAGAAGTACTCTTCAGCTATTGTGACAAACTACTGAAACTTTAGTAGTTGCTCTTCAGACTTGAACTCAGACGTTTCATCAGCTGATGACTTCAGTAGATATCATCAGCTGATGTCTTGAGTATTTGTCTTCAGACTTTGTACACCAGTTGTTGATCTTCAGCACTTGTAGACTCTTCAGCTGTTGTACTTGAGTACTTTGGTCTTCAGCTTCAGCACTTGTGTTCTCAGCTGTTCAGCTTCAGCACTTGTGTTCTTCAGCTGTTGAGCTTCAGCACTTTAGTCTTCAGCTGTTGAAGTCTTCAGTACTTGATCTTCAGTTGTTGAAGTCTTCAGCACTTGTCGAACTGCTGATGAAGCCTTCAACAGTTGTTGTGATATCATGTGGGACTTAGAGGTTTTCTGATCTTGGCTCATTGGTTCTATTGGTCCAACAAATCCATACATAGACATTTGACACAGATTGGTGATACATTAGGTTAAATTATTTCCACAAGCATTTGGGGATCCCACCCTTATATGGTAATCAACATTCCTCAAGAGATTTTTGAGCGGTCTACTCGTATTTTGACAAGAAAAACTATTCTTCGAGCTTTCAAAGAGAAGCCAAGCCTCAGGTCAGTACCACCGCACAGCAGAGAGGTGGCAAACAACAATGAATTCTAGAATATATAGATTATGCTTATCCTCAGGTCAGTGCCACCACACAGCAGAGAGGTACATAACCTATCTCCTTGTTTGAGCAATTTTATTCTTTTTGCATAGATCGCACCAACAACATAGGTTATTTGTTTGATTGCATTTTGCATTTTTCATCATGTGCTTTCCTCGTATTTCGGTCATCGACACATATTTGTGGCGTTTATTTTGCTCGTCACCCCTTATTGGAACTCTGTTGATTGTGTTAACCAGGGATAAGATGATAACCCACATCTTGTTGAACAACTTAGTTTGATCTTGAGATTACCAATGAGGTCCACTTATCTATTGTGTTAATATACCAAAACATCATCTTTTGGTCTACCAACCTCTAGGTTTACTTTCTCCGTGTTACCTTAGTAGCAGCTAGTTTTATTATCATTATTCCTTTTATATTGTCTAGACTTCTCAGACTTATACTTTGAATGTTGCATCTAATTCAATTTAATCTTGTAAAGTCCCAAATGCTTTGTTCCTGTGTACTATCATTTTCCATGGTCATTGGATTGGTTTCACGGATCCGATCTCATTTCCATCAGCTAGCCTGTCCTCCTCCCTCGTTTTTTGTTAATACTAACTTAACCTATTCTCTCCCTAAAATTCTAAAACCATAAACAATTTGCGTATTTAGGATTTTAATAGGTTATGAAATAACATCAATATATTTAATTAAATAATATAAACTAGAATAAATGAAATAAAAGAAAATTGGACGTTACGCATCGGACTAAACATGTTCATCTTATGGAATGAAATCACTTTTCTTTTTAACGCCGTTGACCCTCTAAGAAATATAGAAAACGTGGCTTATCAAAAGCTTTTGTATAGACGTCCGGGCGTTGAAAATCGGTATTTATTTTAACAACATCGATTAGATTATTTTCAAAACAATCACGTATAAAGTGATATTTTATGCTGATGTGTTTGGTCATAGGGTGTTGGACATGATTTTTAGTAACCGCTATTTCAGCAGAATTATCAACAAATATGGGGGTGTTAGAAAATTTTAAACCGTAGTCCAGCATCTGTTGTTGAATCCAGATGATTTGAGAACAGCAGCTTGCCGCAGTAACATAGTCATCTTCACAAGTCGACAATGCAACTGATGTCTGCTTCTTACACTGCCACATGACTAATCTTCTCCCAAAGAATTGACAACCTGCTAAGGTAAATTTGTAGTTCATCTTGTAACCGCCATAATCCGAATCACCGTATGTGGTAAGCTCAAAGTCATCATCATGAGGATACCACAACCCTAAGTGTTGGTGTACCCTTTAGATAACCAAATATCCTCTTGACCCTAATAAGATGGTTAACATTTGGTTTTGCCTGATATCTTGAACATAAACATGTTGCGTACATGATATCAGGTCTTGAGGCAGTGAGGTACATGAGGGATCAAATCATTCCTCGGTACATGGTGGCATTGACCAAATCACCATTCTCGTCGGATGCGACATCATGGATTGTAGCAAGTGGAGTCCCTGCTGCGGAAGCATTCTCCATGTGAAACCAACTGAGAATATCCCCTACATACTTGGTCTGATGTAGAAATATCCCCTTTGGTGTTTGATCCACCTATAACTCGAGAAAGAACTTCATCTCTCCTATGGCACTCATCTCAAATTACGCCTTCATCACTGCTTCAAATTCTTTACACAAGTATTCGTTCTTGGAACCAAAGATTATGTCATCAACATAAATCTAAACAAGCAGCAGATCACCATCCTTTTCTTTGATGAACAGTGTACAGTGAATTACACCTCTGTGAAATCCATGTTTCACAAGGTGAGTTGAGAGTTTTTCATACCATGCTCTCAAGGCTTGATGAAGCCCGTAGAGAGCCTTATCCAGTTTGTAAACTCTGTCCCGATGATATGGATCCTCAAATCCTTCAGGTTGATTGGCATACTCTATTTCTCGGAATTCACCATGAAGAAATGCACTCTTTACATCTAGTTGATAGACTTTAATTTTCATGTAAGAGGCATAGGCTAGGAAGATACGGATTGCTTCCATTCTTGCCACATCTGCAAATACTTTATTATAATCAATTCCCTCGACTTGTCGCCATCTTTGAACTACAAGTCGAGCCTTGTTTCTAATGATGACACCTTGGTCATCTTTCTTACATTTCAAGACCCATTTGGTGCCAATGACTTTAGCACCTTTAGGTCTATCCACCAATATCCATACACTAACATCTTGAACTGAAGAAGTTCTTCTTGCGTGACACTCACCCATTCCTTATCATTTAGGGCTTCACTGACGTATTTTGGCTCAAACTGAGACACAAAACAATCATATGCACCATGGTGAAGGCATCCTTTTTCCATTACCGAGGCATAATCAGCTGAATATAGCTAATTTCTATTCTGAACTCCTGATCTGACAACCCAAATGACGTTGTCCAGGGGATGATTGACATTTAGGTGTGATCCAGGAGTGGTTGGAACAACTACCTCAGAATCAAGAGTATGAACGTTGGGTTCCGTATCAGAGGCAGAAGGAGTGTGAGCTTCGGAAGACTCAGAGGCATCAATGTCAGATGCTTGTGGACTTGTAATAACTGGAACCTGTTCCTCCTGATTGTTCTGGTTATCCTCCATGGTTTCATGATCAGAGGAGGAGTCACTAACTTCAAGTGCTCCCCTTGAATGGTTAGGTGATTCACCTTATGAACCAAATGATGTTAAAACCTGTGATGGTGTGTTCAGGACATCATACATCATTTTGGCTGCTAACTCATCGTTAGACGAAGAGAGAGGTATATTGAAGGACTTGAAGAATCCATCATAATCGAAGAAGAATGCGGGTCCTTTTACAACAGGCGGGGTGGTGTATCTCTGAACGTCCACATTACACCACACTTCTACTTGACCTGTTGTGTTGTTGTAAACTCTCTTATTTGGTATGTTGTATCCTAGAAAGATTCCCTCTTCAGCCTTCTCGCTGAACTTTCCCTCCTGATTTTTCTTCAGTAGGGTGCACGGTGCGCCAAATGGTTCGAGATACTCTAGATTTGGTTTACGTCGTTGAAGTAACTCGTAACACATCTTGTCATGGCATTTAACTACCAGAACTCGATTTAACATGTAACACAAATTGCCTACTGCCTCATTCCAAAATTCGATAGGTAGTTTCGAGTCAGCTAGCATTGTCTGCGTTGTCTTCTATTAAGCTGCAATTCTTTCTCTCAGCAACACCGTTCATCTAAGGGGTGTAGGCGGAAGTGAACTGGTGCACAATTCCTTTTTCTTTGTAGAAAGCCTCCATCCATTGGTTCTTGAACTTGGGTCCGTTGTCTGAGCGTACATGTCTTACCTTCAGCTTATAGAGTGACTACAGTGTAGTTACTAACTCCTTGAATGACTCAAATATATTTAAATTTTATTTCATAAACATCACCCAAGTGAATCTTAAGTAGTCATCTATAACTACGTAGTAGTACAAGTCGTATGCGATGCTTCTTGTACTGACAGGAAAAAACAGATCCATGTGAAGAAGCTCAAGAGGCAGTTCAATGTAATTAACCTTCTTTTCCTTATAAGACTTCTTTGTTTATTTACCTGTGACAGAAAAATCCGGGAGTTTGAAGTTTTTGATGTTTACTCCCCGCACTAGATCATTCTGAATCAAGTGATTCATCTTCCGTGGAATGATGTGTCCCATTCTCTTATGCCAGGATATTGAATCCTTCTCAGTAGCCTTTGACAAAAAGCACTAAACTTGATGATCCGTTGTGGACGCCTTTGATAGATCCAAGACATAAAGGTCATTATATCTTGAGGCAGACATTAAGACTTGGTCCTCCGGGATCACATAGTCCTTTTTCAGGACATAACACTTTTTGTTATAAAAAAGAACCTTAAATCCTTTGTCACATATTTGGGATACAAAAAGTAGGTTGTTTTGAAGTTGTTGAACGTAGTTTAACTTATCAAAGTTTACATTCTGGTTCCCTACTTCCCCTTGAGCTGTGATGTAACCTCCTTTATTTCCCGAAAAAGAAACATGACCTCCTTTAATTTGTTTGACGTTTGACAGGAGTGTCCAATTTCCAGTCATGTGCCTTGATGCTCCGCTATCTACGATCCAAGTGTTAGTATCGGCACTATAGCGAACACCCTGCACATTCAACGGAAATCATTAGTTGAGGTTAGGGACCCAAGCCTTAACTGGCTTGGGTGACCCAAAGGCATCACACATCATAAATTCCACCCATTGACCTTTTAAGGGTGAGGGAAGATCTGTTGTCTTCTTGTTCTCATTATCAGATGCAAGGATGGACTTTTCTTTCCATAAACCAGTCTTATGTAAGGACTGTTTGTGATAAACAGAAGACTGGTTGATATGTTGAACTTTAGGTTCATTGACTCTTTTTAGTGGAGTCATGGAGCTTCTTTTGGAAGAACTTGCTTTAGTGTCATAAAGTTCAACCTTTTTCCTTGGTGTCTGATAATGAGTACAACAAGACGCGATGTGTCCATACTTTCCACAGCTGTAGCATGACCTGCTTTCGACTTGAAGATTTAACTGTTTGTGTGGACAAGTGTGACTTTATTCTATTTGGGTTTAGGCACTTCTTGTTTAGATGTTTTATCTTTTTTGACAAATTAATTGTTTGAACATTTTTAACATCTATTCATGTTTGTTTATCTGGACATAAACATGAGGCACGTGATTGGTTAACTTGTTTGGGCTTTTTGTGTTTAGAAATAGACTTGGTTGACCCAGACTATACTTTAACCTTTTCAAATCGTTCGTCCAAATTAAAACAAGGCATTTTACCTTTTCATTTTGAAGTGGCCTGCTTTTGTTTAGTGTCAGATTCATTAGGTTTACGTGTGGAATCTGGATCACTTACAAGAGGAGTTGACACCACATGATCCTTGATTGGGTTATTGTTGATTGGTTTACTTTTGGCATTCATCAAGGTCTCATGTGGTGGTGGAACCATTTTATAACCCAAACCCTCCCCATTGTTGCATTCTCTCACAAAGTGTTGGACAATATGAGAGGAACTTGTCCAACTATGTAGTCTTTGCATTAGTGAATTTACTCCTACTTCTAAAAATGCCTTTTGTTCCTTAGTGTCTTCATGGGAATTTAGATAGAACTTAATGTCATAGCTTGGTTAAAAGCTACAACTTCGGTTTCTCTATGCTATTTGTTCAAAAGTTCTATCTTTTCTTTATAACTTTGCACATTTTGTTTTATAATTCTATTGTCTTCTGTGCATAGTTGTAAATAATTTACTAAGCTATCATTGTGATCTAATAACCTAGCAAATTTTAAGTCAATGCTTTCCCTAAATTTATTACATTCAATGCATCCATGACTATCAAATAATTGATTAGTGGTACTTACCTGAGAGGGAGTGGTTGAATCAACCATTCAAGTAGAGTCTGACTTTTCTAGTTCTGGTGATTCTAAACTTTTTGTACTTGTCCCTTCTTCAGTCAGGTGCTCGACTACGTTTGCAGTTTCTTCAGAGTTTGACATTGCGAGTTCGACTGCAATATCACCTTCACTTGCTAAGTCATCATCTAATTTCTTAACACTAGCAATGTTGGATTCTCTCGAAGACACAAACCAAAAGCTCCAATCTCGTCCTTCATCAAACTTGTGGGTCAAGGCTTTAGGATACTTGCTTGACGAAGTAGGACTACTTGTGGGTTTATCCTGTCGATTGAAGGATGAAAATGGATTCCCATTTCCTGTCTTCTTGGGCTTCACACATTCACATTTGAAGTGCTGCTTTTCCCCACAATTGAAACAGGTAACTTTGGTCTTGTCAAAAGCAAAAGTTGTGTCCTTAGTAGCAATCAGGTTTTGTCCGGTCTTCTTGACAAACTTCTTAGCTCTCCGTACAGCACTTGCTAAGCCCCACATTATGTCCATTCTTTCTAGCTCTATCTCGTCTACCTGCTCGTAGTCCTCATCTGGCAGATGGTAGTTCCCAATTTTCCTAGAAACTAGTCCGTCATAGGAGTGGATGACAGCTGCTAAGAGATCCATGTGTTCCTTTGCTACTTCTACTGTCACATTCCCGAGATTCTTGGTCTTCAGTTTTGTAGCATTGGCTTCAGGTGGTATGTATTGGGTACCAGACGACCCGGACGTCTCAGATCCTGAAGAAGTGGCTTGAGATGAACCAGCTGAACTCGAGACAAATGCCGTCTGAAGTGGCGCTCTAAACGTTTGGGCTTGTGGAGTTGAGTTGTATAGTGTCGGATTCTGATCATATGAAGTGTTTAAGGCCATGCACTTCATTCTCAACTCCTCCTCTCCCAGATTTAGAATGAAGTCATTGATGTCTAACTTCGCTAGCATATCATTCTGTCTGAGGTTGGAGACAAAGGAAAACGACTTCTCTGGCAACCCATCTGCAAAGTTCGAAACTTTGTCTTCCATAGACGTGGGGACTCCATGAGTGTGCAACTCACTCATTAAGTGGTAGAACCAATCAATGACGTCATCCAAGCTCTCCTTTCCCATTAACGAGAAGTTGTCAAACTCCTTCTTCAATGCTTTAGCCTTCAGAGCTTTTAACGATGCATTTCCGTCATACCTCTTTTCCAATGCATCCCACAACTTCTTTGCTTGCTTGTTCTCAGAAAATTGATGGAAGATGTCTTTAGGAATTGGCTGAGTGAGAAATGCATAAACTTTCTTCTCAGCATTGTACTTTACCTTCTGTCCGTCAGTCATGCCCTCTAATGTAAGTTTGACTCCATCTGTAACTACAGGCATGCTATACCCTGTCTCTGTCGACTCCCACAAATTGGGATCTATGCCATTCAAGTAGATCTTGAATCTTTGCTTCCACTATGGGTAATCATCATGATTCCCCCTTCATTTTCTAGTAGCAGTAGATTCTGGATCCTTGAATCACTCCCCACGGTGAACGCTGAATATTGATCCTCCATTACTATCAACTTTAAACTTTGGAACAAACTGTTTTACTTGTGCGAATGAAGGTGTGCGATTGGATAGCTCATGCGATTGAACAATATGAATGGATCAAACGTGCAAACGAACCAATGCGAATGAATCAATCGTGCGTATGGACTAGTGCGGATGAACAATGCAAATAGACAGTTCAGTCGTGCGAATGGATGTACAAATGAGTCCAATCGTGAGTATGAGGGATGCGGATGAATTCAGGCATGCGATTAAGTCAATCATGCAACTGAAGCTACTGGATTTTGAGAATTCATAGGTTTAAGGTATTTTGGACGCAAAAACACGAATTTCTCACTAACCCTAATTGTCGTATGCCGGAAAACGTTAAATTTATGAACTGGAGACGTCTAAAACACTGTTTGACACAAAATGATTGCGTTTTTGAGTGAAAAAACACAATTTTTATATCAAAACAATTGAATCACATGTAAATCAAGAGCCAAACCTATGATACCACTTCTTAGGATCATGTACGGGACGAAGTACTAATTGATTTACATGTATACCAACTCAAATAGAGTGGAATCCTATTTGACTGGCGATCCAATCAGTGAGAACGCACGTAGAATCAATTGTAGATTGATCTAAACGTTAAGAATGATTGGAAATTGATCTAGTGTGATCTATGAACTTGGAACAGGTTCTTAGAAGTCTCTGGATGGCTAGGGTACGATTTAGTACGTAGGTATTCGAAGTGTTACGTGTTTCCACAAATTAAGTGGTATTTATAGGTTTGGGTTTCTCATTCGTGCGACTGAGTTATGCGGTTGGTCCATTCGCATGACTGAGTGTTCAGTGGTGTGACTGAGTCAATCTTAGGTCTCAATCGTGCGACTGATCCAGTCTCGTGGTTCAATCGTGCGACTGGTTCATTAGCATGAAGTTGTTCATGCGTGTGGTCCATTAGCATGGGCCATTCACATGAGAACTTCATACGACTAAGTTTGAATATGTTTCTCAATCATTACATTACTAAGATTTAGTCAAACAAGCAGAAACCAATATAATTAGTCTAATATGCATTAATAAACAATAAAGATTCAAACATACACTGAAACATTCAACATTAAGATCATCGATCACATAATCCGTTTCATTCAACTCGTATAATTCATTTACATTAAGAACATGAGAAACATATTATAGTAAGATCGTAAACTAGGTACATATGCATCTACACGGATCTTTTCATTAAGGAGATTGTAACTCGTCATGGTGTACTGGTGTCTATTGTGTCTGACCTTGACACCCAGTTTACATCCAAATTTTGGATGAAATTCCATAATGCTATGGGGACGAGGTTACACATCAATACGTCTTATCATCCCCAAACTGATGGTCAGTCAGAGAGGACCATTCAGACATTGGAGGACATGCTTCGGGCATGTGCTATCGATTTTGGGGAAGTTGGGATGACCACCTACTGTTAGTTGAGTTCTCATATAACTGTTATCATGCCAACATTAGTATGCCACCTTATGAGATGCTCTATGGTACGAGGTGTAGAACACCCGTCTTTTGGGGTGATATTGGTGAAAAAGAATTAGAGAGCATCAAGGTTACGACTAAGAAGCTTGAAAATATGAAGGCCTTTATGAAGGCAGCTAAAGATAGACAGAAGTCTTATGCTGATAAACGATGCAGACCGATCAAGTTTAAGGTGGGTGACCGGTTTTGTTGAAGTCCTCCCCTTGGAAGGGTATCATCCGATTCAGAAAGCAGGGCAAGTGGTGCCAAAGGTATATAGGGCCTTTCCAAATTGTTGGTTGAGTAGGAGCGGTGGCCTGTAGACTGGAATTACAAGATGACTTAAATGGAATTCACCCGACATTCCATGTATCTCATCTGAGGAAGTCTTTAGCGGATGAAGATATGATTGTTCCACTGGAGGATATCGAAGTGGATGAACGGTTCTAATTATATGGAGCAACCAGTGGCAATCATCGATAAAAAAAGAAGAGACTGAGGAATAAAGTGGTTCCTGTTGTACGTGTACAGTGGAAGCACATGAAAAGATCCGAGTCTACGCGGGAGACTGAAGAACAAATGAGGTAGCATTACTCACGGTTGTTTTAGGAATAACAGGTTTGAGGGACGAAACCTATTTAAGGGGGGTGGACTTGTAGCACCCGGTTATTTTCTTTGAAGCCGACGAAAGAAGAAAAATAAATAAACTCCAAAGTCGAGGGACCAAACTTGCCAAAACGGGAGAAGGTTTGGAAGAGTGGGGTGGTTAAGAGGGGAGTGCAGCCCACTCTCCTCCCCCGCACTTGTAATTTCAGCCATAAAGAGAAGAAGGGGAGAAAAGGGGGAAAAAGCATCGGTTTTCTTGAATTCGAGCACAAAAGTTGAAGTGTAGTGGGTTGGATTGAAGCTCTACTTGACGTTGTTGTTTGTGTTAGTTCTAGGACCCCTCTTTTACATGTTTGCAATGGATTTGGGGCTGGAACACATAGTAAAACCTATTTTTGAGGTGGGTGTGTTAAACCCGTGTGTATGTGTTTGTGTTTGATTTGAATGGCTTTTGATTTTAGGCTTGTGTGTGCTTGAATCATGTTATGGTATGTGTTTATAAGGTTTAGGATGGTTGATTTGGGTTTAGAACGAGTTTAGGAGGGCTTGGAGGCCGAAAATCGCAGATTGGGTTTAGGATGAACTGCATTCTGCATCAGCTAGGGCCACGCGACTAAATGGCATGCGACTGAGGTTCATTCGCATGCGAGTCATGTGACTGGAGTCCATACGCTCGTGAGTCGTGCGACTGAGGTGCATTCACATGGGGTCATGCGATTGAGGTCCATACGCCTAGGTCCATCCGCATTAGGTCCATTCGCATGGGATTCATCCACATTAGGTTCATTCGCATATGAGTCGTGCGACTGAGGGTCCATACACCTAGGTACTCATCTGCATTGGGTTCAGTCGCCCATGGTGTCCATCCGCATAGGTCCATTCACATAGGGTTCATTCGCTTAATTTCCATTCACCTAAGTGTTCAGTCACGTGGGAGGACATGTGACTGAAGGGTGTTCATACGCCCAAATAGGGCTCGTACGCCCGAAAGAAACATAGTTTGACTTCCTAACTTCCGGGGTGATGTTTAGATGTAAGCTTTGAATTGGGAGGTTCCTGGGGGTTTCTGTAGGTTGACTTTTGAGGTCATAGATGGCATGTGGGGCATGTTCATTGATGGAAGATTGTTGCTTATGCATGTTGTTATGTACGTATGATTTATGCCTCGTATGATGGTGTTGTATGCTTATTATGTTCCTTGCTTTATATGATTGTCTTCCCGTGGTTTGCTTTGTATGTTAACGAATGAATTGAAAGTATTATGTAACATAAAGTGGAAGATAATGAAAAGAGGAATGCAATGAAAGAGTGCATGCAATAACGAAGGAACGAAAGTAAGAAAGGCTTGCAAAAAATGTATGGAGGTTCACACCCAATGAAGGGTGTTTGCTCAACCGTGTGCGGGTTAGCTACCCCAGAAGGATGCACACTAGGGCATAATCTCTGTGATTAAGCGTATGTATGGAGGTTCACACCCAATGAAGGGTGTTAGCTCAACTGTGTGCGGGTTGATTACCCCAGAAGGATGCACACAGGGGTCCAATCCTTGTGATTGACCATATGTATGGGACCATTGCCGCTTACCCCAGGTACTGGAGCCAGCTTCATACACAATGTTCAGGGTCTATGAAAGACCTCAGGCCCAGTACCGGCTTTATGCATGACGGTGGGGTGAAGCACATGGCATTGGTCTGAATGAAAGTACAGATGTAATGACGAATGAATGAATGAACAAAAGTTAATGAACGAATGATAAAGATATTAATGATATTATCTATGTGCCGGTGAGATAGTTTGGAATATTAAATAAAAGACAACTACGCTCCAGAGGACTTTAATCAAGCCCCCTTTTGCCTCAAAGTCATAAAGATAGATTACCGAGTTGAGGTGAAGATAAGGGAGGATCACCTGAGGGATCACCAGGCAGCTCTTTCGCTCTATAGGTACTAGGAGCATATAGTCTATTAGCTCTCTATAGATGATGTATGTTCACATGTAAAAGTAAAGATCGGTTTTAATGAAAGGAAATTATGTTTTATCGTAAAACTAGAACTCACTCAGCAACGTTGACTTTTATGTGTTTCCAGTTGGCAGGTGAGGTTGCTGAGGATGGCACGGGGCGGCTACACAGCTCGTTTGGGTGGCATCCATTTTTATAATGCTTTTGTGATGTAATGCAACGTGTATTTTGTAACTTGATAACGGTGTATTGGTTTGCAAGAGCTTTTATAATGAAATGAGATGTCGATTTTGATGATTCCGCTGTGATGTTTTATGAAAGATAAATGTAATTATTGGTTTTATGAGCAATGATTAACAAACTTTGAGCGTCCTGGGAATGGGGACTTACAGTCACACAAGAGATTAAGCACTTGTTTATTCATTCTTGAAAGTACATGTAAAGTGATGTTACACATATCCACAAGTGCGGATGAGTAAAAACAAATGCGGGAATGAAAATATCGTCCGCATTGACAAATGCGGTAGAACACTTTTGTTCCGCATAGGTTTTTAACACTTCCAACGATTCATGTATACTTGTTAGACACCAATGCGGTAGAGTAAACTCTTTTTCAGCATTAGTTTCAATTTGACATAAACAGTTACCCGCATTGGTTATACGCATGGGTTACCTTCACCCGCATTAACCAATGCACTTACCCATATTAACTTTTGAACTTAATCGAAACTTAATATTTCTGTTTTGGTTTTTCTTGTTATGAAGAATTGTTTTCGATTGAATTGTCTTATGAAGTTGTTGACTATTGTTGGTGTTATCAATTCTTGCTTGGATTGACTTGTATGTCAGAAGTGATACAAGTTTCCCATTGTTTGATTGATCTTGTACTTCTTATGCTTCCAAGAATCTACATAAGCTGAGATACTATGGTCTAACTTCTACACCAACACATACATTCTCTTTTTGATTTGTTTTGATGATTTAAGAAAGTAATTTAAAATAGTAAATATCTATACAAACTAGTCAAAATTTTAAATTACTATCCCTAAAGTTTATATCCACATCTAGATAGAAACTTTAAAGATTTAAAACTCTTGTCTATGGAATATTTCTAAGAATGAAGAGAAGTATACCTTTTGTTGGGATCATATCAATCTTACATTACACATGTCAATTCTTTGTGATAAAATGAACATGTTTATGACCTTGTTGACTGAAAGTATGTTTGTCCTCTTAAACTCATACCAGGTTGATATTTTAATGCATGTGATATTTATCATGCTTTGGTTGATTTACTTATACAACACGTACCTCACACACAAAAGCATGGAGTGATCAACCATCCTTATGTAATGCATGGTAGAACTTTTTCATAACTTTCTTGACCAAGTTACTTAAGTTATGAGATCTCATTTTCACTGATCCTCATTAGGATTCTTTTGGTTTGATCCTTTTCATGATGATCCATATTGGGATTCTTTTCACTTCACTTTGGAAGGTGATCCATGATTTGATTCTTTTGTTCATTCACATGGAATGTATTGTTTTTGTAGATTCACCAATTTCGATGTGTTCCTCATTGGGAATCTTTTGAATCAATACATCTGCACTATGCACTTGTTTCATCAGGTATTCGCTCAGCAAAATAGAGATGAATTTTGATGTAGGTGAAATAGATTCATAAAGTATCATTTTCCTGGTATGTTTAGGTTACTACACATACATATACTTAGATAAGCTAATATGTATGAGTACTCTGAGATGAGATTTTCACCATTGAATAATACTTTAATTCATCACAACACGTCTCTTCTCTTCTAAGTTGAGCCCACCAACATATCCGGTAAGTCATGACAGTCTTTCAAATTTGTAACTTAAGCACGGTGAATGATATAACGGTTGTAATTATATCAATTCCCAAGTATTCCATTCATCATTAACATTAATTTCTTTTTGTGATTTTATAATGTTTTTAACATTAATTTCATTAACATTAATTTCTATTTATTTTTATTTATAAATTTAAATAATTTTCTACATTTTTAATGTGTTTTTGATGTTTTGGTTGGTTTTACTCAAGGTTAATCATGCCGATTGATTGAAATAGGAATTCACAGCTACTAGGTTCAAATGGCTTGGTGAATAAATCAGCCAACTGATTTTCAGTGGGAACTTGAATCAATTTGATTAACCTCTTTTCAGCATAGTCTCTGAAAATGTAATATCAAATTTCAATGTGTTTTGTTTTTGAGTGATAAACTAGATTATTTGTTATGAAAATGGCTGCAATGTTGTCAATGTGAATTGGTGCATGCAAGAAGTTAAAACCATAATCAAGCATCTGGTTTTTAATCCAGAGAACTTGATAGCCACAAGCTAATGTTACAATATACTTAGCTTCTCTTGTTGGGTCAGATATGTTTGTCTGTTTCTTGCGCTTCCAGGAGACTAGTTTGGGACCAAGAAATTGACAACAGCCAGAAGTGGACTTCCTATTGAAGTTGCATCCTTCATAATTACTGTCAGTGAAGGCATAGAGATTGAAGTCTCCTTCATTTGGATACGATAAACCAAGATATGGTTTGCCCTTAAAGTATCTAAATATCATCTTGACAGCATTTCCATGAGATTCCTTAGGATCAACTTAATATCTAGCACACACACAAACACCAAACATATTGTCAGGCCTATTGGCTGTTAGATACATAATTGAACCGATCATAGATGGATAGTGAGTCTGATCGACTGATTTGCCTTCTAGGTCAGGTCTAATCTTCACTGTAGTATCCACAGGAGTTCTGATAGACTGATAGTCAGCAAAGTGAAATATCTTAAATGTTGTTTCCTTATATTTTGATTGATTGTTGAAAATTCCATATGCTGATTGTTTGACTTGTACCCCTAAAAAGAATGTGCAATCCCCCATTGCACTAATTTGAAATTTTCAATGCATAACGTCCTCAAAGTATTTACAATGTTGCTTGTTTGTTGAGCTAAAAATGATATCATCCACATAAATTTGGACTAGCAACACGTCTCTTCCTCTTCTCTTTCTGAGGATCGTCTCATCAGTCTTTCCTCTTTCATATCCTTTTTCAAGAAGGAAAGATGATAGAGTCTCATATCACATTCTTGGATCTTAATAAAGACCATATAGTGCTTTGTCAAGCTTATATACCCTGTGAGGGAAATTAGGATCTTCAAAGCCAGGTGATTGACTCACATAAACTTCTTCAGCAATCTTTCCATACAAGAAAGCACACTTCACATCCTTTTGATAAACAATAAACATCATGAATGCTAAATATGCAAGAAAGATTCTTATTGCTTCTAATCTTGCAACGGGGGCAAACACTTCATCATAGTTGATTCCTTCTTCTTGTGTGTAACTTTGTGCCACTAGTCTTGATTTATTTCTGATGAGAATCCCTCTATCATCAGTTTTGTTTCTATACAACCATCTGGTACCGATAGGGTATTTTCCTTCGGGAAGATCTACTAGTTGCCATAATTCTTGCTTCTGAATTGCAGCAATTCTTCCTGCATTGCTTCAACCATCTAAGAGACTTTCTAACATTCAAACCCCTGAACCCAATACAACCAAAAAGGGGTAGTCTAAGTCAGTGAAAGCAGACAAAAGAAAGAGAGTTGAAGAGGAAGAAGAATAAGAGAAGAAAGAAAAGGAGATGATCACATACTAGAGAAAGAAGAGTGCTGAACAGACTGAAGATGAGAAAAAGTTAGAAGAACTCATCAAAGAAGCTGATGAGCAACATAGCAGATCAATGGATAAGATCATTGATCAACTCTTCAGACAAGGTTTTGACACATGCAAACTTGACTCTGAAATTAGAAATCTAGAGATTCAAGAGATTGAGCATAGATGGGCAAGTTGTAGTGAGAAAGAAAGGGAATGGCTGGAAGCTAGATAAGATTCATATCAAAGCATTTGGGAAGATCAATCATTGAAGTGAAGTCATGGTTCAGAGACAGTATTTTGGATGTAACCACGAGAATCTGTTCTTCTGAAGTATTCAACAAAGGAGTGATCATAGAAGCTCTTGATGAAGTTGGTGCTAGGAAAAGGTCTGATATGGCAAAGTTATCCAAAGCGTCACTCACAACCAAGATGCTAGAGCAGCCTGTATAATCTCCGATACCAAAACAACCAACTTCACAACCCTCAAAACCAACTCCTTTACCCAAGAAACCTACTCAAACCACTACCAATGATGCACCCAAGAGGAAGAGAAGGGTGTTGAGGATGGAAGAAGAAGAAGAAGATAATGAGGATGATAGTCTGCCAATCTCTATTGTTCTTAAAACAAAGATGACTCAGCCCAGGAGTCAACCAACAACAATCACACCTGACATCCAAAGGCAAATGGTAAAAGTCAAACTTGAAGAAGAAGAACATCACAAACAACATGATGAGCAGCTGTTAAGAATGGTTGATAAAGAGTTTCCTAAGTCTTCATCCATACAAGCTATGAAGAAACATGCTCAGATGTTGTATGTTCTCAGATTCACATTTCAATATCAAAAAAAGAGAATGAGAATTTGGCCTGACCCCAGAGTAAGTGACTGAATTCATAAAAAGAATATTCCAAGTCGATACAATGGCCAAGTAAAGAAGACTGTAGATGCTGTGATAATGTTGGCCATAGTAGTGTCACCCTAGGAAATCCTTGAAGACTTCAAGAGAGCTTACAAGTCTAAGATGACTCCACAAACTTTACTAGAAAACAAAATGGTGAAGAAGGGGTTGATGTACAAGAAGCTTGAAGAAATAAGAAGAAATGAGCTCCAGTTGTTACTTGAAGGTACTCATCCTGATGAGTTTGCATACAGAGAAATAACTACTGTGGAGCTAAAGAATGGAAAGAATGTTAAATACTTATTAGAGTACTATGGGCCTGAGTTCTTCTTTGAAAGTGAAGCTGAAGAACTTACAATGGAAGAACAAGTTGTATTCCTTGAGGCCTATGTTAGAGAGTCTTACAGACTCATCATTGGGAAGTAGGTCTCATGGATGGGGTATCAGCTCTATGTCCAATTACCCAAGACAGAGTTCCCATTCATCCTTTGCCAATCAAACTTTCTGAAACCTCTTCCCTGGCCTGAGCTTAATTTGGTGATTTCTGAGCTGATCCAGAAAATGTTTCTGCCAATAAGTGGGACTTCAATAATCTTAAAGGTTTTCGCTGCATTGGTTCAGTGGGAGTTTGTTGGACCAAAAGAACCAATGAGCCAGATCAGAAAAACCTTTAAGTCCCACATACATCATAACAACTGAAGTGGTCTATAACAGCTGAAGACAAAGTCTGAAGACAACAGCTGAAGACAAAGTTTGAAGACAACTGCTGAAGACAAAGTCTCAAGACAAAGTCTGAAGACAACTGCTGAAGACAAAGTCTCAAGACAAAGTCTGAAGACAATAGCTGAAGACAAAGTCGGAAGACAACAGCTGAAGACAAAGTCTAAAGACAACAGCTGAAGACAAAGTTTGAAGACAAAGTCTGAAGAAAACAACTGAAGACAAAGTCTGAAGACCAAGTTCTCAAAAGTTGTCACAACAGCGGAAGTAGTTCTTTTCAGTAGTTGTGCTGGTTTACTTTTTAGTAGTTTGTAATCAGTAGTTTTATTTTATGTAAAACATCTGAAGTTCTTACCCTTCAGATGTTATAACTTCAGTAGTTGTAATTTTAGCTTGTACTTAGCTTTTTGTGAAGGTGTCCTCAGTTGTTGTGGACATCTTCAGTAGTTTAGTCTTCTTTCAGTTGTTTGTATAAGTCAGTTAGCTGTCACTATCAAGTGACGTCAGCTGATGTCACATTCCTTTATAAAAGGAATGTTGACCTAACTTCTTGGGAAGCCGAAGCTTGTGCGTGAATGAAAATATTCTCTTTTTAGAAAATTGTCTCTCTCTATAACCGTCATTGTTTGATTGAATATTCATATTATTCTTGCTTAAATTTCGTCTAATTCTTGTTCTATTCCACTGCAAATCTTAATCTAATTGATCAAACTAGATCGCGATCCTTTCACTATGTCATAGTTCCTAGTCTGCAGATAGTTAATCCTGACTGCCCTTAACTCATCATTCTGAGTATCTGGTGTGGGGGCAGCCCTGATTGCAGACTCCATGAGTCTTGGAGACTCAGTAAAGGAACTTTCTCCCCTTAGCCTCCTTTTCCTCTCTCTCTCCTCCTCCTCAATCTCCTCAGATGTCATCTTTCTTTTCCCTTTGTCACTCTCAGACCTTTGTGACTCAGGATGTAGAGAGCTTTGGCTTTCATTGCTTGTTGCAACATCTAAGCTCAGGCCAGAGAGAGGTTGAGAAGCACCTTCACTAGTAGGTGTCTCAGAAGGAATATGGATCTCTGCAGCAGTTGGAGATGATAAGACAGGGCTCTCAGGTTCTATCACTGGGCCTTCAGTCAAGGTTTCCCCTATGAAGCTAATCTTAGGGTCTGCCTCAACATCCAGTTGACCGATGAGATTACCTAATTGCCTTAGTCTCCTTCTTAGACTGAACTCTGCAATGATCCTGTCTTGGATTCTTCTAGACAGTCTGTCAGCTTGTCTTTATTGGCTTGGGTTGACAAGTGGCATGTTGACTAGATCCAGACCTTCATACTAGTCCAAGTTCTGAAAATTAAAGACTTCTTGCTATCCTTGAACTCTTATGATAATGATGGCTTTCCTATTGTTGTCATACCTCCTCCCAATAATGTGTTTGAAGGATGATGAAGGTGACATAGCCCTTGGTATCCCATCCTCCAAACAGACTCTGTATGATGGAGTCTGTGTAGGCCATATCAATGTGAACTAGAGGAGGTTGCTGAGAATGCACAGTTGCAAGTGAGGATGGTGAGTCCTTAATGTCCATTCTCTCGGAGGAACTACCAGGTTTTGTGGCTGGAATGACTTTCTCCCCCTTTTTGGTAGCATCACCCACTTACATAGGTGAGCTGGAGGATAGGTCAATCACATCCACAGGTTCTTGTGTTCCTACTTGAGCTCTCCTTAAGGGTCTCCCAGCTAGTTTTTCCTTACGATATAAAATCTCAAGTTGCTGATTATTGATCCTGTTTTGTAAGGTAGTCACCTGAGATTCAAGGTGACTGACCTTTGAGACTTGGTAAGTGCATGTTTTAAACAGTTTTTGCACTTTTAGTCTCAGATCCCCCTCATCTTCATCAGAAGAATCACTGGGGGTGGAGAAGATTGGACCAGGGTCCTTTCTCTAATGACCAGTTCTAAGTTCTTGGCTACTGGATTTCCTCTGCTCACTAGCAGTCTCAGTTGGATGTCAGTGGGCTGAGTTTCCATGGTTGAGGTCTTAATGATGTAGTCACTTTCAGAAGTGAGAGCCTCTTCCATATGGACATCCTGAACAGGATCAGTAGTGTCCACCTCAGTTGTAGGTGACTGATGTGGGATAGATGTTCGAGACTCACTAGTACTCGTCTCTCTTTGAGTAGAGGGAAAGAAGAGAGATTCATTATACTCACTGAAACCTATATCTTCATCAGTATAGAAATCAAGGTTGGGAATGGGTTGGTTAAGATCTATAGGATGGGGATGGTAGATGTCCCCTGAAGGTTGATCACTTGAGTGTTGAGATTCAGAGTGATGGCTTAAGGCAGTAGGGCTAATAAGGTCATCAAGCTGAGCATCAGGAACCTCAACACTGATTCTTGAAGAGATGGGAGTGGTCTGCTTCGCAGGAGAAGTGGGAGCTCCAGTGTCCACTTCTTCCTGTATGGGTGAGTGTGTGGGGACCTCCACAGACTGAATAGTCTGAGCAGGGGTTCGTTTGTATTTTCTTTGGTAGGTGATGGATATTTGAGGCTGTGTGGGTGGTTGGGAAGTAGCAGGTGTGGGTTCAACACTAGCTTGTGCTGTTAGCTTGTCATCTTGAGCAATGAGCTCTAACATTTTTGGGACTAGGGCTGCTTCTACCCCAGGGAATCCAACAGTGGACTTTCTCAATATTTTAATGATCTCGGGCTTCATGTGTCCCAATTTAAGAATGTTACCTGTTTCCCTTAACTGTGAGCCCAGTTCATAGTTAAGAATGTACTGGACATATCTAGGAAACATGTAATATTCTAAGGAGTCTAAATTAGCAAGTAAATTTGTATAAACAAACTGAGAGTACCTGAACATGACCCCTAGAACCATTCCATGGACTCTGAAGCAGAGATCTTTAGGAATCTGGTCCCATCCACCATGCTTGTTTGATAAGTTGTGGATGACCACATGGAGCAGGAATCTCCATTGGGATGAGACCTTCCCTTTCCTAAAGGTCTTTACAGAGAAATCTCCGTCATAGCCCATCTGCTCAAAGGAATGATTAACAGCTTCCTTTGGAAAGAACACCTCACCTTCTTCATCATCTAGCTGAAGATGTCTGTTGATGATGGCTGGAGTGATGAAGATTGTTCTCCCCTGCACTGTGGCAGACAGTACCTTCTCCCCATCCATAATGACCTCTTGGCAGGTCCTCTAGAATTCAAGCAACTGATCCTCATAGAGTGGAGGATCAATAGTGAGGGAGGTGAAGTAGTTCGACAGAGACAAGAAACGAAAAACCTCTGAGAAATGAAGATCTTTCTTAGAGCGTAACAGAGCAACTTGATTGTGTTCTCTGTGTTGCTGCATGGTAAATTTGGGATCATTTCTGTGAGCAAGGTTGGCCATTTTTGAAGTAGCTTAAGGACGAAGGAAGAAGAAAGAAAGAAATTTCAGAGAGAAATTTGGGTTTTTAGGTTTGGAGGAAGAACAGATGATAGAAAGAGGGGGAAACAATTGGGTTTATATGCGAGAGGGATTTTAGATAAAGTTTAGTGAAAGAGGATAAACTTTGAAATCCGGATGTCGGTCCCACCTCTGAAAAAGTAGTTTACTTTTTGCTCAAAAATTAGTTTTCTTGTAAGTCAAAAAGCTTCTGAAGGTTAATTATCTTCAGAAGTTTTAATTAAAAAGCTTCCGAAGCTAAAATGACTTCGGAAGAATTTCCTGAGAGATTTGAAAATTTTGCTTCAGAATAAAAATTAAAGCTTGAGTGCTTTGTGTGTAAACAGAAAAAGCTTCCAAGAGTTAATTTTGCTTCGGAAGTAAATGGTCCTTCAAATTTAGTAAGTGTCTGAGACAAATATTTAAGGTTCGGAAGATAAATTTTGAAAACTCTTCCGAAGGTAAACTTTTTAGATAGTTATTTAATTTGAAGGCATGATTTACTTCCGAAGTTCAAAACAAAACTTCCGAAGTATCAGAAAATTTTAAAAAATCTAAGGAAAGTCTTCAAAAAGAAATTTTCATCCAAAGAAAACACGAGCTTATGAAAATGATGAACTAGACAACATAGGACACACATATTTTAAGAAATAATAAGAATTAGTTTTAAGAAAAACTTAATCGAGGTTTATCATCCCAATAGCTGATATAAGATATTTAAATCTCTGTTCATCAAAAGCCTTTGTAAACAGATCAACATATTGTTCATCTGTGTGAACCTTGACTAGTTTAATTAATCTCTTTTCATAGTTATCTCTTATTAAATGATACCTGATATTGATGTGCTTTGTCCTTGAGTGCTGCACAGGGTTCTCTGTGATTGAGATAGCATTGTTGTTGTCTATATGAATGGGAGTCTCCTTGAAGTTTAACCCATAGTCCAGCATCTGATTTTGAATCCAAAGTACACAGCAGCTTGTAGCAGCAATGTATTCAGCTTCAGCAGTTGAAGCAAGGACATAGGATTGTCTCTTGCATTGCCATGAGACAACCCTTCCACTAAGAAATTGATATCCCCCAGATGTAGACTTTGCAATCATGTTGCAACCACGATAATCACTATCTGTATAGACATACAGATTAAATTCAGAATTCTTGGGATACCATAGGCCAAGTGTTGATGCACCCTTGAGGTATCTTAGAATCCTCTTGACAGTGATAAGGTGAGACATCTTAGGGTTGGCTTGATATCTTGCACAAATGCATGTAGCAAACATGATATCAGGCCTGCTAGCTGTAAGATACATAAGAGACCCAATCATAGCCTTGTATAAATGCTCATCTACACATTCCCCCTCAAGACCAGGACCAAGAGAGTGGTTTCTGGCTATGGGTGTCTTAGCAATCTTATAGTCAGTCATATTAAACCTCTTGAGTATGTCCTGAACATACTTTGACTTACTTATGAAGATGCCATCTTCAACTTGCTTCACTTAAATTCCCAGAAAGAAATTGAGTTCCCCCGTGGCACCCATTTCAAATCTGTCTTTCATCAGCTTCTCAATGTCTTTGCAGAGCTTTGGATTAGTTGAACCAAAGATGACGTAATCCACATATACCTGAACTAGCAATATGTCTTTTCCTTGTCCTTTGATGAAGAGAGTTCCATCTATAGTACCCCTCTTGTATCCATGTTTATAGAGATACTCAGACAGTGTCTCATACCACTTCTTGGGTGCCTGATGCAGCCCATAGAGAGCTGTGTCAAGCTTGTAGACATGATCAGGATGATCAGGATCTACAAAAACCAGGTGGCTGTTTGACATAGACCTCTTCATCTATCGCTCCATACAAAAAGGCACACTTCACATCAATTTGAAAAACCTTGAAGTTCTTGGATGCAGTAAATGCCAGGAATATCCTAACAGCTTCTAATCTTGCCACTGGAGCAAAGACATCAGTGTAGTCAATCCCTTCTTCTTGTGTGTATCCTTGAACAACCAGTCTAGCTTTGTTCTTGATGATGATGCCTCTATCATCCTTCTTGTTCCTAAACACCCATTTGGTTCCAATGGTAGTCTTCCCAGAAGGAAGACGAAATATGTTCCAAGCTTTCTGTCTTTTGAATTAAAGCAGCTCTTGTTGCATAGCTTCAACCCAACTTCCATACTTTAGAGCTTCATCAACTTTCTTTGGCTCTATCTCGGAAAGAAAATAAGAGTGAAGACAAACATTTGCTTCATTGGGTTGTCCTCTTGTCTTTACCGCTGAGATAACATCTCCAACGATGTTTGTGGTAGGGTGAGACTTGTGGATCCTAAGTTGAGGGATCACAACAAGTTGTTGAGAAAGATCTAAATTTGAGAAATTTAGATCTAGCAAAGATGTTTCTCCAACCACATGAGCACACTTTTCATGTGAAACTTGATCCAAGCAGTGTGTTACATCATTGATGTTCTCATCCACAGTGTGGTTAATGGCATCAAGAAATTGTTGGTCACTGTCATCGTCACCATTGTTTTCTTCCACAGTTGAGGTGTTCTTATCTGGTTGTAGAGCCTCTAAGGTGGAATTTGAAGACATACCAGATGTATGAGCTGAGTTTGTCATTGTAGGGCTGATAGAAACCTCATTTGCAGAAGTGGTTCCAACTGGAGCGGAAGATATGTGTCTTGAGGATCTTCCTAGCTCAAATCTTGGATCAGGATCATCTATATTCAAATTTTCTGGAGATCCTGAAACATTCTCACAAGATTTGTTAAAACAGTTTGTAACCAAATCAAGATCAAACAGCCAATCTGGACCAAAACCACTAACACAAGGTGTGTGTTCATTGAAAGTCACATTGGCTGACTCCTCAACAATTCTAGTTCTGAGATTGTATACTCTATAAGCCTTAGCTTGGGAAGAGTATCCAGTAAAGTGTCCATTTTCTCAGCAAACTTGGCAATTTGATCTTTGGTATTCAAGATGGTGCAAGGACATCCAAATGACCTGAGAAAACCAATGAAGGGTCTCCTCTTGTGCCAAAGATCATAAGGAGTCTTGCCATGAGTCTTAACTACTAAAACTTTGTTCTGCACATAGCAGGCAGTGTTGACTACTTCTGCCCAGAAGGTGATGGGCAGTTTAGAGTCAGACAACATGGTTCTTGTAGCTTCAATTAGTGTCTTGTTTCTCCTCTCAGCAACACTGTTTTGCTGAGGAGTCCTGGGAGCACTAAATTGTCTTGTAATACCCTTTTTATCACAGAATGTGTCAAGGATATGGTTCTTATATTCGGTTCCTTGATCAAATCTTATGATCTTGACCTTGTGATCAGATTGATTCTCAATCTTTAAGATGAAATTCTTCAGAATCTCAGGAGTCTCATCCTTAGTTCTAAGGAAAAAGACCCAAGTGAATCTTGTAAAGTCATCTGTGATCACTAGACAGTATAAGGTCCTTCCTAAACTCATTACACTGGTGGGGCCAAAGAGACCCATATGTAACAAGTGTAAGGGAGTAGTGATTGAGTTCTTTTCCTTAGGCTTGTGAGATACCTTATGTTGCTTCCCTTTCAGGCATGCAACACAGTGGTCATCACTTGTAAAATCTTTCTTTGGCATTCCAGTTACCAAGTCATGCTTAATTAACTTATTCATGTTCTTAAAGTTTACATGGCACATTCTTTTATGCCATAGGAAAGACTCATCACTATTGGCTTTAGACAGAAAGCATGAAACTTGTCCAGAGGGAGAGGTTTTATGCAAATCCATCTTGTACATGTTTCCTTTCCTGGGGGCTCTAAGCAGGATATGCTCATGGGGAATGACCACACCAGGCTTAAGAACAATGCACTCATGCTCAGTAAGGAGCATGTTATGACTCTGATCACAAAATTGAGATACACTCAGAAGATTGTATCCAAGCTTATTTACAAAGTTTACATTTTCTATGCTGAGCTTACCATTTGTGACCTTGCCCCTACCAAAAATGTAACCACCTTCATCTCCCCCAAAAGCAACAGGTCCTCCATCAATCCTTTCAAGGTTTTGGAGTAGTGACCTATTACGAGTCATGTGCCTGGAGCAGCCACTGTTTATGATCCAGACATTTTTGTCTGTCTTCAGCTATCCCTGCATAAAAGAGAATGATTAGTTACATCTGGAAACCCAAGCCTTGCTTGTCTTGGGCTCATTTGAAGAAGGTAATTTAACAGTAATAGATCCTATGGTTGTACTAAGAGGATCTTGCGATGTTTTTGATGGAGAAATCTCAGTCACTTGGTCTTTCTTAGATGTTCACACCACCTTTGGAGTCTTGGATTGACCTTCAAAACTTTAGAAGCTTTTGGAGCTTTAGAAGTTTTAATGACTAAACCTTCGGAAGATTCTGCAAACACTGCAGAGCTTCGGAAGAACTCCTTTCTTTGGAGACCAAATATTCTTCCGAAGAGAATTTTCCACTTCCCTTGTTAGATTTGGAACTTCTGAAGGAAACTTGTTTTCCTTCTGAAGCCTGAATCTTCTTAGAACTCTTTGAAGCCTTTGTTTTGGCCATATGGACAGTACCTTTATGATTGAAGGGACAATCCTTTGCAATGTGAGTGTTGCTATTACACATGACACAACTCACTTTCTTCTTCACAAGAGCCTTGTCTTGAGAGTAAGACTGTCTTTGGTCACTTCCCTTCTCCATCTTCATCATTGCAGATGCTGAGGCAGTCCTCTTAGGCTGAGAACTATGCTTGGAGTTTGATGGACTAGGCTGTGCAGCAGTGGTACACAGAAGATCAGTCTTCTTCTTGCTACTGAGATGAGTTGAGCAAGAACCAGAACTCTTAGCAGAGTTTTGGTTGATGTCTTCATTCCCTACCACTTTAAACCCTGCAGAAGTAAAAACTTGTTTCTTCTTAGACTCAAAAGTAGCCTTGTTCTCTTGGGCCTTCATTGCCTTTCTTTTGCTCTTTCTGATCAAGTTCTTTCTCATGGACTTGGTCATCACAGTCTTTACTTTCTCCTCAGAAGGATAGTGACCCTTCTTGGAATCCTCCTCTTCAGTCTTTATAGAGGGATTCTTCACTATCTGTTATTCATCGTCCTCACTCATAGGATCTATGAGAGGAAGCTCAAATTCATAAGTTTCACACCTAGGAGATCTTACTGACAAGATTGTGTGTGGAGCAGCTATCTCATTGGATCCCAGTCCCTGTCTGTTTTGATAGCACAATTTGTTGTGCAGGGATGAGGATATCATGTTCTTGAAGGTCTCTCTTCTTCGAGAACACTCTTTTCTACCCTAGCTTTACTGATCACAAGCTCAGCCTGACACTTAGTTAACTTGGTTATGAGATCTTTAATTTGAGTCCTAAAATCTGTGTGTTCATGTTTTAGAACTGAAATGGTTTTCTCTAAGTCCTCTATTTTTAGCTTATAATCATTTTTCTATTTTCTAAAATCAGATTTTAAAATGTTTAAGGACTCAATATCAGATCTCAGTTCCAAGTTATAGGACCTATACCTGTTAATTTTAGCAATGCATTCAGGAGTACAAATATGTTCCAATACCTTGGCTTCATCATGATCTACCATTAGTGTTTGGTTTGGAGAGGCATCTTCAACCTAAAAGCTCCAGTCAAAGCCTCATTCTTCAATAGCAACAGCAGCTTGCTGCTTTGACTTCTCATTATGGAGAGCTTTGTCAGTGTAGTTTGGTCTGGATTGTGTTTGGACACCATTTGTTCTAGGTGCCTTACACTCTCTAGCAAAGTGGCCCATCAGGTTATAGTTGTAACACTTGACTTTGCCTTTGTCCAGTCCAAACTTTCCACTGGTTGCAATGCTTGGAAACTTCCTTCCAATTCTTTTGTAGAACTTCTTGGCTCTGTGAGTGAGAAGAGCCATCTGCTGGACTATTTCCATGTATTCTAGATCATCTGGATGGATACAGTCCAGGTCTTCAAGAGTAAAAAGAGAGTTGCCACAACTTTCATCAGAAGACACAAAAGCTTGAGAAGAGCTTGTCTCTTGGAATGGGCTTCCTTGAGTGTAGTTCTCCTTTGGTGTCTCTAGGAAGGTGATGACAGGACCCTTGGGTGAGTTGTCAGGGTAGCATAAGAGATTATGTTTGGGTTCTATGCTATCCCTTTCAACCACATGTAGGGCTAAACCGATTTGATTTTTGGAGTTTCCAGATGAACCTTGCATGTTCATCTCCATTTGGTATCCACTGAGAATCCCATATAACTCTGTCAATGTAAGAGTTTTGAGATTTTCAGTTCTTTTGATCACCACACAGTAGTGTGTCCACTGCCTAGGAAGTGAGGACATGAACTTCCTTACAATGTCTCTGTTTTCAAAAGAAACTCCTCCATCCACTAGGGTATCCACAATCCCAACATACTTGAAGTACTGCTGAGTCATGGTTTCACCTGTTTTGAAGGTGAAGTTTTCAAACTGCTACTTCAGGAGAAGCTTCTTGTTTTCCATGGTTTCAGAAGAACCCTCATACATCAGTTTCAGTGCATCCCACAGCTACTTGGCTATTTTGCACTTCTTGAAACCTCTGTACAAAGAGTTTGGAAGGGCAGTTTGAAGAGTTGTCATGGCTTTCCTGTCTATCTCTACTCTCTTCCTATCTTCATCAGAGTAGTTAGCCACATCTTTGGGGATCATACCAGCACCAGTAGTAGAAGGTGTGCTGGGTATGAAAGGTCCATTCTCAATAGACTCCTACATTCTTGAATCAAGAGACCTGATGAAACGTTCCATTCTTAAACACCAGGTGTCAAACTCATCAAGAGTGATCAGTGGGGACTTGTTCATGGTTCCAGTCTCCATATCAGTTTTGGAAATGGCTGCCATTTGAAAAGTTTAGTATTTGTGTGTGTGAGGGATCTAAAGATGGTAAGATCTTATATCAAGAGCCTGGAATGCTCTGATACCAAATGCAGGATCGTTGAAGGGTGTAGAGTTACAACAGAACAATACAAAGAGGAGATAAACAAAACTTAGATCAAACAGTAAACTGGATTAACCAAGTGGTGACACTAAGAACACAAGTAATATATGAGACAGAACACAAAGAACACAAGTGTTTGGTTTTCAAGAATGCAGTATATTGCTTTCTCTATGTTCTATTACAAGTGTTACAAAACCATATTCGCAAGATACAAGAGCATGAGATACTTATACAACATCCTACAAGCGGCTATACTTTGAAATCCAGCTGGATACAATTGACTAGACACACACAAAATCAATTGTAGAGTCAAAACGCAGATTGCCTTTTGACCTGTGACTATGACATGCCATAGCTCACATCCTTATCTATTACAAAAAGGATAAAGTACACAAAGTAGAAAGTTACAGACTCAAGACCTCAATGTACAGTTACCAAAAGCATGGACCTTTTCACCAAACCATGTTAGTTGGTGACCTGCAGAGTTGCAGGGGAAAGGTGTCTAGCTTTATGGAACAGTACATCAGATAAAGCATGTTACTAAAAGTCTTCGGAAGAAATCTGTCTTCATGAACTTGAAGCTTTGGAAGACTTTGTCTCTAAGGCTTCGGAAGACTTCATCTTTGGCTTCGGAAGATCTTGGTCTTGGCTTCGGAAGATTTCACACTTAGAGTATTTATGTTGCACATGTGAAACTTCCGAAGCATTCCACTTCAATGGACTTGTGCAGCATGCAGTGAAGACTAAGGATGTTTAGGTTGCATCAGCCACTTCATTAATCTCTACAATTAGGGATGATCCTGACCTTAACCCAGGTTAGTACTTGTGTGCCTGTGTTTTTAATTTTTTTACCCGAATTATGATGCTTAAAAGCAGACTTGCTTGTGGGCAAGCGAGGGTCAAGTGTGGGGCTCTCTAACATATTTAATTATGAGGTTTTATTGAGTTTAAATGTTAGAACAAAGTTATTGCGGGTGTATTTACGTTTCACAGGTATGAGGAGCTAAAGGATGTAAGTAAAGGCAATTGAAGGGTAATAGGATGACGCGGTACAATTCTGAGCAAAAGACAAGAAACAATCACCATCAAATCGGAGAAAGAAAAAAAGAAAATGTAGGACCCTTGGCCGCCATAACTTAAGCTGGCCTATGGGGAAGCAAATGTAGTAAGCCCCCATCGTAACTTATGGTGGAGAGGAGACCTAAAGTACAACAAACATTAAAAAAGTAGAAGGGTTCTACCATGTCTTACGGTGGTCACATGACCTACGGTGCAAGAGACACTGAAATTTTATAAAAAGACGAGAAATTAGGTTTTGACCTACAAATTGATTCCCAGCCGTCTCCAAGTCCCAATTCCAAGTAATCTCAAAGACTTTTGTCTTCAATTTCATGGCTTAAGATCTAATATTTACCATTCAGTTTGATTACTTAATTTTTAGAACAATGTTTGATTTGTTTCCGAGTTAATTTTCATTAACATGGCTAGCTAAACCATCTGTGAACTTCTCCAGCTATAGGGTTTGTGTATATTTTACTGTTCTTACATTTTCAATTGGGTTATTATTGAACTGGGCATTTTAAGCATATCAATTATATTTGTTAATTATAACTTCTAAAATATTTATGTTGATTGAATCTACGTTCCAATTTTTGTTGGTGTTTTATATTTATTTGCATCGGGAAACCTCACGAGGGTTAGGATTGGGTTGGTTAGTGTAAGTTAGGTATTATTTGAATAGTTTATTTGCTAACAGTCTCGTTCAATCTTATTAGGTCTAATTAAACCAATAATGGTTATGTCTATATAATCATTCACAAATAACTAGAACAAGTCATTAGCTGCAAATGTGAAAACGAGAGGATTAACTTTCCAATTATTGTTTGCACTTAATCCAAATTCACATTCGTTTAATTTTGAAATAAATTTTCTTATCAATTTATTCACACATAAATTTCAAACTTAAATCAAGTTTTTCACTTTCCACATATTCCTTGACATATTTGGATTCATTGATAAAGAACCCATCTTTCATTTGTTTTACGTTAAAATAGACTTTCCACATATTCCTTTCCATGGGAAAATGGTCGTTTCCTTGGAATTCAAGTAAAGAAAATGAAAGATGGGTTCCTTAACAATCAATCTAAATCTGTTGATGATATTTTAGAAACATTTGAAATGAATGATTGTAAAACAGTAAAGACAACTATACCCAGAAATCACAATCTTTCTCCTCACTCTAAGGGGGAGGATACTTATTAACATCAGTATAGGGAAATTTTTGAATATTTTATGTATCTTACAGCAAGTAGACATGATATTATGTTTGCAGCCTGCATTTGTGCAAGATATTAGGTTCCCTAAAGGTGTCTCACCTAGTTGTTCCTAAGATAATCCTTAGATATCTCAAAGGAGCCCCCAAGCTGGGTCTTTGGTACCCTAGGAGACAAGATTTCAATATCTATGGCTACACTGATAGTGACTATGGTGGCTGCAATATCAACAAGAAATCAAAATCAAGAGGTTGTTAAATTCTTGGTGGAAGGAAAATCTACTAGCAATGCAAGAAGCAATTATGTGTCTCGACATCAACTGCTGAAGCTAAATACGTTGTTGCTCATAGTTGTTGTGATTAGCTGCTATGGATTCAAAATGAGATATTAGATTATGACTTCAATTTCATGGAGACTCCTATCCATGTTGACAAAAAGAGTGCCATTTCCATGATAGAAAATCTGGTCAAGAACTCCAAGACAAAGAACATTGACATAAGGTATCATTTTATTAGAGATATTCATGAGAAAAATTTGATCAAACCAGTCAAAGTTGACTCAAATGAATAATGTTCTGATTTGTTCACCAAAGCATTTGATGAACAAATGTTTAAATATCTGATCACAAGTATTGGGATGACAAACATTGACTAGCTTATCTCTTATGAAAAACCTTTTGTGTTTTGTTTATGTCATACAATCTAAGACCAGTTACAAAAGATATTTCTAAGATATTCTATGCATCTTTTGAAGGAATGTTTTTCTAAGTTTGTGTTATATTCTAAAAACTTTTAAGCCTTGGAAGAACATTAGATGTTTCATCAAATCTATTTCCGAAGTGATAAAACTTTGCAGGATGGATATTGGTCACTTAACACTATGTTTTCTTTCAAACTCACTTAGAACAACACTCGGATAAAGATAGAATCGGTAAGAGTTGATCACAATATAGAAAGTAATAAAGAACACAAGAAGTAATTTTCAAGGTACTTTTATATATTGCTTCTCAACTCAATAATACAAGACTCTTACAAGCAGTGTGGAATGAGTTACAAAGAGAACCTATATATAATACTACCTACAACAGGATATACTTTGATACCAGCTAGGATCCTATAGCTAAAGTCTATTCTACAAGACTATAGTTTAAGTTATCTCGGACAAAGTCTTATCTGAGATATGGTAATGAGGACATGTCCCTGACTTACCTTTTGTCACCAAATAAAGTTTGTAGCATGTACTATCATAAATGTGAACAGTGGAATAAAATATGGTCAACTACATGGCTCTTTAGGAAGAAGCCATGCAGTATCAGAGGTCTGCAGCGGAATGTCAGGGACCATACTTGTGTCCACTGGTTCATACCAGTGTCTTCTGAAGGTTAAATGGCTTCAGAAGAGTAAGTACTTCTGAAGCCCCTTATACTTCGGAAAAGGCTGCTTCTTCCAAGGCTTGGAGACTTCTTCTTTTCTCTTAGTTCTCTAGAAAGATTAACATGTTCTCTTTATGTGTCTTTTTACTATTTGTAATAGTATAAGGACTAGTTTTGTAATTTGTTAGTTCCTTGTGTTTCATTATAAATAGCTTAGACTTGTAGCAGTTAAAGAGAGATGAGAAGAACAACTCTTTTAGAACAGATTTAGAATTGCTTACTTACTTTGTAAATTGTCTTTGCTTGATATCAATGAAACTATGAATTTTGTTGATATCTTGCTTGATTTGATTACTTTGTTTGTATTTCTTTGAATTGTGTTCATACATCATCACACATTGGTACATTTGATCCTACCAAATGGTATCAGAGCTCATACTTAACCTATCAAATGGTATCAGAACTGTTGGTGGAGTGATTTTTGAGGTTTGTTGAACTTTCAAACTCAAAAAGTTCACTGAATCTGTGATTGATAGATAATTCAATTGAAAATTTGTGGATTTAAGATGTGTTTCATCATCAGAATCATGTTTTAAACCATACGTCATCACAGAAACATGATTTTTGAGGTTGGTCGAACTTTCAAACCATAATGAGCAGTTAAATTCATCAAATTCGAGATAATTTGTTGAATTTGTGTTCGAAAAGTTCACTATTTTTCAAACTAAAAATTATAAAATTGATTGATTTATTGTTGATATTGAAAGAAATTGATGGTAGAAGAATGATTATCGGTATAAAACATGTCTAATTGGAAAGTTTCAATCCAATTCATCAACTTTTGAAGAATTTCGGAAGATTTGTGTTAGTTACATTCATATGAACATGATGAATGTGGCGCATTAGAGTTACATTCATATAAACAACAAAAATATAAGAATGGTGAAATCAGAAGAGTCTGAAAATAGAGTTCCAAAACTTAAAAATACAGTTGATTTCAAAAATTGGTCTCTTAGGTTAAAACATCATTTAAATTTCATTGACACTGATCTTTGGAAATCCATAAAGAAAGGACCATACATTCCTATAATCACTGATGGGCCTCACAGAGGGTTTGTTTATACTAAAGATTCTCAAGAACCCCATCGTTGATTTGATGGGACTGACAGAGGGTTTGTCTATACCTCTCGAAGTTCTTGCAAGGCTTGATGGATATCAAACTGGATACACCATGTATAAAGCCTTAAAGACCATTTGTGAAGGAGGCAAGGAGATTCAAAATCTCAAGAAACAAAAGTTGAAATGGCAATTAGAATTGTTTCAACATTTGTATGGAGAAACCATAAATCAGATGATGAACAGATTTGTTCAACTTACAACTGAGATGTCAATAGCTGGTATTAAGGCTGACCTTGAAGATCTAAATCTTAGACTACTCAATTCTTTACCCTTATCATTGAAACAAACAGTAACCTTACTAAAACATACTAAGAAGTTCCCTATGAATCTAGATCTACTCATTACCAAGATAGAGTCAGTAGAGATTGATGAAAGCTTAAAGAATAATGATAGAGCTGCATCAATGTCTCAGTGTCAATTTGTTACTTCTCCTGAGAACACTATTGAAAATGCATTCATGGCAAAAAGTGAGAAAATTACAGAAAAAGAGGGAGATTTATTTGTTAGAGTAGTATTTTTAACTAATTCATCATTTACTAGTGCTCCTGCTTATACAACACAATCTCATTCTCAATCTCCTCTTAAATCTCAGTCTCAAACATCTAATGTTCAAACAGAGACTTCTTCATCTGACTCTGATAAATCTAGCAAAGTTAAAGATGTGAGAAACATCCTATTAGAGGATGAAGAGTCTAAAACTGCATTCACTGCATTTATGGCTAGTTTTCAAGCATATCAAGGTAGCCATTTATCTTAATTAGACCTTGTTTTGCAGGATTTGTTTGAAATGGTTCCTGAAGATCTTGAAGAGATGGACTTAAACTGGTAGATGGTGATGATTGCTTACACGACACAAAAACACTCATATATCAACAGGAAGTACAAGCAAAGTGCTAACAAGACTCTTAGGTTTGATAAGTCAAAATCAAGGTGTTTTAACTGTAATAGTTATAGACATTTCTCTAGAGAATGCAAAGTTCCAAGGAATAATAGAGGAAATGCTTAATCAAGTTCTAGCAAAGTGCTTAGAAGACTTTTCAAAAGCCTTATCAAAGTATTCCTATGGCTGAGCTTAAAGATGAAACAAAATCATCTGATGAAACCAAGAAAGCTTTAGTAGTCAACATTAAAGATGGTTATGATTGGAGAGCATATGCTGAACAGTTTACTAATGATTTAACATCAAGTTTATCTCTTGTTGAAGAAATCTAGGGAGAAGATTGGTCAGAAAATAATGATCCAAAGGTGGAAGGTGAGAATGAAGAAGATGACTATGATTACAGTGACAAATTTGATCCTAAGGAGGATACAGATGAAGTAGCTCTAATGGCACAGTCTGATCAACCTAAGGTTGACACTTCATCTTCAAAATCTAAAACCTTATCTCCAAAATTCCCTGAAATCCCATCTGAAGCGAGAGAAAAACTCTGCACAAAATCATACTATGAACATGTTGAATACTATAGAAGCTACTGATATAAAATCTGTGAGAAACTAAAACAAGAAGACTCAATGCATAACAAACTAAAATCTGATCATAAAATAGCAGATCAAAAGATTATTTCTCTTCAAACTTCATGGAACAAAACACTAAAAGAATTAGAAATTGTTTCTAAACAATGGAGGAGATGATCAAAAATCTTGAATAGGAGAAGATAGCACATGCTGCTACTCAAATGGATCTTGCTAAAGTAGAAAGTTTAAAAATGATTGTAGAAAAACTGGTAAGTGAGAGAAAAGATAAACAGAAAGCAGGGTTAGGTTTCACTCATGAACCTATGCCTGAATATATTACAAACACGTTACGAGAGAACTTTAATACATATGCTCATTCTCCTAAGAATAAAGCGAAACTTAAACCTTTTAAGGTCAAAAACAAGAATTCAGAAGAAGAAAAGGAAAATGTAAAAGTTTTTGTTGCAAATGATCAAGAAAAGATTATTAATGGTCATCCAATCAAGATAAAATCTTATGAACCTAAAAAAACAAAACAAAACACTTATGATCAAATTCATTTTGTATTAGAAGAAGTGAAAGTTCAAAGCAAAGATAAAGATAAATAACAGATAGGAACATGCTGCTACTTAAATGGAAAAGATGAGCAAAAATCTTGAACAAGAGAAGATAGCAGATGCTGCTACTCAAATGGATCTTGCTAAAGTAAAAAGTTCAAAAATGATTGTAGAAAAACTGGTAAGTGAGAGAAAAGATAAACATAAAGCAGGGTTAGGTTTCACTCATGAACCTATGCCTGAATCTATTACAAACACTTTACGAGTGAAATTTAATACACATGATCATTCTCCTTAGAATAAAGCTAAACTTAAAGCTTTTCAGGTCAAGAACAAGAATTCAGAATAAGAAAAGAAAAATGTAAAAGTTTTTGTTGAGAATGATTAAGAAAAGATTATAAATGGTCCTCCAATCAAGATAAAATCTTATGAACCTAAACAAACAAAACAAAACACTTCTAGTCAAATTCATTCTGTATTAGAAGAAGTGAAAGTTCAAAGCAAAGATAAAGATAAACAACAGGTAGGAACATTACAAGATTCAAACACTATTGATCTAAAACAAGTTCAATTTGAAAAAGAATCTTCTTCTGACGATGTTCAATCTGGAAGTATACCAAGTTCTTCTAAGTCAAAGAATCAACGAAGAAGAAAGACATCATCAAAAACAAAATCTAAACATAACAAAAGTTCAGAAAAGTTGATCAAAACAACAAATCAGGCAAAAAAACTTAAACCAATAAAATTGTGTCAGCCGGTTTGTTAAATATGAATTCTCTTCAAAACAACCAGGTAAATACTATGAACAAATCTCCCTCTGATGTGAAATCATGTTCAGATTCTAAGACTTCCGTTGTAGCATAAAGATTTGTTCCTAAGGAATTGAAGAAGGAAGTTCATGTTAAACAGATGCAAAATAATTTGGCACAAAATCAAAATATGAATAATGAAAAACAACAGTTTAACTATTTGACATCAAAATATAAAAATGAATCAAATATAGTATAAATGTCAAAAGTTAACAAACATTTGTTTATAACTCAACAAAAGTACTGTGAAATATGTGATATGAAAAATCACAATACTACTGAGTGCTATTTCAACAAGTAGTGTCACATATGTGACATGAGAAATCAATTCATAGGATATTGTTATTTTAACAAATATTGTCTTATTGTGATGAGAAGACTCACAATACTACAAATTGTTATTTTAGAAACAGATCAAATACTAGAGGATTTGCAAATTCAAACATGAGCAAAGGTTATGTTAATCCTCAATATACGAGAAATCAAACCGATGGATTTCAAATATTAACTAATCAACCTTCTTTAGTTTTGAGATCTTTTCAAAAGAACAATTATGTGAGATTTAAACAAAAGGTGCAAGAACAATTCATACCAAGATCTGTAAGAATGACTTATAAAAAGGCGAGTCATCAAGACGTGTCAAAAATTGATCAATCAAATGGTATGAATGTTCTAAAAAATTAATCAAACAATTTTCAAAACAAGATTGGTAAATTCATCAAGAATAAACCTGATTGGTATAATCTTCATTACTAACAATTTACCATTGTTGATAAATTTGGAAAACCCAAGACCATCTCAGCTTGGGTGGATATCTCAACTTAATATTCTTGTTGTGCAGGTACGCCCAAGAAGACCACTTAATACATGGTATGTGGATAGTGGGTGTAGCCGGCATATGATAGGCAATCCTGCCTTGTTACAAGATTTTAAGTTAAAGGATGGAACACACCATGCCTTTGGTGGTGATGTTGGAGGAAAAATATCAGGAGAAGGAACAGTATCAAATGGGATAATAAGCTTTGACAAAGTCAACTTTTGTTCACACTTGAATTTTAATCTTTTAGGAAATTTAATCTTTTAAATTTCTTGGTCCCCAATTAGTCTCGTGGCAATGTAAGAAACAATCAAATGGCTCTGTTTCAACTGCAGAAGCTGAGTACATTCTTGCATGAGCAAGATGTTTTCAAATCCTCTGGTTGCAAAATCAACTACTGGATTATGGGTTCAATTTTCATAAAACACCTATTTATATTGATAACACTGCTGCTATGTTCATTACAGCTAATCCTGTTCAACGTTAAAAAACAAAACATATCGAAATTTGATATCATTTTCACAGAGATAACTCTGAAAAAGGGTTGATCATATTGATTCAAATTGCAACGGAAAAACAGTTGGCGGATCTATTTACTAAAGCCTTCCTACGAGGACAGTTTGGGTATTTAGTGGAGTCAATTGGTCTTATTAATCATATGTGAACTCTCTAAATCAAAAGATCATCATAAGTGATCCTCTCAATGTTAATTATGTATTTGTATTTTGTGTGTGTGTGTTTTTTTCTTAGAAAAACCAATTACAAAAGTATAAATCAAAACTCCAAAAATAGAGTCTTTTTCTAATTGTTAGTTTATTTTTAGAAAAGAATCTATTTATGCAATTTGTGATAAATGATAGTACATTAGTAAGATCAGTTGCATATTTCACTCATTAATAAAGTCTGACATGATGAGATATGATGTTTAGACAATATCATGCTACTATAATAAAAAAGTAAATTCTTGTCATCACACTAAATCTTTATGCTTGTGTGTATTTATCTGAGTACTTTTGAGATGTATTGGGTTATCAGATTGATTGCTTATTAAGTTACACCACACTCACCTCATGGTGATGTGATTAATCATGAGATCTGTTACAAGCATCATATCACTTCTTTGTTATGAGTCATCATAGAACTTAAATGCTGAGATATCCTTTGTTGTAAGTCATTACAGACCTGGATTTTCCCTTTGATGCAAAAGATGCCACTGTACACAATCTATTCAAATGGATAGTTAGAGTTGATCGAATGGTTATCTATGATCATTCTCTATTCATTTAAGTAACATGAGCTCTAGTTATACATACATTTCATGTAATAAGTTGAGTATGTGTTCTTTCTTGCATGTCTTGATGATAGTTGAGCTCTCTAAGACTTTGTATGAATTACATCATGTCATATCTAAACATTCCCTAATCAATCCAAGAATTGAAAAAGTAAGTGAGTTGATATTTTGCCAAAAATACTCATTTTCTATCCTTAGATCTTGTGTCTCCTTTGTTGTGATATCACTGACGTGGAACACACTTGATCAGGATTTATTCATTGTCTATGACTATTCACATTTTTTTTGTTTTAATGTGCTGATCTTCATTGATATGATCTCACTGCAGATATTAATTCTTTTGTTTATACTAGATTTTGATTCTGCTTACATTTTGATTTTATGCATGTCTTTTGTGTGTGTAGGCAATGTAACAATGATATGTATGATCTTATTATGTTACCTTAGGAAACTTATAAGTTGTTCAAACCTAAAAGTTTAGGGGAGTAATAAACGAAAAAGTTTTTCTTAGAATATTAAAATCAAAGTTAAAATGTTGAATTGAAAGGATGATGCTATATGTTCAAATGGTATGTGAGTTTGATAATGTAACTTTTGATAATGATAATATGAACCTATATAAATTTGCTAGTGGAAATGCTTTTTTCAAAAGTTGAAAAATAGATATTTGATTATGTTTTGAGACTAAAATGAAGGGAAAGATAAATTTTAAAAAAGGTAAACAACAAGTGAAGAATTAAAATTGTTAAAAATTAAATTTGAGTGTACAAAATGTAAAAAGTTCAAAATTTAATTTTGGGAAATTCAAAAATATGCTTAAAATGTTTAAATATTAGTATATATTACTAATATGTTTAAACAGTGTGCAGGTGAAGAATTTTGAGAAACACAAGTGTAAGACTTATGAAAGTCAACTCATGCACCAAAATACTATTCATACGTCTATATAGGAGCATGGTGAACTTTGAAGAAATTATACAAGTGTTTGGGCATTTTTCATATTCCCATGCGCCTAAATAGTGACAATGAGTATGATTTTAACCAAGTGTTGGACGTTTTAAATGTCTCATGCATCTACAAAGTGTTGAAATATTTCAAGAGTTACTAGTGTAAGATGTTTGAGGAACTTCATGCATCTGAATAGTGCAAATGCTCCTGAACAGTGCAAAAGCACCTAAACAGTGCTTATGCGCCTGTACAGTGCTCATGCTACTAAATAGTTCTCATGCGTCTGAGTCCATACACACAAACAATGCTCCTACGTCTCATTATTTTGTGAATTTTAGGGTTTCATACGCACAAATAGTGCTCATGCATCTAAAATTTCACTTAATATATATTGAACACTTACACTTTTTTCTCATTCACACTCAAATTCTCTGAAAACAAAACTCTCTAAACTATTTCTTTGAGTGCTGAAGATTTCTTTGAGTGCTGAAGATAGAATATAGAAGATAAAAGCTGAAGATGAAAGCTGAAGATGAAAGAAAAAGCTGAAGGAAAGATAAAAAGAAGACAAGATTGAAGATTTTGAAGTCCAAAGACCATGTAAATCTTAGGGGGAGTATTGTTACTTCACTAGAAAGATTAACATGTTGTCTTTATGTGTCTTTTGACTATTTGTAATAGTATAGGGACTAGTTTTGTAATTTGATAGTTCCTTGTGTTTGATTACAAATAGCTTAGACTTGTAGCAGTTAGAGGAATACGAGAAGAACAAAACTTTTAGAACAGATTTAGAACTGCTTACTTACTTTGTAATTGTCTTTGATTGATATTAATAAAACTATGAATTTTGTTGATATCTTGCTAGATTTGATTGTTTTGTTTGTATTTCTTTGAATTGTGTTCATACATCATCACAAATTGGTACATTTAATCCTATCAAATTGTATCAGAGCTCATAATAAAACTATCATTTTCATCATACTTTAGAAGTAGTCTTCAGGCTTTTTATTCTAAGACTTGATCTTCGGAAGCATGCTCTTGACTTTGGAAGTAGAGTTCTATCTTCGAAAGTTGATCATTCACTTTGTCTTCGGAATAACTCTGCTACCTTTGGAAGTTCCACGCTAAGCTTTGGAAGCCCTTGCATGTAGTACCAAAATTGTCTAAGCAAATTGGTTTTGGTTGCACCAGCATTCTTCTTGATCCATCAAACTCCCCCTAGGCTAATGCTACAAAAACTTCAGTTGTCTCTAGTTCTCAAAACTTTTAGCACCAAGGAGAGTAGATATTTGTCTGTTTCATTGTTCTTCCCTGATGTGGTGCTGAGAAGTTTGTACAAATCCTTAGTAGACAGGAAGTCCAGTCTGTCACCTTGGAGAACATGTACCCTCTATTGTTGCCCTCTAAAAAAAGTTAGTTGATAGGAACTGTAATCATATTCCCATCTAACTGTAGGCTCCAATTCTGGACCCTCCACCATCTGTAGAAAGACAGCGCCCTTGGTGGGAGATCATTCTTTGTCTTCCTGTGTTCTCAACTTCAAATCTTCTTCAATCTTGGCTTATGCAGTTAGCTGGGATAGATGAAAACTGCTGAGATGATTTCTAATGAGTGCAGCAGTTTCAGAGTTATAGGGGTTGGAGAATGGCTTCTCTGCTAACTCAGCAATATCAAACCTGCTGGAGTGTAGCAGAGAGGTTGCATTAAGTCTGTTGATTTTGCCATTCTCCCTTTCTACAAAAAAGTTGTGAGTAGTTTCATCGAACCTCCACTGGATTATTTTCTTTCTAGGCACAAGAGACTGACTAGGAATCTTGTCCTCTTTCTTGGTATCCAGCAGAGTCACCGGTTTCCTTCTAAGTTTCATCTCTTCGTCATTTAATGAATCTGAGTTGGGGCCTAGAATTCTAGCAGCCCGGATCGATGTTCCTCTAGGCAAATCAAGGAACTTATCTCTTGTGAGGGAACATGAAGATCCATCAACATAGGTGATGTTGACAGAGTCTTCTTCACATGAGACTTCGCTCAGAGTAGTATAGTTGGCGAGCTTCATCTTGATTGCTTTGAACTCCTCGAGAGAGAGATGTTGAGAAGGTTGAGGGGATAGTTTGGATGGTAGTTGGGTAGGTTGAGGTTTAGAGGTTCTAGGGAGTGTTTTCGATAGAAGGATGGGAAGTTTAGGTGGTTGAGATGAGGGAGTGGATGTGGGTAATGATGTGGGTTCAGGGGTGAAAGGCTTGGTTTGGATGGTGAAGGGTAAGGGTGAGGGTTCAGGTTGTGGTTGAGAGGTTGCAGTCAAGGTCATCCCCTTTACCCTTCTAAACATCGCTTTTCTTTTTCCCAACCGGATGTCAGCCTTGATTTCACTGACAATCCGTTGGAGTGTCTTCTTAGAAATGGGACCCACCTGCCTTCCAGAGAAGCCATAGGCGCAAAGATAGTCTTTCATCCAGGCCTTTTCACCGAGCTTCCTGGTTGCAGTGACCCTAGCTTCTTCCTCCTTATTCTTCTTCTCCTTTGTCTTTTCTCTTCCAGCCTTTCTTCTTTCTTTCTGCATTTGATCCTCCTCTTTGTTATAGAGCCAAAGGAACATCTCATCATTGTGTGGAGAGTGTTCTTGAAGATTAAAGTCTCTAGAGATTAGGAAATTTTTCCTCCCTCTCCACATCTGCAATTCAGCTTCTTTATGTTCTTCTTCTTCTTTCTCCAAGGCCAACCTGGCTTCTTCTTTAAGTTTCAGCCGGGTTGCCTTCTCCAGATTCACCATCTCCTCTAGTGGTAGCAGGAGTGTTTCTTCATTGGCAGCTCCCAATTGGATAAGCTGGTCAATGATCTCATCTCTCTTCTTTTTGTTGACAACCTCCTGATTTGCTACAGCTGCTTTTGTATTGGTAGCTAGCAACTTCTTAATATGAAGTCTTCATTTCTTATTTAGTTTCTCAATCTTCTCCTCTTCCTCAAGCTCTTCCACAGTCATCTTTATTTTCCCTTTATCTTTTGAAGAGCCTAACTTTGGTGGTTCTTGGAGAGTGGATTCTGATTGTGAGAGAGGCAGAGATGGTGTCTAGGATGGAGGTAGATTTAGAAAGTCCATGTTGTTCACCTCAGATGCCATTTCAAGGATTGAATCTGTGATGATCAGTTCCTCGGACGTTTTGAACAGTCCTTCCATAGCTTCCATTTCAGCTTGTTCTTCCAAGGCTTTAACTTCAGCTTTGGAAATTGGAGAAGATGCAGATTCTGTCCTAACTGTTTCAGTTGCTTGGCTATCAGTCCCTATTTCCCATTCGAATTGAATCTTAGGTTCCATGTGGACCTTAGGTTGACGAACTTCTTCCACATTGGTAGAAGGTGCAGTAAGCCTTTGAAGCTCTTCAGCTCTGAAGTAAATCATTGCAGCATCAGGGCTAGGTTGATTAGTGGAAGAACTCAACAAAAACATGGTGAAGAGTCTGTAGAGATCATTGAGCATCTTTGAATCAATCTGAAGGATAACTTGAGATGGCTCAAACATAGTGATGATAGGAGTAGAAGATGTTGAAGTTGAAGTTTGGTACTGTGGTTCCACAGATGTTTGTCTCTAAACATTCTCCCACTTTTTGGTAACATCATCTTGAGAGCTAGATGAGCTGGAGGAAGAAGTCAATGAGACCTGAACAGGTACATGCCTAACAGACCTCTCTGTCTGTTTCTCAGCCAGTTTAGCCTTGAGATTGTCAATCTCAAGTTGCTAAGTGGCGGACCTTCTTCTAAAGTCTTAACCAAGAATTCAAGGTTTGAGACTTTAGATAGAAGGTCTTGTATGAGGATTTGCATGCTTCCCTCATATTTTTTGAAGAATCACGGGGAGATGAGGTAACATACCTAGTATGTTCAACCTCACCACCAGATATGGTTTCTTGGCACCCTTGTTACCTGTGCTCAATGATGTGTCTTTCAGAGTCATCAAAAGGCTAGGTTACCACAGATTCAGTCTGAGATATGTTACCACTGTCCATAAGGTCCATTGACGCACCTTCTGTAGTGGCAGCTGAATCTGCATGAGTCCCCTCCACATGAGTGGGACTCACCACAGTTATAGGTTGCTGATAGGGACTAGAGATAAAGGATTTCTCCGGGCTCTGTTGATCTTGAAGAGGGTGTTGTAGATCAAATTCATTACCATGGAGAGATGTTATCTCTTTATCTTTTTTGAAGAGAAGGTCAGTAAAAGATAGGGAGGTTAAGCCTACTGACCCGGGACCTTGGTCAATGTCTACAGGCATTGAGCCTTTGGTGGGGCTATCCCTAGTTGGCTGCTCAGAAGAGTGTAAATACTCATTCTAGGGGTTGTTGGTTTCGGTGTCGGGCTCCTTGGTTTGAGATTAACGAGACTCAAAACCCATATTGAGGTCAAAAGAGAAGGATGGAGAGACGTCAGACTAAGTGGAGCCCATGTTTCCACTCTAGTCTTTTTGGATTGAACAGGAGGGGCTTGTTTAATCAGAGTAGATTGAACAAGGGTTCATTTGGGGCATCTTTGTTATATGATGGTGATGGGTGGAGAAGGTAGTGTTGGCATTATGGTGGAGGTTGTTGGTGTGGGTTCATCACCAATGGGGTGAACAGGGATGTGACCAGGAGCTATGCGCTCAGTCATACCTGGAAGCAGAGTAGTGTACCTTCCAGTGAAGTTGGTGGACACATTCTTCAAAGCCTTGAAGATGGTGGGCCTCATGTGAGGGACAGTCAGAGGAGCTGCACAAACAAGCATACTCTGGTCCAACTCATAATTGATTATGTGATGAACAAATCTGGGATACATAAAGAATGTTTCCCTTTCTAGATTCCCAATCAGATTGGTGAACACAAAACTTGAGTAATTAAATCGCAAGACTCTCACCAATCCATGAACTAAGCATCCTAGTTAATATGGGATTTGACCCATCCCCCAGACTTGTTTGACAGGTAGTGGAGGACAATGTGAAGGAGGAACTTCTAGCTGTAGGAAAAGTTGAACTTTTAGACTGTCGACCTGCTTATGTCTCCACCATATCCTATTAAGATGTAAGTGTTGTCCAAATCTGCCTTAGGAGTTTCAGTAGGAGCTCCTTCATCATGAAGCTCTAGATGCTCCCTGATGAGTTGTTCAGTGATGATCAACTCGTATCCACAAATGTTGGACCTCAGTACACGAGTCCCATTTAGGGTTTCGGCTTGACCATTTCCCCAAAATTCGGCCATTTGGTTGGAGTAAACGGTTGGGTTAATGGTAAGGTCTGTGTAGTAAGATGATTGGGTGAGAAAGGAGATGATATCAGAGAAGTCAGCATCTCTTGATGAATCAAGAAGTGCGACTTGGTTGTGTTGAGGGTTAAGTGCCATTGGAGAAAGGTGAATGTAGATGATTTTGAGCTTGGGTAAGGTTGGTGAGGAGAAAAATTTCTAGGACAGTAATAATTGCTAGTAAGAAGATGAAATTGAATAGTCGAGATTATTTAAAAGACGTAGGAAGGCGGTAATCGGGGTTAGGATAAGGTGATGTGATGTTTTACTGGATGAATTGATAGTGGCGGTAAGGTTAAAATCAGTTAAATAATTCGGCATCATTAACAAAATCTTTGCTTTTTACAGTGTGGGGCCGAAGAGATTTACGATACACAGTAGAATCTCTCTTCCGATTGTAAAACATTTCCGAAGGTAATTTGTCTTCCGAAGGCAATTCTTACTTCCGAAGCAAAAACTTTGCTTCCGAAGGTTAGGATTGCTTTCCGAATGAAGAGTGTGTAAGTCTCGGAAGGAGATCTGATATGTAATCAATCACTTCTTCCGAGACCAAACACTCTTCCGAGAAGAAAATTATCCTTTGAGAAATTTTGCTTCGGAAGATTTGAAAATAACTTCTGAGGGTTAATTTCTCTTCAGAAGGAATTTACACTTAGAAAAATTTTAGATAGATCTTTTGTAATAGGTCTTAATTGTATTGACATAAACTTACATATTAAAAAGTTTTCCAAAAGAGTTTAGGTTAATCAATGTTTATCATCCCAATAGCTGTTATGAGATACTTAAATCTTTGCTCATCAAAAGCTTCGATGAACAAATCAGCATATTGTTCATTTGAATCAACTTTGATTAACTTAATTAGATTTTTCTCATGAATATCCCTAATGAGATGGTACCTGATGTCAATATGCTTTGTTTTGGAGTGCTTCACCAGATTTTCAGTAATGTAGATAGCACTGTTGTTGTCAATATGGATAGGAGTACTCATAAAGTTGAATCCATAGTCTAACATCTGATTCTGAATCCATAGCAGTTGAGCATTCCAGCTAGCAGCAGTAATGTATTCAGCTTCAGCAGTTGATGTAGAGACACAGGGTTGTTTCTTGCATTGCCATGAAATGATCCTTCCACCAAGAAATTGACGTCCTCCTGATGTTGATTACTTGTCAATGTTACAGCCACCATAGTCACTGTCAGAGTATCCATAGAGATTAAAATCCTTGTTTCTGGGATACCAAAGACCTAGTTTAGGTGCTCCTTTGAAGTATCTGAGGATTCTCTTAACAGCAGCTAGGTGAGACACCTTTGGAGCATCCTGATATCTTGCACAAATGCAAGTAGCAAACATGATATTAGGTCTACTGGCTATGAGATACGCCAGAGAACCGATAATTGCCCTATACTAATGTTGATCAGTATCCTCCCCCTCAAGGTCAGGACAAAGTTTATGGTTTCTGGGTATGGGTGTCCTGGCAGGCTTGCAATCTTTCATTTAAAATCATTCTAAGATGGCAGAGACAAACTCAGATTGATTAATGAAAAACCCTTCCTTCATTTGCTTTACTTGAATCTCAAGGAAAAAGTCCATTTTTTCTGTGGAACTCATCTCAAACTTTTTCTTCATAATGCTCTCAAAGTCCTTACACATTTGGTCATTTGAAGAACCAAATATGATGTCATCGACATAGAATTGAACAAGCGAGATGTCCTTTCCAGACTTTCTGATAAATAGAGTCTTTTCAATGGTACCTCTAGTGTAGCCATTCTTCAGAAGAAACTGAGACACAGTCTCATACCACAGCCTAGGTGCTTGGTGTAGCCCATATAGAGCTTTATCCACTTTACACACATAGTTGGGGTGTTGTGGGTCTTCAAATCCTCGAGGTTGGCATACATAGACGTCCCTATGTTTATCCCCATATAGAAAGGCACACTTGACAACAAGTTGATAGACAATGAAGTCCTTGGATGCCGCATAAGCAAGGAAGATCCTAACTGCCTCAAGTCTTGCAACTAGTGCAAAGACATCAGTATAATCAATTCCTTCCTCTTGTGTGTATCCTTGAACTACAAGTCTTGATTTATTCTTGATGATCAAGCCTCTATCATCTCTCTTGTTTCTGAAAACGCATTTAGTGCCTATTGGTACTTGACGAGATGGTAGCGGACATAGGTTCCATACCTTCTGTCTCTTGAATTGAAGTAGCTCCTCTTGCATCGATTCAAGCCAGCTACTATCTCTCAAGGCCTCTTCTACCTTCTTGGGTTCCATCTGGGATAGAAAGCATGAGTACAAGCAGGCATTCACATGATGAGTTTGTCCTCTTGTTCTCACACCCTTAGTGATATCCCCTATGATCTCTCAGTAGGATGAATGTTATGAATCCTAAGGCAAGGAATCACTTCCAGTTGAAGATATAGATCCAGGTTGGACATATTATGCTCAGGAACTAGAAAACTCTATCTAGCTGCTGTTTCGAAATCATTCAATGAGGACTGATTGAATGAGTGAGAAACATCATGAATGGTTGGTTGTGAAGTACTATTAACAGTTTCCTGTTTTTGCAAAACATTACTTCCTTCTGCCTGGTTTGTGGTGGATCACTTGACGAGTTTTGAGGCTCAGCAAGTGATTCACTTATTGAAGCTTCACTATTCATTGATATAGTTAACTATCATATCTGTGAATGGTGGAAGCTTGGTGTATTGCAGCACTTGGAGAATTTGGACTAGGGCTGGGTAGTTCAAACAGTTGATCATGAGCAGCAGCATCAGCCTCATTTTTAGCATCTGTTCCAACTGAAACATTCTCACGAGATAGTTTAGAATAGTTTGGAAACAATTCTAAATTAAAGATATGATCAGGGCCATTCCTCCTAACACAAGGAGTGTGCTCATTAACAACTATGTTGGATGACTCCTTAAATTATTGATTCTTAATGTTGTATACTCTATAAGCTTTGGAGCTGGAAGAGTATAAAACAAAGATAGCATGATCTGACTTTTCAGCAAATTTTGCTAAATTGTCTTTTGTGTTAAGTATGGTACACCTGCTGTGAAAGGACCTCAGAAAGCCAATGAACGGTGGCCTCTTGTTCCATAGCTCATAAAGGGTTTTTCCATGGGTCTTAACTACAAGAACTCTGTTTTGCACATAGCATGCAGTATTGACTACCTCTGCCCAGAATGTTACAGGTAGTTTTGAATCAGCTAGCATAGTTCGAACAGCCTCAATAAGTGTCATGTTCGTCCTCTAAGCATCACTGTTTTGTTGAGGAGTTCTGGGAGCACTATATTGTCTGGCAATCCCTTTTGAGTTACAGAATGAGTCAAGAACAAAGGTCTTAAACTTAGTCCCTTGATCACTTCTAATTACTTTGACCTTGTGATCACTTTGATTTTCTATTTTAAGAATAAAAGATTTAAATGTTTTAGCAGTTTCGTCTTTAGTTCATAAAAAGAATACCTATGTGCATCTTGTAAAATCATCAACTATCACAAGGAAGTATGATTTCCTTCCAATTCTCATTATACTTATGGGACCAAAAAGATCCATGTGCAATAAGTGTAATGGAGTAGTGATAAAGTTAACACATTTGGATTTGTGAGATGTGCTGTGTTGTTTCCCTTTCAGGCAAGCAACACAGTTATCTTTGCAAAAAAAACTCCTTTTCAGGCAAACCATGTACCAAGTTATTTTTAGCCAATTTATTCATTGTCTTAAAATTTACATGACACATACGTTTATGCGATAGTGTTGACTCATCACTCTCAGCTTTGTAAAGAAAGCATGATACTTCCCCCACTGGGGAAGCATTGTTTATATCCAGCTTGTACATATCCCCTTTCTTGGGAGATCTAAGAAGCACTAATTCCGGATGAATTGTCATCCCTGGTTTGAGGGTAATGCAGTCAAGTTCTGTGAAAAGCATCTGGTGCTTTTGATCATAGAATTGAGAAACACTTAACAGATTTTGTTCAAGGTGTTTGACAAAGTGAACTTTGTCGACCATTAATTTACCATTGGATATACTCCCTCTGCCAGAAATATATCCTCCAGCCTCACCTCCAATTTGGACAGGACCTCCATCATAGTTCTAAAGCTGTTGAAGGAGAGATCAGTTCCCTGTCATGTGCTTGGAGCATTCACTGTCTACAATCCAGACATTGTTGTTCTTGTCATATGGATGTCCCTGCGCATAAGATGAGTTTGTTAGTATTGCTTGGAAGCCCAAGCCTTGCTGGTCTTGGGTTCTTCAAAAGATTATGTCATAATCGAACCAGAAGATATGCATGGGAGTTCAATAGAGGCCTTTGAGGAAGGGGTTTGGGCTGCAACATCTTCCTTGATCTTCTAGTCCACCTTTTGGTTGATCTTGGAAGATAAGTTTGTAGAAGCTTATGCAGCATGGCCAACTTCTAAAGCTTCTTTCTTTTCGAAAGAAGCCTTCACTACATTTTCTTTCAAAGCAGTCTTCTTCTGGGATGGTTTCAACAGAGCTTTCTTGTTCTTCCAAACCCTAGTAGCTTTTTCTTCGGAAGCCATTTTCCCTTTGGAAGAAAGAGTTTCTTCTGAAAGCAACCTTGCTTCCGAAACTAGCTTTCCCTTATTTAACACTTGAACCGTTTGAAAAGGTCCAAATGTGAAACCTTACCTGACTCCTTCTTTTCTAACATTATTTGCATAGTGTGTGCTTGCAAGATTGTAATAGCAATCTTTTGACATATGGTTTTGTAGACCACATATTTTGCATGCAATGTTAGTCTTTTGGGAATGTGAGGGTTGCTGTTTCTTGGGCTTCTTTTCTTCATCAATAACTTTTCCCTTCAACTTCTGATCCGTTGGCAGGACAGGAGTGCTGGTATTACACTCCTTTCCTGCATCAGAAGTACCTAACACTTGGAATCCAGCTGAGATAAAGACACCTTTCTGCTTTAGGTCAATCTTCAGCCTGGACTCAGCCACCTTCTTGGCAATTTCTTCTAGCAGCTTTAGTTCTGCTTCATCAGGCATTAGTGGTTCGGATTTGATCTTCACAAGAGGAGATGGGTACATCTACCTGTTCCTTCCCTGTGGGGGCCACTATTATTGCTTCATCCTTTAACTCTAGTGAGGAAGGGTTAGAAGTTGGAACCTCTTGCTCTTCATTACTATATCTTGGTTGTCTAATAGACTTATAGGAGTGTGGTGGAGCAATTTCATTGGTTCCCAAACCACCTTCGTTCTGATAATAGAGTTTGGAATGGGAGGATGATGCAAGAATAGCTTGGAAGTTTTGCTCAGAAATAGCATGCTTCCTGGCCTGAGTCTCAGTAGTGACAAGTTGGGCTTGAGCCTGAAACAATTTGGATATCAGATCCTTCATTTGAGTCTTCTAGTTGGTGTGTTCATGTTTTAAAAGAGACATAGTTTTCTCTAACTCCTTAATTTTCTTTTGGTAGTCAGATTCAGCTCTCGTAAAATCATATTTTAAAATATTTAAAGACTCAATATCAAATCTGATTTCTTTGTTGTAATCCTAATAAAGTTTAACTTTAGCTATACAGGCTAGAGTGTAGAGATGTTCATATACGTGGGCATCGTCTGTTCCGGCCATGAGAGCTTGAGGAGGAGTCACATCCTGTACCATGAAGCTCCAGTCAACTTCTTGAGCCATTGCAGCTGTTTTAGTTGACTTCTCAGCGGGCTTTGAGGCTGAGGGATGTATGGAGGCCTGTGGGGTTCTTGGATTGGTCCTGGGAGCCTTGCATTGCATTGTAAAGTGACCTAGTTAGTTACAGTTGTAACACTTTGCCTTAGACTTGTCAAACCCAAACTTGCTGTTAGTTGGGTTTTGAGGGAAATGCCTTCCATTTCTCTTAATGAAAATATTCGCTCTATAAGTTAAAAGAGACATCTGTTGGACAATGTCCACGTACTCTACATCGTCTGGTTTGAAACACTGAAGATTATGAAAGCAGTATTGAAAATCACCAGAGTTTCCACTTCCTGAGACAAAGGCACAACTTTCTTGAATGGAGTTGTGTTGAGCCTGTTGAAACCTTGGAGTCTCAGAGAAAGTGATGTATGGTCTAGAAGAGCAAGATTGCTGCTGGTAGGTCAGGTAATGCTAAGGTTGTGGGGGTAATGAGCCTTCAACAACCATTAAATCATTACTAGCAGGAAGACTCATGGGTCTGCTTGTTTGGTGGCCCTTCTTACTCGCCATCTCTAGGCGATATCCATCAAGGATACCAAAGAGTTCAGTCATGGTAAGAGTGTTCAAGTTTTCAATTCTCTTGATAGAGACACAATAGAATATCCTCTCGTTTGGAAGAGCACTCATGAACTTTCTACTAAAATCTCTAAGTTCGGGAGTGATCTTCATAAACTAAAGAGAAGAGATAAGATCCATGTACCTGAAGTACTACTGGCTGAGGGTCTCTATAGCAATGTGAGTGAAGTTCTCGAGCTGCTGCTTCAGTGAGTCCTTCTTTGAGTCATTGGTGTTTGCATACATATGAGCAAGTGCATCGAACAATTCTTTGGCAGTCTTGCAATGCTCGAACCCCACCATAATGGAGTTCGGTATTGCAGTCATGAGAATGGTCATAGCATTGCTGTCGATGTCCGTCTTCTTTCCGTCTTCATCAGAATAGTCCTCAACAGCCTTTTCTATCATGGCACCGTTTCCACCAGGTGATGCCACCTTTGGCTTATACGTGGCATTGACAATGGAGTTCCACATTTTGCTGTCTTGGTATCTGATGAAGCCTTCCATTCTTCTGCTCCAAGACCTGAAATTTTTAGGAGTAATGATAGGAGCCTTTGTCATTGCTCCCATCTCTACTTCAGATTTGTTAAGGGCCATTTTGGGTGAGTGAGTCGAAGGGAGGAGTGAATAACAGGTTGATTTGGATGGTTAGATCACGCAATCAAGAACCTAAAGAGCTCTGATACCAATTTCATGATCGACATTGGTCACTTAACACTATGTTTTCTCTCAAGCTCACTTAGAACAACACTCGGATAAGGATAGAACTGATAAGAGTTTATCATAATATAAAAAGTAATAAAGAACACAAGAATAAATTTTCAAGGTACTTTTATATATTGCTTCTCAAATCAATAATACAAGACTCTTACAAGCAGTGTGGAATGAGTTACAAAGAGAACTTATATATAATACTACCTACAACTTGATATACTTTGATACAAGCTAGGATCCTATAGCTAAAGTCTAGACTACAAGACTATAGTTTAATGTATCTCGGATAAAGTCTTATATGAGATATGGTAGTCAAGACATGTCCCTGACTTACCTTTTGTCACCAACTAAAGTTGGTAACATGTACTATCATAAAAGGTGAATAGTGGAATAAAGTATGGTCAACTACATGGCTCTTTAGGAAGAAGCCATGCAGTACCAGAGGTTGCAGCGGAGTGTCAGAGACAATACTTGTGTCCACTAGTTCATAGAAGTGTCTTCTGAAGGTCAAATGGCTTCAGAAGAGTAAGTACTTCCCAAGCCACTTATACTTCGGAAGAGGCTGCTTCTTCCAAGGCTTGGAGACTTCTTCTTTTCATCATACTTCAGAAGTAGTCTTCAGGCTTTTCTTCTAAGACTTGATCTTTGGAAGCATACTCTTGACTTCGGAAGTAGAGTTCTGTCTTCAGAAGTTGATCTTTCACTTTGTCTTTGGAAGAACTCTACTACCTTCGAAAGTTCCATGCTAAGCTTCAGAAGCCCTTGCATGTAGTACCAAAATTGTCTATGTGAATTGGTTTTGGTTGCACCAGCCTTGTTCTTGGTCAAATAAACTTCTTCATTGCCTAGATTTTCTTACTCTCAGAAGTAATATTATCTTACCTTTGGAAGTATGTTTTGCTTTGGAAGATATGACTTACTCTCGAACGTCATACTCTCGGAGGAAAACTTTACTGTGTAATGGAAATCTTTGGGGCCCACTCTGTAAAAAGGTAAAGATTTTCTTAATGATCTTGGTATATTTAAATGACTTATCCTTACCGCCCCTGTCAAAACATGCCTCAAACTATCATTTCACCTTATCCATCAGCCATTTTACCCCATTTAAATACTTCCAACCTCTCTCCTTAATCTTTTTACCCATTTACAAGTGTATGGCCCCGTTCCCGGGACGCTTATAGTTAGACATTCATCACACATAATATTTTAAACACATTAAGGTTCATCATAATTAAAATACCTTATACTTCACAAAGCAATGCAGTAGATTACTTTAACAAAAACAATTTCACGTATTAACTTAATTTTTTTATGAGATTGCTACTTTCTCATTATTTGTTATATTACTGCATCCTGAGTTGTTTATGCCCCGATTGTTGCATTTGTCTGTGCATCTCTAGTGCTGCTTTGCTTTTTTAAGGTGTGTTTCATGTTTAGTGCTTATTTTGTGTTTTTGTGCTGGTTTTTGGTCACGGAGGGTTAGTGAGGTACAATAGATAAGAGGAGTCATTACAATGCTCTGAGATCATGTTCGGGGAGGAGAGGTGCTTCTTCAGAGAGAAATGGTTATAGATTGCGAGTGGCATCATGGAATGTAGGCACCCTTACTAGTAAGTTATTAGAGTTGATTGATGTGCTGAATAGACGTAGGGTGCGTATAGTGTGCCTTCAAGAGACTAGATGGCAGGGTGGGAGAGCAAAAGAGTGCAATGGTTATAAACTGTAGTGGAAGTGAGAAGATACAATGAGAGACTTATGCTGTTAATAATAGTAATAGGGGATGAGGTAGTGGCAGTAGTTAGTGCGTAGGCACCACAAGTTGGATTATGGGAAACTGAAAGAAATAAGTTCAAGGAGACTTTAGATCATGTTATGGGGACATAACTACAAAAGAAAAAATATGCATAGGAGGTGATTTTAATGGGCATAACGGTAAGGGCAATGATCAATTCCCGTCGGTTCATGGAGGCTTTGGGTTTGGTCCAAAGAATGTCGACGGAAGGGAGCTCGTTGACTTTGCTTTAGCGCATGATCTAGGCATCATAAATTTGTTTTTTAAGAAGAGATACTCGCATCTAATCACATTTAGCAGTGCCAGGAGAGGCACGCAAATAGACTATCTGCTAATGAGGGGAGAAGACCCTAACTCGTGGAAGGACTGTAAGGCAATCCCGGGAGAGACTGTAGTGACTCAACATCATATGTTGGTGGCTGATCTACGCGTGAAGAGAGCAATTGTCTAGCTAATTAAGAGATTTAGACCTATGATCAGATGGGGCCAGCTCAAAGACGAAAAGATTACACCTTTAGAGATAAGGTCATACCAATGATCCAAACTGGGCCACAGAAAGATGCAATCAAATATGGGAAGATATGGCAACTACACTTATGCAAGCAGCTAAAGAAACTCTTGGTCTTGCAACAAATAGGACAGTAGGTCATAAGGAATCCTGGTGGTGGAACGAAAATGTAAAGGAGAAGGTAAAAATTAAACAACAAAGTTTTAGAGACCTTTTACAATGTAATAATAACAAAGAACGAGCAGAGCTAAAACATAAATATAAGGTTGCTAAGCGAGAGGCGAAAAATTCTGTGTTAGAGGCAAAGAACACAGTGTACGAGAAAATGTATAAGCGATTAGATACGAAAGAAGGAGAATATGACATGTTTAAGGTTTCCCGGGCAATAGAAAGTGGAAGACAGGACCTGAGAATGAAAAAGTTTATAAAGGCTGCAGATTGAAAGGTCTTGGATAAGGAGAACGACATCAAGGCGAGATGGAAAACATACTTCGATAACCTTTTCAACATAACGAACCCTAACCAACAATCTGCCATCGATAAAACAACCCAACCAAACCAACAAAACAAGTCTTATTGTAGAAACATCACTGTCGACATAGTTACGAGGGCACTGAAGAAAATGGGAATGGCTAAGGCAGTGGGGCTAGACAACATACCAATTGAAGTGTGGAAGTGTGTGGGGGACGAGGACCTAGAATGGCTAACAGACTTATTCAACACTAGCGTCAAAACCAGGAGGATGCCAGAGCAATGGAGAAGCAGTGTCATAGTCCCCATATATAAGAAAAAAGGATATGTACAATGTTGCGCAAATTAGAGGGGAATTAAGCTATTGAGTCACACGATGAAACTATGGGAAAGAGTTATTGAAACGAGAATTAGACGAGAAACCCAGATAGCGGTAAACCAATTTGGATTTATGCTAGGACGCTCTACAACTGACGCCATACACGTCATAAGAAGAATCATGGAGAAATATAGAGAAAAGAAAAGGGACCTACATATGGTTTTCATTGACCTAGAAAAAGCATATGAGAGTGTGCCGTGCAACTCATTTGGGAAAGTCTATGACTTATAAGGGTACCCGAGAGGTATATCAAAATAATAATGGATATGTGTGAAGGGGCAAAAACGTGTGTGCGACCACCAGTCGAAGACACAGACTTTTTCCCGGTGGAAGTGGGACTACACCAAGGATCGGCATTAAGCCCATTTCTCTTAACAAATATGTTGGATGAGATGATGAAGTCTATACAAGAGCCGGTCCTTTGGTGTATGTGTTTGCGGATGATATTGTCTTAATATCAGAATCTAAAATGATGCTTAACGAGAGGCTTGAAAAGTGGAGAGCCACACTAGAGAGTAGATGCCTACGGATAAGTCGCTCTAAGATGGAATACATGCATTGTAACTTTAGTGGGGGGGATAAAGAGGACACCCAAATAAGTATCCAGGGTATGACAATATCACAGACATTTAGGTTCAAATACCTGGGCTCGTACGTAAAGTAGGACGGAGAGATACACAGTGATGTAGCTCACCGTGTGCAGTCAGGATGGTGCAAATGGAGAGCAACATCAGGGATCATGTGTGATAAGAGGTTCGTAGCAAAACTAAAGGGACAACAATACAGCGTGGCAATACGTCCAACTATGTTATACGGAATAGACTGTTGGGCCATAAATAAATCGCACCAGAGACAAATCGATGTCACGGAAATGCGAATGCGGAGGTGGATGTGTGGCCACACAAGATTGGATCGAATAAGAAACAACGTGTTTCAATAGAGGCTAGAGGTGGCTAGTATCACAGATAAAAACCGAGAGGGAAGATTAAGATGGTTTGGGCACGTAAAGCGGAGGTCGATGGTAGCACCCATTAGAGCAGTAGAGAACATCAACGTAGAGGGTAGGAGGAGTAGAGGTAGAACTAGGTTGACTTGGGATGAGTTAATTAGGCGAGATATGGTAGACTTGCACCTCTCTGAGCATATGATCGAGGATTGGAGTGCGTGGAGGCATAGAATTAAAATTAAGGACATTTAGCGAGATCTGTGGGTAGGAAGGGTAGTCGTAGACTTAGTTGTAGGACCCATGTTTTCTTCAATCTGCCCTTTTGTGCGTTTCTTGACGCTTATTTGTTGTACTTAATTTCTCAGCTTTTATGTGATCTATACATGTGTGTTGTATGCCATATATTATTATTACTACGATTATTGTTTTCCTTACTGAGTCGGGGGTCTCTTCAGAAGCGGTCTCTCTATCTCCCAAGATAGAGGAAAGACTCGCCACCAACTACCCCTCCCAGACCCTGCTCTTGAGTGGAATTTACTGGGTATGTTTGTTTGTTTGTTTGTTTGTTAACTCAGGATTTAATCCCATAGAGATGATAAATCTTTTACCAGTCAATTCAAAGAACGCATTACCTGTCAATGATCTTGAATTGGATCAATATCATGAATAACAATATTTGATCTATTAAATTAATTCATCATCGAGAATTGAATAGTATAACATACAAACATCTTTTATCAATTCCTAATCCATGATTGGGTTCCCGAAGCCATAAAAAATTCTTTTACTTTATTTTCTGTTATTTCTTTTCTATAACCTACCTTATTTCTTCGTAGCCGAACCATCAGAAAAAATCTAATCACCCGTCACTTTTGCCAAATAATACATCGTCATTAAAGTTACAAAATATCATTTAGTTGCATTACAAAACCAAAATATCATTTATAGATAAAATGGATGTCAGTCTTTTATTGGCCAAGTAGCTCCACCCTCATGACACCTTCAGCAAAAATTACTTGCCAACTTAAAATGCACAAAACTTAGTGTTGCTAAGTGAGTTCTAGTTTACTAATAACAAAATACATTACTTTTGTTTAGAACTTTTCGTTTACATTTGTTTTCGATCACACATCATACATACACAAAGATAATAATCATTATTTTCTTTTCATCATCCATTTTCATATGCATCATGCACTTTGTTCATTCGTCATTATCTTTCACTTTCATCTAGACCAATGCCACGTGCTATATCCTGAACATTGTGCACAAAGCTAGTACTAGGCCGAAGTCTATAAATAGAACCCTAACATTGTGCACGACGCTGACTCCAGTAGCTGGGGAAAGTGACAAGTGTCCCATACATTTGGTTAATTACAAGGATTAGACCCCTATGTGCATCCTCATGTTCTAGCTAAACAGTACATAGTTGAGTTAATAACCCCTCAATGAGTTGTTAATCTCCTTTTATTTTGCTTGTAAGACTTTCATTCATTCTTAACGTTCCACTTTTTAGTATGATTAATCTTTCACCTCATTAGATATACTTTGCATACCATAGTAAAAACACACCACATAAAGCCACACGATAATACGTAATAGGGAACATAAGGAAACAGGCCCAAAACATGCTTGTCAACAACAAAAATCATCACCAAAAACATTCCCAGTCTTTGCAAAATATATTTTTTCCCAAAATTTGGTAATATTTTCTAAGTCCTTTGGGCGCATGGAAACGATGCAAGCGCATGACCACTATGCGGGCGCATGGCCACTTAGGTGCACGGAACCACTTAGTCACCTGGGAAATAACTAGGGCATGGGCAGGTTCTAGGAGCATGAGCACTATGTTGACACATGTTTCTTACTTAGGCGCATGGGGAGTGGGAGCATGGACACTATACAGGCACATGGGCAATAGTTAAGTACGTGGGAAAAATCTTGGCGTATGGGCACTATGTAGGTGCATGGGCCTTACTTAAGCACATGGGCCTTTAAGCGCATGGACAGTTGGGCGCATAGGAAACCGTTATCTAACTAACATCATTTTCAGACCCCAATTATCATCGTCACATGTTTTAAGCCTACTTTCTCACATACTAATCATCAAAAATAAGTTTACACGCATGAACATCATCAAAACATACCCAAACATACACCCACCCAAACAGGGAACACATATACACATACGAGTACATAGCCAAACATCATTGAAACATAATAACATGCATTCTCAGCCCCAAAACAAGTTAATAACATTAAAAACAGGGATCTAGAACAAACCTCATGCAACCAAAAGGCAACACTCCACCAAACCCTAGAGCACAATGAGTTCTAGCACATAAACAACCCGAAACACAATACCAAACACAAACAAACACAATAGGGTCAGTCCCGAAGCTGAAAACCCAGCTGAAACAGACAAAAACACAAGAAAAGCAACCATATAGCAGCTTCTTCTTCTTCTCTCTAAATCCAGGAGAAAATTTGATTTCTCTCTCTAAAAGGTCGAATCAGTTGATGTAGTAGAGGAGGTGGGTGACCATACCAACTTTTTAAACATGATAATATAAAAGCTAGCCTCTATGGCAACATTTACCCCTTAGCTTGGGTTATTTTTACATTTCTTTCTTTTTACCTTGCTTTTCTTTAAAAATTTCCAAGTGTGACAAGTCCATCCCCTGTATATAGGTTTCCTCCTTGAAACCAGTTACTCATCAAATAGCCATGTGTAATGCTATCTCATCTCCTCCTTAGTCACCCACATAGACTCACATCCCTTCCGATGCCTCTATTGTACGCGAGGTAATAGAACGACTTTATTCTCTAGACTATTCTCTTTTCAATTGATGATTGCCACTGATTGCTCCATGTAATCGAGTCCTTCATCTATTTTAATGTCCTCCAGTGGTACAACCATATCTTTATCAACTACGTATTTTCTCAGATGAGACACACGGAATGTTGGATGGATTGTGCTTAACTCATCGCGCAACTAGAACCTATAGGCGTACAATGATTCGGAAAGGCAGAATATACCTAGGGCTCAACTTATCTCACTTTTTAATCCAAATAATACCCTTCCAAGGTGAATCATTCAGCATGATGAAAGCGCTCCTACTAAATTTCCCAAGACCAACCTTGATGATACATATATCCTGATGGGTTATGATTACAATGTTAGCAGGTCCACTATCAACAAATTCAACTTCTCTTACAACTGGAAGTTCCTGCTGCATGTTGTCCTTCATTGCTTATCAAACAAGTCTGGGGGATGGGATCATATCCCATATGAACTAGGGTGCCTAGTTCATGGAATGTTGAAAAGTGTCCGCGTTAAGTACTCAAGGTTTGTGCTGACAAATGTAATGAGGAATGTGCAAAGGGACACACTCTTTATGTATTCCAGGTTCCTTCAGCACATCAGCAACTGTGAGCTTGACTAAAGTCAGCTTGTATGTGCAGCTGCTTTGACTGTCCCTTACATGAGGCCGACCATCTTCAAAGTTTTGAAGAGAGTTTCCACCAATTTCACTTGAAGATATACTGCCCTTCTTCGAGGTACGATTGAGTCAATTCCTCCTGGTGACATCCCTTCTTTGACTACCCTCATTAGGAATAAATGCCATATCCTTTCACTTACCTTTTAACCAGAACTGATGAAGACTTCATGTCTCTTCATGACAATGAAGTTGATCCTCAACACCGAGTAAAGGATCAACTGAACCCAAGGAGACCTCTAATCTCTGGCCCCCTTCAGCATATCCAAATAAGGTGAGTCCCACTAGAGTGGAGGGGACTTATGTAGATTCAGCTGCCACTACTACAAGTGCCTCAATGGGCCCTCATGATAGTGGAAACTTTGATTAGACTGTATCTACGGCAACCAAGCATTTTGATTACTCAAAAAGAAGCATCACTACACATGAGAAACTAGGGAGAGAAGAACCATTTCTTGTGGTAAGGATGAACATATGAGGTCTGTTACGTCATCTCCCCGCGATTCTTCTCATGAGCATGAGGGAAGTCTAAAACTCACCATTCAACACCTACTCACTAAAGTCTCAAACCTTAAATTCAGGATTAAGCCTTTAGAAAGTAGGTCCGCCACACTACAACTTGAGATAAAAATCTCAGGGCTCAACTAGCTGAAAAATAGATTGAGAGGTCTATTATGAATGTACCAATTCAATTATCCATGACTTCTTCCTGTATCTTATCTACCTCTCAAGATGATGCTACCAAAAAAGGAGAGAATGTTCAAAGACAAACTACCATGGTGTCCAAGAGCTCTATTATCTCAAAGCTCTCTTTAAGATAACCCTCCCAATCATCAGATGTCTTCCCTGAGCCTCCTCTAGTCACCCTCCATGTGGACCCCAAGATGCTAAAAGATGTAAACAGATTTCTAACCCTGTTTCTAAAGGGATCTTCTATGTGCAACCAGGTCCGAATATGTTTGTGGCTTATGTCGGAGCTCAAGAGATTCAGAGGTTGAATACACCCTCAACCACTTTTGAGGAAGTTGGTCAATCTAAGGTCTACATGGAACCTGAGATTATAGTCAAAGGGGAAATGGAAACTGATGGCCCAACAACCAAGATAGTTGGGACAGAGAGTGTAGTACCACAGACTACCAAAGCAGAAGTCGAAGTTGCGGAAGAAGAACAATTTCGATCTTCCGAAGTACAGAAGGAAGCTGCGGAAGGACTCTTCTCCTTGTCCGATGATCAAATCATCACATATGCAATCCTGGAACTAGCATCTGAGGTGAACAGAGAGGACTTTCTCAAGTTACCCAAATCTCAATCACCATCATCATCTCAAGCTCCGGCACCCACTCAACAACCTGAATCCCCTAAATAAGAACCTCTAAGGTCTAAAGGTTCCGAAGATGTCAAAGGAAAAAGGAAGTTGACTCCAAAAAAAACTACTAGTGGAAGAAAGGTTTGAGAAATTAAAAAGAAAAGGGAGACTACCTTCTCAGAAAATGCTGACTGTCAGTAGTAAAACAGCCATAGCCAACTAGGAAGCAATCAATAATAAGAAAAGAGTTGAGATTGTTGATAGACTGGTTAATATCAGAGTTGGAAGTGAAGAAGTGTTCCTCTTACCATTAGAGGAGACGATTGTGTTGGAAAAGGCAACCAGACAACTAAAAGAACAAGAAGTAGTAAGGTTGGCCTTGAAAGAAGAAAACTTGAAGAAAGAGGAAGCTGATCAAAGGCTAAGGAGTTAAAGAATAGCCTTTCTGAGCTCAAGAGGATTCTATCTTGAGGAACTCACTCCACATAACAATGATACAATCCTATGGCTGATGAATAAAAACAAGATCAAATGGAGAAGGAATAAAGAAGGCTTTCAGGAGAAGATGAACGAAAGAAAGAAGAAGGAGGAAGATGCAGAACTTGCAGCCTTGAAGAAGTCTGGGGACAAAGCCTGGATTAAAGGCTATCTTAGGGCCCATGGCTTCTGAGGAAGGAAAGTTGGATCCATGTCCTTAAAGACCCTGCAGCGTATTGTCAGTGAGATCAAAGCTAACATACGCTCAGGAAGAAGGAAAGAGATGTACAAAAGAGTACAGGGGATGAGTCTCATACCTACCTTATTACCACAACCTCAACACTCAACCTCTAAACCAATCCTTTTCCTTTTCCCTGTCAAAACTAAACCAACCTTTGAGCCTTTCACTACTGAACCCACAACATCAACCTTAACCTCACCCACTCAATCCAAACAACCACCTAAACTACCCATTCTCCAACCCAAAACCCTGCCAAGAACCCAATCTTCATCAACCAAATAACCTCACAAGTCATCCTCTCATTCATCCAAACCTCTTCCCTTAGAAGAATTTAAAGAGATCAAGAGGAAGCTCATCAACTCCATATCCTTGAGCAATATCGCGTGTGAGGAGGAGTCTGTCAACTTTACCTACATTGATAACTCCTCATGTTCCCTCACAAGAGAGCAATTCCTTGATCTCCTTAGAAGAACGCTAGACCATGCTGCTAGACTCTTGGTCTTAACTCTGACTCCTTAAATGATGAACAGAAGGAGTTGAGAAAAAAGCTGGTCACTCTAATGGATACAAAAAAGGGGACAAGGTTCCTAGTCAGACCTCTGTGCCGAGAAAGAAAATTATCTAGTGGAGGTTCGATGAAGCCTCTCACAACATTGTTTTAGAGAGAGAATTGAGAGAGAAACAGGCTGAATGCCCCCTCTCTGCTACACTCTAGTAGATTCGACATTCCTGAGTTAGTAGAGAAGCCATTCTCCAATCCCTCCAACTCCAAAATTGCTGCTCACATTAGAAATCATCTAAGCACCTTCATCTAGCTGAGCTAACCGCAAAAGCAAAGATTAAAGATAAGTTGAAGCTAAAGAGAAGGAAGACAATGAAAGGTCAACCACCAAAGGCAAGGCCTTTCTACAGATGGTGGAAGGACTGAAATTGGAACCAATAGTTAGGTCAGAGTATGACAATAACTCTTGTCAACTAACTCTCGTTATAGGGACCCAACAAAGGGTACATATCATTCAAAGTAACAGACTGGATCTCCTATCCATGAATGATTTGTACAAACTTCTTAGCACCAATTCCAGGAAGAACAAAGAAATTGATAAGTATCTTCTTTCCCTGGTGCTGAAAGTTTTGAGACGCAAAAGAAGTGAGGTTTTGGTAGCATCAGCCTATGGGAGCTTATTGGATAATAAAGGCTGGTGCAAACAAAACCAATACTTAGAAGATTTTGAGTACAAGTAGTAAAGCTCTTTCGAAGACAAGTTCAGCACTTCCAAATGTACTGCTGAACTTCCCAAGCAAAGCTTAAAAGAACTTCCAAAGATAAGCATCAGCTTCTAAAGTCAAAGTCTTTATTGTTTCGAGGAGTTAAACAATTGGAAGAAATGAAGACTACAACTTCTCAAGTATGAAGTCCAAAGGAAGCCTCAGAAGAAGTAACTACTTCCAAAGAATAAGTGGCTTCGGAAGAACAAGTTCTTCTGAAGCCAATTAACCTTCGCAAGTAGTATGGTGTCTCTGACACTTTGCTACAGTCTTTGAGATAACGATGGCACTTTTTCCCATGGCCATGTAGTTGACCTTACTTTATTTCACTGTTCACATTTTAATCAGTTGGTATAGTTATCAACTATATTGGTTAATCAGGGACATGTCATGAATACCATATCTTAGATAATATTTTTTCTAAGAACCTTACTTAGCTTTTGTACTATTAATTTGATTAATTTTCCAAGCTGGTATCAAGTATATCTGGCTGTAGATAGTAGTATATATAGTTCTATTGTCACGCTTGTATAAGCTTGTAAGAGTCTTGTAACTTTGGTTGAGAACTAATATATTTAAGTACTTAGAATTATTCTCTTGTTTTTTCATTGTGGGTTAGTTAATATAGCAGGATCGTTTAAGGGCTTGAACACAATTACAACACAACAACACAATGAGAAGATTAACTAAACGTTAATCAAACAGTGAACTAGGTAACCAAAGGTGATACAGAGAACACAAGTAAAGCAAGAGACTGAACAAGAGAGTATAGTTTTCAAGGGAGCAGTATATTGCTTTCTCAAGTTCTTTTACAAGTGTTACAAAGCATAAAGAAAGATACAAGAACTTGGAATACTTATACTACAACCTACAGCCGGCTATACTATGAAAGCCAGCTGGATACAATTGACTAGACACTAACAAATCAATTGTAGGATCAAAGGCATATCTGCCTTTTGACCTTGTGACTATGACATGCCATAGCTCACATCCTTATACATTACAAAAAGGATAAAGTACATAAAGTGGAAAGTTTCAGACTCAGACCTCAATGTACAGTTACCAAAAGCATGGACCTTTTCACCAACTCTTGTAAGTTGGTGACTTATCAGAGACGCAGCGGAAAAGGTGCTTTATGGAACAGTACATCAGATAAAGCATGTGTACTAAAAGTCTTCGGAAGAAATCTGTCTTCATAGGTTGAAGCTTCGGAAGACTTTGTCTCTTCAAGCTTCGGAAGACTTCATGTTAGGCTTCGGAAGATATTGGTCTTGGCTTCGGAAGATATTACACTTAGAGTATTTTCTAATGCTTTGTGTAATTCTTCCGAAGCATTCTTCACTTCAGTACTTAGTGCATGTTGCTGAAACACTTAGGCAGTTTTGGGTTGCATCAGACTTCAGGAATCCTTACAAACTCCCCCTAGGCTGATGCTACCAAAACACTTAGAAGATCTTTAAATGTTTGTAGTCTTCAGAATAATCAAGACCATCCCTTTCTTCATTTGATGGTCAGGATCATCAAGACTCTCATAGTATCTTCTCATTTCAAAGAGATCATGCAGAGGTAAGTTGATTATGTCTTGCCATGAGTAGACATTTTCAACACCTTGATCTCTGATAACATTCCATCTTTCTGGATTGGTAGAGTAAGTCCAGGATAAGATGGGTGTCTCGTTGCTAGAGGAGCCACTTGCATAGGAGTTGATTGGGCTGCCTCATCATGCACTTCCTCAGGTTGATCTGATTCAGCCTGGGGTGTAGAGGTAGATGACTTTGGCTTCTTCTTTTTAGTCTTTGGTTTAGAGGCCATTTTCTTCTTCCTCTTTAATGTCTTTAACTGAGAAGACTGGTCTGCAGCACCATGTTGATCATCAGTGTCTTTCTCAGTTGGGTGTTTCCTCCCTCACAGGTTCAGAAGGGAGGGAGTTTGACCCTGTCTTGGATCAGAAGATGAAGTTTGCTGAGGCTCAGCTGGAGGTTCTGGTTCAGGTGTCTCTGGTTGTTCAAACTTGACCTCCACTTCAGGTGGGACTTGACTTGGAAGAGAGTGCAAGTCAAGAGTTCACCACTTTTAATCTTCTGCTTGATTACCCTTATATGCTCATCCATTGTAGATAGAGACATGGGACCAAGTCTCCTTCCGGAGAATCCATATGACTTCAAGAAGCTCATCATTCTTTGTCTGTCAGCAGACTTCTTTGCATTCTTTTGAATGATGGCTCTTGACTTTGCAGCTTCTTCCCTTAGCTTCCTTTTGGTTGTTTTTCTTTCTTTGACTAACTCAAGCTCAAGTTGCTTTAAGTACTCGAACTCAATGAAGTCATAGGACAGGGGAAGAAGTGTATTTGCCTGATAGAAGCCTGTGGCACTCAGGTAGTTTATCATTTTGATTCTATCCTCTTCTTTATCTACCTGAGGTTCTTGTGGAGCCACATCTTCCTGTGCAGGACTTTCTTGAACTGGAGAGAGAGTGGGAGTATGCTTGTGAAGTCTTTTCTGTCTCCTCTCCTCTTTGAATTGGAGAAGTAACCTTGCATCCTCTTTCTCCTTTATCTCTCTTGACACTTCCATGTCAGCCAGTTCATTCAACTCTTCTAAGGGAGGGAGATGATTTCATCAACATCATAGTTCCTGGTCTGTAAATAATTAATCCTGACTGCCCTTTGTTCATCATTTTGAGTATTTGGTGTGGGGGCAGCCCTGATTGCAGCTTGCATGAATTTTGATGACCCAGAAGAACTTTCTCCCCTTAGCCTCCTTTTCCTCTCTCTCTCTTCTCCTCAATTTCCTCAGGAGTCATTATCCTTTTCCCTTTGTCACCAATAGACCTTTGTGACTCAGGGTGGATTGAGGCTTGGCCTTCATTGCTTGGTGTAGCTTCCATGCTCTGGCCAGAGAGAGGCTGAGAAACACCTTCACCAGCAGGTGTCTCAGATGGAGTTTGGACCTCTGCAGCAGTTGTTGATGGTGAGACAAGGGTCTCAGGTTCTGCCACTGGGCCTTCAGCCAAGGTTTCCCCTATGAAACTAATCTTAGGGTCCACCTCAGCATCCAGTTGACCGATGACATTGCCTGATTGCCTAAGTCTCCTTCTTAGAGAGAACTCTGCAAGGATCCTGTCTTGGATTCTTTGAGCCAGCCTGTCAGCTTGTCTAGATTTGCTTGGATTGACAAGTGGCATGTTGACTAAATCCAGTCCTTCATAGAAGCTCAGGCTTTGGAACTGAAAGACTTCTTGTTGGCCTTGAACTCTGTGAAGTATGAGGGCTCTTCTGTCATCATCATACCTCCATCTGATGATGTAGTTGCCAGTTCCATGTGGTGGAGATGAGACAGCCCTTGGTATACCTTCCTCAAGAGACTCCTGATGAGAGAGTCTATAGAGTCCACATTAATGTGAACTTGAGGAAGTTGCTGAGAATGCACAACAGCAAGTGAGGATGGTGAGTCCTCTATGTCCATTCTCTTTGAAGAACTCCCAGGTTCTGTGGTTGTGATAACTTTCTCCCCCTTTTTGGTAGCATCACCCACTTGCATAGGTGAGCTGGAGGATAAATCAGTCACTTCCACAGTTCTTGTGTTCCTGGTTGAGCTCTCCTTAAAGGTCTCTCAGCTAGTTTTTCCTGCAGATATGAAATCTGGAGTTGCTGATCATTGACCCTGTTTTGCAGGGTAGTCACCTGAGATTCCAAGTGACTAACCTTAGAGACTAGATAGGTGCATGTTTGTGACAATTTTGTACCTTTAGTCTCAAATTCCCCTCATCTTCATCAGAAGAATCACTGGGGGATGAGAGGATTGGACCAAAGTCCCTTCTCTCACCACCAGCTTGAGTTTCTTGGCTGCTGGTTTTCCTCTGCTCACTGGCAACCTCAAGTAAGATGCCAATGGGCTGAGTTGCCATGGTTGAGGTCTTAATGATGTAATCACTTTCAAAAGTGAGAGCCTCTTCCATATGGACATCCTGAACAGGTTCAGATATGTCCACCTCAGTAATAGGTGACTGATGAGGGATAGACTGAGGAGAGTCAGAGGTACTCATCTCTCTTTGAGTAGGGGAGGAGAAGAGAGACTCATGGTACTCACTGAATCCTAAGTCTTCATCAGTGTAAAAGGATAGTTGGGAATTGGTTGGTTTAGATCCAAAGGCTGGGGATGGTAGCTGTCCCCTGAAGGTTGTTCACTTGAGTGTTGAGACTCAGAGTGAAAGCTTACAGTTGTTGGGCTAATGAGCTCATCAGGTTGAGCTTGAGGAACCTCAGCCCTGATAGGTAAGTAATGGGAGTGGTTTGCTCCTCAGGAGAAGTGGGAGCTCTGGAGTCCACTTCTTCCTGTAAGGTTGAGTATTTGGGGGCCTGCACAGACTCAATAGCCTGAGCAGGGGTTCGTTGGGATTTTCTTTTGTAGGTGATGAATATTGGAGGTTGTGAAGAGGGTAGGAGAGCAGTAGGTGTGGGTTCAACACTAGCTTGGACTGCTATGTTGTCACCTTGAGCAATGAGCTCTAACATTTTTGGGACTAGGGCTGTTTCTACCCCTGAGAAGCCTACAGTTGGCTTCTTCATAATTTTAAAGATGCCGGGCTTCATCTGTCCCAGTTTAAGAATATTGCCTGTTTCCCTCAACTGTGAGCCCAGTTCACAGTTAAGAATGTGTTGAACATATCTAGGAAACATGTAATACTCTAAGGAGTCTAAGTTTGCAAGTAAATTAGTATAAACAAATTGTGAATACCTGAACTTGACCCCCTGAACCATCCCATGAACTATAAAGGAGAGATCCTCAGGAATCTGGTCCCATCCACCATGCTTGTTTGATAAGCTGTGGATAACCACATGGAGCAGGTATTTCCACTGGGATGAGACCTTCCCTTCCTGAAGGTCTTTACAGAGAAATCTCCTTCATAGCCCATCTGCTCGAAGGAATGATTAACCGCTTCTTTTGGAGAAGAACACTTCACCTGCTTCATCATCCAGCTGAAGATGTCGGTTGATGATGGCCGGAGTGATGAAATTGTTCTCCCCTGCACTGTGGCAGACAGTGCCTTCTCCCCATCCATAATGACCTCTTGGCAGGTCTTCCAGAATTCAAGCAAATGATCCTCATATAGAGGAGGATCAATGGTTAGGGAGGTGAAGTAGTGAGACAAAGACAAGAACGACAAACCTCTGAGAAATGAGGATCTTTGTCAGAGCATAACAGAGCAACCTGATTGTGTTGTCTGTGTAGCTGCATGGCAAAGTGAGGATCATTTCTGTGTGTAAGGTCAGCCATTGTGAGGTAGCTCAGAGATGAAGAGAAAGAATGGGAAGGAATTTTAGAGAGAAAGCTTTGGGTTTTAGGTATGGAAGAAAAGCAGATGATAGAAGAAGGGGGAAACGTTGGGTTTATATGAGAGAGAAGGATTTCAGATAAAGTTTAATGAAAGAGGATAAACTTTGAAATCCGTATGTCGGTCCCACCTCTGAAAAGTAGTTTACCTTTTTGCTCAAAAAGTAGTTTTCTTGGAATTCTAAAAGCTTCCGAAAGTAATTTGTCTTCGGAAGTTGTGATTGAAAAAGCTTCCGAAGCTAAAGTGACTTCGGAAGAATTTTCCTGAGAGTCTTAAAGATTTATGCTTCGGAAGAGAAATAAACTTTTGGATGCTTTGTATAAGAATGAACAAAGCTTCCGAAAGTAATTTTTGCTTCGGAAGGAAAAGTCCTTAAAAATGAATAAGTGTCTAAGTTAAGAATTTTAAGCTTCGGAAGATAAATTTTGACTTCTTCCGAAGGTAAAAATTCTTAGACAGTCATTTTTTTGAAGACATATTTTTCTTCCGAAGGTAAAATGTTATCTTCCGAAGTATCAGAAAATTTTCAAGAATCTAAGGAAAGTCTTCAAAAAGAGTTTTTCATTCAAAGAAACATGAGCTTATGAAAGTGATGAACTAGACAACTTAGGACACACATATTTTAAGAAGAAATAATTAGAATTAGTTTTTAAGAAAAAGTCTACTCAAAGTTAATCATCCCAATAGCTGATATCAGATACTTAAATCTCTGTTCATCAAAAGCTTTTGTGAACAGATCAGCATATTGTTCATCTGTGTGAACTTTGACTAGTTTAATTACCCCTTTTCATAGTTATCTCTTATTAAATGATACCTGATGTTGATGTGTTTGGTCCTTGAGTGCTGCACAGGGTTCTCAGTGATAGAGATAGCACTGTTGTTGTCTATGTGGATAGGAGTCTCTTTGAAGTTAAATCCGTAGTCTAGCATCTGATTTTGAATCCAAAGCACTTGAGCACAGCAGCTTGCAGCAGCAATGTATTCAGCCTCAGCAGTTGATGCAGACACACAGGTTGTTTCTTGCATTGCCATGAGACACCCTTCCACCAAGGAATTGACATCCCCCAGATGTAGACTTGCAGTCATGTTGCAGCCACCATAATCACTGTCTGTATAGGCATACAGATTGAAATTAGAATTCTTTGGATACCATAACCAAGTGTTGAAGCACCTTTGAGGTATCTTAAAATCCTTTTCACAGTGATTAAGTGAGACATCTTAGGATTGGCTTGATATCTTGCACAAATACATGTAGCAAACATGATATCAGGCCTGCTAGCTGTAAGATACATAAGAGACCCAATCATAGCCCTGTATAAGTGCTCATCTACACACTCCCCCTCAAGATCTGGACCAAGGGAGTGGTTTCTGGCTATGGGTGTCTTAGCAGTCTTACAATCAGTCATGTTGAACCTCTTGAGTATATCTTGAACATACTTTGACTGACTTATGAAATGCCATCTTCAACCTGCTTCACTTGAATTCCCAGAAAGAAATTAAGTTCTCCCATTGAACTCATTTCAAATCTATCTTTCATCAGCTTTTCAAAGTCTTTGCAGAGCCTTGAATTGGTTGAGCCAAAGATGATGTCATCCACATATACTTGAACTAGCAGAATGTCTTTCCTTGTCCTTTGATGAAGAGAGTTCCATCTATAGTACCTCTCCTGTAACCATGTTTAGAGATACTCAGACAGTGTCTCATACCACTTCCTGGGTGCCTGATGCAGCCCATAGAGAGCTTTGTCAAGCTTGCAGACATAATCAGGATGATCAGGATCTACAAAACCAGGTGGTTGTTTGACATAAACCTCCTCATCAATCACTCCATATAAAAGCACACTTTACATCAAGTTGGTAGACCTTGAAGTTCTTGGATGCAGCAAATGCCAGGAATATCCTAACAGCTTCTAGTCTAGCTACAGGAGCAAAGACATCAGTGTAGTCAATCCCTTCTTCTTGTGTGTATCCTTGAACAACTAGTCTTGCCTTGTTCTTGATGATGATTCCTCTATCATCCTTTTTATTCCTAAAAACCCATTTGGTTCCAATGGTAGTCTTCCCATGAGGAAGAGGACAAAGGTTCCAAACTTTCTGCCTTTTGAATTGAAGCAGCTCTTGTTGCATAGCTTCAACCCAACTTCCATCCTTTAGAGCCTCCTCAACTTTCTTTGGCTCTAACTGGGATAGAAAACAAGAGTGAAGACAAACATTTGCTTCATGGGTTTGCCCTCTTTCTTTACCCCGGAGATAACATCTCCAATGATGTTTGTGGTAGGATGAGACTTGTGGATCCTTAGCTGAGGGATCACAGCAAGTTGCTGAGATAGATCCAAATTTGAGAAATTAGATCTGGTCTTGAAGATTGATCCTCCACATTATCACACTTATCAAGATTACTTGATCCAATGAGTGTGTGACATCATTGATGTTATCATCTATGGTATGGTTATTAGCATCAAGAGATTCTTGATCACTGTCACCATCACCATTGTTATCTCTGCTGCAATTGAGATGTCTTTATCTGGTTGAGAAGCCTCTGAACTGGAATTTGAAGGCATGCCAGATGTATCAGCTGGATTTGTCATTGTTGTGCTGATAGAAACCTCATTTGCTGAAGTAGTTTCAACTGGAGCTGAAGGTCTTCCTAGCTCAAATCTTGGATCAGGATCACCTGTATTTAAATTTTCTGCAGATCCTGAAACATGCTCACAAGATTTATAAAACAGTTGGTAACTAAATCAAGATCAAATAGCCAATCCGGACCAGAACCAGCCACACTGGGAGTGTGCTCATTGAAAGTCACATTGGCTGACTCCTCAATGATTCTAGTTCTGAGATTGTATACTCTATAAGCTTTAGCTTGAGAAGAGTATCCAATGAAGTGTCCATCGTCTGATTTCTCAGCAAACTTGGCAACTTGATCTTTGGTATTCAAGATGGTGCAGGGACATCCAAATGACCTGAGAAAACCAATGAAAGGTTTCCTCTTGTGCCAAAGTTCATAAGGAGTCTTACCATGTGTCTTAACTACTAAGACTCTGTTTTGCACATAGCAGCAGTATTAACTGCCTCTGCCCAGAAGGTGATAGGCAGTTTAGAGTCAGACAACATAGTTCTTGCAGCTTCAATAAGTGTCCTGTTTCTCCTCTCAGCAACTCCGTTTTGCTGAGGTCCTGGGAGCACTGTATTGTCTTGTAATACCCTTTTCATCACAAATGTATCAAGGATTTGGTTCTTGAATTCAGTTCCTTGATCACATCTTATGGTTTTGACCTTGTGATCACATTGATTCTCAATCTTTAAGATGAAATTCTTTAGAATCTCAGGAGTCTCATCTTTAGTTCTAAGAAGAAAACCCAAGTGAATCTGTAAAATCATCTGTGATCACTAGACAGTATAAGGTCCTTCCTAAACTCATTACACTGGTGGGGCCAAAGAGATCCATATGTAATAAGTGTAGGGGAGTAGTGATGGAGTTCTTTTCCTTAGGCTTGTGAGATACCTTGTGTTGCTTCCCTTTCAGGCATGCAACACAATGATCATCACTTGTAAACTCTTTCTTTGGCATTCCAGTTACCAGATCATGTTTGATTAATTTATTCATATTCTAAAGTTTACATGGCACATTCTTTTATGCCATAGGAAGACTCATCACTATTTCCTTTAGATAGAAAGCATGAAACTTCTCCAGAGGGAGATTTTTCTTGCAAATCCATCTTGTACATGTTCCCTTTCCTGGGGCTCTGAGCAGAATATGCTCATGAGGAATGACCACTCCAGGCTTGAGAACAATGCACTCATGCTCAGTGAAGAGCATGTTATGACTCTGATCACAAAATTGAGATACACTCAGAAGATTGTACCCAAGCTCCTTAACAAAGTTTACCTTCTCAATGCTGAGCTTACCATTTGTGACCTTGCCCCTTCCATAAATGTAACCACCTTCATTTCCTCCAAAAGCAACTGGTCCTCCATCAATTCTCTCAAATTTATGAGTAAAGACCTATCGCCTGTCATGTGCCTGGAACAGCCACTGTCAATTATCCAGACATTCTTGTTTGTCTTGAGCTGTTCCTGCACAAAGAAAATGATTAGTTACATTTGGAAACCCAAGCCTTACTTGTCTTGTTTTTCGTGTAATAGAAGGTAATGCAACAGTAATAGATCCTATGTTGTACAGAGGGATCTTCGCTGTTGTTGATGGAGAACCTCAGTCATTTGGTCTTTCTTAGACTTCCACACCACCTTTGGAGTCTTGGACTTGACCTTCAAAACCTTAGAGCTTTTGGAGCTTCACAAGTTTTAATGACTGACACTCTTCGGAAGAATCTACAGTCACTGCAGTAGACTTTAGTACTTCGGAAGAACTCCTTTCTTCCGAGACCAACTTTGCTTCCGAAGGTAATTTTCCATTTACCTTCTTCTTTGATTTGGAGCTTCCGAAGGAAATAGACTTTCCTTCCGAAGCTTGAGACTTCTTGAGATTCTTTGAAGTCTTTGTATTGGTCATGTGGATAGTACTTTTAGGATTGTATGGACAATCCTTGGCAATATGAGAAGTACTTTCACACATAACACACAGCATTTTCTTCTTCAAAGAAATCTCCTTTTGAGAGCAAGACTGGCCTTGGTCACATCCCTTTTTCACCTTCATCTTGGTAGATGCAGATACAGTTTCCTTGGGCTGTGAACTGTTCTTGGAATTTGATGGTCCAGGCTGTGCAGCAGTGGTACACACAGCCCAGTCTTCTTCTTTGTACTGAGATGATTTGAACATGAACCAGAACTCTTGCTAAGAAGCTTTGGTGGATGTCTTCAGTCCTTATTGCTTTGAAACCTGCAGAGATGAACACTTGTTTCTGCTTAGCATCAAAGGTAGCCTTGATTTCTTGAGCCTTCTTTGCTTTCCTTTTGCTCTTCCTGATCAAGTTCTTTCTCTTGGACTTGGTCATCACATTAATTCTTCTCCTCAGAAGGATAGGGCCCTTGGAGGAATCCTCTTCTTCACTCTTCTCAGAGGGATTCCTCACTATCACTTCTTCATCATCCTCACTTATTGGATCTATGAGAGGAAGCTCATCTTCACAAGTTCCACACCTAGGAGATCTTACAGACAAGATTGTGTGTGGAGGAGCTATCTCATTTGATCCCAGTCCCTGTCTATTTTGATAACAAACCTTATTGTGTAGGGAAGGATATCATGTTCTTGAAGGTCTCTTCTTAAGAACACTTTTCTCTGCCAGGGCTTTGTTGATCACAAGCTCAGCCTGGCACTTAGTCAACTTAGTGATGAGATCTTGGATCTGAGTTCTAAAATCTGTATGTTCATGTTTTAGTACTGAAATGGTTTTCTCCAAGTCTTCTATCTTTAACTTGTAATCATTTTCAGACTTTCTAAAATCAGATTTTAATATGTTTAATGACTCAAGATCAGATCTCATCTCTAGGTTGTAGGACCTGTATCTATTTACTTTAGCAATGCATTCAGGGGAGCAAAGATGTTCTAATACCTTGGCTTCATCATGGTCAGCCATCAATGCTTGGTTTGGAGAAGCATCCTCCACCTGAAAACTCCAGTCAAATCCTCCCTCTTCAACAGCAACCGCAGCATGTTGCTTTGTCTTCTCAGCCTGAGGGGTATTGTTGGTGTAGTTTGGTCTGAGTTGTGTTTGACCCCCATTTGCTCTAGGTGCCTTACACTCCCTAGCAAAGTGACCCATAAGGTTACAATTGTAACACTTAACTTTGCTTTTATCCAGCCCAAACTTACCACTGGTAGCATTGCTTGGAAATTTTCTTCCTGTCCTCTTGTAGAACTTCTTGGCTCTGTGAGTGAGAAGAGCCATCTGCTGAACTATCTCCATGTATTCCAGGTCATCTGGATGGATACAGTCTAGGTCTTCAAGAATGAAGAGATAATTTCCACAGCTTTCATCTGCAGACACAAAGGCTTGAAAAGAACTTGTCTCTTGGAATGGGCTTCCTTGAGTAAAGTTCTCCCTTGGTGTCTCCGGGAAGGTGATGAAAGGACCCTTTTGTGAGTTGTCAGGGTAGCATAGGAGATGATGTTGGGGTCTATGCTGTCCCTTTCAACCACATGAAGGGCTGAACCCATTTGATTGTTAGAGTTGCCAGATGAACCTTGTAAGTTCATCTCCATCTAGTATCCACTGAGAATCCCATATAACTCTGTCAGAGTAAGAGTTTTAAGGTTCTCAGTCGTCTTGATTACCACACAATAGTGTGTCCATTGCCTAGGAAGTGAGGACATGAACTTCCTTACAATGTCTCTGTTCTCAAGAGGAACTCCTCCATCCACAAGGGTATCCACAATCTCAACATACCTGAAGTATTGTTGGGTCATGGTTTCACCTGCTTTAAAGGTGAAATTTTCAAACTGCTGCTTTAGAAGATCTTTCTTGTTCTCCTTGGCTTCAGAGGAGCCTTCATACATCAGCTTCAGTGCATCCCACAGCTTTTTAGCTGTCTTGCACTTCTTAAAACCTCTGTACACAGAGTTTGGGATAGCAGTCTGAAGAGCAGTCATGGCCTTCCTGTCAATCTCTACTCTTTTCCTATCTTCATCTGAGTAGTTGGCCACATCTTTAGGAATCATACCAGCACCGGTAGCAGAGGGGGTGCTGGGTATGAAAGGTCCATATTCAACAGATTCCCACATTCTTGAGTCAAGAGACCTGATGAAGCCTTCCATCCTCATGCACCAGGTGTCAAAGTCATCAAGAGTGATCAATGGGGATTTGTTCATGGTTCCAGTCTCCATATCAGTCTTTGAGATGGAAGCCATTTGAAAAGTTTAGTTTTTGTGTGTGTGAGGGATCTTAGATGGTTAGATCTTATATCACGAGCCTGAATGCTCTGATACCAATTGCAGGATCGTTTAAGGGCTTGAACACAATTACAAACAACACACAATGAGAAGATTAACTAAACGTTAATCAAACATGAACTAGGTAACCAAAGGTGATACAGAGAACACAAGTAAAGCAAGAGACAGAACAAGAGAGTATAGTTTTCAAGGGAGCAGTATATTGCTTTCTCAAGTTCTTTTACAAGTGTTACAAAGCATAAAGAGAATACAAGAACATTGAATACTTATACTACAACCTACAGCCGGCTATACTATGAAAGCCAGCTGGATACAATTGACTAGACACTAACAAAATCAATTGTAGGATCAAAAGGCATATCTGCCTTTTGACCTTGTGACTATGACATGCCATAGCTCACATCCTTATACATTACAAAAAGGATAAAGTACATAAAGTGGAAAGTTCAGACTCAAGACCTCAATGTACAGTTACCAAAAGCATGGACCTTTTCACCAACTCTTGTAAGTTGGTGACTTATCAGAGACGCAGCGGAAAGGTGCTTTATGGAACAGTACATCACATAAAGCATGTGTACTAAACGTCTTCGGAAGAAATCTGTCTTCATAGGGTGAAGCTTCGGAAGACTTTGTCTCTTCAAGCTTCGGAAGACTTCATGTTAGGCTTCGGAAGATATTGGTCTTGGCTTCGGAAGATATTACACTTAGAGTATTTTCTAATGCTTTGTGTATTCTTCCGAAGCATTCTTCACTTCAGTACTTAGTGCATGTTGCTGAAACACTTAGGCAGTTTTGGGTTGCATCAGACTTCAGGAATCCTTACATATATTATAATCAACTTTTAGAAGATCTCTGCTTCTTGAGTGTTCGTTAGTGTGTTTGATAGAATATCGTGTGTTGTGTATCAAAACCGATCCGTGGTGTGTTGTAAGTGACCATCCCTTAAACGGTCTTGCAATTGTATAAAAGCATTCGAGGGCTCTTGATTGTAAGCTCGCACCATCTTAAGATCCCTTACACACAGAAAATAGTTAACATGTTAATTGGCAGCTCTTACTAAAGTTGATATGGAAACATGAACCATAACAAAGTCCTACATCACTCCTGAAGACTTTGATACATAGCGCCAACAAATGGAGGGTTCAACAAGTCAAAAGACTCAAGGATGTGGGAATATGTTTTCTCCAGGCCTCACATACCATGAACCTCTTTAGTTGCTATTGGGGGTCATATGATTCCTAAAGATCTAGCTTACTATTCTAAACAAGACAAGAAGAGAATAGAGATTGATCAGAAAGCCATGATAGCCCTTTAAACTACTCTTCATAACTCCATATATAGAGGCTTCAAAAAATGCAAAACAGCTAAACAACTACGGGACGCACTAAAGCTAATGTATGAGGGGTCACTGAAGCTAAAGAAAACATGAAGTATCACCAAAAGCAGTAGCTTGAAAATGTCACCTTCAAAAAAATTGAAAGCATGATTGAACAATACTTTAGGTATGTTGAGATTTGGACACTCTAATGGATGTTGGAGTGGCTCTTTAGAGCAAGGACATTACAAGGAAGTTCATGTCCTCACTTCCTAGATAATGGACAAATTATTATGTTGTTATCAACAGAACTGGAAATCTTAACTCTTACTTGATAGAGTGGTTTGGTATTCTTAATGGATACCAGATAGAGATGAACATGCAAAGTCTATCTGTAACTCTAGTAATCAACTAAGTTCAGCCCTGGATGTGGTTGAAAGGGATAGGATAGAACCACAACATTATCTGATCTACTACCCTGACAACTACAATTGTGTCCTTTCATTACCTTCTTGAAGACACCAACATAAAGCTACAATCAAGGAAGCCCATTCCCAGAGAGAAGTTTTCACAAGCCTTTGTGTCTTCTGATGAAATCACATGCAACTTTCTTTATACACTTGAACATCTGAAGAGTATCCATCCTGAGGATCTAGAATATATGGAAATAGTTCGGAAATAGCTCTTTTCGCACTATAGGCCAGAAGTTCTAAAGAGGACAGGAAGGAAGTTTCCTACAAATGCAGCTAGTGCAAAGATTAGGCTAGATAAAAGCAAAGTAAAGTGTTAAAACTATAACCAAGTCGGTCATATTGTAAGGAAATGTAAGGCACCATGAACAAATAGTTCCCAAACACAAACCAGGCCAAACTACACAAAGAGAGCTGTTGGTCCATATTATCAAATAACAGTACATATGATTGACAAAATGATCCAAAATCACTAAGAAACACTCATCAGATTCTGTTGGAGCATATATAGTCATATATAGTGTGTTCGTCGCTTGTCAAATAGTCTAGGTTTAATGTAATACACCTTATATGTTGTAAAGAAATGAAACTGGGTCATTTGCAGGAGCATATGCGAATGAGACTCAGTCGTACAACTGAGCCATGCTAATGGACCAGTCGCGACTGAGAGATGTGATTGGGACATTCGTAAGACTGAACCATAAGTATGGTCCAGTCGTACAAATGGTCCACTCGCATGATCCAGTAGTACGATTGAACATACGCATTGGTCCAATCGCACGAATGGGCCCAGTCGCATCTAATATGGACCGAGGCATATATATATAATATATATATATATATATAATATATATATATATATATATATATATATATATATATATATATATGGTGTGTGTGTGTGTGTGTGTGTGTGTGTGTGTGTGTGTGTGTTTCAATGTGTAGAGAGTTTAAGGGTTTTGAGAGAGTCTGCCCGGGGGCCTAAGGGCTGCGGATGAGAGGGGAGGTCATGCTCGATCTCCCCTTACCAAGAGTCTTGATTCTTATGTTGTAACGAGCTTGTAAAATTTGGTATTATCAATGAAACCATTTAATTATAGTTCATGTTATTGAATGTCTCTTGGTTTTTGATGTTGTTTATCCTTCCACCAAGAACACGCTCGAATGTTCCCAATCGAGCGATTACAATGAGGATGTAGAATGAAGTGTGTTCAATAATAATCAAAACAATTCAAACACAAACAAAGAATTAAAGGCTAAATATGATTTCTATTGAATTCCAACCACATAAGCAAAGTTGCAACAAAGGTATTTCTTATTAGGGCTTTTGCAAGATTGAATTACAATGATATAATCAAATCATTATATACTAAACCTAGTTTCCATGGACAACGAAACTATCATGCCCAAGGCTAGGTTCGCCCGGTGATGAAACACAGTTTCAATGGGTGAACTAGGCTCTCTGACTATGAGCGAAACTATAGTTTCATTGGGCTACAACAACACTAAACACAAAATACAACAAAAATAAACTAACATTTGTTATATTATAATTAAACATAATATAATCAATAAACTATGGTGAGTCCAGCCTAATCAAGATCTTCAATCCTCCTAGGTTTGACCTCACCAACTAGATCATCTTGATTAGCACCACCTGCTCCAGCTTCCTCTGCAGCCTTATATGTACTCTCTTCTTTTGCTTTTGCTGTACTAACTCCTCACCATGTGTACTTGCTCTTTCAATTTTCTTTGAAAGATCTTGCCTATAAATCCTGACTTCATTAGCTTGAAAAATTATGTCTACGAGTTCTCTAACCTCTGCTCTCACCCTAGGAGCTTTGTTGATAACCTCCATAAATAGGCTTGCCTCTTTCCCTATTTCAGCCCCAACACCTGCTTTGATGTGATTCTCAAACAATATGAACAGATCCTCATCACAAAAAGAAAACACCTCCATCGGAACAAATAATCTTATTTAAGCTCTATCCTTCACCCTTATTGCCTCCTCTCCTGTTTTATTTTCATAAAACCAGTTCTCAAACTTCTGGAGCCTTGGGGGGAGGGGATCAAGTAATCTCACCATACTCATAGTCTTTGGGGCTTTAACCTGAGCATAATCCTTCTTTTCTAGTCTCCAATCTTTATCCGCTTTAGACCTCTTCCTCTCAGCTTCACATAACCAAACCTCTAAAATTACCATTTCTCCTTGCTTTATCTCTTCTTCTAGTAATTTAGCTCATTCGCTCAATGAGAGTCTATCAAGGGAATCTCCACTAGTCTCCTAAAATCCCATTTAGGTAAGGTCTTGAAAGCCTTTGTTTTGTGTAGATAAGAAATCCTATCTCCCCTCTTCTTAATCATAAACATTTTCACACTTGAGTTGATTTCCAGCTGATTATCCTCTTCTCAGATTCTTTCCTACTTCGCACCTGAATGTTCTTAAATAGTGGGATCAACTCTAACCACTCCTTTTTCTCTGTTCAAATACATCTCCCTTAGTAGAGCCCTATTGGCTACATATGTCAAGGGATGCTCATCCACCTCATAATACTATGGCTCTAAATCATAGTCCATAAGCTACTCCTCAATCTCTTCCTTATCCACCAAGTCATCTCAATAGATTTCTTAGTAGCTTTAGCATCTATATCGTTCACCACCTCCTCATCAACCAAATTTGTTTCTATGTATAGCCACAAATCTATAGATCCTGGCTTAATCACTTCCTCCATATTTTCTTTAGCTCATTCCTTCCAATCTCATTCTCACTCACACCAACATCCTTCTCACTTGAACATCTGTGTTGGGAAACACCTGCACCACAGTGCCCTCTCCTACCTTAGATGAGCTACTCAAATTTAGAAATGAGTATCTAGAAGTGTCTGTGACATCATCTAACTTAGATTGACTTAGCTGATTGGGTAGGCGGCAACAACGTTTAGCTTATTTACCTCAATCAACAATCTTTTTATAAATGCCTGATGATCAACCATCATCTTTGTGATGCTCTCCAACATCTCATCGTTTTTCTATTCCCTCAACTCCTAATTTGTTAGCTTGGTCTTGGTCATACATAACTCATTGGAAGAGAAAAGATAAGCTTTCTAATCATATCCTTATCTAGGTTTGCCCTGTCATGTCAATTTTAGGGCATAGAAAAGGATTGGTGCTTATGTTTTGATTTCCTCTCATTCATCCTTTCCTCCTCACCATGATCTGCCTTCCTTTTTGATATTTTCTCCTTCTCAACTCTCAACGTCTCCTCAACGTCATCAATTTCTTCCTAAAAGTCATAATCTTTCTATTGGAATACCATTTTCTTTTCATTACCGACTCAACCTATTTCTCCTAGTTTCTTTAGCATGCTTGTTCTCAGATTCTATGACCCTCCTTATGTAATTCGACCTCTCAACTAGATACATATCCTTCCTCTAAAGTCATGTCAGATAGTTGAGCAATCAAAAAATATCCTAGTATTCATCTCAACATGATGTGGCACATTGGGGATCAAATCCTCTATCATCATCTAGATAAATCTAGGATACATCAACCACTTATCTTTCTTCAACGCCATAACATTCTCAACCATACAATCAAATATCAACTTAACTGTATTGGCCTTTTGCCTCTAAAGAAAATGATCGTAGCCTTAGCCAAATCTAAATTCAACACATCTGAACCTCCCTTTCTGTGGTCCAAACACATAATAAACACGTGGGCTATGTATCTCCACTCCTTGGATAGGAAGATTTCTTGATCTCTTTCCTAGTCCCAAAAGGAGGGCCTGCATACCCAATACTTCTAAAGGCCTCCAACACCTCCAAATCAGTAAAAAAATCTCCTCTCCACAATCTTCTTCTAGTCTCAACACCCGAGCAATAACCTCAACAATGATAGACATATCATTCTACAAAACTCAAGCTACAATCCCCTGAGGATTAGCCCTCGTATCATCTAAAAGTATCTGATGTGAAGATCATATATCGTTGGTGAATGAGAAATTGCATAAGAAATGTTGAGTTTCTTAGCCAACGAATACAATCTCTAAATCCGATAGCTTTTGGATTCTTATCATCCAGGATAACATGATGTTGTCCTCATCATCGAATTTTAAATTGACCATTCATCTGACAAGAATTACAATAAAGTTAGAATGCTGTAATAATATAAATAATAAAGAAAGATAATTAAAAAGAACAAAATTAAAGAAAAATACAATTAGTTTCACGAGACGAAAGACGAAACTTTAGTTTTGCAGGCCGAAACTGTAGTTTCGGCTAGCGAAAGTTTAATTTCGGCAGTTAGTCAATTGTACTTTGGACAGCCGAAAGAGTACATTCGGCATGCCAAAAATATAGTTTTGACACACCAAATTGAATTCTAGCAAGCGAAACTATCAAGTTCGCATGCCCGACATAACCTCACAGTTTCACAAAAAGCATAGGTAGTTTCGCTATATGAATTTGTCTTGGCATAAGGAGTGTGTCAACTCCAGAATAAAGAATTGCTAAGTAGTCTTTTTGCCTTGTTGTTACAGATGATTTCTCCAGGCATTCATGGGTGAAATTTTTAGCTCATAAAGGAGAGAACGACACTAAAGAGTGTAGAAGAAGGAAAAGGAGTCAAGGAATGTGAGGATAAAATGAAGACTCCTTATGATATATTGAGCAATATGAGTAACTTTGCTTCATTTTGAATGGAGAGTGCAACAAAGATCATTGCATAAGAAGCATAGACATTGTTATTTTCACATGATGAGAGCTTTAGGTCTATACTCACATAAACTAAGGAGATTATCATTTCAACTTAATTGATGAGGTGTCACACCCTCAAAATCCACGTGCGGAGTTTTATTGCAAGGCGTGTGAACAAACCAGGATCACAGTCACTAGTTACTCAGAATGACACTATATGACATTCAAAACAAACCAACCAAAATTTAAATGTTTAAAACCATGCGGAAGCATTTTGCAAAATAAGACAAACCCAATATAAATGAATCCATAATATGGCAAACATGCGCCATTCCAATGTTTAAAACCCATATATTAAAGATAACCAATTGTCTATAAAATAAAGCCTTAGGATGCATATTGGACCCGTGTTGTGCTCCTAATGGCAAGCTGAGTTAATGACCTCTGTATATTATACTAAAAATGTCAACACAATGGTTGGACTTCAAGAGTTTACGTTTAACATAAATATTAACAGTTGTATAACATAAGAAAGGTATTAAATAAGATAGCTAGTCTATATTCACAAGTAATAACCATAGTGATTTCGCGATCGAAGCTGACTGTGTTGTGTTGTTGCTACCATCACGACTTACTAGGTCGTGACGCTGTTTGTGTTTAGGATAATATTGCAACCATTTGACCTCGAGTCGCATAGGTGGGGCTCATCACACCCAGTAGTACTACCCAAGATTTCCCACTAGTTAGCATTATTAACGATCCGAAAGTGTGAGGACTTTTCAAGGTATTAAGCACTATGTTAATACATACACAACTTATAATAATAAAATAGCGTTGAGTAAAAGTATGCTACCTCCCCCAGAAGAGAGTTTATAAAATAAAGGAGCATGAACTCACCTAGTGTGTAATGAATGTGAATAAAAAGACTTGTGATAGATGCAAAGACAACCCTTCAAGGTACCTAGAGCACACAAGTACATAAGTACGTGTACACATAGAACCTCAATAATCCCAGGTTAATCTAGTTGACCCGTTTGACCGTTGGTGACATATTAGTTTAGAGTTAATCATATATGATAACTTAATATACAAGAGTATCATGCAATTTATCCATGTATATCACATAACAACCTAGGTTCTACCTAAGTCATCATGCCATATTAGATCATCATACATTTATGCAAATCTCAATAATCATTATGCTTAATATATATATACAAATACATCACAACAAATAATTCATACGCGAAGACTAATAATGCACCACATGCAATGTGAAGCCACTCATGGCTTCACATCCTAAACCCTGCCAATCCTATAAGTAGGGACCTCAGATTCGCATGCGGTATGACAATCATAATGACATTCATTCATTTAGTTCATTCAACCAACATACACATTGATCATCAGTTTTAATCCCAAACCTAATCTCCTAATCACTATCCATAATCCATTCTCATGTATGATTAACAAAACCTATACTTCCTACATGGTCAACCAAACATCCATAACAATCAATTACATATTCTATCTCAACAAACATCATCAAAATTCTTCTAACATGATCTTAACATCACAAGCATGCCCAATTCATCACATCCAAAGTTCTACAAAAATAAAGTTTCCCTTTTGGGAAAGTAACACCTAAAAGTGTTCTAACATCCAATCCAATGATAATTTCATCAATATTATACCTATTCATAACATTCATTATAACATTGTGAAGTCGGTTTCTTCGGATCGATGAACATCCGAGCATGTTCTTGATGGAATGATAAACAACATCAAACCAAAAGTCAAACAATAATACAAACTATAATTGAATAGTTTCATTGAAAAAACCTAACGATTACAAGCTCGTTACAACAAAGGAATTAAGACTCTTGGCAAGGGGAAGATCGAGCATGATCTCCCCTCTCATCCGGCAGCCCTAGGCTCCGGGCAGACTTCCACTCCAAAATCTTTAGAAATCCTTCATCTCTCTACACATTGAAACTGGTATATATAGGCCTCGCCCATATTAGATGCCACTGGGCCCATTCGTGCGATGGACCATGCGTATAGTTCAATAGTATGAATGGACCATACGTATGGTTCAATCGTATGACTGGACCATACTTACTGTTCAGTCTTACGAACGTCCCAATCGCATATCTCAGTTGCACGGCTAGTCCATTAGCATGGCTCAGTCGTACGACTGAGTCTCATTCGCATATGCTCCTGCCAACGACCTAGTTTCATGTGTTTACAACATATCAGGTGATTACATTAAGCCTAGACTATTGAACAAGCGATGGACACACAATATATGACTATATATGCTCCAACAAATTCCCCCTTGTACGTTGCTTGCGAATAGTAGATAACACCTCTTACAATCTTAGTCAATCTTTGTTCTGCTTTCCAATGGAATCAAACAAAAACCATATTAGCCAACGTTTCCGATCCGTCAGGTTACTACCACATCCCTGAAAATGAATTTAGGCACAAGAGCTTTCATTCACTTTGCAGAACACCATCGTAGCAGCAAGATTCCCCGTATGATTGATTTTTCCAGATAAAATACGAGCATTTTTCATTGCCTCAATCTTCACACAAGGTAACCTGATTAACATCACCACTTGCAGAAATTCCCCTGACATTTAGCATATCCCAATATATAGACATTGTGCTCTTCTGGCGTCTTCACACGGTGTATTGGGCAAAAGTTGAAGTCCAATCCACAGCTGACAATATCAACCAAATCAGCATGCACGAAGATTCATCATGGGAAACCGGTACATATCATCACTTTCTGATTGCGTCTTCACTTTCTCAAGACAAGGATTCCCCCTAAGAAGCAGAATCCTTTCTGTTCGGATACATATAACTTGATTGGCCCATAAGTAGTCAGATGCTCCTGACTACACCACAAAATCAGCACTGACTGCTGACCTTCTCTTCTCTCTTTCGTGTTCCAAATACATTCACCTGTTCTGGAAGTCCGACGAATAATAGGGTACACATCGAATTTATTTGACAAAGACCCATAGGGTGAATATGCTTTGCTCATCTTCAAATCTGTGCAAGAAGCTGTTCTAGACTCTTTTTTATTTTTTTAATTTTTATTTTTTTATTTTTTTATTATTTTATTTGTCTGGAACAAATACGGATAAGTCAATGCGGATGTCTCATTCGTGCGATTGAACATACGACTAGTCCAGTCGCATGACTGAACATACGACTGGCCCAGTCGCACGAATGGTTCACTCACATGGCACATTCGTACGAATCATCCAATCGCATGACCCAGTCGCATTAACGGGTCTGCACGCAGATTTTCAGATCTGCAACCGCCAGGGCTGCCCAAAACCCTAATCTGACGAATTCAACAAGAACCGAAACAAAGTAGACATCATCACATTCGAAAAGGTGATAGGAATGTGGTTTCGAATTCGATTTTAACATAGAAGCAACGCACGTAACAAGATCCGAGCAAAACACAAAGAACACGAAGTGGGTTTAACGTCAAGATCTAAACTTTGATGCAACAAATCAAGAGCTCGGGTTTCTAGAATGATTGTTAGATCGTTCCAGCAATAACCGGCTCTGATACCACTTGTTAGGATCTGGTATTTGACCAAACACCAATTGATTAACGTGTTATACCAAACCAAATAGTGCGGAGTCCTATTTGATTGGTGATCCAATCAGTGAGAACACATGTAGAAACAATAATGTATTGAAACTAACATCAAGAATCGATTGAGAATCGATCTATAGCGTTCTATGAACTTGGAGTAAGAACTTAGAGGCTTCTGGATGGCTAGCGTACGTCAGGAGTCGAAGTGGATTCAATGCTTTCTCTAAATTATTACATTCTAAGCAAGCACGATTATTAAACAGTCAGTTAGAAGTACTTACCTGAGATGTGGAAGAAGAATCAGCCATGAGTACTAGCTCGCTTTTCTCTGGTTCGGATGATTCAGATGATGATGCATTTGCAGATTTTTCTTCCTCAGGCAGGTAGTTGACCACATTTGCAATATCTTCAGAATTTGACATTGCGATCTTACTGCTACATCACCTTCACTTGCAGAATCGTCATCAATATCCTCCACAGTAGCTATATTTGACTCTCCTGGTGAGACGAACTGAAAGCTCCACTCTTGTCCTTCATCTTCATTAGCAGTTAAGGATTTTGGATCCTCACTTGATAAGTCAGCATTACTAGTAGTGGACTTGTCTTGACGGTTAAATGACGAGAAGGGATTTCCATTCATGTCTTCTTTGGTTTTATACACTCCCTCTTGAAGTGTCCCTTCTCACCGCAGTTGAAGCATGTAACCTTTGACTCATAAAACCCAAAGGTTGTGTCTTTTGTTGCAACTAGGTTCTGTCCGGTCTTTTTGACAAACTTTTTAGCTCGTCGGACAACACTTGCCACAACCCACATTATGTCCATACGTTCTTACTCCTTTCATCCACCTGCTCATAATATTCTTCTGCGAGGTGGCAGTTACCTATCTTTCCAGCAATTAATCCATCGTAGGAGTGAACCACCACAGCTAAAAGGTCCATATGTTCTCTGGCCACCTCTACAGTTACATTCCCGAGGTTGTCGGTTTTCAGCTTTGCGGCATTTGCTTTAGGTAATATATATTGGGTGCTAGACGACCCTGACATTTCTGATCCTGAAGTTGAGGATTGTGCTGGAACTCCTGTGCTTGAGATGAAGGCGGTTTGCAATGGTTCTCCAGATGTCTTGACTGAAGGAGTATCATTGTAGAGTGCATGATTCTCATCATAGTTTGCCTTCTAGGCTCGATACTTCATGCTAAGCTCTTCTTCTCTCAGTTTCAGAATGAAGTCATTTATGTCTAATTTCGAGAGCATTCCATTCTGTCTGAGATTTGAAACTAACGAACCCCATTTATGTGGTAATCCATGAGCAAAGTTGGATGCCTTATCTTCCATCGAAGTAACCACTCCATGAGTGTGCATCTCACTCATCAAGTGGTAGAATCTATCGATCACATCATCAAGTCCTTCTTTTCCATTGAAGAGAAGTTGTCAAACTCCTTCAAGGCTTTTTCCTTCATAGCCTTCAGAGAGGCATTCCCATCATACCTCTTCTCCAACGCATCCCAAAGTTTCTTGGCTTGAGTATACTCCGAATACTGATGGAAAATATCCTTTGGAATAGACTGAGTAAGCAAGGTGTAGACTTTCTTCTCAGCGTTGTGTTTTACCTTCTGTGCATCAGACATGCCACTTAGAGTAAGTTTTACTCAGTCAGCTCCAACTAGCATGCTGTACTCCGACTCTATTGCCTCCTACAAATTTGTATCTACTCCATTCAAGTAGATTTCAAAACATTGCTTCCATTGTGGATAGTCGTCTAACATGATAAGCTTCGGGGGTTTATTGTGTATTCCCACTTCATTCTCCAACAATAGTAGATTCTGAATACAAGTATCTCTACTAGTTGTGTATGCCGAAAATGGATCCTCCATTTCACTTAACTTTACGGTTTAACACACTGTTGATGTATGCGAATGAAGGTATGCGATTGGGCTTATTCGGGTGATTGAACAAATGTGGATGGTTCAATCGTGTGACTGAACAGATTCGGATGAGTCAGTCGTCCAAATGAACTAATGCGGTTGAACAGACCGAATGAAATTCTCAGTCGTACGAATGAAGGTACGAATGAGTCCAATCATGCGGTTGGAAAATGCGAATGAACTCATTCGTGCGATTTAGCCAATCGTGCGACTGAACTTCCTGAAGTTTGATAATTAGTAGGTTAAACTTGTTTTGGCCGTAAAAACTCGAATTTTATCAAACCCTTATAGCCGTATGCCTAGGAACCGTCCAAGACTTCGTTAGACACTAAAAGATTGTGTTTTTGATGCAAAATCACAATTTGTATCAAAACAATTGAGTCAACACGTAATCAAGAGCCTGTCGCTTTGATACCACTTGTGAAGTCGGTTTCTTCGGATCGATAAACATCCAAGCATGTTCTTGACGGAATGAGAAACAACATCAAACCAAAAGTCAAAATATAATACCAACTATAATTGAATGGTTTCATTGAAAAAACCTAACGATTACAAGCTCGTTACAACATAAGAATCAAGACTCTTGACAAGGGGAAGATCGAGCATGAACTCCCCTCTCATCCGGCAACCCTAGGCTCCGGGCAAACTTCCTCTCCAAAACCTTTAAAATCCTTCATCTCTCTACACATTGAAACTGGTATATACAGGCCTCGGCCCATATTAGATGCAACTGGGCCCAGTCGTGTGATTGGACCATGTGTATGGTTCAATCGTACAATTGGACCATGCGTATGGTTCAATCGTACGACTGGACCATACTTCTGGTTCAGTCTTACGAATGTCCCAATTGCATCTCTCAGTCGCACGGCTAGTCACATTGCATGGCTCAGTCGTACAACTGAGTCTCATTCGCATATGCTCCTGCGAATGACCCAGTTTCAAGTGTTTACAACATATCAGGTGTATTACATTAAGCCTAGACTATTTGACAAGCGACTGACACACTATATATGACTATATATGCTCCAACAATCATGTTAATCATCTCCAAAACATTCAAATTCCCAAACATCATACACAAAAGTTTCTACTTTTAGTAAGTGATGATTAATAACTCAATTTCATGGATTTTCTTGCACAATTCAATTAAACTAACATCTATATCTTGGCATCATCCAATGATGAATTCCAAGAACAAAAAGTTTCCTCTTATGGCAATGTATGAACTAGAAGATCAAACCCTAGATTTCTTGCACAATCAACATAATCTTGCATTCATACAACCTAACTAACATCATATAATCATCTAACAACCATCAATTTAGTATAATCGTCATCAATTTTTAGATTAGGGTTCATCAAGAACAATGAAGATGATGAACTAATCAAAATTAACCTTTAGATGTGCTTAGATGATGATTATCACTTGAAATCAACTTGTATTACTTGAAACCACTTGAAATTCGACTTATGTTCTTGTTCTCGGATCAAAATCGCAATGTGGGAGGGAGGGGAGAGGGGTTTCGGCCGCAAATGGGGTTTGGGGGCTAGGGTTGGGTTAATTTTGGTATATTTGATTAAAAAGGTATGTACAAAATAACCCCATAAATTATATTTTATAGAAACTAATCTTTCTAATACTTTTTAAATAGTTTTTAACTACTAAACACAAGTATTATTAACCAATAATAATAATCCTAAACATTTAGAAAGCATGATAATGAGAGCTCCAGGTCTATACTTACGTATAACAGAGGAGATCATCACTCCAGATCAATGTTCACACATGGCAGAGGAGATAAGCACGTAATACTATACAACATGAATCTTCTTTGACACAAATAGAGCTAGCAAGAAGCCTATTGAGTATATAGGGAAGGGGAACATGGATTTTTTTTAAAAATATCAAAACAAAGACGTTACGCTCTCAATCCATTTGAACTAGGATATGTAAGTTTGTGAAGGCCAAAATTTCAAGCGGATAATAAGTCAATAACTTTCTATCCTATTAATTTAGCCACAAGATAAATGTCTAGTTCACGTTCTGGCTGAGCCTTTCATGCATATCCCAAAACTATACTGTTGACCTCCTTCAAATATTTCAGGCAACAAAAGCTTTATCCTGCAAGAAAGACAAATAAACTTGAGTTATTCTCCCTTGAAATTTCTATGAATCAACAAGATTAGAGAAATTTTTCATCATACATATATATATATAATGTAAAATAATAAAGGACTATGGAGCTTAATAATTAAAAAGAAAGAAAGAATAAGAACAAGAAATGATTATGTGCAATATTTACATGAGACAATTAAAAAAATTGGTTTTAAAAAGATATAAGTCCTAACATGGAGATTAGTTCATAAAAAGGAGGTTTATCGAAGGTTTTAGTGAAAAGATCAGCTTTTTGATTATTTGAGTCAATAGGAATAATATCAATAAAACCTTTTCATGAGCATCACGAATTGCATGAATCCTTTTCTTAATGTGCTTCGTGCGGGAATGATGAATTGGATGCTATGTTATTCTAATAGCTGCTTCATTGTCATGAAGTGTGTAGGAAATTGATTCCATAGTCAATCATCAGATGTTGTATCCACAACACTTGAGAGGAATAACTCGAAGCAGCAATATACTCTACCTCCCCCACAGCACTTGACAATCTCTAGTAATAGATTTTCTACTTAACCTGTAACTATTGGAGTCACTATCAAAATCAACATGCACCAAAGACCAAGAAAAGCCATTTAGATAACGAAAAATTTCCTTTCACTACCCTCTCACGAGACTCCTTATGGTTAGCTTGGTATCGAGCACAATATCCTACAACAAAAGTGATGTTAGGACAACTGGCTGTAAGATATATTACAAAACCAATCATGGATTTGTAGAGATGAGGATCAACAGATTTCCCGTTTTCATCTAGAGTATGGCATGTTTGTATCGTGAATGAGGTTAATTCATAGAAGCGTCCTCCATCTTCAATTTCTTAAGAATTCTTTGACATATTTTTCCTTATGAATAAGAATTCCTTGAAGCTTTTGTTCAACTTGTAAACCCAGGAAAAAGCATATCTCCCCTATCATGGTCATTTCAAATCGACTTTCCATGACCTCGATTCCCTGCAATGCTTAGGATTAGTGGAGCCAAAAATATTGTTCTCAACATAGACTTGCATGATTAACATCTCACCATCCATTCTTAGTTGAATAATGTCCTAAAGGAGGACCCTTATACCCAATACTACTGAAGGCCCCAAATACCTTCTAATTAGTTAAAACGACCGCCTCTCCACAATCTTCTCTACTAAACACACGAGGCATTAACCTCAACCGTGATAGACATATCATTCTCCAAAATTCTAGCTACATTCCTCTGAGAATTAGCCCTCGTATCATACTTAGTTGTTCTCCAAAAGTCTCTATGTGAAGATCAGATATAGTAGGTCAATGAGAAATGGCATAAGCTATGGTCGAGTTCCTTAGCCAACGAATACAAACACTAAATCTAGCAGCTGTTAGATTCTGAACATCCAAAATAGTATTGATGTTGTTCCTCTCATCGAATTTCAAGTTGGCCTTTCATCTGACAATAAGTAGATAAAATAAGTTAAAATGATTTAATATTATAAATAAAAAATATGATTAAGAAGAACAAAATTAAAGTAAAACAAAATTTTCGCCATACGAAACTTTGGTTTCGCTGGCTAAAACTGTTTTCCGACAAGCGAAACTATAATTTTGGCATTCAGTCACTTGTACATTCGGCCAACCAAAAGAGTAATTTCAGCAGGCTAAAACTATAATTTCAGCGCGCCGAAATTGAATCCTAGAAAGCTAAACTGTCAAGTTCGCATGGACAACATAACCTCACAGTTTTCCTAAAAACCATTGAACTTTCGTTCACTTTCGCAAAAAACACAAGTAGTTTCACTGTATGAATTTGTCCTTAACATAAGGAGTTGTGTCAACTCACAGAATAAATAATTTCTAGGAAATCTTTTTGTCTTGTTGTCACAAATGATTTCTCCAAGTATTCATGGGTGAGATTTTTAGCTCATAAAGGAGAAGCTGATGAAGAGTGCAGAAGAAAGAGGAGTCAAGGAATGTGAAGGATAAAATGAAAACTATTTATGAAATTTTTCATTAATGGAAGCCATTGACTGATTTCTTTCGTCCATTCGGATGTTCATGTACGTGGTCGAACACGTATGCACAAACGATGAAATTTGGAGTTGTGTCAGATAAGTGTAGTTTGTTGGCTACTCATCCTCTCAGAAAGCTTATCGTGTGTATAACAAGAGAACACGTATTGTCTAGGAGTCATTTTATGTTGATTGGAAGGAATCTAATTCTTCTAATGTAAGAATAAAACCTGCATGGTTCTTTGACTTAAATATTTTTTTCAACTCCTTCAATAGTTTTTGAAGATGATGTGTCCTTCTCCAATGTTCACATGAACATTATTCCACAAGTTCCACAAGTTCCTCCCAATTCATCATCTGACTATCCAACCACAATTGGCCTTCCGTATTCTTCATCATTTGAGATTCCACTCCCACCTTCATCCATACCTATTCAATCACAAACAACCTGTACTCCATCTCAAACTCTTCCATCATTCCAACCTGCAGGATCGTTGAAGGGTGTAGAGTTACAACACAACAACAAAAAGAGGAGATGAACTAAACATAGATCAAACAGTAAACTGGATTAACCAAGTGGTGACACTAAGAACACAAGTAATATATGAGACATAACATAAAGAACACAAGTGTTTGGTTTTCAAGAATGTAGTATATTGCCTTCTCTATGTTCTATTACAAGTGTTACAAAGCATATTTGAAAGATACAAGAAAATGAGATACTTATACAACATCCTACAGCCGGCTATACTTTGAAAGCCAGCTGGATACAATTGACTAGACACACACAAAATCAATTGTAGAGTCAAAAGGCAGATTGCCTTTTGACTAGTGACTGTGATATGCCATAGCTCACATCCTTATCTATTACAAAAAGGATAAAGTACATAAAGAAGAAACTTACAGACTCAAGACCTTAATGTATAGTTACCAAAAGTATGGACCTTTTCACCAAACCATGTTAGTTGGTGACTTGCAGAGTTGCAGCGGAAAGGTGTCCAGCTTTATGGAACAGTACATCAGATAAAGCATGTTACTAAAGTCTTCGGAAGAAATCTGTCTTCATGAACTTGAAGCTTTGGAAGACTTTGTCTCTGAGGCTTCGGAAGACTTCATCTTTGGCTTCGGAAGATGCTGGTCTTGGCTTCGGAAGATTTCACACTTAGAGTATTATTGTTGCAGATGTGAAACTTCCGAAGCATTCCACTTTCATGCACTTGTGCAGCATGCAGGAAAGACTAAAGATGTTTAGGTTGCATCAGCCTCTTCATTAATATCTACAAACTCCCCCGTGGCAGATGCTACCAAAACATTTAGAAAACTTAAGATATTAACAGTCCTCATTAGGATGATCACCATTCGTTTCTTCATAAGATTATCAGGATCCTTTAGACTGTCAAAGTGTCTTCTCATGTCAAAGAGGTCATGCGGAGGCAACTGAAACATATCTTGCCATGTATAGATGTCTTCAATGCCTTGATCTCTAATAACATGCCACCTTTCTAGATTTGTGGTGTATGTCCAAGACAAGTTGGGTCTTCCTGATGCTAGAGGAGCTACTAAAGTTGGAGTTGATTGAGTTCCTCTGGCTGCACATCCTTAGGCTGTTCTGATTCATCCTGAGGTTTAGAAGGGGATGCAGGCTTCTTCTTCTTCTTAGACTTTGGTTTAGAAGCCATCCTTTTCCTTCTCTTTCCAAATTTTAGCTCAGAAGACTGGCCTGCAGCACCAGATTGATCTTCACTATCTTTCTCAGTTGGGACATCCTCTCTTTCAGATTCAGATAGAGAAGGAGGTTGACCCTGCTGTGGATCAGAAGATGAAGCTTGCTGAGCAATAGCAGGAGGTCCAGGTTGTGTTGTGTCTATTTGTTTGACCTTAACCTCCACTTCAGGTGGGGCCTGACTTGGAGTGGAGTGTAAGTCAGTGAGCACTCCACTCTTAATCTTCTGCTTGATTACCCTGATATGCTCATCCATAGTGGATAGAGACATGGGTCAAAGTCTCCTTCCGGAGAATCCATACAGCTTCAAGAAGCTCATCATCCTCTTCCTATGAGTAGACTTCTTCATGCTCTTTTGGATGATGGCACTTGACTTTGCAACTTCTTCCCTCAGCTTCTTCTTTGTTGTCTTTCTTTCTTTGACTAACTCAAGCTCAAGTTGTTTTAAATACTCAAACTCAATATAGTCATAAGATAAGGGAAGGAGGCATCTGCCTGATAAAGGCCTGTGGCACTCACGTAGTTAATCATCTTGATTCTGTCTTCTTCCATATCTACTTGAGGTTCTTGTTGAACCACATCCTTTTGTTCAGGACTTTCTTGAGCTGGTGAGAGGGTAGGCATACCTTTGTACAGTCTTTTTCTTCTTCTCTCTTCTTTTACTTGTACTAGGAGTTCTGCATCTTTTGCCTCCTTCTTCTCTATTGACCTTCCAGATCAACCAGCTCATTTAATTCATCCAAGGGGAGAGAAATGATAATATCTATGTCATAGTTCCTAGTCTGCAGATAGTTGATCCTGACTGCCCTTAACTCATCATTCTGAGTATCTGGTCTGGGGGCAGCCCTGATTGCAGACTCCATGATTCTTGGAGACTTAGTAGAGGAACTTTCTCCCCTTAGCCTTCTTTTCCTCTCTCTCCTCCTCTCAATCTCCAAAAAATCTCATCTTTCTTTTCCCTTTGTCACTCTCACACCTTGTGACTCAGGGTGGAGAGAGCTTTGACCTTCATTGCTCGTTGCAGCATGTGAGCTCAGGCTAGAGAGAGGTTGAGAAGCACCTTCACGAGCAGGTGTCTAAGAAGAAGTATGGATCTCTACAGAAATTGGAGATGATGAGACATGGCTCTCAGGTTCTGTCACTGGGCCTTCAGTCAAGGTTTCCCCTATAAAGCTAATATTAGGGTCTGCCTCAACAACCAATTGACCGATGACATTGCCTGATTGCCTTAGTCTCCTTCTTAAGCTGAACTCTACAATGATCCTGTCTTGGATTCTTTTAGCCAGTCTGTCAGCTTGTCTTGACTGGCTTAGGTTGACAAGTGACATGTTGACTAGATCCAGACCTTCATAATAGTCCAAGTTCTGAAAATTGAAGACTTCTTGTTGTCCTTGAACTCTTATGATGATGACGGCCTTCCTGTTGTTGTCATACCTCTACCCAATAATGTGATTGAAGGATGATGAAGGTGACATAGCCCTTGGTATCCCATCCTCAAACAGACTCTGTATGAAGGAGTCTGTGTAGTACATATCAACATGAACTAGAGGAGGTTGCTGAGAATGCATAGTTGCAAGTGAGGATGGTGAGTCCTCAATGTCCATTCTCTTGGAGGAACTCCAGGTTCTATGGCTGTAATGACTTTCTCCCCCTTTTTGGTAGTATCACCCACTTGCATAGGTGAGCTGCAGGATAGGTCAATCACATCCACTCGTTCTTGTGTTCCTGGTTGAGCTCTCCTTAAGGGTCTCCCAGCTAGTTTTTCCTTAAGATATGAAATCTCAAGTTGCTGATCATTGATCTGTGTTGTAAGGTAATCACCTAAGATTCAAGGTGACTGACCTTTGAGACTAGGTAAATGCATGTTTTAGACATTTTTTGCACTTTTAGTCTCAGATCCCCCTCATCTTCATCAAAAGAATCACCGAGGGTGGAGGAGATTGGACCAGAGTCCTTTCTCTCATGACAAGTTATAAGTTTTTGGCTACTAGATTTCCTCTGCTCATTGGCAGTCTCAGTTGAGATGTCAGTGGGCTGAGTTGCCATGGTTGAGGTCTTAATGATGTAATCACTTTCAGAAGTGAGAGCCTCTTCCATATGGACGTCCTGAACAGGTTCAGTAGTGTCCACCTCAGTTGTATGTGATTGATGTGGGATAGATGTAGGAGACTCAGTAGTACTCATCTCTCTTTGAGTAGAGGGAAAGAAGAGAGATTCATTATACTGACTGAAACCTATATCTTCATCATATAGAAGTCAAGGTTGGGAATGGGTTGGTTGAGATCTATAGGCTGGGGATGGTAATTGTCCCCTGAAGTTTGATCACTTGAGTGTTGAGACTTAGAGTGATGGCTTAAGGCAGTAGGGCTAATGAGCTCATCAGGCTGAGCATGAGGAACCTCAGCACTGATTCTTGAAGAGATGGGAGTGGTCTGCTCCTTAGGAGAAATGGGAGCTCCAGTGTCCACTTCTTCCTGTATGAGTGAGTATATAAGGACCTCCACAGACTGACTAGTCTGAGTAGGGGTTCGTTTGTATTTTATTGGTAGGTAATGGAGATTTTAGGTTGTGTGGGTGGTTGGGAAGTAGCAGGTATGGGTTCAACACTATCCTGTGGTGCTAGGTTGTCACCTTGAGCAATGAGCTCTAACATTTTTAGGACTAGGGCAGTTTCTACCCCGGAGAATCCAATAGCGGACTTTCTCAATAATTTAAAGATGTCAGGCCTCATCTATCCCAATTTAAGAATGTTACCTGTTTCCCTTAACTGTGAGCCCAGTTCACAGTTAAGAATGTACTGGACATATCTAGGAAACATGTGGTATTCTAAGGAGTCTAAATTAGCAAGAAAATTTGTATAAACATACTAAGAGTACCTGAATTTTACCCCTTGAACCATTCCATGGACTATGAAGGAGAGACCTTCAGGAATCTGGTCCCATCCACCATGCTTGTTTGATAAGCTGTGGATGACCTCATGGAGCAGGAATCTCCATTGGGATGAGACCTTCCTTTTCCTGAAGGTCTTTATAGAGAATCTCCCTCATACCCCATCTGCTCAAAGGAATGATTAACATCTTCCTTTGGGAAGAACACCTCACCTTCTTCATCATCCAGCTAAAGATGTCGGTTGATGATGGCCGGAGTGATAAAGATTGTTCTCCCCTGCACGGTGGCAGACAGTGCCTTCTCCCCATCCATAATGACCTCTTGGCAGGTCCTCCAGAATTCAAGCAACTGATCCTCATAGAGTGGACGATCAATGTTGAGGGAGATGAAGTAGTTTGACAGAGACAAGAAACGACAAACCTCTGAGAAATGAGGATCTTTCTCAAAGCATAACAGAGCAACTTGATTGTGTTGTCTGTGTAGCTGCATGGTAAAGTTGGGATCATTTCTGTGAGCATGGTTAGCCATTTTGAAGTAGCTTAAGGACGAAGGAAGAAGAAAGAAAAAAATTTCAGAGAGAAATTTAGGGTTTTAGGTTTGGAGGAAGAACAAATGATAGAAAGAGGGGGAAACCATTGGGTTTATATGTGAGAAGGATTTCAGATAAAGTTTAATGAAAGAGGATAAACTTTGAAATCTGAATGTCAGTCCCACCTCTGAAAAAGTAGTTTATTTTGCTCAAAAAGTAGTTTTCTTGGAAGTCAAAAAGCTTCCGAAGGTTAATTATCTTCGGAAGTTTTAATTAAAAAGCTTCGGAAGCTAAAATGACTCTGGAAGAATTTCCTGAGAGATTTGAGAATTTTGCTTCGGAAGAAAAAATTAAAACTTGAGTTTTTTGTGTATAAACTAACAAAGCTTCCGAGAGTTAATTTTGCTTCGGAAGTAAATGGTCCTTAAAAATGCGTAAGTGTCTTAGACAATATTTATGCTTTGGAAGATAAGTTTGAAAACTTTTCCCAAGGTAAACTTCTTAGACAATTATTTATTTGAAGGCATAATTTACTTCCGAAGTAAAAACATAACTTCCGAGTATCAGAAATTTTCACAAATCTAAGAAAAGTCTTCAAAAAGAAATTTTCATCCAACGAAAAATGAGCTTATGAAAGTGATAAACTAGACAACTTAGGACACACATATTTTAAGAAATAATAAGAATTAGTTATAAGAAAAGCTTAATCAAAGTTTATCATCCCATAGCTGATATATGATATTTAAATCTCTGTTCATCAAAAGCCTTTGTAAACAGATCCGCATAGTTTTCATCTGTGTGAACCTTGACTTGTTTAATTAATCCCTTTTCATAGTTATCTCTTATCAAATGATACCTGATATGATGGGCTTTATCCTTGAGTGCTGCATAGGGTTCTCTGTGATTGAGATAGCACTGTTGTTGTCTATGTGAATGGGAGTCTCCTTGAAGTTTAATCCATAGTTCAGCATCTGATTTTGAATCCAAAGTACTTGAGCACAGCAGCTTGCAGCAGCAATGTATTCAGCTTCAGCAGTTGATTCAGAGACACAGGATTGTTTCTTGCATTGCCATAAGACAACCCTTCCACCAAGAAACTGACATCCCCCAGATGCAGACTTTGTAGTCATGTTGCAACCACCATAATCACTATCTGGATTTGATTAAAAAAAAAACATTTGACAGGATCAGCGATCACAAGTTTGATGTATTAGAGTTCAAAGCAGCGGAATACGAACTGCAATTAGACAAATTGTAGCAAGTAATCGATACTTGTATGCATTAAGAGCACATACGGTTATAGTGAGAGAATATATATTTCTGATTCAAGGAATGTTTATAGATATAGAATATTTGTAATCAAATCATTCATTCATTCCATTCATTCACCGTATTACAATATGTTGTCACTCCTTATATAGAGTGCAACAATCCTGCTGTTATCACGGAAAGTGACAACTGGCAGATCTAATACAAAAATAACTAACTCTTAACAAACTACTGAAATGTTCACAACTACTGAGAACATATCAAAGTGTAAGTACAAATATAAAACTACTGAAACTACAACGACTGAAGAACAAGCTCTTCAGTCGTTTTACAAAAACTACTGAAACATAAAACTACTGAAACTAGAAATATAAAACTACTCATATCACAACTACTGAAGAAGTACTCTTCAGCAGTTGTGACAAACTACTGAGGCTTCAGTACTTGATCTTCAGACTTTGACCTTCAGATGTTTCATCAGCTGATGACTTTAGTAGATGTCATCAGCTGATGTCTTCAGTCTTGTCTTCAGACTTTGTACATCAGTTGTTGATCTTCAGTACTTGTAAACTCTTCAGCTGTTGTACTTCAGTACTTTGGTCTTTCAGCTTCAGCACTTGTGTTCTTCAGCTGTTGTACTTCAGTACTTTAGTTCTTCAGCTGTTGAAATCTTCAGCACTTGATCTTCAGCTGTTGAAGTCTTCAGCACTTGTCAAACTGCTGATGAGGCTTCAGCAGTTGTTGTGATACCATGTGGGACTTAGAGGTTTTCTGATCTTGGCTCATTGGTTCTTTTGGTCCAACAAACTCCCCCTAAACCAATGCAGCCAAAACCTCTAAATTATTCATTATCCCACTTATTGTTGGCAAAATGTTGGTCTTTTTCCTTCTTGATTAGTAGAGAAGATGACCCATGTAAGCTCCGGCCTGGGAAAAATCTCAGATATTTGTTTGGCAGAGTATGAATGGGACTCTGTTTTGGGGAACTGGACAGAGAGTTGTTATCCCTCATGAGATTACTTCCCCATAATGAGTCTGTATGACTCTCGAACATAGGCCTCAAGGAGAACAACTTGTTCCTCCTGAGAGAGTTCTTCTACTCCTCCTTCGAAGAAGAACTCTGGACCATAGTAATCTGATAAGTACTTCATGGTCCTGCCATTTTTCAGCTCCACCATAGTTACCTCCCTATATACAAATTCATCAGGATGGTTGCCTTCAAGGAGTAACTGGAGCTCATTCTTCGGATGTCTTCAAGCTTTTATAAAAACCCTTCTTAATCATCTTGTTTCTAGTAAAGCTTGGGGGGTCTTCTTTGCTTGGTGAGCTTTCTTGAATTCATCAATGATTTCCCAAGGTGAGACTACAATGGCCAACATGATGGTAGAATCTATTGTTTTCGTACCTGGCCATTGTATCTGTGTGGAATAGTTCTTTTATGGATTCTAAAACTCACCCTGGGGTCTGGCCATACTCTCACTCTCTCCTTCTGATACTGAAAAGTGTGCTGAGAGTGTACAGCCTTTGAGCATGCCCTTTCATGGCTTGAATAGATGATGGAGGAAATTCCTTGTCAACCATCTTCAACAGTTGCTCATCGTGCTGTTTCTGCTGTTTTCTTCTTCTATCTTGACTCTGACCATTTCCCTTTGAGAGTCTGGTGTGATCATGGGTTGACTTCGGGGTTTTGGTAGCTTTAGAACAGCAGAGAGTGGCAGACTATCATCTCATCCTCCTCTTCTTCTTCTTCTTCCGTCCTCAGCACCATTCTCCTCTTCTAGGTGCATCACTGGATGATGGTTGGGTTGGTGAAGGAATTGGTTTTGGAGAATGAAGATGTTTGGATTTTGGCTTAGAGATTGGTTGGGAGATTTGAGGGATAGGCTCTGTTTGAGTGGGTGGAAGGGAAGGTTGATCCAGCATCTTTGTAGTTAGTTTCGCCTTTGTGAGTTTAGCCATCTCTCACCTTTTACCAGCCCCAGCCTCATCAAGGGCTTCCACAATAATCCCTTTGTTGAATTGCTCAGACAGACAGATTCTGGTGGCTATAGCCAGAATACTGTCCCTGGTCCATGCGCGAATCTCCATTAACGATCTTCCTATGTATTTTGCAATAAAGCGGATCATTATTTCCAATCTCTCTTTTTCCAGAGCATCATACCCTGCCCATCGAGTTTGTATCTCTTGTACTTCCAACCTTCTGATCTCACTATCCAGTGTGGCTGTGTCAAACCCCTGCCTGAAGAGTTATTCAATTATTTATCCATGGATCGGCTGTGTGTAGTGTCAGCTTCTTTTACCAGCTCCTCTAAGGATTTGTCTTCAGCAGTATGATCATCAGCACTTTTCTTTCGCTTGTAAGTGAGCAGAGGTGCTTTTCTTTCTCCTCCTCTTGGGCTTGCTTCTCTTCCTTCTTTTCCTCTGTTCTTTTCCTCTTCTTTTCTTTAACTGTAGTACTCTCCCCCTTTTTGGATGCATTCGAGGAAGGGGTTTGTACCACAGAAAGTGTCTTTTGCACAGCAGCATCAATCAGGGGTTGTAAAGTTGAGGAAAGCCTCTCATCAATGGCTTTAGTCACAATATCAGTGATTATTGGTGTGATGAGAGGGAGGGAATTTTGAAGTACAACACCTATTTGCTCAGGAGGGTTCTGTTCCTGAGAAGTAGGGCCTGAAGCAGAGGCAGGTGGTTGAGTTTGGAGTGGCTCAGTGTTAGGGAACCTTCAAGTGAAGGTGCCATCTGTGGGTGGGTAGAGGCATATGGTCTTTTCCTTGGGAGAGTTGATCAAGTAGGTTTTGCAGCATACTGACTTTCTCTTCAAGGATTGTGTTCTAGGCAAGAACATCGTAGAAAAAGCCCAGGTCATCATCAGTCGAAGCTGAATCATCTGACCTCTACTTATAGTAGGATTTACATGCACTGGGTGTAGACCAGTTGATGCATGTGCCCCTTGTGCTTGGTACTGGGGACTTCCAGCCTCAGGACAGTGTCCATCATCAGCTGTTGCCTCTAGTGAGGTCTTAGCAATGTTACCAGCCTCATTCTGATCATGTGCTGAGTCAGAGGAGGTGGCAGCCTCACTAGATATTCTAAGCTCCTTGTCTACACCAGGAGATGGAAGTGGTAAACCCCTGTGCTGTGGGTTCTCAAGTGCACTGTGTTCCTCCCCTCAATTGTAGAGTATTCCCAGTAGTAAGTGGTTTCTGGGGAGGGGGGAGGAGTGCAGTTGAGTCAGCACTTGTGCAACTATTAAAGTTGGGCTGTGAGGGGCGGTTGTTTGGGGTGAAGGGATAGAAGCAGTGTGCACTGGGGAGGCTGGTGCTCTTCAATGGCAATCCCCTCAAGTGAGGAAGATCGCAGATATGTAGGTACCCCTTGTGTGGTTGCTGCAGGCTCCTGTTGAGAGGAAGCCTGAGCGGCTATGGCTGGAAGAGTCATTGTATCCACTAAGGGGTTTGGACTAGTGGATATATCCTGCGTTTGTGTTGCAGGGGCATCCTCAGGGGACTCAATTCCCTGAGTAGCCGTTTTGGGTTTCTTTTTGGTGGGTTTGGTGGGGACTTTTGATTTGGAGGTGGTGGCTGTGGGTTCCAGCTGCGTGGGTTTTCGCAGCTTGGCAGCAATTTTAGTGTCTGGTCAGAGTTGTGCCGGGAGTATACTTCCGGCAGAACAGCCGTAGCAGGGACTCCCAAGCCAACAAGTCCCTCAGCTTTAAGTTGGTTGTAATGATGGCCATTATGAACCGTGGATATAGTATCCAACGGTTAGCAGTTAGTTTTTGAGCCATGTCTTTGAGCTCCGAAATATTATTTCAGAAAAGTTTAGCGGTTGTTGCTCAAGAATAGAATACATTACCTGCTGCCATTTTGTCGACATTTGATCCCAAGACGAAGTCTTAGGGGCAAACATACATTCACCATGTGAAAGATTAGGCGCTCAGCGTCATTAAAGTGTTTCTTCATGATAGTGGAGGCACTGAGATCGCCTTGATATCCATGTTGGGCAAAGGATAGATCTGTGGTTCCCTTCGGATATCCAGCAGGAGAACTAGCATCATTCAGATGAAGAATTGGCGGATTATTGCAGGAGTGATGACTACTTCTTTGTTGTTGACGACCGACTGGAGAGATGGTGTGTTGTTCTCCCCAGTGGTAATAGTAACGTTCATCCAAAATTGGTGAAGGGATTCGGCATGTAGTATGGGATTCAGAAGAAATGCCGTATTGTATTGGGACTGAACCATAAGATCGATAGCAGTATTGAACTTAGTCCAGATAGGCGATTTAGTAAGGTAGGCAACACAGTTGTGTCGCGGTTTAATTTGCATGGACGCCATTGAGAAGAGGGAAGTTTTGGAGAGGAACGTTAGGTTTGAAGAAGATGAAGCATTGAAGGATAGGTCAGGGGTATTTATAGGGTGCGGGTAATAAAACGACTGAAGGATGTGGTGTTAGTCATCAGTAGTTTAAACGACCGTTGACATGGTATTATCCTTTCAGACGTTGAAACAGCTGAAGTCGTGGTGTTAGGCATCAGAAGTTAGAAAACTACTGAAGACCGTGATTTTGACTTCAAATGATTGAAACAACTGAGGACTTGGTGTTGTCATCGGTAGTTATAAAACTACTGAAGACAGTGGTTTTGTCATCAGCTGTTGTAAACAACTGAAGACTTGGTATTAGTCATCAGTAGTTATAAAACAACTGAAGACATTGTTTTGCTTCAGTTGTTTAGAATGAAACAGCAGTTGTACAAACGACTGAAAAGAAATTTCTCATCAGCTGTTTTCGTCAATTCTTAGCTTTTCAGCTATTTCATACTGTCCTCAACACATTCATCAGCCTTTTGGCTGATTTCAGTTGTTTCATAGGACATCAGTACTTATCTGTTTTTACTGATTGCAGTAGTTGTAGCTGCATCAGTAGTTGTAACTACATCGGTAGTTAGAACAGATGAAGTACTTCAGTACTTGTTAGACATTTAGCCCTCAGTAGTTATAAAAACTGCTGAGGGTAAAAGAGCTCATCAGTACTTATATGTGACATAGTTACTAATGATCATCAGTACTTATTACTAAGATCATCAGTAGTTGTCACTTATTCTAGCTGCAGCATACCAGCCTTAACACCAGGTTTTGGAAAGTTGAACTATCCAAAGGCTTAGTAAAAATGTCTGCAAGCTCATCAGCACTAGGCACAAACTTAGGATCAATCAGACCTTTTTCAAAACAATCCCTTATAAAATGATGTCTGATCTCTATATGTTTGGTCCTAGAGTGCTGGACTGGATTTTTGACAATGCAAAGAGCTGATGCACTATCCATTAACAATGGAGTCTAGTCTCTGTAATGCCATAATCCAGAAGTTGGTTCTGAAGCCAGAGTACCTGAGAGGTGCAACTTGCAGCAGCAATGTACTCTGCTTCAGCAGTTGATGTAGCAACTGAGGTTTGTTTCTTGCTCTGCCAAGAAATCAAGCAGTTGCCTAGGAATTGACATCCACCAGAAGTTGATTTCCTGGTCAACTTACACCCTGCATAGTCACTGTCAGAAAAAGCAACTAATTTACCAGAATGTCCAGTAGAATACCATAACTAGAGATGGAGTGCCTTGCAGATATCTAAAGATCCTCTTGACTGTAATCAGATGAGACTCTTTAGGTGCAGCCTGAAATCTAGCTCAAACACATGTAGCAAACATAATATCTGGTCTAGAAGCTGTTAAATACATCAAGGACCCAATCATACATCTGTAAAGTGTTTCATCAACCACTTTACCTTTCTGATCTGTATCCATTGTGTGGTGCTGCACATGGGGGTAGAACAGGGCTTACAGTTTATAAATCAAACTTTTGCAAAAGATCTTTTGTATATTTGGACTGATGAATGAAAATTCCATCAGCCTTTTGTTTGATTTGCAACCCCAGAAAGAACTGTAATTCTCCCATGGCACTCATTTCAAACTTCTGTTGCATCAACTTTGTAAAGGCATCACACAATTTTGGATCAGAAGATGCAAAATGATATCATCTACATAAATTTGAACAAGTAGATTATGCTGCCGGCTTTCTTAATGAATAAAGTCTTATCTATGGAGCCTCTAGTGAAATTATTTTCCAGAAGAAATTTGATAATGTCTCATACCAGGCTCTAAGAGCTTGTTTTAAACCATAAAGAGCCTTATCAAGCTTATACACCCAATTAGGATGTTTATTGTCCTCAAAGCCTCGAGGTTGACATACATAAACCTCTTCTTTAATTTTTCCATACAAAAATGCACTTTTGACATCCATTTGAAAAACTTTAAGGTTTTGATAAGCAGCATAATCTAAAAACAATCGAATTGCTTCCAGTCTGGCTACAGGGGCAAAGGTTTCATCATAATCAATACCTTCTTGTGCAAACCCCTGAACAACCAGTCTGGCCTTGTTCTTAACAATAAGCCCATTTTCATCAGCTTTGTTCCTAAACACCCATTTAGTGCCTATTGCACACTTACTGGAGGTAGAGGAACCAGTTCCCAGACTTGCTGTTTCTTGAACTGAAGAAGCTCAAGCTGCATGGTATTAAACCATCCATTGTCCTTTAAAGCAATGTGATAATTCTTTGCTCTTGCTGACTGATGAAGAGAGCATAGAAGCAGAAATTTGACAATTGACTTCTTGTTGATACTCCAGCAGTGATATCACCAATGATTTGAGACGCAGGGTGATTCTTCAGATCTTGATACACAATGAGATCTGTGCAAGTGTTTGTAGCAGGCTCAGCAGTAACAGATGGTGATGGTGAATCATTTCCTTGAACCAATCAGTGGATGGTAATTCAAAGGAAGTTGAATTCGAAGAGATCTCATCAGCATTTGTTGTGGATGGTGCTACTGGAGCTGCAGGAACATCAGGTCTAGCTGAATCAGGCAGCTGATCACTAAACCTGAAGAGGTGAGTACTGCAATCATCATCATCATCAGCAGTACCACCAGGTGGGTGACTGTTGACAGGAGCAACATCAGGAGTTTGATAAGGAACATATTGCAGTATGTCCAAATCAAATAACTCCACAGGGCTTTGTGGAATCTTGTCCTTTGGAGATTCATTGAACTTAACATGTAGAGTTTCTTCAACCATCTTTGTTCTGCAGTTGAAGACTCTGTATGCGTTGCAAGTAGATGAATAACCAACAAAATACCTGCATCCACCTTAGGATCAAATTATGGAGTGATCCTTTGTGTTGAGAATAAAACAGGGACACCCAAATGCTTTGAAAAATGAAATCAGAGGAGCCAAATGATGGAGAACTTCATATGGAGTCTGACCCACAAGTTTGATGTATCAGAATATAAAGCAGCGGAATACAAACACGAATTAGACAAATTGTAGCAAGCAATCGATATTTGTAAGCATTAAGATCGCATACGGTTATAGGGAGAGAATATGTATTTCTGATTTCTAGGAAGTTTATAGATGTAGAATATTTCTAATCGAATCAATCATTCATTCCATTCAATTACTCATTTCACACTTTGATTACAATAGGTTGTCACTCCTTATATAGAGTGCAACAGTCACTGTTGTTATCACGGAAAGTGACAACTGGCAGATCCATTACAGAAATAACTAATTCTTAACAAACTACTGAAATGTTCACACTACTGAGAACATATCAGTAAGTTAAGTACAAAATATAAAACTACTGAAACTACAACGACTGAAGAACAAACTCTTCAGTCGTTTTACAAAACTACTGAAACATAGAAAATAAAACTACTGATATCACAACTACTGAAGAAGTACTCTTCAGCAGTTGTGACAAACTACTGAGGCTTCAGTACTTTATCTTCAGACTTTGACCTTCAGGTGTTTCATCAGCTGATGACTTCAGTAGATATCATCAGCTGATGTCTTCAGTCTTTGTCTTCAGACTTTGTACATCAGTTGTTGATCTTCAGCTTGTGAACTCTTCAGCTGTTGTACTTCAGTACTTTGGTCTTTCAGCTTCAGCACTTGTTCTTCAGCTGTTGTACTTCAGCTTTGGTTCTTCAGCTGTTAAGGTCTTCAGCACTTGATCTTCAGCTGTTGAAGTCTTCAGCACTTGTCAAATTACTGATGAGGCTTTCAGCAGTTGTTGTGATACCGTGTGGGACTTAGAGGTTTTCTGATCTTGGCTCATTGGTTCTTTTGGTCCAACAAACTCCCCCTGAACCAATGCAGCCAAAACCTCTAATTTATTATACTCCCACTTATTGATGGCAAAATGTTGGTCTTTTTCCTTCATGATCAGTAGAGAAGATGACCCATGTAAGCTCCGGCCTGGAAGAAATCTCAAATATTTGTTTGGCAGAGTATGAAGGAACTCTGTTTTGGGGAACTGGACACAGATTGTTATCCCATTCATGAGATTTACTTCCCCATAATGAGTCTGTATGACTCACGAACATAGGCCTCAAGGAGAACAACTTGTTCCTCTTGAGAGAGTTCTTCTGCTCCTCCTTCGAAGAAGAACTCTGGACCATAGTACTCTGATAAGTACCTCATGGTCCTGCCATTTTCAGCTCCACCGTAGTTACCTCCCTATATAAAATTCATCAGGATGGTTGCCTTCAAGGAGTAACTGGAGCTCTCTTTGGATGTCTTCAAGCTTTTTATATAACAACCCCTTCTTAATCATCTTGTTTTCTAGTAAAGCTTGAGGTGTTTCTTTGCTTGGTGAGCTTTCTTGAATTCATCAATGATTTCCCAAGGTGAGACTACAACGGCCAACATGATGGTAGATTCTATTGTTTTTCGTACTTGGCGTTGTATCTGTGGGGATAGTTCTTTTATGGATTCTAGAACTCACCCTGGGGTCTGGCCATACTCTCACTCTCTCCTTTGATACTGAAAGGTGTGCCTGAGAGTGTACAGCCTTTGAGCATGCCCTTTCATGGCTTGAATAGATGATGACTGAGGAAATTCCTTGTCAACCATCTTCAACAGTTGCTCATCGTGCTGTTTCTGCTGTTCTTCTTCTTCTATCTTGACTCTGACCATTTCCTTTGAGAGTCAAGTGTGATCATGGGTTGACTTCGGGGTTTGTTAGATTCAGAAAGCAGAGAGTGGCAGACTATCATCTTCATCCTCTTCTCTTCTTCTTCCATCCTCAGCACCCTTCTCCTCTTCGGGGTACATCACTGGATGATGGTTGGGTTGGTGAAGGGATTGGTTTTGAAGAAAGAGGATGTTTGGATTTTGGCTTAGAGGTTGGTTGGGAGATTGAGGGATAGGATCTGTTTGAGTGGGTGGAAGGGAAGGTTGATCTAGCATCCTTGTAGTTAATTCGCCTTTGTGAGTTTAGCCATTTCTAACCTTTTGCCAGCTCAGCCTCATGCAGGGCTTCCACAATAATCCCTTTGTTAAATTGCTCAGACAGACAGATTCTGGTGGCTATAGCCAGAATGCTGTCCCTGGTCCATGCGCGGATCTCCATTAATGATCTTCCCAAGTATTTTGCAATAAAGCGGATCATTATTTCCAACCTCTCTTTCTCAAGAGCATCATACCCTGCCCATCGGGTTTGTATCTCTTGTACTTCTAACCTTCTGATCTCACTATCCAGTGTGGCTGTGTCAAACCCCTGCCTGAAGAGTTGTTCAATTATTATCCATGGAGCGGCTGTGTGTGGTGTCAGCTTCTTTGACCAGCTCCTCCAAGGATTTGTCTTCAGCAGTGTGATCATCAGCACTTCTCTTTCGCTTGTACGTGAGCAGAGGTTGCTTTTCCTTTTCCTCCTCTTGGACTTGCTTCTCTTCCTTTTCCTCAGATCTTTTCCTCTTCCTTTCTTTCACTGCAGTACTCTCCCCCTTTTGGTTGCATTGGAGGAAGGGGTTGGTACCGCAGAAAGAGTCTTTTGGACAGCAGCATCAACCAGGGGCTGTAATGTGGAGGAAAGCCTCTCATCAAGGGCTTTGATCACTATATCAGTGATTATTGGGGTGATGAGAGGAAGGGAATTTTGGAGTGCAGCACCCATTTGCTCAGGAGGGTTCTGTTCCTGAGAAGTAGGGCCTGAAGCAGAGGCAGGTGGTGATTTGGGGTGGCTCTTGTGTTTGGGAAACCTTCAAGGGAAGGTGCCATCTGTGGGTGTATGATGGTGGCAGATGGACTTGCATCCTGAGACATCTTGGCCAGCAGCTCTTTGAGTCTGCTAACCTCATCCTCTAGAATGGTGTTTTGAGCAAATACATCATAGAAGAAGCTCAGGTCATCATCAGTTGATACTGAATCACCTGACCTCCTGCTTGGAGCAGGATTTACATGCACTGGGTGTAGACCAGTTGGTGCATGTGCCCCTTGTGCTTGGTACTGGGGACTTCCAGCCTCAGGACAATGTCCATCATCAACTGTTGCCTCTAGGGAGGTCTTAGCAATGTTACCAGCCTCACTCTGGTCATGTGCTGAGTCAGGAGAGGTGGCAGCCTCACTAGATATTCTAAGCTCCTTGTCTACACCAGGAGATAGAATTGGGAAACCCCTGTGCTGTGGGTTCTCAGGTGCACTGTGTTCCTCCCCCTCAATTGTAGAGGAATTCCCAGTAGTAAGTGGTTTCTGGGGAGGGGGTGAGGAGTGCAATTGAGTCAGCACTTGTGCAACTATTAAAGTTGGGCTGTGAGGGGCGGTTGTTTGGGGGTAAGGGGGTAGAAGCAGTGTGCACCTGGGGTGGATGGTGCTCTTCAATGGCAATCTCAAGTGAGGAAGATCCCAGATAAGTAGGTGCCCCTTGGGTTGCTGCAGGTTCCTGTTGAGAGGAGGCCTGAGCGGCTGTGGCTGGAAGAGTCATTGTATCCACTAGGGGTTTGGACTAGTGGATATATCCTGCGTTTGTGGTGCAGGAGCATCCTCAGGGGACTCAATTCCCTGAGTAGCCATTTGGGTTTCTTTTTGGTGGGTTTGGGGGGACATTGGATTTGGAGGTGGTGGCTGTGGGTTCCAGCTGCGTGGGTTTTCGCAGCTTGGCAGCCAGTTTGAGTGTCCGGTCAGAGTTGTGCCGGGAGTATACTTCTGGCAGAACAGCCGTAGCAGGGACTCCAAGCCAACAAGTCCCTCAGCATTAAGCTGGTCTATAATAATGGCCATTATGAACGTGGATATAGTATCCAACGGTTGGCAGTTAGTTTTTGAGCCATATCTTTGAGCTCTGAAAATAGTAATTCTGAAAAGTTCAGTGGTTGTTGCTCAAGGATAGAATACATTACTGCTGCCATTTGGTGGACATTTGATCCCAAGACGACGTCTTAGGGGCCAAACATACATTGACCATGTGAAAAATCAGGCGCTCAGCGTCATTAAAGTGTTTCTTCATGATGGTGGTGGCACTGAGATCACCTTGATATCCATTTGAGCTAATGATAGATCTATGGTGCCCTTCGGATATCCAGCAGGAGAGGTAGCATCACTCAGTTGAAGAATTTTACGGATTGTTGCAGGAGTAATCACTACTTTTGTTGTTGAAGACTGACCGGAGGGATCGTGTGTTGCTCTCCTCAGTTGTAACAGTAACGTTCATCCAAAATTGGTTCAAGGATTCGGCATGTAAGACGGGGTTCAGAAGGAAAGCCTTGTTGTATTGGGACTGAACCATAAGATCGATAGCAGTATCGAACTTAGTCCAGATCGGCGATTTTGTGAGGTAGGCAACACAGTTGTGTCGCGGTTTAATTTGCATAGACGCCATGGAGAAGGAAGTTTTGGAGAGGAACGTTAGGTTTGAAGAAGATGAAGCAATGAGAGCTAAGGTTAAGGGTATTTATAGGGTACGGGTGAGGAAACAACTGAAGGATGTGGTGTTAGTCACCAGTAGTTTTAAACGACCGTTGACATGGTATTATCCTTTCAGACGTTGAAACAGCTGAAGTCGTGGTGTTAGGCATCAGTAGTTTAGAAAACTACTGAAGACCGTGGTTTTGACTTCAGATGATTGAAACAACTGAGGACATGGTGTTTGTCATCAGTAGTTATGAAACTACTGAAGACAGTGGTTTTGTCATCAGCTGTTGTAAACAGCTGAAGACTTGGTATTAGTCATCAGTAGTTATAAACTACTGAAGACGTGGTTTGCTTCAGTTGTTTGAAATGAAACAGCAGTTGTACAAACGACTGAAGAGAAAGTTCTCTTCAGCTGTTTTCGTCAATTCTTAGCTTTTCAGCTGTTTCAAACTGTCCTCAACACATTCATCAGTCTTTATGGCTGATTTCAGTGTTTCATAGGACATCAGTACTTATCTGTTTTTACTGATTTCAGTAGTTATGACTGCATCAGCAGTTGTAACTACATCAGTAGTTTCGAACAGATGAAGTACTTCAGTACTTGTGAGACATTTAGCCTTTAGTAGTTATAAAAACTACTGAGGTTAAAAGAGCTCATCAGTACTTATATGTGACATGGGTACTCATGATCATCAGTATGAATTACTGAGATCATCAGTAGTTGTCACCTATTCTAGCTACAGCATACCAAGCCTTAACACCAGGTTTTGGAAAGTTGAACTATCCAAAGGCTTAGTAAAAATGTCTGCAAGCTCATCAGCACTAGGCACAAACTTAGGATCAATCAGACCTTTTTCAAAACAATCCTTATAAAATGATGTCTGATCTCTATATGTTTGGTCCTAGAGTGCTGGAGTGGATTTTTGACAATGCAAAGAGCTGAAGCACTATCCATTAACAATGGAGTCTTAGTCTCTGTAATGCCATAATCCAAAAGTTGGTTTTGAAGCCAGAGTACCTGAGATGTACAGCTTGCAGCAGCAATGTACTCTGCTTCCGCGTGGATGTAGCAACTGAGGTCTGTTTCTTGCTCTGCCAAGAAATCAAGCAGTTGCCTAGGAATTGACATCCACCAGAAGTTGATTTCCTGGTCAACTTACACCCTGCATAGTCACTGTCAGAAAAGCAACTAATTTACCAGAATGTCCGGTAGAATACCATAAACCTAGAGATGGAGTGCCTGCAGATATCTAAAGATCCTCTTGACTGCAATCAGATGAGACTCTTTAGGTGCAGCCTGAAATCTAGCACAAACACATGTAGCAAACATAATATCTGGTCTAGAAGCTGTTAAATACATCAAGGACCCAATCATACATCTGTAAAGTGTTTCATCAACCACTTACCTTTCTGATCAGAGTCCAGTTGTGTGGTGCTGCTCATTGGAGTAGAACAGGGCTTACAGTTTTGTAAATCAAACTTTTGCAAAAGATCTTTTGTATATTTGGATTGATGAATAAAAATTCCATCAGCCTTTTGTTTGATTTGCAACCCCAGAAAGAACTGTAATTCTCCCATGGCACTCATTTCAAACTTCTGTTGCATCAACTTTGTAAAGGCATCACACAACTTTGGATCAGAGGATGCAAAAATGATATCATCTACATAAATTTGAACAAGTAGATTATGCTGCCCAGCTTTCTTAATAAATAAAGTCTTGTCTATGGAGCCTCTATTGAAATTGTTTTCCAGAAGAAAGTTTGATAATGTCTCATACCAGGCTCTGGGAGCTTGTTTTAACCCATAAAGAGCTTTATCAAGCTTATACACCCAATTAGGATGTTTATTGTCCTCAAAGCCTGGAGGTTGACATACATAAACCTCTTCTTTAACTTTTCCATACAAAAATGCACTTTTGACATCCATTTGAAAGACTTTAAGTTTTTGATAAGCAGCATAAGCTAAAAACAATCGAATTGCTTCCAGTCTGGCTACAGGGGCAAAGGTTTCATCATAATCAATACCTTCTTCTTGTGCAAACCCTGAACAACCAGTCTGGCCTTGTTCTTAACAATAAGCCCATTTTCATCAGTTTTGTTCCTAAACACCCATTTAGTGCCTATTGCACACTTACCTGGAGGTAGAGGAACCAGTTCCACACTTGCTGTTTCTTGAACTGAAGAAGCTCAAGCTGCATGGCATCAACCCATCCATTGTCCTTTAAAGCAATGTGATAATTCTTTGGCTCTTGCTGACTGATGAAGAGAGCATAGAAGCAGAAATTTGACAATTGACTTCTTGTTGATACTCCAGCAGTGATATCACCAATGATTTGAGACATAGGGTGATTCTTCAGATCTTGATACACAATGAGATCTGTGCAAGTGTTTGTAGCCGGTTCAGCAGCAACAGATGGTGATGGTGAATCATTTCCTTGAAACCAATCAGTGGATGGTAATTCAAAGGAAGTGAATTCGAGAAATTCTCATCAGCATTGTTGTGGATGGTACTACTGGCGCTACAGGAACATCAGGTCTAGTTGAGTCAGGCAGCTGATCACTAAACCTGAAGAGGTGAGTACTGCAATCATCATCATCATCAGCAGTACCACCAGGTGGTGAACTGTTGACAGGAGCAACAGCAGGAGTTTGATAAGGAACATATTGCAGTATGTCCAAATCAAATAATCCACAGGGCTTTGTGGAATCTTGTCCTTTGAGATTCATTAAACTTAACATGTAGAGTTTCTTCAACCATCTTTGTTCTGCAGTTGAAGACTCTGTATGCCTTGCAAGTAGATGAATAACCAACAAAGTATCCTGCATCCACCTTAGGATCAAATTTGTGGAGTTGATCCTTTGTGTTGAGAATGAAACAGGGACACCAAATGCTTTGAAAAATGAAATCAGAGGAGCCAAATGATGGAGAACTTCATATGGAGTCTTCATCAACCTCTGATTTACTAAAACTCTATTTGCACATAACAAGCTGTGTTGACAGCTTCGGCCCAAAAGGTCAATGGCAAACCTGAGTCAGCCAGCATGGACCTGCAGCTTCAATGAGGGTCCTGTTCTTTCTCTCCACTACTCCATTTTGTTCTGGAGTCCTTGGAATGCTGAACTGCCTTTTGATTCCCTTTGAAAGATAGAAGTCATCAAGTGTATGATTTCTGAACTCAGTTCCATTATCACTCCTAATACACTTGACTGGAAGGGAATACTGCTTCTCAATGTACAGCACAAAGTGGATAATCTTCTGAGCAGCCTCATCCTTTGAATGTAGAAAGAAAGTCCATACAAATCTGGAGTAATCATCCACAATTACCAGACAGTATTTCTTCTTTGCCATGCTCATTACTCTCACAGGACCAAATAGATCCATATGCAGTAATTGCAAGCAGGCAGTGGACTTGGACACTTCAATAGGAGGAAATGAGACCTTGTGCTGTTTTCCTTTTAAACAAGCAGTGCATGTTTCATCACAGTGGAACTCCTATTGGTAAGCCTCTGACTAAACTATTGTGGCTAAGCTGATTCATGTTTTTGAGATTGACATGACCAAGCCTCCTGTGCCACAGTTTAGATTCTTGAAAAGAGGCTTTGGAAAATAGGCAAGGATTGCCTTTGAGATCTATCTTCTTAGAGAGATCTAAGGCATACACTCTTCTGTCCTGTTGGCTTTCAGGAGAGTGTGATCATCCAACCCTTGTCAATCAAGTGCAAAATTTGGATGACAGAATCCTACAGTTTGACTTGTGAAAAGGGCAACATGGCCTTTATCACATTTGATTTGACACTCAAGAGGTTGTACTTGAGATTTTCCACATGATTAACATCATCAAATTTGATTTCTCCATTAGAGACAAAGCCCTTACCGATGATGTAACCCCTAGCATCATTGCCAAAAGAGACAAATCCCTTCTTTCCTTGAGAGTAGTCATGAAGAAGAGAGATGTTCCCAGTCATGTGCATAGATCCTCCACTGTCTACATACTAGATGCTACTTTGGCATGTTGAAGAACCCTGCAATAATAAACAATCAGTTAGTTTTAGAGACCCAAACTTTTTGGTTTTGGGCTTGGTCTCATCAATAGATGGTAAACTAACATGTTTATTTGTAAAACAGCCTGAGAAGAGGAAGATGGTGTAGAAGAGGAGTCCTTTGGCTTAGACCTCCTTTTCTGTGGTTTAACATAGGAGAATCTAGTTGGTTAACTCCTTTTCTGTTGTACCATCATCACCAGTTGTGTCTGATTTTGTGATAAAGCTTTCAGCTCATCAGACACATTGCTAGTGGAGTTAGATAAGGTCCTATGTTGCACTTCTTCTTTTGAGCACCTCAGCTGTCACTTGTTTAACTCCTTCCTTTTTGGATTGCTTTAAGGACTTAAGGGTTACAGGATTTGATGTTGCTGATACAAATGTGGTCTCAAACTCAGTTCTCATTTTTACCATTTTCTCATTAATTTCTTCTTTTGTTTGAGTTTGGAACCTCTTTTGTACCAACAATCATCTGTAAGATGATTGAACAACCACATATTTCACATGGTTTTTCTACATCTTAGGTTGATCATCAACTAAAGATGGTGAAGCAACATAAGACTTGTTCTTCAATGCTTTGGAAGCATTGGGTGCTTTTTGCAACCTCTTTAGTAGCCTTCAAACTCTTTCTACTGCCAGTTTTCTTCTCTTCAGTGCTGACAGCAGTTGAAGTTTGAACTTCAGGTGTTAAATCCTGCTCTTCAGTCCTTTCAGGACCTTCAGGATTAACTCCTGAGTTGATCAACTTATTGATCATGTGAATGTCAGCATTTGGACCATCAACATCAGCTGATAGGTTCAAGGAGGACTTGATGCTGACTGCTACTTCTGATTGTGCTGTATCAGAAGGTAGATCACATGTTTTGATGGATTGGTATCACTCTCACCATCAGATTCTACCTCTGCTCTTGGGGTAAAATCTGTAGGTGGAGCAGTGTGATTGTAGCCAATGCCAAACTTCACATTTGAAGCAGATTGCTTACTAAGAAGCATTTCAAAACCTTTGCATGATTGTACCCATCTATCACACTCGACCTGGGTAACTGCAAGGGTTTCTTTGAGATCTTTGTACTTCTCTAGAAGTACATCTTCTCTAGCCTTATCATCAATTATTTTGCAATTAAGTTTATAAACCTCATCATTTTTATCTTTGAGCACAAACTCAAACTCAGCTTTGTTTTTGGAAATTATTTGTTCTAGCTCAATGTTCTTTTAATTAAAGCTACATTTGCTTCTCTAATGGAAGCAAATGCTGCTATGCATTGTTCAGAACATAATTTGGCTTTTGCCTCAGAGGATACCTGTGATACCTGAGGTGTAGAGGCATTGGAAGATGAAGTATCAGCAGACTCCAAAGCCATAAGAGCTAGATTCCCAAAGGGACAGTCACCACCATGTTGACCAGCACCTGAGAACAGTTGATCATGACCAGACAAGTCATCTGGTAAACTGCTCCAGTCAACGACTCCTGGGGTGAAGAAGCTGTGTTGTTGAGATGAAGGTTGTTGATGAGATAGAGAAGGCTGAGGTTCTGGTAATGCATGAGGTTGTGGTGTCATAGGAACTTGAACTTGATTTGATTGTGGCATGTAATAACAGGGTACTGATATGGCATTTGACCCTGAGGAACAAAATATGCCGGAGATTGTTGTTGAGGATGATGACTAGATGTGACAGGATGTTGCCCTCTGTGTTGTTGACTATTGCCAGGAAAAGACAAAGGGTGCAGTAGAGTTAGATCCAGTTGATCTACACTCTCTTGCAAAGTGTCCAAGCCGTTGGCATTTGTGACACCTCAACTTGCTCTTGTCAAAACCAACTTTGTTTTGCCAGAGAGTCCTGGGAATTTTCTTCCAGTTCTTTTGTAGAACTTCTGAGATCTGATATTTATCAAGGCCATTTGGCTCAAAATATCCATCTCTTCTAAGTCATCATCAGCAATCCTTGAGATCATCCATAATGAAACATAGATTGTCATTATTACACCCAGTGAACTCACCATCAACACTTACAAATGCAGAATTAGAAGTGCTCGAAGAGAAATTAATATGCTCCTCATACTGGCATTCAGATGAAGCATATTCTGACTCATGACCCACCAAAGCAGTGTTGCCTTGTATAAAGTCTTCAGTGAGCTTTCCAGATGAAGACAGCTTTCTCTTCTGTTCTATCTCTCTCTCAAAAGTGAGCAATTTCCCATGGAGTTGGGTGAGAGATAGTTTGTCCAGACTTGCACTGGAGCGTAGGACAATAGTATATGTGTCCCATCTCTCAGGCAGTGATCTGAGAAATCTGTTATTCATCTGATATTAGTGTATTCAAGTTTGACCATTTTTAGTTCAGAGATCAAACAAGAAAACGGCTCATATTGTTGAGTCAGTGTCTCACCCTTTCTATGAGAGAATGTCTCATATTGTTGGGCAAGAATTTCTCTATTATTTGCCAGACCTCATCTGTTCCTCCAAATTGTTCTTTCAAAGCAATCCAGAGGTCATGGGCAGTTTCATGATGCATTAGCCCAGAATAGATTTCATTGGGCAAAGCCATGGCCAGAATTCCATGGGCTTTTGCATCAATCTCAAGCAACTTCTTATCCTCATCTGAGTATTGCTCCCTCCTCTTCGGAACCATTTGATTGGTTTCCGGGTTATTCACCATAGGCTTGTGTGGACCATGTACCACTGATGTCCAACACCCTGCGCTGTTAACAGACAGGTGATGGAGCATACGTCTTTGCCATATGTTATACTCATCCTAACCAGCATAGGAGGCTTGGTTGAGGAACCAGTATTGTGAGGATCATTGGAGGGAGTGGTAATTTTTCAGTTCAAAAACAGTTTAGTTCAAGTTTTTAAAAAGTTTTAGACAAACCACAACAAACTCAATGAGAACCAAGAAAAGATCTCAGGATGAATGAGCAGAAATACAGAAAATTCAATCTCTATAACCGTCTCTTGCAAAAACAAAAGCTAATTCAATCAAACTTGGATCTTGAATAGCAGTTTCAATGATCAATTATTAGATCGATCAATGATTAACCTGCTCTGATACCATTTGACAGGATCAGTGATCACAAGTTTGATGTATCAGAATATAAAGCAGCGGAATACAAACACGAATTAGACAAATTGTAGCAAGCAATCGATATTTGTAAGCATTAGATCGCATACGGTTATAGGGAGAGAATATGTATTTCTGATTTCTAGGAATGTTTATAGATGTAGAATATTTCTAATCGAATCAATCATTCATTCCATTCAATTACTCATTTCACACTTTGATTACAATAGTTGTCACTCCTTATATAGAGTGCAACAGTCACTGCTGTTATCACGGAAAGTGACAACTGGCAGATCCATTACAGAAATAACTAATTCTTAACAAACTACTGAATGTTCACAACTACTGAGAACATATGAGTAAGTTAAGTACAAAATATAAAACTACTGAAACTACAACGACTGAAGAACAAACTCTTCAGTCGTTTTACAAACTACTGAAACATAGAAAATAAACTACTGATATCACAACTACTGAAGAAGTACTCTTCAGCAGTTGTGACAAACTACTGAGGCTTCAGTACTTTATCTTCAGACTTTGACCTTCAGGTGTTTCATCAGCTGATGACTTCAATAGATATCATCAGCTGATGTCTTCAGTCTTTGTCTTCAGACTTTGTACATCAGTTGTTGATCTTCAGCACTTGTGACTCTTCAGCTGTTGTACTTCAGTACTTTGGTCTTTCAGCTTTAGCACTTGTGTTCTTCAGCTGTTGTACTTCAGCACTTTGGTTCTTCAGCTGTTAAGGTCTTCAGCACTTGATCTTCAGCTGTTGAAGTCTTCAGCACTTGTCAAATTACTGATGAGGCTTTCAGCAGTTGTTGTGATACCGTGTGGGACTTAGAGTTTTCTGATCTTGGCTCATTGGTTCTTTTGGTCCAACAGAGTCTTCATCAACCTCTGATTTACTAAACACTCTATTTTGCACATAGCAAGCTGTGTTGACAGCTTCAGCCCAAAAGTCAGTGGCAAACCAGAGTCAGCCAGCATGGACCTTGCAGCTTCAATGAGGGTCCTGTTCTTTCTCTCCACTACTCCATTTTGTTCTGGAGTCCTTGGAATGCTAAACTACCTTTTGATTCCCTTTGAAAGATAGAAGTCATCAAATGTATGATTTCTGAATTCAGTTCCATTGTCACTCCTAATACACTTGACTGGAAGGAATACTGCTTCTCAATATACGACACAAAGTGAATAATCTTCTGAGCAGCCTCATCCTTTGAATGTAGAAAGAAAGTCCATACAAATCTGGAGTAATCATCCACAATTACCAGACAGTATTTCTTCTTTGCCATGCTCATTACTCTCACAGGACCAAATAGATCCATATGCAGTAATTGCAAGCAGGCAGTGGACTTAGGCACTTCAATAGGAGGGAATGAGACTTTGTGCTATTTTCCTTTTAAACAAGCAGTGCAGCTTTCATCACAGTGGAACTCCATTATTGGTAAGCCTTTGACTAAACTATTGTGGGTAAGCTGATTCATGTTTTTGAGATTAACATGACCAAGCCTTTTGTGCCACAGTTTAGATTCTTGAGAAGAGGCTTTGGAAAATAGGCAAGGATTGCCTTTGAGATCTATTTTCTTAGAAAGATCTAAGGCATACACTCTTCCTGTCCTGTTGGCTTTCAGGAGAGTATGATCATCCAACACCTTGTCAATCAAGTGCAAAACTTTGGATGACAGAATCCTACAGTTTTGACTGGTGAAAAGAGCAACATGGCCTTTATCACACATTTGACTGACACTCAAGAGATTGTACTTGAGGTTTTCCACATGATTAACATCATCAAATTTGATTTCTCCATTGGAGACAAAGCCCTTACCAATGATGTATCCCCGAGCATCATTGCCAAAAGAAACAAATCCCTTCTTTCCTTGAGAGTAGTCATGAAGAAGAGTGTTGTTCCCAGTCATGTGCATAGATCCCCCACTGTCTACATACCAGATGCTACTTTGGCATGTTGAAGAACCCTGCAATAATAAACAATCAGTTAGTTTTAGAGACCCAAACCTTTTTGGTTTTGGGCCTAGTCTCATCAATAGATGGTAAACTAACATGTTTATCTGAAACAACAGCCTGAGAGGAAGAAGATGGTGTAGAAGAGGAGTCCTTTGGCTTGGACCTCCTTTTCTGTGGTTTCAACATAGGAGCATCTAGTTGGTTAACTCTACCCAACAGATGTTGAACCATCATAAGCAGCTGTGTCTGATTTTGTGATAAAGCTTTCAGCTCATTAGACACATTGCCAGTGGAGTTTGATAAGTTCCTATGTTGCCCCATCTTCTTCTTAGCATTCTCAGTTGTCACCTGTTTAATCCCTTCCTTTTTGGATTTCTTTGAGGACTTAAGGGTTACAGGATTTGATGTTGCTGATACAAATGTGGTCTCATACTCAGTTTTCATTTTTACCATTTTCTCATTAATTTCTTCTTTTTGTTTGAGTTTGGAACCTCTTTTGTACCAACAATCATCTGTAAGATGATTGAACAAACCACATACTTCACATGGTTTCTTCTTCATCTTAGGTTGATCATCAACTAAAAAGGGTGAAGCAACTGAAGACTTGTTCTTCAATGCTTTGGAAGCATTGTTTGCTTTCTTGACTGCCTCTTTAGTAGTCTTCAAACTCTTTCTACTGCCAGTTTTCTTCTCTTCAGTACTGACAGCAGTTGAAGTTTGAACTTCAAGTGTTAAATCCAGCTCTCTAGTCCTTTCAGGACCTTCAGAATTAACTCCTGAGTTGATCAACTCATTAATCATGTGAGTGTCAGCATTTGAACCATCAACATCAGCTGATAGGTTCAAAGAGGGCTTGATGGTGACTGCTACTTCTGATTGTGCTGTATCAGAAGGTAGATCACATGATGTGATGGATTGGTTATCAGTCTCACCATCAGATTCTACCTCTGCTCTTGGGGTAAAATCTGTAGGTGGAGCAGTGTGATTGTAACCAATTCCAAACTTCACATTGGAAGCAGATTGCTTACTAAGAAGCATTTCAAAACCTTTGCATGATTGTACCCATCTATCACACTCTACCTGGGTAACTGCAAGGTTTTCTTTGAGATCTTTGTACTTCTCTAGAAGTACCTCTTCTCTAGCCTTATCATCAATTATTGGCAATTCAGTTTATAAATCTCATCATTTTTATCTTTAAGCACAGACTCAAACTCAGCTTTGTTTTTGGAAATTATTTGTTCTAGCTCATGTTCTTATTAATTAGAGCTACATTTGCTTCTCTAATGGAAGCAAATGCTGCTATGCATGGTTCAGAACATAATTGGCTTTTGCCTCAGAGGATACCTGTGATACCTGAGGTGTAGAGGCATTAGAAAATGAAGTATCAGCAAACTCCAAAGCCATAAGAGCTAGATTCTCAAAAGGACTGTCACCACCATGTTGACCAGCACCTGAGAACAGTTGGTCATGACCAGACATGTCATCTGGTAAACTTCTCTAGTCAACAACTCCTAGGGTGAAGAAGCTGTGTTGTTGAGGTTGAGTTTGTTGATGAGATTGGATGGCTGAGGTTCTGGTAGTGCATGAGGTTGTGGTGCCATAGGAACTTGAACTTGATTTGACTGTGGCATGTAATAACAAGGGTATGGATATGGCATTTGACCCTGAGGAACAAAATATGCCGGAGATTGTTGTTGAGGATGATGACTAGAAGTGACAGGATGTTGCCCTCTGTGTTGTTGACTATTGCCAGGAAAAGTCACAAAGGGTGCAGTGGAGTTAGATCCAGTTGATCTACACTCTCTTGCAAAGTGTCCAAGCCTTTGGCATTTGTGACCCTCAACTTGCTCTTGTCAAAACCAACTTTGGTTTTGCCTGAGAGTCCTGGGAATTTTCTTCCAGTTCTTTTATAGAACTTCTGAGATCTGATATTTATCAGGGCCATTTGGCTCAAAATATCCATCTCTTCTTAGTCGTCATCAGCAATCCCCTTGAGATCATCCATAATGAAGCATAAATTGTCATTATTACACCCAGTAAACTGACCATCAACACTCACAAATGCAGAATCAGAAGTGCTTGAAGAGAAATTAATATGCTCATCATACTAGCATTCAGATGAGCATATTCTGACTCATGACCAACCAAGGTAGTGTTGCCTGGTACAAAGTCTTCAGTGAGCTTTCCAGATGAAGACAACTTTCTCTTCTGTTCTATCTCTCTCTCAAACGTGAGCAGTTTCCCATGGAGTTGGGTGAGAGATAGTTTGTCCAAACTTGCACCGGAGCGTAGGACAATAGTATATGTGTCCCATCTCTCAGGCAGTGATCTGAGAAATCTGTTATTCATCTGAATATTTGTGTACTCAAGTTTGACCATTTTTAGTTCAGAGATCAAACAAGAGAACCGCTCATATTGTTGAGTCAGTGTCTCACCCTTTCTATGAGAAAATGTCTCATATTGTTGGGCGAGGATTTCTCTATTATTTTCCAAGACCTCATCTGTTCCTCCAAATTGTTCTTTCAAGGCATTCCAGAGGTCATGGGCAGTTTCATGATGCATTAGCCCAGAATAGATTTTATTTGGCAGTGCCATGGCCAGAATTCCATGGGCTTTTGCATCAATTTCAAGCAACTTCTTATCCTCATCTGAGTATTGCTCCCTCCTCTTCGCAACCATTTGATTGGTTTCCAGGTTATTCACCATAGGCTTGTGTGGACCATGTACCACTGATGTCCAACAACCTGCGCTGTTAATAGACAGGTGATGGAGCATTCGTCTTTGCCATATGTTATACTCATTCCTAACCAGCATTGTGGCTTGGTTGAGGAACCAGTATTGTGAGGATCATTGGAGGGAGTGGTCATTTTCAGTTCAAAAACAATTTAATTCAAGCTTTTAAAAGTTTTACACAGACCACAACAACCTCAATGAAAACCAAGAAAAGATCTTAGGATGAATGACCAGAAATACAGAAAATTCAATCTCTATAACCGTTTCTTGCAAAAACAAAAGCTAATTCAATCAAACTTAGATCTTGAATAGCAGTTTCAATGATCAATTATTAGATCGATCAATGATTAACCTGCTCTAATACCATTTAACAGGATCAGCGATCACAAGTTTGATGTATTAGAGTTCAAAGCAGCGGAATACGAACAGGAATTAGACAAATTGTAGCAAGTAATCGATACTTGTATGCATTAAGAGCACATACGGTTATAGTGAGAGAATATATATTTCTGATTCAAGGAATGTTTATAGATATAGAATATTTCTAATCAAATCATTCATTCGTTCCATTCATTCACCGTATTACAATAGGTTGGTACTCCTTATATAGAGTGAAACAATCACTGTTGTTATCACGGAAAGTGACAACTGGCAGATCTAATACAAAAATAACTAACTCTTAACAAACTACTGAAATGTTCACAACTACTGAGAACATATCAGAGTGTTAAGTACAAAATATAAAACTACTGAAACTACAACGACTGAAGAACAAGCTCTTCAGTCGTTTTACAAAACTACTGAAACATAAAAACTACTGAAACTAAAAATATAAAACTACTGAAACTACAACGACTGAAGAACAAGCTCTTCAGTCGTTTTACAAAACTACTGAAACATAAAAACTACTGAAACTAAAAATATAAAACTACTGATATCACAACTACTGAAGAAGTACTCTTCAGCAGTTGTGACAAACTACTGAGGCTTCAGTACTTGATCTTCAGACTTTGACCTTCAGATGTTTCATCAGCTGATGACTTCAGTAGATGTCATCAGCTGATGTCTTCAGTCTTTGTCTTCAGACTTTGCACATCAGTTGTTGATCTTCAGCACTTGTAAACTCTTCAGCTGTTGTACTTCAGTACTTTGGTCTTTCAGCTTCAGCACTTATGTTCTTCAGCTGTTGTACTTCAGTACTTTAGTTCTTCAGCTGTTGAAGTCTTCAGCACTTGATCTTCAGCTGTTGAAGTCTTTAGCACTTGTCAAACTAAGAGAGTGGTTTCTGGCTATGGGTGTCTTAGCAATCTTACAGTCAGTCATATTAAACCTCTTGAGTATGTCCTGAACATACTTTGACTGACTTATCAACATGCCATCTTCAACTTACTTCACTTGAATTCCCAGAAAGAAATTGAGTTCCCCCATGGCACTCATTTCAAATCTGTCTTCCATCAGCTTCTCCAAGCCTTTGCAGAGCTTTGGATTAGTTGAAACAAAGATGATGTCATCGACATACACTTGAACTAGCAATAAGTCTTTTCCTTGTCCTTTGATAAAGAGAGTTCCATCTATAGTACCCCTCCTGTATCCATGTTTATAGAGATACTCAGACAGTGTCTCATACCACTTCCTGGGTGCCTGATGCAGCCCATAGAGAGCTTTGTCAAGCTTGCAGATATAATCAGGATGATCAGGATCTACAAAACCAGGTGGCTGTTTGACATAAACCTCTTCATCTATCACTCTATACAAAAAGGCACACTTCACAACAAGTTGAAAAACCTTGAAGTTCTTGGATGCAGCAAATGCTAGGAATATCCTAACAGCTTCTAATCTTGCCACTGGAGCAAAGACATTAGTGTAGTAAATCCCTTCTTCTTTTGTGTATCCTTGAACAACCAGTCTAGCTTTGTTCTTGATGATGATGCCTCTATCATCTTTCTTGTTCCTAGACACCCATTTGGTTCCAACGATAGTCTTCCCAGAAGGAAGAGGACAAAGGTTCCAAACTTTCTGCCTTTTGAATTGAAGCAGCTTTTGTTGCATAGCTTCAACCCAACTTCCATCCTTTAGAGCTTCACCAACTTTCTTTGGCCCTATCTGGGATAGAAAACAAGAGTGAAGACAAACATTTGCTTCATGGGTTTGTCCTCTTGTCTTTACCCCTGAGACAACATCTCCAATGATGTGTGTGGTAGGGTGAGACTTATGGATCCTATGCTGAGGGATCACAGCAAGTTGTTGAGAAAGATCTAAATTTGAAAAATTTTGATCTGGCATAGATGTTTCTCCTACCACATTAGCATACTTTTCAAGTGAAACTTGATCCAAGCAGTGTGTGACATCATTGATGTTCTCATCTATAGTGTGGTTAGTGGCGTCAAGAAATTCTTGGTCACTGTCACCATCACCATTGTTTTCTTCCACAGTTGAGGTGTTCTAATCTGGTTGTAGAGCCTCTGAGCTGGAATTTGAAGGCATACCAGATGTATCTGCTGAATTTGTCATTGTAGGGCTGATAGAAGCCTCATTTGCAGAAGTAGTTCCAACTGGAGCTGAAGATATGTGTCTTGAAGATCTTCCTAGCTCAAATCTTGGATCAGGATCATCTGTATTCAAATTTTCTGCAGATCCTGAAACATTCTCACAAGATTTGTTAAAACAGTTGGTAACCAAATCAAGATCAAACAACCAATCCAGACCAGAACCAGTAACACAGGGTGTGTGTTCATTGAAAGTCACATTGGTTGACTCCTCAACAATTCTAGTTCTAAGACTGTATACTCTATAAGCCTTAGCTTGGGAAGAGTATCCAATAAAGTGCCCATCATCTGATTTCTCAGCAAACTTGGCAATTTCATCTTTGGTATTCAAGATGGTGCAAGGACATCGAAATGACCTCAGAAAACCAATGAAAGGTCTCCTCTTGTGCCAAAGTTCATAAGGAGTCTTGCCATGAGTCTTAACTACTAAAACTATGTTCTACACATAGCAGGTAGTGTTGACTGCCTCTACCCAGAAGGTGATGGGCAGTTTAGAGTCAGACAACATGGTTCTTGCAGCTTTAATTAGTGTCCTGTTTCACCTCTCAGCAACACCGTTTTGCTGAGGAGTCCTGGGAGCACTGAATTGTCTTGTAATACCCTTTTCATAACAGAATGTATCAAGGATATGGTTCTTAAATTTGGTTCCTTGATCACATATTATGATCTTGACCTTGTGATAAGATTGATTGTCAATCTTTAAGATGAAATTCTTTAGAATCATAGGAGTTTCATCCTTAGTTCTCGGAAGAAAACCCAAGTGAATCTTGTAAGGTCATCTATGATCACTAGACAGTATGAGGTCCTTCCTAAACTCATTACACTGGTGGGGCCAAAAAGATCCATATGTAACAAGTGTAGGGGAGTAGTGATTGAGTTCTTTTCCTTAGGCTTGTGAGATACCTTATGTTGCTTCCTTTTCAGGCTTGCAACACAATGGTCATAACTTGAAAACTCTTTCTTTGGCATTTCAGTTACCAAGTCATGGTTAATTAACTTATTCATGTTCTTAAAGTTTACATGGCATATTCTTTTATGCCATAGGAAAGACTCATCACTATTGGCTTTAGACAGAAAGCATGAAACTTCTCCAGTGGGAGAGGTTTCTTGCAAATCCATCTTGTACATGTTTCCTTTCCTGGGGGCTCTAAGCAGGATATGCTCATGAGGAATGACCGCACCAGGCTTAAGAACAATGCACTCATGCTCAGTAAAGAGCATGTTATGACTCTGATTATAAAATTGAGATACACTAATAAGATTGTATACAAACTCCTTTACAAAGTTTACCTTTTCTATGCTAAGCTTACCATTTGTGACCTTGCCCCTTCCAGAAATGTAACCTCCTTCATCTCCTCCAAAAGCAACAGGTCCTCCATCAATCCTTTCAAACTTCTGGAGTAGTGATCTGTTAGGATCAGTGATCTGCGTTTGATTGATTAGAGAGTATTGCAGCGGAAATCAAACAATGAATTAGACAATTCACAAGAATATAGTAGATATTCAAAGTAAGAACAAACGATTATAGAAAGAATTCTACAAATCAAAGATTTCATTAAATACGCGCTTTCATGGTGGCAAAATGTCACACTTACAATCAGGTCAATCATCCCTTATATAGGAATGTCATGGTGGAACATTCCTAATATAGGAGATGTGACGTCTGCTGATGTCACTTGATAGTGACATCTAACAGAATTATTCAAACTACTGAAAGTTAACACAACTACTGAAGATGTCAAAACAGCTGACATCTTCTTACAAAAATACTAAGTGGTAACTATCACTACAACTACTGAAAAGAAACTACTGAAACTACAATGACTGAAGAACATGCTCTTCAGTCATTTTACAAATACTGAAACAAAAGAAAAATACTGAAAGGAAACCAACACAACAACTGAAGAATGTTTCTTCAGCTGTTGTAACAAACTCTGAAGGCTTCAGTACTTGTACTTGAACTTCAGCTCTTGTCATCAGCTGATGTCTTCAGTCTTTGTACTTCAGCTGTTGATCTTCAGTACTTTGTTCTTCAGCTGTTGATCTTCAGACTTTGGTCTTCAGCTGTTGAAGTCTTCAGTACTTTAGTATTCAGCTGTTGATCTTCAGACTTTGCTCTTCAGCTGTTGAAGTCTTCAGTACTTTAGTCTTCAGCTGTTGAAGTGTTCAGACTTTGTCAAACAGCTGATCAAGTCTTCAGCAGTTGTTGTGATGTCTGTGGGACTTAGAGATTTTTCTGATCAGGCTCATTGGTTCTTTTGGTCCAACAAACTCCCCCTGAACCAATGTAGCCAAAACCTCTAAATTTATTGAAGATGTCCGACTTATTATGGCAGAAAGATTTTGTCTTTTTGTCTTCTAGATCAGCTCAAAAGTGACCCATATAAGCACAGTCCTGGGAAGAAGTCTCAATGATCTGTTTGGCAAAGAATGAATGGGAACTCTATCTTGGGGAACTGGACACAGAGCTCTTACCCCATCCATGAGATCTACTTCCCAACAATGAGTCTGTATGACTCCCTTGTATAGGCCTCAAGGAAGGTTATCTGTTCCTCCATGGTAAGTTCTTCAGCTCCTCCTTCAAAAAGCGATTCTGGCCCATAATATTCAGATAGGTATTTGACCTGTTTCCCATTTTTGAGTTCCACAGTTGTTATTACTCTATAAGCAAATTCATCAGGGTGATTGCCCTCTAAGAACAATTGGAGCTCATTCTTTCTAACTTCCTCAAGCCTCTTATATACTAACCCCTTTTTCACCATTTTGTTTTCCAGCATCTTTTGTGGGGTCAGGTTGGCTTTATAGGCTTTCTTGAAGTCATCTAGGATTTCCCAGGGTGTTACTACAAAGACCAGTGAGATCTCTTCATCTACAATCTTCTTCACTTGGCCAATGTATCTCTGTGGAATATTTTTCTTGTGAATCCTATGAAACACCCTGGGATCAGGCCAAATCCACACTCTCTCCTTTTGATATTGAAATGTATGTTTAAGAGTGTATAATCTGAGAGCGTGCTTCTTCATGTTGATGATTGAAGATGTGGCAGCATATGCTTTGTCAACCCTCCTCAACAATTCCTCATCATGTTGTTTGTGAAGCTCTTCTTCTTCTATCTTCACTTTCACAAATTGTCTTTGAGTTTCAGGAGTAATTGTTGGAGAGTGACTTGTGGCCTTAGGCAACTGTATAATAGCTAAGAGTGGCAGCCTATCTTCATCTTCATCATTATCTTCGTCATCTTCTTCTAGCCTCAGTACCCTTCTCTTCCTCTTCTGGGGTACTTCATCGGCTATTGGTTTTGTGGGTAAGGGAATTGGTTTAGTGGGTTGTGGTTGTGGTGGTTTTGGTGTGGGAATGTTGACAGGTTGTTCTAGCATTCTGGATGTGAGGTTGGCTTTAGATTGCTTGACTAGTTCAGTCCTGCTCCCAGCACCAGCCTCGTTTAAGGCTTCAATAACCAATCCTTTTGTGTATACTTTAGACGAACAGATCTTGGTGGTTATTGCCAAGATGCTATCCCTGTACCATGCCTTGATCTCAATCAATGATCTACCCAGATATTTCGCTATGAACCTGATCATGATTTCTAGCCTTTCCTTTTCCAACACATCATAACATGCCCATCTAGCTTGGATTTCTTCAATCTCTAGTCTTCTGATTTCTGAATCAAGTTTTTTAGTGTCGTGACCTTGCCTAAACAACTGATCAATGATGTTATCCATTGATCAGTTGTGTTCGGCATCAGCCTTCTTCACCATTGTCTCCAAGTCAGTCTCCTTCTCATTCTTCCTTTTCTTGTATGTGACATGAAAGTCTTTAGTACTTTCAGTCACCTTCTTCATGTCAGCATCCTTCAACACTGCCTTCTCAGTTTCTTTCCTATATGCAATCCTCTTTCTTTTTACTTTCACTGACTAAATCTCCCTCTTTTTGGTTGCATTGGTTGCAAGGGGTTGATTGTCAGAAAGCCTTTTTCTCATAGCATCCTCTATCAAGGGTTGTATAACTGAGGGAAGCCTCTCATCAAGGGTTTTAAGCACCATATCAGTGATAGTTGATGTGATGAGAGGTAAGGAATGTTGAAAGATAGCAGCTATTTGCTTAGGGGGGTTCTGTCCCTGAGAAATAGTGCCAGAAGCAAAGGCAGGTGGCTGAGTGTTTTGGAGTGGCTCAGTGTTTGGGAGACCTTCAGAGGAAGGTGCCAAGTATGGGTTTTGAGGGGTAGATGGTCTTTGATCATGAGAAATGTTGGCAAGCAGCTCTTTGAGTCTGCTCACCTCATCCTCGAGGATGGTGTTTTGGGCTAAAACATCATAAAAGAAGCCCGGGTCATCATTAGTGTTTACTAAATCACCTAACCTCCTAATAGAATCAGGATAAACATGCTCTGAGTGTAGATCAGTAGTAGCATGTGCCCCTTGGTCATGGTACTAGGGACTTCCTGCCTCAGGACCAGGTCCTTCATCAGCAGTTGCCTCTGGTGAGGTCTTATGAATGTTACCAACTTCAGCCTGATCATATGCTGAAGCAGGAGAAGTGGCAGCCTCACCAGAAATTCGAATCTCCGTTTCTACACTGGAGATTGAATATGGTAACCCCTGTGCTATGGGGTGTCAGAAGCAGTTTGGTCCTCCCCCTCAATGGTTGGGGCTATCCCAGTTGTGATTGGTATCTGGGGAGGAGGTGAGGAGTGCAAATGAGTTAGCACTTTGGCAATTATGATGGTAGGACTTTGGGGGCAGTTGCAGTGGGAGAGGGTGTGAAGGCAGTATGCACCCGGGGAGAGTGGTGCGTTTCAATGGCAACCTTCTCATGTGAGGAAGGTTCCAGATGTATAGGTGCCCCAGAGATGGTTGCTACAGGCTCCTGTTGAGAGGAAACCTGAGCGGTTGAGGGTGAGTGAGTCCGTGTATCTACTGGGGGGTTATGACCAGTAGATATGACCTGCGTTTGCGTTGCAGGGGCATCCTCAGGGGACTTATTTCCCTAAGTAGCCTTTTTGGCTTTCTTGTGTTGGGTTTGGTGGGTACAATGGATTTGGAGGTGGTGGTTGTGGGTTCCAGCTGCGTGGGTTTGCGCAGTTTGGCACCCAGTTTGAGTGACTGGTCTGAGTTGTGCCTAGAGTATACATCAGGCAATACAACCGTGGCAGGGACTCCAAGGCCAACAAGTCCCTCAGCTTTCAACTGGTTTACTATAATGGCCATTAGGAACCGAGGATGTAATACACATCGGTTAGCTATAGGTTTGGAGGCCATATCTTTGAGTTCAAGAAATAATATTTCAGAAAAATTTAAGTTTTGTTGGTCAAGGATAGAGAATAATACCTGCTGCCACCTCGTCGACATTTGATCCCAAGAAGAAGTCTTAGGAGCTAAGCATACATTCACCATATGAAAAATTAGTCATTCCGCATCATGGAAATGTTTCTTCAGGATGGTAGAGGCGCTAAGGTTACCCTGGTATCCATGTTGGGCAAATGATAGATCAGTGTTGCCCTTTGGATACCCAGTGGGGAAAGTGGCATCATCCAGTTGTAGGGTTTGGCGAAGGATTTCTGGAATGATGACCAACTGACGATCGTTGACGAACGACTGGAGAGAGTCGGTGTCATTCTCCCCAGTGATGAGGGTAACGTTCGTCGAGAACTGATGAAGGGATTCGGCATGAATGGTAGGATTTAGAAGAAAAACCGTTTTGTATGGAGAGTTGATCATTAGATCAATGGCATTATCAGACTTTGTCCAGAAGGATGATTTGGTAAGGTAAGCAACACAGTTGTGTCGTTGTTTAAGCTTCATGTTCACCATTGATGTGAGAGAAGTTCTGAGTTTTTGAATGTTAGGTTTGAGATGATGAAGCTCTGTAAGACAAGGTATTTATAGGGTATGGTTTATAAAACAACTGAAGGGTTTGGTATGAGTCATCAGTAGTTTTAAGCGATTGATGATGTGGTATTAACCTTCAGATGTTGAAACAACTGAAGTCTTGGTTGTAGGCATCAGTAGTTATAAAATTACTGAAGACCATTGTTATAGCTTCAGATGTTGGAAACAGCTGACGACGTGGTGTTAGTCATCAGTAGTTGTGAAACTACTGAAGACATGGTTTTGTCATCAGTTGTTTAAGGTGAAGCAGCAGTTTTAGAAACAACTGAAGAGAAAATTCTCATCAGTAGTTTTCGTCAATTCATAGCTTTTCAGCTGTTTCATACTATCCTCAACACTTACTCATCAGTCTTTTTGGCTATTTTTTAGTTGTTTCATAGGACGTTAGTACTTATCTGTTTGTACTTATATCAGTAGTTTTGACTGTATCAGTTCTTGTAACAGAATCTGTACTTATTTGTGATATGGTTACAAATGATCATCAGTACTTATTTACTGAGATCATCAGTAGTTATCACTTATTCTAGCTGCAGCATACCAAGCCTTAACACTAGGTTTTGGAAAGTCGAACTATCCAAAGGCTTAGTAAAAATGTCTGCAAGCTCATCAGCACTAGGCACAAACTTTGGATCAATCAGACCTTTTTCAAAACAGTCCCTAATAAAAATGATGTCTGATCTCTATATGTTTGGTCCTAGAGTGCTGGACAGGATTCTTGACAATGCAAAGAGCTGAAGCACTGTCCATTAATAATGGAGTCTTAGTCTGTGTAATACCATAATCCAAAAGTTGGTTCTCAAGCCAGAGTACCTGAGAAGTACAGCTTGCAGCAGCAATGTACTCTGCTTCAGCAGTGGATGTAGCACAGATGTTTGTTTCTTACTCTGCCAAGAAATCAAACAGTTGCCTAGGAATTGACATCCACCAGAAGTTGACTTTCTGGTTAACTTACACCCTGCATAGTCACTATCAGAAAAAGCAACCAATTTGCAAGAGTGTCCAATGGAATACCATAAACCTAGAGATTGTGTACCTTGCAAATATCTAAAGATCAGTTTGACTGCAATCAAGTGAGACTCTTTAGGAGCAGCCTGAAATGTAGCACAAACACACGTCGCAAACATAATATCTGGTCTAGAAGATGTTAAGTACATCAAGGACCCAATCATACATATGTAAAGTGTTTCATCAACAGCTTTACCTTTCTGATCTGCATCCAGTTGTGTGGTGTTGCACATGGGAATAGAACAAGGCTTACAATTTTGTAAATCAAACTTATTCAAAAGATCTTTTGTATATTTATACTGATGAGTGAAAGTCCCATTAGCCTTTTGTTTGATTTGCAAGCCTAGAAAGAACTGTAATTCTCCCATTGCACTCATTTCAAACTTTTGTTTCATTAAACTTGTAAAATCATCACACAACTGGGGATCAGAGGATGCAAAAATAATATCATCAACATAAATTTGAACAAGTAGCTTATGTTGATCCACTTTCTTAATAAACAAAGTTTTATCTATGGAGCCTCTAGTGAAATTATTTTTAAGAAGAAAATTTGAAAGTGTTTCATACCAGGCTCTTGGAGCTTGCTTCAACCCATAAAGAGCTTATCAAGTTGATACACCAATCAAGATGTTTATTGTCCTCAAAACCTGGTGGTTGACACACATAAACCTCTTCTTTTATTTTACCATATAAAAATGCACTTTTGACATCCATTTGAAAAACTTTAAGATTATGGAATGCAGCATAGGCTAAGAACAATCTAATTGCCTCTAGTCTGGCTACAGGGGCAAAGGTTTCATCATAATCAATACCTTCTTCTTGTGAAAACCCTTGTACAACCAGTCTAGCCTTGTTCTTGAAAATAAGCCCATTTTCATCAGTTTTATTCCTAAACACCCATTTAGTGCCTATTGCACACTTACCTAGGGGTAGAGGAACTAGTTCCCACACTTGCTGCTTTTTGAACTGAAGTAGCTCAAGCTGCATGGCTTCCACCCATCCACTGTCTCTCAAAGCAACATGATAGTTCTTTGGCTCTTGCTGACTGATGAAGAGAGCATAGAAGCACAAGTTAGACAATTGACTTCTGGTTGAGACGCCAGCATTGATACCACCAATGATTTGAGACATGGGGTGATTCTTCAGCTCTTCGTGCACAATAAGATCAGTGCAAGTGTTTATAGCCGGTTCAGCATCAGTAGATGTTGATTCATATTCTTGAAACGAAGTATTAGATGGAAAATCACACGATGTAGAGGAATCAGAAATCTCATCAGCATTTGTTGTGGATGGAGCTGCTGAAGGTACAGGAACATCAAGTTTAGCAGACTCAGGCAGTTGGTCACTGAACTTGAAAAGGTGAGTACTAATATCATCATCATCTTCAGTACCACCAGGTGGAAGACTTGCTGCAGAACATGATGTATCCATATGATCTGCAACAGTTGGAGTTTGATAAGGACATATTGTAGTATGTCCAAATCAACAACTCCACAGGGTTTTGTGGAATTTTATCCTTAGGAGATTCATTGAATTTCACATGCAAGGTTTCTTCAACTATCTTTGTTCTGTAGTTGAAGACTCTGTAAGCCTTGCAAGTGGATGAATAACCTACAAATACCTGCATCCACCTTAGGATCAATTTGTGGAGTTGACCCTTTGTGTTGAGAATAAAACAAGGACATCCAAAGGATCTGAAGAATGAAATCAAAGGAGCCAAATGATGTAGAGCTTCATATGGAGTCTTCATCAACCTCTGATTTACTAAACTCTATTCTGCACATAGCAAGCTGTCTTGACAGCTTTAGCCCAAAAGGTCAAAGGCAAACCAGAGTTAGCCAACATGGACCTTGTAGCTTCAATTAAAGTCCTATTCTTTCTCTCCACTACTCCATTTTGTTCTGGAGTCCTTGGGATGCTAAAATGCCTTTTGATTCCTTTTGAAAGATAAAAATCATCAAGTGTATGGTTTCTGAATTCAGTACCATTGTCACTCCTTATACACTTGACTGATAGAGAATACTGCTTCTCAACATACAACACAAAGTTTGTAATCTTTTGAGCAACCTCATCCTTTGAATGTAGAAAGAAAGTCCATATGAATCTGGAGTAATCATCCACAATTACCAGACAGTATTTCTTCTTTGCCATGCTCATCACTCTCACAGGACCAAATAGATCCATGTGCAGTAACTGCAAGCAGGCAGTGGACTTAGGTTCTTCAATGGGAGGGAATGAGACTTTGTGCTATTTTCCTTTCAAACAAGCAGTGCAAGCTTCATCACAATGGAACTCCTTTATTGATAAACCTCTCACTAAGCGATTTTGGATCAGCTGATTCATGATTCTGAGATTGACATGACCCAGCCTTGTATGCCATAGTTTAGATTCCTCAAGAGAGGCTTTGGAGAACAGGCATGGATGACCCTTCAAATCAATCTTCTTTGACAAATCCAAGGCATACACTCTTCCAATCCTGTTGGCCTTCAGGAGAGTATGTTCATCCATTACCTTGTCAATCAGCCTCAGAACTTGGAAGATAGAATCCTGCAGTTCTGGGTTGTGAAAAATGCAACATGCCCTTATATACTTGAGATTCTCCACATGGTTGACATTATCAAACCTGATTTGTCCATTAGACACATATCCTTTCCCAATGATGTAACCTCTGGCATCATTTCCAAATGAAACAATCCCTTCTTTCCTTGAGAGTAGTCATTAAGAAGAGAACTGCTCCCAGTCATATGCATAGATCCTCCACTGTCCACATACCAGATGCTCCTTTGGCATGTTGAAGAACCCTGCATAAAAGAAAACTAGTTAGATTTTGAGACCCAACCTTTTTGGTTTTGGGACTGTTTTCATCAACAGATGCAACCATAACTTGTTTCTTATGATTAACAGCTGAAGAAGGAGATGGTGCTGAAATGGATTCTTTAGATTTGGGCTTGGAATGCCTTTTTAGTGATTTGATCACAGGAGCATCTAGTTGGTTTACTCTCCCCAACAAATGTTGAACCATCATAACAAGTTGTGTCTGATTTGTAGCCAAAGCTTTCAGCTCCTGTGACATATTAGTACTTGTGTTTGATGAGTTCCTGTGATCCACCATTCCTCCTTAAAATTAACAGACTTAGTCTGATGTTTATCATGAGGCACCATCAGCTGTTTTGTAATTAACCTTATCCTTCTTTTTGAATTTGGTTGAAGGCTTAGGTTTATCACAATGGAATGATTGTGGTACAAACTTAGTCTCAAACTCAGTTTTCATTTCATCCATTTGGATTTTAATGAGATTATCTCTATTGAGTTTGGAACCCTTTCTGTACCAACACTCATGAGAAAGATGATTGAATTTACCACATATTTCACATGGCTTATTCTTCATCTTGGATTGATCAACTGCTGATGAGGAAACTACTGAAGGTGTGCTCTTCAGAACTTTCCTCCATTGAGTAATTTTGTTCAGTACTGAAGAATCTGTAACAACTGAAGAGTTGTTCTGCAAATCAAAGATTTCATTCAATACGCGCTTTCCTCCATTGAGTATTTCACATGACAATTCACAAGAATATAGTTGATATTCAAAGTAAGAACAAATGATTATAGAAAGAATTCTGCAAATCAAAGATTTCATTCAATACGCGCTTTCGTGGTGGAAAAATGTCACACTTACAATCAGGTCAATCATTCATTATATAGGAATGTTGTGGTGGAACATTCCTTATATAGGAGATGTGACATCTGCTGATGTCATTTGATAGTGACATCTAATAGAATTATTCAAACTACTGAAAGTTAACACAACTACTAAAGATGCCAAAACAGCTGACATCTTCTTACAAAATACTAAGTGTTAACTATCACTACAACTACTGAAAAGAAAGTACTGAAACTACATCGACTGAAGAACATGCTCTTCAATCGTTTTACAAATACTGAAACAAAAGAAAACTACTAAAAGGAAACCATCATAACAACTGAAGAATGCTTCTTCAGCTGTTGTAACAAACTCTGAAGGCTTCAGTACTTGTACTTGAACTTCAGCTGTTGTCATCAGCTGATGTCTTCAGTCTTTGTACTTCAGCTGTTGATCTTCAGTACTTTGTTCTTCAGCTGTTTATCTTCAGACTTTGGTCTTCAACTATTGAAGTCTTGAGTACTTTAGTCTTCAGCTGTTGAAGCCTTTAGTACTTTAGTCTCCAGCTGTTGATCTTCAGACTTTGGTCTTCAGCTGTTGAAGTGTTCAGACTTTGTCAAACAGCTGATCAAGTCTTCAGCAGTTGTTGTGATGTCTATGGGACTTAGAGGTTTTTCTGATCAGGCTCATTGGTTCTTTTGGTCCAACATGATCTCTTGCCAGTCATGTGCCTGGAGTAGCCACTTTCTTTGATGCAGACATTTCTATCTGTCTTCAGCTGTACGTGCCCAAAAGATAATGATTAGTTACATGTGGAAACCCAAGCCTTGCATGTCTTGGGCTCATTTGAAGAGGTAATTTAAAAGTGATAGATCCTATGGTTGTACTAAAAGGATCTTGAGCTGCTTTTGATGGAGAAATCTCAGTCACTTGGTCTTTCTTAGACGTCCACACCACCTTTGGAGTCTTGGACTTGACCTTCAAAACTTTAGAAGCTTTTGGAGCTTCAGAAGTTTTGATGACTGAACCTTCAGAAGATTCTGCAAACACTGCAACAGACTTTAGTGTTTCGCAAGAACTCCTTTCTTCCGAGACCAAATATTCTTCCGAAGAGAATTTTCCACTTCCCTTCTTGTTAGATTTGGAACTTCCGAAGGAAACTGGTTTTCCTTCCAAAGCTTGAATCTTCTTAGAACTCTTTGAAGCCTTTGTTTTGGCCATATGGACAGTACCTTTAGGATTGAAGGGACAATCCTTTGCAATATGAGTGGTGCTGTCACACATAACACAATTCGTCTTCTTCTTCATAAGAGCCTTGTCTTGAGAGTAAGACTGTCTTTGGTCACTTCCCTTCTCCACCTTCATCTTTGCAGATGCCAAGACAGTCTTCTTGGCTGAGGACTGTGCTTGGAGATTGATAGTCCAGGCTGTGCAACAGTGATACACAACAGATCAGTCTTCTTCTTGCTGCTGAGAAGAGTTGAACAAGAACCAGAACTCTTAGCATAGGAGTTTTGGTTGATGTCTTCAGTCCCTACCACTTTACATAGAGTCAAAAGTAGCCTTGATCTCTTGAGCCTTTCTTGCCTTTCTTTTGCTCTTACTGATCAAGTTCTTTCTCATGGACTTGATCATCACAGTCTTCACTTTCTCCGCAGAAGGATAGTGGCCCTTCTTGGAATCTTAGTCTTCTCTCTTTGTAGAAGGATTCTTCACTATCTCTTCCTCATCCTCCTCACTCATAGAATCTATGAGAGGAAGCTCATCTTCACAAGTTCCACTCCAAGGAGATCTTACTGAGAAGATTGTGTGTGGAGGAGCTATCTCATTGGATCCCAATCCCTGTTTGTTTTGATAGCACACTTTGTTATGCAGGGATGAGGATATCATGTTCTTGAAGGTCTCCTCTTCAAGAACACACTTTTCTGCCCTAGCTTTACTGAGCACAAGCTCAGCCTGGCATTCAGTTAACTTGGTTATGAGATCTTTAATTTGTGTCCTAAAATCTGTGTGTTCATGTTTTCGAACTGAAATAGTTTTCTCTATGTTCTCTATTTTCAGCTTATAATCATTTTCAAACTTCTAAAATCAGATTTTAAAATGTTTAAGGACTCAACATGAGATCTCAGTTCCAAGTTATAGGACCTGTACCTGTTAACTTTAGCAATGCATTCAGGAGTACAGAGATGTTCCAATACCTTGGCTTCATTATGATCTGCCATTAGTGCTTGGTTTGGAGAGGTATCTTCCACCTGAAAGCTCCAGTCAAAGCTTCCTTCTTCAACAGCAATAGCAGCTTGCTGCTTTGACTTCTCATTATGGAGAGCTCTGACAGTGTAGTTTGGTCTGGATTGTGTTTGACCATCCTATGTTCTAGGTGCCTTACACTCTCTGGCAAAGTGGCCCATAAGGTTACAGTTGTAACACTTGACTTTGCCTTTGTCCAGTCCAAACATTCCACTGGTTGTATTGCTTGGAAACTTCCTTCCAGTCCTCTTGTAGAACTTGTTGGCTCTGTGAGTGAGAAGAGCCATCTGCTGGACTATTTCCATGTATTCCAGATCATCTGGATGGATACAGTCCAGGTCTTCAAGAGTGAAAAGCGAGTTGCCACAGCTTTCATCAGAAGACCCAAAAGCTTGAGAAGAGCTTGTCTCTTGGAATGGGCTTCCTTGAGTGTAGTTCTCCTTTGGTGTCTGTGGAAAGGTGATGAAGGACCCTTGGGTGAGTTGTCAGGGTAGCATAAGAGATGATTTTTGGGTTCTATGTTGTCCCTTTCAACCACATGTAGGCTGAACCCATTTGATTGTTGGAGTTTCCAGATGAACCTTGCATGTTCATCTACATCTGGTAGCCACTGAGAATCCCATATAACTCTATCAGAGTAAGAGTTTTGAGATTTTCAGTTCTCTTGATCACCACACAGTAGTGTGTCCACTGCCTAGGAAGTGAGGACATGAACTTGCTTACAATGTCTCTGTTTTCAAGAGAAACTCCTCCATCCACTAGGGTATCCACAATCTCAACATACCTGAAGTACTGCTGAGTCATGGTTTCACCTATTTTGAAGGTGAAGTTTTCAAACTGCCGCTTCAGGAGATCCTTCTTGTTCTCCTTGGCTTCAAAAGAACCCTCATACATCAGTTTCGGTGCATCCCACAGCTGTTTGGCTGTTTTGCACTTCTTGAAACCTCTGTACATAGAGTTTGGAAGGGCAGTTTGAAGAGTTGTCATGGCTTTTCTGTCTATCTCTACTCTCTTCCTATCTTACCAGAGTAGTTAGCCATATCTTTGGGGATCATACCAGCACCAGTAGTAGAAGGTGTGCTGGGTATGAAAGGTCCATTATTAATAGACTCCCACATTCTTGAATCAAGAGACCTGATGAAACCTTGCATTCTTAAACACCAGGTGTCAAACTCATCAAGAGTGATCAGTGGGGACTTATTCTTGGTTCCAGTTTCCATATCAGTTTTGGACATGGCTGCCATTTGAGAAGTTTAGTATTTGTGTGTGTGAGGGATCTACAGATGGTGAGATCTTATATCAAGAGCCTGGAAAGCTCTCATACCAAATGCAGGATCGTTGAAGGGTGTAGAGTTACAACACAACAACACAAAGAGGAGATGAACTAAACTTCGATCAAACAGTAAACTGGATTAACCAAGTGGTGACACTAAGAACACAAGTAATATATCAGACAGAACACAAGTGTTTGGTTTTCAATAATGCAGTATATTGCCTTCTCTATGTTCTATTACAAGTGTTACAAAGCATATTCGAAAGATACAAGAACATGAGATACTTATACAACATCCTACAGCTGGCTATACTTTGAAAGCCAGCTGGATACAATTGACTAGACACACACAAAATCAATTGTAGAGTCAAAAGGCACATTGCCTTTTGACTAGTGACTATGAAATGCCATAGCTCACATCCTTATCTATTACAAAAATTATAAAGTACATAAAGTAGAAAGTTACAGACTCAAGACCTCAATGTACAGTTACCAAAAGCATGGACCTTTTCACCAAACCATGTTAGTTGGTGACTTGCAGAGTTGCAGCGGAAAGGTGTCCAGCTTTATGGAACAGTACATCAGATAAAGCATGTTACTAAAAGTCTTCGGAAGAAATCTGTCTTCATGAACTTGAAGCTTCGGCAGACTTTGTCTCTGAGGGTTCGGAAGACTTCATCTTTGGCTTCGGAAGACGTTGGTCTTGGCTTCGGAAGATTTCACACATAGAGTATTTCTGTTGCACATGTGAAACTTCCGAAGCATTCCACTTTAATGCACTTGTGTAGCATGCAGGAAAGACTAAAGATGTTTAGGTTGCATTAGCCTCTTCATTAATCTCTACACAACCTACTCTACACCTTCGTCTCCTTTATTTACATAATCTAAGTCCATTAGCCCACCTCTATCCAATCCATTACCTTTAACCACTGATTTTAAATCATTGTAAGATCATCCTCATGATAACTTTATTTGATCATTACAGATGGTGCTAGGAAGTGGAGTCAATCTTGTTTGCTAAACATGTGCTTATTCTCTTGTTTCATATTCCAGATTGTTTCACAGTTCATGAAGCTCTTCAGGATCCATGTTGGGCTAGGTCCATGCAATTGGAGCTTCCACAATTTAGGAAACACAAAGTGTGTATGCTTTTTGATCTTCCTTTAAACAAATGCCAAATTGTCACAAAATTGGTTTTTCAAGAACAACCCTAATGGTTGTGGCATTATGGTAAGGAATAAGTCAAGGTTGGTGGTTCAAGGATTCGCTAAAGAAGAAGGGGTTGATTACACGGACGTCTTTGCTCCCGTAACCCATCTTGAAGCAATCAAGATTTTTCCTGCTTATGTTGCTCACAAGCAATTCAAGGTCAATCAAATGGATGTTAAATGTGCCTTTATTTATAGATTCATTGATGAAGAGATCTATGTGTGTCAACCACCTAGGTTTGAGGATCCAGACTTTCTTGATAAATTATACAAGCTTGATAAATCCCTTTATGGTTTACATCAAGCACCTCATATCTGGTATGTAATGCCCTATTCCCGAGAAGCCTCACAGTGGTTAGTCATAGCATAAAAAATTTAAACAATAAAACAATGCAACGAAATAAAATAATCATTCACTTAAAACTTACAGTTCATATTGTAATTATACATTTGTCTTTCAAATAGAATAAAACATAGTATTTTTTCATAAATTACAATAAAAGATTTCATAAATGAGAATGCCATAAATTGCCTTCCAAGTAGCTCCCAACATGGTGACATTCTCAGTATCAGCATTTACGTGCCAACTATTATGCATAAAAGTCAGATTTGCTAAGTGAATTCTACTTTTACATAACATAAGAAAATATAAACTTTATCCTTCTTATAATAGCCATTCATATATCATAATACATAACATTTTGCGTCTTAATAATCATTTACATTATCTTTCCTTCATTCATTATCACTGACATCATCATGACGAGATTGCACAAATCAAGAGCTCCCTATTGATCAATAATGAATGTCGATCCCCATTGGTACACATCATCATGGTAGCTAAGCCCCGATAGTTGATCCACATCGAAAGGCACACATAAGTGAAGTCTATCATAGTTCTTGCTCATGAATACGAACCCATCATCATACAACAGACTCACATAAGTGAAGTCTATCATAGTGCTTGCAATACTTTTCATTATCATACAGGCTGGGTAACATTCATAAAGTTCCACTTTTCATTAGTATTATCTTCCACTTAATATGTAATACTTAACTTATAGAGTACATCACATAACAAGTACAATCCATCATAAGACATAGCCGACCCTCTGCAGGACAGCAGGGGTTCAAGGGGCGGCAACCCTTAAAATCAGGGTTGTAGGGGCAGTAGCCCCTAGTGGGGATATATTTAGTATGCATAATAACCCCAACACATGGAAAAAACTTATAAATAAGGGGATCTAGAACTCACCTAGATGTGGGTAGCTTCTAAACTAAGATTTCTATGCTAGGATCATAATACATAGCATGTAGATTAGTTAACACTTAGACGGGTTACTTTCTACCTAATACCAAATAAGTAGATTCTCTAGCAGTTTCGCTGACAATTTTACATAGAAGTTTTGCCACTAGCTTCGCATGGCAGTTTCGCCCAACATTCATTGGAATTCCATGCCACTTTCTGCCTAATACCAATTAAGCTAATGGTTTCTCAGCTTGAATATGCAATTTTGGTGGATGAGCAGAAATTTTCGCACATGGAGCTGAAATGATGAACCGGCCCATTTTTAATCGTACATCACAAATTTTTACATGCAAATCCTTAGTTTATCATACCTGAAGCTATATTAGGCATTTTACATGTTTCCATACATTAACATGTGGCCTTTACGCAATTCTTTGCAACTTTTCAAAACTGAAAACCCTAGAATCGGTTATGATCTACAGAAAGGTTTAAAGGCTAATTTTTACGTGTATTTCATGCACCTTTCTTGTGGCTCGATGCTCAATCATTCAGATCTTCAATCCCTTGACCTTTGAACCTCCAAATTTTGAGTTTTCTTCACTTTCTCTAGAAATTGGTGTCTAGGGTTGCAAACGAGGAAGTTGGTGGCTAATTAAGTGGGTTAAAGGGCTAAATATGGGCCTTTAATCACTTAGGCTCTTTCCCGTAAGCCTAATTTAGCCCATAACCCATTTCCTTCCTTTATTTTTTATTAATACCCATTATATTGTATGAGACTCTAACATAGTATCTCCTGAGCAATGGTTTATCTCATGGCATGATTGATATGACTTTATTCAAGAAAGAAGTGGATGGTGAGATGTTAATGGTGCAAGTATACGCTGACAACATTATTTTTGGCCCCACCAATCCTAAGCCTTACAAGGAATTCGCGGAGATCATAAGAAGTCGATTTGAAATGAACATGACGTGGGAGATGTGCTTTTTCTTGGGTTTGCAAGTTGAACAAAAGCCTGAAGGAATTCTTTTCATCAGGAAAAGTATGTCAAAAAAATTCTTAAGAATTCAAGATGGAGGACACTTCTTCTGAATTAATCCCATTCACTACACAAACATGTCTTACTCTAGATGAAAACGGGAAATCTGTTGATCCTCATCTCTACATATCAATGATTGGTTCCCTAATTTATATTACAACGAGTTGTTGTGATATCAATTTGTTGTAGGATATTGTGCTCGATACCAAGCTAACCATAAGGTGTCTCATGAGAAGGTAGTGAAACGAATTATTCGTTATCTAAAAAGCTCTTCTCGTCTGGGTTTTTGGTATCCATACGGTGGAAATTTTGATTTGTATGATGATTCTGATAGTAATTCTAATGGTTGCATGTTAAATACAAAAACTGTCACCGGAGGTTTTCAATATCTAGGGAAGTATCTCGTATCATGGTAGAGCAAAAAATAGACTATTTTGTCTTTTTCCACGAGGGAAGCTGAGTATATTAGTACTTCGAGTTGTTTCTATTAAGTGTTGTGGACACAACATCAGATGATTGACTATGGAACCAATTTCCTCCACACTCCATTAGTCTATTACAATAATGGAACAATTGGAATCGCGCAGAATCCAATTCATTATTCCAGCACCAAGCACATTGAGAAAAGGATTCATCCAATCCGTGATACTCAAGAGAAGGGTTTTATGATTTTATTCCTATTGACACACAAAATTAAAAAGCTGATCTTTTCACTAAAACCTTCGATAAACCTTGTTTAAACAGATCTCCATGTTAGGACTGATTTGTTTTTAAAACCAGTTTCTTAATCGTCTGATATAAATATTGCACAAAATCATTTCTTGTTCTTGTTCATTCTTTCTTTCTTTCTAATATATATATCAATATATATACGACAAATAATACTATATATATGATGAGAAATTTCTGTTATCTTGCTGATGTTGGGTTTTGTAACATGTTAATCAAAGTTAATTTAACCATTTAAACTATAAAACGCAGCGGATAAAAGGTTTAAACATGTTGTTTACAATCTGAAATTTTCACCATTTTAAATCGTAAACAAAACCCAAGAATAAGGATCATAAATATATATGTGAAATAGTATGCTATCAAACCATAAAAATAACCATAGGGTGTTCATTGAAACAACCTTTCTTGAACAAGATGTTATAGATGGATAAGATGAAAGTGATGATGTTCTTGAATGTGTAGCCTCCAAAAGAGAAGACCTCAAGCATGTATACCCACAAGCCCTTCCAAACACCAAGCTTGTTAGGAGAGCAACACCAAAGAACTCTCTTCCTTTGCTCCTCAAAAGTCCAAAATTTTCAGCCTTGTTCTTCCTTAAATCCGAAAATTTCGGCCTCCTTGGAGAGAGTTTTGCATATGTGTGTGTGTAAGAGAAAGTGTGGGTTGAGAGAAGAGTGTAAGAAGTGTCCTTAATTCTTCCAAAGACCAAGACTAAAACAAGAACACTAGCCTTTTGGGCAGCCGAAATCATCAATTAAATTGGGTTGCCCCCATTATAATTTTTATAAAATGTTACAATCTTAACCCATTACTTTATAAAATTAAAACCTCTTTTAATTTTATAACAGTAAGACACTTTTATTTTTTATTATTTAATTCACTTAAATAATAAAACAAATAATTTCTCATGAAAAATTATCCATATATTGTTGTTCTATTACAAAGCAATATTTTAGAAAACCCATTTTGTAAATTGGTGTCAATATTTATTGTATGATCTCATCAACAAATAAACATTTATTGGTGTTTGTATCGCTTTTTATTGGGTATGACCCGACTTGGATCATAACGTACTAACCATATCAATCTTGTATGTGTGTTGGGCATATAAGATCCAACAATCTCCTAGTGCACAAGATTCATAGAAGATTGATGCAAGCAGTAAATACCGTGTAACAACGGTTTACTACCCTTAATACCTATGACTAAGTTCCATTCAATAACATCATCCTCTTCAAGTACCATACTCAAAATGTTTTAGGTGACTCAATCATCTATCCTTTTGTCACAGATGTCATGTTAAATCCCGGAGACACAGAGTGACCATACTCCACTGATTTAACTTTATCAGGCCTTAGACATCTTACTCTCAACGAATAAGAGGGAGAAATCCCACCTTGACTACATACGTCTCCCATAATTGCCTTATATCATACCTAAACTCCGACTTATGTACTGTCATGTTTCTAAATAGCGAAGAACTAAGTCAAAGTGTAATATTTGGTAAATATCAAGACCTAATATGTATCTCAGGTCAGAGGATACCAAATGATATTTGCCTTTACTCAAAATTTTTTATGATGAATTAGGAAGATTCCATAAATTAATATTTGAGATGCAGATCAGTCCAATATTTGCATCCCACAAATATCTATGAACTTTAGCAGTAACCATTGCTCTATATTCATCAATATGAATATCTACCAATCCATGTTCATAATAGTTTTACCTTCATATTTGTTCCATAACTATGAACAACTACGGACGTTTTGAGTAAATAATTTACTCATGGATTTTAAACATGCAAAATAGGAATATCAGTTGAATCATTATACCAAATAGTTCATTCAAGTAATAAAGGGTTACATTATCTCAGTATAGAATTAAAGATCATATCCGGTCACTAGAATATTGAAGTCCCATGGCACAAGTTTGACTTTCATGCTTTGCCTTTACAAGAAGCTTCGTGAGTGGATCCATAATGTTTTGATCCATGTGAACTTTGCGAATACATATTTTTCCCTTTTTAACATCATCCCTTATGTAGTTGAATCTTCATTCAATGTGCCTAGTCTTTTGATGTTCATGGGGTTCCTGGATTTGAGCAATCACACCCTCGTTATCACAAAGAATTTCTAGGGGGTCCTGAATGGAAGGGACCACCCCTAGATCAGCAATGAACTTCTTTAACCATGCAGCTTCCTTAGCTGCTAATGAAGCGACGATGTATTTTGACTCTGTAGTTGATAATGCCACCACATCTTGCTTAGATCACTTCCAAGAGATTGCTCCTCCATTCAAGATGAAAATGTACCCCGATTGTGATCGTGAATCATTCCGATCAGTTTCGAAACTCGCATCCATGTAACCCTTTACTATGAGTTCCTCCTCACCAAAAAATAGGCGGCTTCACCAAGATCCTTAATGGAGAAACAGCTTCCAAGCTAGGCTTTTACACCTTCCATGGTTGGAATGTCATTTCAAGATAGTAGGATATCATCGACATACAATAGTAGGGAAATGGTGATGCTCCCACTAGCTTTCTTATATACACATGCTTGATTAGGGTTTTTGATAAACCCAAATTTGATTATCTCTTCATCAAAATGTTGATTCCAACTCCTTGATGCTTTCTTCAATCCATAGATAGATTTCTTTAAGTTGCACACTTAGTTTGGATGTTTTGACTCGACAAAACCTTCAGGTTGAACCATATAGGCATCTTCCTAAAGATATCCATTTAGAAAATAAGTTTTGACATCCATTTGCCAAATCTCATAATCATAATGAGCAGCTATGGCAAATAATATCCTAATAGACTTTAGCATTGCAACCGGTGAGAAGGTCTAATCATAATCAATCCCTTGAGTTTGGGTGAAACCTTTTGCTACAAGTCTAACTTTATAAATATCCAACTTTCCATGCATATTGGTTTTCTTCTTGAAAACCCACTTACTTACAATTATCTTGGAGTTAAGAGGTGGTTCAACCAAGTCCCACACATGGTTGTCATACATGGATTGGATCTCAACGTTCATGGCTTTCAAGCAATTTATCACAATCCAAATTGGACATTGCATCACGATAGGTGGTTGATTCATCAGAATCTACCACATAGCATCCATCTACGAAAAAGCCATATCTTCCAGTTGGATTACTAATTCTCCCAGCTCTGCAACATTTTGTGTACATTGATCAACCACTTGATCATTCTTAACATCTTCATGTTGGGTGCTAGTGTCAAAAAATGTGTATCGATTTATGGTTCTTGATCCTCCTCAAGATCCACAGTTCTATTGCTAGTTCCTTCCGTAGGGAACATAGCTTCTAAGAACTCAGCCTTCTTGGCAACAAACTCCTTTGTTCCAGTGGATCATAGAAATAATATCCCATAGAATCTCTAGGATATCCAATGAACATACACTTAGTGGAACGGCTTTCTAGCTTGTTTGAGGTGGGAGTCCTAACATAACCCTCACAACCCCATACCTTTAAATATGATAGTAAAAATGGAACCCTTCCATGCCATATTTCAAAAGGTGTCGTTTCCATATTCAAGATACGGGCTACAAAGAGCAAAGCGAAACCCCAAAATGATAGAAGCAATGAGCTTCTAGCCATCATAGGTCGAACCATATCCAATAGAGTTCCATTCCTCTACACGGACACACCATTATGTTGTGGCGTTCCAGGTGGAGATAGTTGTATGACAATACCACAACTTCTAACATGATCTCCGAAAGCATCACTTAGGTATTCACCTCCTCTATTGATGCAGAGAATTTTTATTTACTTGTTAAGTTGATTTTTTGCTTCATTTTGGAAGATTTTAAACATTTCAAAAGCTTCATCTTTGTCTCTTAACAATGTTGTTTCATTGAACACCCTATGGTTGTTATTTTGGTTTTGAAAGCGTACTATTTCATATATTTATTGATCCAGATTCTTGGGATTCAATGATACGGGTGTTCAATGAAATACTATGCTATCAAAACCAAAAATAACAACCATAGGGTGTTCAATGAAACAACATTGTTAAGACACAAAGATGAAGCCTTTGAAATGTTCGAAATCTTCCACAACGAAGTAGAAAATCAACTCAACAAGAAAATAAAAATTCTCCGCACCGATAGAGGAGGTGAATACCTAAGTTATGCTTTTAGAGATCATCTTAGAAGTTGTGGAATTGTCTCACAACTATCTCCACCTGGAACGCCAAAACATAATGGTGTGTCCGAGTCGAGAAATCGAACTCTATTGGGTATGGTTGGATCTATGATGGCTAGAAGCTCACTTCCTCTATCATTTTCGGGTTTTGCTTTGCTCTCTGCGGCCCGTATCTTTAATATCGCCCCAACAAGAAAGTGGAAACAACACCTTTTGAAATATAGCATGGACGGGTTCCATCACTATCATATTTAAAGGTGTGGGGTTGTGAGGCTTATGTTAAGACTCCCACCTCAAACAAGCTAGAAAGTCATTCCACTAAGTGTATCTTCATTGGATATTCTAGAGATTCTATGGGATATTATTTCTATGATCCATTGGAACAAAAGGAGTTTGTTGCCAAGAAGGCTGAGGAGGATCAAGAACACCAAACCGAGACACTAACATGTTAATCAGAGTTAGTTTAACCATTTAAACTATAAACGTAGTGGATAAAAGGTTTAAACATGTTGTTTACAATCTGAAATTTTCACCATTCTAAATCATAAACAAAACCCAACAATAAGGATCATAAATATATATGTGAAATAGTATGCTATCAAACCATAAAAACAACCATAGGGTGTTCATTGAAACAACCTTTCTTGAACAAGATGTTGTAGTGTTGGATCTTGTGTGCCCAAGACACATACAAGATTGATGTGGTTAGTACATTATGATCCAGGTCGGGTCATACCCAATAACAAGCTAAACAAACACCAATATATGTTTATTTGTTGATAAGATCATACAAATAAATATTGACACCAATTTGGAAAATAGGTTTTCTAAAACTTTGCTTTTGTAAAAGAACAACATTGTATGGATAATTTGTTCATGAGACACTATTTGTTTGTTATTATAATTGGTTAAATAATAAAAAATAAAAGTGTGTTGATGTTATAAAATTAAAATTTGTTTTAATTTTATAAACGATGGATTTAAGGAGTGTATTTTTTTTTTTAAAAATTGAAGATTAGACATTCCTACACTCTTCTATCAAAGACACCTTTCTCTCAGACACACTTAAGCAAGAACACTCCCAAAGAAGGCTGAAATTTTTTAAATTATAGCCTCCAACAAGGCTGAAATTTTTGATTTTTGATGTTGCTTTGGTATAGAGTTTTGGTGTAAAGCTCCCTAACTAGCTAAGTGTTTGAAGAGCTTGTGGGTATCACATCCTGAGGCTTTCTTTCTTGGGGGCTGGCCATTCAAGAACATCTTTTTCTCCAACTCATCATCCATGCATCTTGTGCTTGAAAGGTTGTTTTCAATGCATACCCTATGGTTGTTGTTTTTGGTTTTTTATATCATACTATTTCACATATATATGTGATCCTTATTCTTGAGTTTTGTTTGTGTTTTATAATGTTTAAAATTTTCAGATTAGAAACCATAGGTTAAACCTATATTCCGCTGTGTTTTTCATGTTTAAATTGTTAAACTATCTTTGATTTACATGTTACAAAACCCGACAATGGCATCTAGAGTCGGTTATGTGGAATATGTGCTTCAAAAGGTCTTGAATAGTTAGTTTTCATGGACCTTTTCAACCCATTCGGAGCTGTTTTGTTGTGTTTGTATGAATCCCTTATGTTTCAAGGTTTAATCTTGCATGATTTAGTATAAACCTTGAAAGATTAACATCAATTGGTTGATTGTGTTGTTTGGACAGAACCCTAAAGTTTTGGTTCATGTTGGCCAGAACTTTAAGGTTATAATAAGGGGTTCATTGTTATTCTTGGATGTTGAATATGTTTCATATTTTGGTGCATAACATTGCCTTGGCCTTATGTGTTTTGGTTTTGGTTTATTGTGATTTGTCATGTTGGTTTTGATTCTTGAAAGGGTTGTAGTTTTGTGTTTTGTATTTTGGGTTCTAATTATTTATTCATTTGGTTAGGTAATCAATAGATTAGGTGAATTTTATTTATTAGAAAAACTGTATTAGGATATGATTTTTGTAAAAGAAGATGCACAAGATGAAGACCCAAAAGAGGACACAAAAGACATGGACACTTGAAGCATTTCGATGTGGATTCAAGTGGGAGTTCATGGACACATTTTGGTGTGTCATCTCAACCCTTAGGAAAGACCATATGACAACACTAGTGATGGCAAAAAAGTGTAGTCAACTTAGTGGCTATGGTTAGGCACTCATGTTTGTATGTTTTTGCTTGTTTGGATGTTTGTTGTTTGATTGATTGGTTGATATTTGGCTATGCATTACAAACTCATTAACAAACTTTACAAGCTGAAAATTTGATGGTTCTTTTATCATTAAGTGGTTAAAAAAAGGTTATTAAAAGGATTAATGGTTTTAATAAAAGAGGTTTTATTAATAGTGAACCATAGGGTACATTGTATATGAAAGCATGCAAATATAAGCTACATAGAGTTTTCTAAACTTAGATTATGAAAACTTAACTTTCTTTTATAAACAAGTTTAACACCGTCCTTTTGCACGACACTTGAGTCATTTGGAAACTCTTAATGGGATAAAGGTCACCTAAGAGGAAACTTGTGACTTGAGGTGGGGATACCATATTTATGGGATAAAGGTCACCTAACCACTTATGTTGGAAAACTCACATGTGTGTGCAAGTAGGGTAACTTGATTTGCAAACCATATTAAAAGGATCACCTACAATATGGTTTACAAAGGTGTCGATCGGATAAACATGCCGACTACAAATGATGTTTTAAATTCGATTCCATACCTAAGAAGGTGCAAATGGTTGCAATTGTCAAAACGTTGACTACCTTGTTAATTTAAATAATGGGATAAAGGTCACCTAGCCACTATTCAAATATAACGTTTGATTCTAGATTTTAAAATTATGTAAGACACTTAAAAAGGGGTTTTAATTATTAAGATATCAACAATATCGAAATTACTAAAATTGAACTTTGTTATATTTTGTTGATGGCCACCAATAATAATGAAAACAATGAAATCCCATCCGCTCACTCACTATCACTAAGGACCATTCTCCAAAATGAGCGTCTAAACCATATTAACTTTATTGATTGGTTTCGAAACTTGAGAATTGTTCTCATGCAAGAGAAACGATCATACATCTTAGACGATCCGATTCCCAATCAACCTAGTGAGGATGATGAGGAGGCCTACAATAATTGGGTAAAATACAGTAAGGACTCGTTCCAAGTATCTTGCCTAATGTTGGCAAGTATGACTCCAAATTTCCAAAAGGAGTATGAACATCATGGAGCATACGACATGATCACCCAGTTAAAGGAAACGTTCCAACAACAAGCACAGGTTGAGCGCTTCAAAATCGTTCGAGCACTCCATGCGTGTCGTATGGACGACACCCAATCTGTTTCATCTTATGAACTTTAGATGAAAAGCCACATCGACCGCCTCGAGAGGCTGAATTGTCCCATCTCGAAAGATGGGACAAGAACATAAGTGAGCTTCACTCTATTCTTAAAACTACCGAGGCGGCCATGGGTAAATGTGTTTTACCCGTTCTCACCATCAATGAAGGTGGGAACAAGAAGAGGCCTCACCCCACACCCAAGGCAAATGTTTCCAAGGGTAAGGGGCACTTTAAGGGAAAGGGAAAGGGAGTGGTAAGAGCGCCACCACCAAAACCAACAGAGAAGAAGCAAAGGGTTGCTTCAAATGACCCATGCTTTAAGTGTGGGGAGATTGGACATTGGGCAAGAAATTGCCCAGTCCATCTGAAAGAGTTGCAAGCAAAGAGGGATGCTGGGCAAACCTCAAGTACAATTTTCATGATTCATATTGATCTCAATTTAATATCCTCTAACACATGGGTAATGGATACTAGATGTGGAACTCACATTTGCAACTTATTGCAGGGGTTCCAAAGAAGTAAGGACTTCAAGAAAGGGGATGTAAACCTCTACATGGGGAATGGGGCAAAGGTTCAAGTTAAAAGCCTAGGGGACTACAGCTTGAAGCTTCCAAATGGTTTGGAAGCAATTATGAACAATATTTTGTATGCTCCTAGTTTGACTAGGAACATTATTTATGTTTCCCAATTAAGACTATATGGTTATGTTTTGTCATTTATTGAGAATGAAATTCATCTTTCTTTAAATGGCACATTTTATTTTAAAGCTATTCCTATTAATGGTATTTATGAATTGGTTCATGAAAACACATTATATGATAGCTCATTGTACCAAACCACCACTAAGAAACTCAAATAGGATTTGAGTGATACCTATCTTTGGCGTTAACGTCTTGGTCATATAAACAAGAAGCGCATACAAACAGTTCAAAAGAACAGTCTTTTAAAAGCAAATGAAGACGATTCATTTGATGTATGTGAATCTTGTTTACAAGGTAAAATAACTAAGGCACCATTTAGTGGCAAATCCGAAAGGGCAAAAGATTTATTAGGCATGATACATTTGGATGTATGTGGTCCTTTTAAGCAAATGACTAGGTACCATGAAAGATACTTCGTTACCTTTACCGACAACTATAGTCCATATGGTTATGTGTACTTGCTAAGACACAAAGATGAAGCTTTTGAAATATTCAAAATCTTCCAAAATGAAGTAGATAATCAACTCAATAAGAAAATAAAAATTATCCACACCGATAAAGGAGGTGAATACCTAAGTGATGCTTTTAGAGATCGTCTTAGAAGTTGTGGTATTGTCTCACAACTATCTCCACCTGGAATGCCACAACATAATGGCATGTCTGAGAGGAGAAATTGAATTCTATTAGATATGGTTCGATCTATGATGGCTAGAAGCTCACTACCTCTATCATTTTGGGGTTTTGCTTTGCTCTCTGCGGCCTGTATTTTGAATATGGCCCCAACCAAGAAAGTGGAAACGACACCTTTTGAAATATGGCATGGAAGAGTTCCATCACTATCATATATAAATGTATAGGGTTGTGAGGCTTATGTTAATATTCCCACCTCAAACAAGCTAGAAAGCCGTTCCATTAAGTGTATCTTCATTGGATATCCCTGAGATTCTATGGGATATTATTTCTATAATCCATTGGAACAAAAGGACTTTGTTGCCAAGAAGGCTGAGTTCTTAGAAGCTAAGTTCCTTACGGAAGGAACTAGCGGTAGAACTGTGGGAATCTTCAGGAGGATCAAGAACCACAAGCCAATACACGTTTGGTTGACACTAGCACTCAACATGAGGACGTTGAAAATGAGCAAGCGGTTGATGAATGTGCACAAAACATTCGCAGATCTGGTAGAATTAGTAATCCACCAGAAATATATGGATTTTCGTAGATGCATGCTATGTGGTAGATTCCGATGAACCAACCACCTATCATCATGTAATGTCCAATTTGGATTGTGACAAATGGCTTGAAGCCATGAATGTTGAGATGCAATCCATGTATGACAATCAAGTATGGGACTTGGTTGAACCACCTCTTAACTCCAAGATAGTTGGAGGTAAGTGGGTTTTCAAGAAGAAAACCGATATGAATGGAAAACTATATACTTATAAAGCTAGACTTGTAGCAAAAGGTTTCACTCAAACTCAAGGGGTTGATTATGATGAGATCTTCTCACCAGTTGCAATGCTGAATTCTATTAGGATATTGTTTGCCATAGCTGCTCATTATGATTATAAGATCTGGCAAATTGATGTCAAAACCACTTTTCTAAATGGATATCTTGAGGAAGATGTCTATATGGTTCAGCCTGAAGGTTTTGTCAACTCAAAACATCCTAACAACGTATGCAAGTAAAAGAAATCAATCTATGGATTGAAGCAAGCGTCAAGAAGTTGGAATCACCATTTTGATGAAGAAATAATCAAATTTGGGTTCATCAAAAATGCTAATGAAGCATGTGTATATAAGAAAGCTAGTGGGAGCATCACCATTTTCCTAGTATTGTATGCCTATGACATCCCACTATTTGCGAATGACATTCCAACCATGGAGGGTGTAAAAGCCTGGATTGGAAGCTGTTTCTCCATCAAGTATCTTGGTGAAGCCGCCTATATTTTAGGAATAAAGATCTATTAGGATAGATCAAGGCAATTGATAGGTTTAAATCAAAGTGCATACATTGATAAGATCTTGAAAAGGTTCAAGATGGAAAACTCTATGAAAGGTACCTTACCTATTCAAAGAGGAACATTATTTATGTTTCCCAATTAAGACTATATGGTTATGTTTTGTCATTTATTGAGAATGAAATTCATGTTTCTTTAAATGGCACATTTTATTTTAAAGCTATTCCTGTTAATGGTATTTATGAATTGGTTGGTGAAAACACATTATATGATAGCTCATTGTACCAAACCACCACTAAGAAATCAAATAGGATTTGAGTGATACCTATCTTTGGCGCTGACGTCTTGGTCATATAAACAAGAAGCACATACAAACAGTTCAAAAGAACGGTCTTTTAAAAGCAAATGAAGACGATTCATTTGATGTATCTGAATCTTGTTTACAAGGTAAAATAACTAAGGCACCATTTAGTGGCAAATCCGAAAGGGCAAAATATTTATTAGGCATCATACATTCGAATGTATGTGGTCCTTTTAAACAAATGACTAGGTACCATGAAAGATACTTCATTACCTTTACCGACAACTATAGTCGATATGGTTATGTGTACTTGTTAAGACACAAAGATGAAGCTTTTGAAATGTTCAAAATCTTCCAAAATCAAGTAGAAAATCAACTCAACAAGAAAATAAAATTCTCCGCACCGATAAAGGAGGTGAATACCTAAGTGATGCTTTTAGAGGTCATCTTTGAAGTTGTGGTATTATCTCACAACTATCTCCACCTGAAACGCCACAACATAATGGCGTATCTGAGAGGAGAAATTGAATTCTATTAGATATGGTTTGATCTATGATGGCTAGAAGCTCACTGCCTTCCTCATTTTGGGGTTTTGCTTTGCTCTCTGCAGCCCGTATTTTGAATATGGCCCCAACCAAGAAAGTGGAAACGACACCTTTTGAAATATGGCGTGGAAGAGTTCCATCACTATCATATATAAAGGTATAGGGTTGTGAGGCTTATGTTAAGACTCCCACCTCAAACAAGCTAGAAAGCCGTTCCATTAAGTGTATCTTCATTGGATATCCCAGAGATTCTTTGGGGTATTATTTCAATGATCAATTGGAACAAAAGGAGTTTGTTGCCAAGAAGGTTGAGTTCTTAGAGGCTAAGTTCCTTACAGAAGGAACTAGCGGTAGAACTATAGGAATCTTCAGGAGGATCAAGAACCACAAAGCAATACACGTTTGGTTGACAGTAGCACTCAACATGAGGACATTGAAAATGAGCAAGTGGTTGATGAATGTGCACAAAACATTAGCAGATCTGGTAGAATTAGTAATCCACCGGAAAGATATGGATTTTTCGTAGATGCATGCTCTATGGTAGATTCCAATGAACCAACCACCTATCATCATGCAATGTCCAATTTGGATTGTGGCAAATGGCTTGAAGCCATGAACGTTGAGATGCAATCCATATATGACAATCAAGTATGGGACTTGGTTGAACCACCTCTTAACTCCAATATAGTTGGAGGTAAGTGGGTTTTCAAGAAGAAAACCGATAAGCATGAAAACTCGAGGGGTTGATTATGATGAGACCTTCTCACCAGTTGCAATGATAAATTCTATTAGGATATTGTTTGCCATAGCTGCTCATTATGATTATAAGATCTGGCAAATGGATGTCAAAACCGCTTTTCTAAATGGATATCTTGAGGAAGAGGTCTATATGGTTCAGCCTGAAGGTTGTGTCAACTCAAAACATCCTAACAAAGTATGCAAGTTAAAGAAATCAATCTATGGATTGAAACAAACATCAAGAAGTTGGAATCACCATTTTGATGACGAAATAATCAAATTTGGGTTCATCAAAAACGCTGATGAAGCATGTGTATATAAGAAAGCTAGTGGGAGCATCACCATTTTCTTTGTATTGTATGTCTATGACATCCTACTACTTGGGAATGACATTCCAACCATGGAGGGTGTAAAAGCCTGGCTTGGAAGCTATTTCTCCATCAAGGATCTTGGTGAAGCCGCCTATATTTTAGGAATAAAGATCTATAGGGATAGATCAAGGCGGTTGATAGGTTTAAATCAAAGTGCATACATTGATAAGATCTTGAAAAGGTTCAAGATGGAAAACTCTAAGAAAGGTACCTTACCTATTCAAAGATGAACAATATTGAGTAAGACTCAATGTCCAAGCTCAAAGGACAGCAAGACAAAATGAAGGGAATTCCGTACGCGTCCGCTATAGGATCCATCATGTATGCAATGATATGCACTAGACCGGACGTGTCATGCGCTTTGAGCAAGACAAGCCGATACCAACAAAATCCTGGAAGCAGTCATTGGTGCCTATTAAGAACATACTTAAGTACATAAGGAGGACTAAAGATATGTTCCTAATCTATGGATTTGGTGAGGAGGAACTCGTAGTGAAGGGTTACACGGATGCGAGTTTCCAAACTGATCGGGATGATTCCGGATCACAATCGGGGTACATTTTCATCTTGAATGGAGGAGCAATCTCTTGGAAGAGCTCTAAGCAAGATGTGGTGGCATTATCAACTACAGAGTCAAAATTCATCGCCACCTTAGTAGCAACTCAAGAAGCTACATGGTTAAAGAAGTTCATTGCCAATCTTGGGGTGGTCCCCTCCATTCAGGACCCCCTAGAAATTATTTGAGATAACGATGGTACAGTTGCTCAAATCAAGGAACCCCGTGCATATCATAAGACTAGGCACATTGAACGAAGATTCAACTACATAAGGGATGAAGTTAAAAAGGGTAAGATATGTATTCGCAAAGTTCACACGGATCAAAACATTGCGGATCCATGAGTATTGAGATATTGTAACCCTTTCTTACTTGAATGAATTATTTGTTTATAATGATTCAACTAATATTCCTATTTTGCATGTTTAAAATCCATGAGTAAATTATTTACTCAGAACGTCCGTAGTTGTTAATGCTTGTGGGAACAAGTACGAAGGTAATGCTATTATGAACTTGGATTGGTAGATATTCATAAGGAAGAATATAGAGCAAAAGGTTGCTCCCAAAGTTCATAGATATTTGTGGGATGCAAATATTAGACTGACCTACATCTCAAATATTACTACATGGAATCTTGCTGATTGATCATAAGTAATTTTAACTAAAGGTGAACATCATTTGGTATTCTCTAACCTGAGACACATATTGGGTCTTGATATCCGCCGAATATTATACTTTCATTTAGCTCTTCTTTGTTTTGAAACAGGCACTACATAAGTTTGAGTTCAGGTATGATATAAGATAATTGTGAGAGACGTATGTAGTCAAGATGGGATTTGTCCCTCTTATTCGTTGAGAGTAAGATGTCTGAGGCCTGATAAAGTTAAATTGATGGAGAATGATCACTCTATGTCTCTAGGATTTAACATGACATGTGCAACAAAAGGATAGATGATTGACTCACCTAAAATATTTCAAGTATGGTACTTGAAGGGGATGATGTTATTGAATGGCGCTTAGTCATACGTATTAAGGGTAGTAAACCATTTTTAGGCGGTATTTACTGCTTGCATCAATATTCTATGAATCTTGTGCAAGTGGGAGATTGTTGGATCTTGTGTGCCCAACACACATACAAGATTGATGTGGTTAGTACGTTATGATCCAAGTCGGGTCATACCCAATAACAAGCTAAACAAACACAAATATATGTTTATTTGTTGATGAGATCATACAAATAAATATTGACACCAATTTAGAAAATTGGTTTTCTAAAACTTTGCTTTTGTAAAAGAACAACACTATATGGATAATTTGTTCATGATATATTATTTGATTGTTATTTTAATTGGTTAAATAATAACAATTAAAAGTGTGTTGATGTTATAAAATTAAAATTTGTTTTAATTTTATAAGCTATGGATTTAAGGAGTGTATTTTTTCTAAAAAAATCAAAAGGGGGGAACCCTTTTGAACCAAGTTCGGCCACCCATATGGGGCATTGGGACTCCTCTTTTTTGTCTTGGTCCTTTGAAGATTTTGTTAGGATCGTCTACTGGACGATGTACTAACTGATTAACATGTATACCGAACCAAATAGTGCGGAATCCTATTTGATTGGCGATCTAATCAGTGGGAATGCATGTAGAAACAATTATTTATTGAATCTAATGTTAAGAATCGATTAGGAATTGATCTACTGCGATCTATGAACTTGGAGTATGATTATAGAGGTCTCTCGACGGCTAGGGTACGTCTGGATTCAAATGTATTCAATACTTACATTTTTCCACAAATTAGGCGGTATTTATAGGTTAGGGTTGCTCATTCGGGTGACTGAACCATTAGCATGATTCATTCGTATGATTGAGCCATGCGGTTGACCCATTCGCACGACTGAGTGTTCAGTCGTGCGACTGAGTGAGTCGCAGGAAGTTGTTCTGGCATATGGACTATTTAGGCGCATGGACACTTAGTCGCATGGCCATTCGAACGCATGACCACTATTGGGACGCATGGTCCAGTCGGACGCATGAGAACTTCACTTAACCAAGTTTGAATGTATTCATTGTTATAACATTATGTACATCAATTCAAACAATCACAAAGTTGTATAATCTAGTCAATATGCGTTAAACAGTTTATTAATGAAAATTAAACCTTATAAATCACATCCAAACATTCTCATTTCATTAAGTATCCAAGCATTACATAAGTGTAAGACATTCAAGACATATTACATTAAGATCCGAATCTAGGTACATATGTATCTACAAACTCCCCCTTGAACCTGGATCTATCTATTGTCTTACCATCTTCGTCATCTCTTCATACTTCTTGTACTTCTCTTCTTTTGTAACTCCTGCGTGTATTTCAAACGCAAAGCAGAGTCGTATAACTTCTGAAATTGTGGAGCCTGTACAATATCTTGGAGTCATAGAACAATGGCCACTTGTATAATGTGTATACATCGTGTGCAGACAAGTTTGTGAGCCACATAGGGTCAAATACCCTGATGGTTTCCATAACATCATTCTTGTTCAGGACTATGACTGCTTCTCCTGTCCTCCAATCTTAGTACCTCCATTTGAAGTGTGGAGTGAAGTCCTGTGACATCTCCCGCAAAGGAATCTTTGACATTGTTCACGATGGACTCCACTTCAGCGCTATCTTCGGTTTCCCAGAAATGGAAACAACCTCAAACCGTCTGAGATACCTCGTTGGCTGTTGAGGTTTGAAGTTGACCCATCTGGTGGGGTACTCTGTTTTAAGAGCTGCTTCAAACTAACCAGACGTCCTGCATGGATCAGCATATAGCAATTTCAGCTTTGCTAGCTGGTTCAGCTCAAATCCAGCAAGAGTCTTCAGGTCGTGTGGGAACCTGATGTACTCGATAGCTTTCTCACGTCTAACTGCATAAACATTGAGATCTTCAAAATATGCCCACACGATGATTTTTCCGGACACCTATGATGTTTCTTCACTTTGTATAGCTTGGTGCACACAGTCAACTTTGAAGCATTGCGTTGGGCTCATATCTCTTCAAAACACGCAGCCTACTAAGCCTTTCTGATATTAAGTTCAACATCTGAGGCTTGAGCCTTATCTTCATTCTTGTTAGACTCTTCTTCCTTTTTATCTAGAGTTTCAAAAGTTTCACTCACAAGGTTGTCACCCAGATTGGGAACGACATAACCTTCAATGTCAGTGTACTCTGGATAGGGTTGATCCGTGACATCTTCTATCTCATCTCGTCAACATTGTTGAGCTCATCATCACTTTCAATTTGGAGTGTTGGAGCATCCTTGATAATCTCATCAGGATTTAGCTTGAATATTTCAGCAATTTGCTCGTCAGTGAGATTGTGAATGATCTCTCCTTCTTCAGGAGTGTACATCACCGATCTCCTCACTATACCCTGTAGATAAAGAATCATCGTGAGCTGAGTATTGATTTGTTGGAGGGGAGCAACTTCATGTTCATCCCTCTGAAAGTTTGGATCTGCTTGATTTATACATGTAACACAACAATCATTAGTTAATAATCAAGACAAGAATATTAATATTAAATATAAACATTCATTACATAAGTTTAATACAGGATTCGAATACATATGATTTCAATAACATAAATAACTAAGCATTACTCTATTCATGTATTCTCAGCTCTTCTGCTACCGAGGAGGATGTGGAGGCACTCTAATCTTGAGTCCTTTTGGTCCTCCGTTCGCTTGCAGATGTGGCACCCGCAGCAGAAGAATCTTCTTCATCATCATCACCATCTGCATCTGTATCACCCTCGTAATCATCACCATCATCATCATCATCAACACTCTCATCATCAGCATCATCATATCCGTCCCCTTCTCCGATATTCAAAGGCTCTTCTTTGGATCCTTTGAGCTTTAGCAGGATAGACTTGTTCATAGCCTCCAGCTCCTCAATCTTCTTGGCATGTTGCTCCAGGAGCGGAGTCATTTGCTGAGCCTACTGATCAATCAATGGAGCCTGTTAAGAAAGCTGCTGAGATTGCACAGTAGTAAGATCTACTAACTGACGAATCTGTGCAGTTTTCTCATCATCGACTGCTAACAAACGCATCACCATACGGTTCAGCATTGATACCTATTTCTCTACCCTAATGGGGGGTAGAGGTGATCTAGATGTGTTGGACCAAAAGAACCAATGAGCCTGATCAGAAAAACCTGTAAGTCCCACAGACATCACAACAATTGCTGAAGACTTGATCAGCTGTTTGACAAAGTTTGAAGACTTCAACAGCTGAAGACTAAAGTACTGAAGACTTCAACTGCTGAAGACCAAAGTCTGAAGATCAACAGCTAAAGACTAAAGTACTGAAGACTTCAACATCTGAAGACCAAAGTCTGAAGATCAACAGCTAAAGAACAAAGTACTGAAGATCAACAGCTGAAGTACAAAGACTGAAGACATCAGCTCATGACAACAGCTGAAGTTCAAGTACAAGTACTGAAGCCTTCAGAGTTTGTTACAACAGCTGAAGAAGCATTCTTCATTTGTTGTGATGGTTTCCTTTCAGTAGTTTTCTTTTTGTTTCAGTATTTGTAAAACGACTGAAGAGCATGTTCTTCAGTCGTTGTAGTTTCAGTAGTTTCTTTTTAGTAGTTGTAGTGACAGTTAACACTTAGTATTTTTGTATGAAGATGTCAGCTGTTTTGACATCTTCAGTAGTTTTGTTAACTTTCAGTAGTCTGAATAATTCTCTTAGATGTCACTATCAAATGACATCAGCAGACGTCACATCTCCTATATAAGGAGTCTTCCACCACGACATTCTTATATAAGGGATGATTGACCTGATTGTATGTGTGACATTGTGCCACCACGAAAGCGCGTATTGAATGAAACATTTGATTTGAAGAATTCTTTCTATAATCGTTTGTTCTTACTTTGAATATCACTGTATTCTTGTGAATTGTCTAATTCATTGTTTGATTTCCTCTGCAATACTCTCTAATCAATCAAACGTAAATCACTGATCCTAACAATTGGTATCAGAGCAGGTTAATCATTGATCGATCTAACAATTGATCATTGAAACTGCCAATCGATATCTGCATTTGACTGAATTGGCATATTTGCAAGAATCAGTAATAGTTAAATTGAATTTCTGCTACTTTCGTTTTATTGCTTTCTGTTTTCTCTTGGTTCAATTTGGTTGTTGTGTTCTGTTCTAAATCTGTTAAAACTTAATTGATTTTGGTTGAATCTGAGAATGACTACTCCTTCTAATGACCCTCACAATACCGGTTCTTCAACCAAGCCTCCGATGCTGGTTAGGACTGAGTATAACATATGGCAACGAAGAAAGCTTCATCACATGTCTGTTAACAGTTCAGGTTGTTGGACATCAGTGGTACATGGTCCACAAAGCTATGGTGAACAATCTGGAAACCAATCAAATGGTTCTGAAGAAGAAGGAAAAATACTCAGATGAAGATCAGAAACTGTTTGAGATTGATGCTAAAGCCCATGGAATTCTGGCCATGGCACTGCCGAATGAATTCTATTCAGGGCTTATGCATCATGAAACTGCTCATGACCTCTGGAAGGCACTGAAGGAACAATTCGGTGGAACTGATGAGGTATTAGCAAACATAGAGAAATCCTTGCCCAACAATATGAAACATTCTTTTATAGAAGGGTGAGACACTGACTCAACAGTTTAAGCGTTTTTCCTGTTTGATCTCTGAGCTAAAAATGGTCAAACGTGAATATACCAATAGCCAGATGAACAACAGATTCCTTAGATCACTGCCTGAGAGATGGGACACATACACTATTGTCCTACGCTCCAGTGCAAATCTGGATAAACTATCTCTCACCCAACTTCATGGAAACTACTTACATTTGAGAGAGAGATAGAGCAAAAAGGAAACTGGCATCATGAGGAAAGCTCACTCATGACTTTGTACCAGGGAACACTGCCTTTGTTGGTCATGAGTCATAATATGCTGCATCTGAAAGTAATTATGAGGAGCATATAGATTTCTCTTCAAACAGTTCAGATCATGCATTTGTTGGTGTTGATAGTCACTCAGACTGTAATAGTGACAATTTATGTTTTATCATGGATGATTTGAAAGGAATAGCTGATGATGATCTAGAAGAGATGGATATTCTGGGCCAAATGGCCTTGATTAATATCAGATATCAGAAGTTCTACAAGAGGACTGGCGGGAAATTTCCAGGACTCTCTAGCAAAACCAAAGTTGGTTTTGACAAGAGTAAGTTGAGGTGTCACAAATGCCAAAGGCTTGGACACTTTGCAAGAGAGTGTAGATCATTTGGATCTAACTCCTCTGCACCCTTTGTGACTTTTCCAAGCACTAGTCCATAAAACAGGGGGCAACAACCTGCTAGTTCTGGTCATCATTCACAACCTGTTTCGCCTGCATATTTTGTCCCTCAGGGTCCAATGTCATATCCCTATCCCTACTATTACATGCCTCAGCCAAATCCAGTTCAACTTCCTACTGCACAACAACCACAAGCATTACCTGAGCCTCTACCATCTCAATCACAACCTCATCATAGCTTTTTCACCCCTGGCAATCTTGACTGGAGCAGTTTACCAAATGATCTCTCTGGTACTGAGCAATTATTTGCGGGTGATGGTCAACAAGGTGGTGAACATCCTTTTAGGAATCTAGCTCTCATGGCCCTAGAATCTACTGAGAGTTCATTCTCCAATGCATCTTCTTAACAGGTAACCCAGGTATCCTCTGAGGCTAAGCCTTTGTTCTGAATCTTGCATAGATGCATTTGTCTCTATTAGAGAAGCAAATGTAGCTGTAATTAATCAAATCTAGAGCTTGAGCAAACTATTTCCAAAAGAAAAGCTAAATATGAGTCTGTCCTTAAGGACAAAGATGATGAGATTTATAAGCTTAAATGCCAATTAAGTGATGAAAAGGCTAAGCTAGAGGTCATTCTTGAGAACCATAAGGAACTCAAAGAAAAACTTGCAGTTACCCAAGTTGAGTGTGACTGCTGGGTGTCATCCTGCAAGGGATTTGAAATGCTGCTCAGTAAGTAGTCTGCTTCGAATGTGATGTTTGGAATTGGTTATAACCATATTGCACCTCCAACAGATTTTACTCCAAAACCAATAGTAAAATCTGAAAGTGAAAGCAATCTCCAAACCACATTATCATGTGAATCATCCACAAGTGATCCCTCAAAATCACAGATGAAATAAGGGTTGATACCTCAGCAAGTCAATTGGCTGATGGGTTAACTACTGATAAGCACATGAAGCAGAGTATTTCAGATGTTGTCCCTCAAAGTAACTTAAGTACTGAAGGGCAAGTTACAACAACTGAAAAGCATTTCAAATCAGCTGAAATAAATGGATTAACAACTGCTGACAATGAAAAGCTGAAGAACAACTCTTCAGTAGTTACAGATTCTTCAATACTGAACAAAATTACTGAACGGAGGAAAGTACAGAAGAGCACACCTTCAGTAGTTTCCACATCAGCAGATGACCAATCCAAGATGAAGAATAAGCCATGTGAAATATGTGTTAAATTCAATCATCTTTCTGATGAATGTTGGTACAGAAAGGGTTCCAAACTCAACAGAGATAAGCTCATTAAAATCAGATGGATGAAATGAAAACTGAGTTTGAGACGAAGTTTGTACCGCAATCATTCCATTGTGATAAACCCAAGCCTTCAACCAAATTCAAAAAGAAGGATAAGGTTCATCACAAAAGCTGATGGTGCTCCTCATAATAAATATCAGACTAAGTCTGTTAATTTTAAGGAGGAAATGGTGGATCACAGGAACTCATCAAACACATGTACTGATATGTCACCAGAGCTGAAAGCTTTGGCTACAAATCAGACACAACTTGTTATGTATGGTTGAGCATTTTGTTGGGGAGAGTTAACCAATTAGATGCACCTGTGATCAAATCACTTAAAAGGCATTCCAGCCCAAATCCAAGGAATCCATTTCAGCACCATCTCCTTCTTTATTAGCTTTATCATAAGAAACAAGTTATGGTTGCATTTGTTGATGAAAACAACCCAAAACCAAAAGGTTTCGGTCTCAAAATCTAACTAGTTTTCTTTTATGCAGGGTTCTTCCACATGCCAAAGGAGCATCTGGTATGTGGACAGTGGAGGATCTATGCATATGACTGGGAGCAGTTCTCTTCTTATGACTACTCTCAAGGAAAGAAGGGATTGTTTCATTTGGAAATGATGCCAGAGGTTACATCATTGGGAAATGATATGTGTCTAATGGACAAATCAGGTTTGATAATGTCAACCATGTGGAGAATCTCAAGTATAATGCTGAGTGTCAGTCAGATGTATGATAAAGGGCATGTTGCATTTTTCACAACCCAGAACTGCAGGATTCTGTCTTCCCAAGTTCTGAGGCTGATTGACAAGGTAATGGATGAATATACTCTCCTGAAGGCCAACATGATCGGAAGAGTGTATGCCTTGGATTTGTCAAAGAAGATTGATTTGAAGGGTCATCCATGCCTGTTCTCCAAAGCCTCTCTTGAGGAATCTAAACTATGGCATAGAAGGCTGGGTCATGTCAATCTCAGAAACATGAATCAGCTGATCCACAATCGTTTAGTGACAGGTTTATCAATAAAGGAGTTCCATTGTGATGAAGCCTGCACTGCTTGTTTGAAAGGAAAACAACACAAAGTCTCATTTCCTCCCATTGAAGAACCTAAGTCCACTGCCTTCTTGCAGTTACTGCATATGGATCTATTGGTCCTGTGAGAGTGATGAGCATGGCAAAGAAGAAATACTATCTGGTAATTTTGGATGATTACTCCAGATTCGTATGGACTTTCTTTCAACATTCAAAGGATGAGGTTGCTCAAAAGATTACAAACTTTGTGTTGTATGTTGAGAAGCAGTATTCTCTATCAGTCAAGTGTATAAGGAGTGACAATGGTACTGAATTCAGAAACCATACACTTGATGATTTTTATCTTTCAAAAGGAATCAAAAGGCAGTTTAGCATCCCAAGGACTCCAGAACAAAATGGAGTAGTGGAGAGAAAGAACAGGACTTTAATTGAAGCTACAAGGTCCATGTTGGCTGACTCTGGTTTGCCTTTGACCTTTTGGGCTGAAGCTGTCAATACAGCTTGCTATGTGCAGAATAGAGTGTTATTAAATTAGAGGTTGATGAAGACTCCATATGAACCTCTACATCATTTGGCTCCTTTGATTTCAGTCTTCAGAGCCTTGGATGTCTGTGTTTCATTCTCAACACAAAGGGTCAACTCCACAAATTTGATCCTAAGGTGGATGCAGGGTATTTTGTAGGTTATTCATCCACTTGCAAGGCTTACAGAATCTTCAACTGCAGAACAAAGATAATTGAAGAAACCTTGCATGTGAAATTCAATGAATCTCCTAAGGATAAAATTCCACAAAACCCTGTGGAGTTGTTTGATCTAGACATACTGCAATATGCTCCTTATCAAACTCCAGCTGTTGCAGATCATGTGGATAAATCATCTTCTGCAGCAAGTCTTCCACCTGGTGGTACTGAAGATGATGATGATATCAGTATTCATCTTTTCAAGTTCAGTGACCAACTGCCTGAGTCTGCTAAACTTGATGTTCATGTACCTTCAGCAGCTCCATCCACAACAACTGATGAGATTTCTAATTCCTCTACATCGTTTGATTTGCCATCTAATACTTGGTTTCAAGAATCTGAATCAACATCTGCTGATGCTGAACCGGCTACAAACACTTGCACTGATCTTATTGTTCACCAAGAGCTGAAGAATCACCCCATGTCTCAAATCATTCGTGGTATCAATGCTGGCATCTCAACCAGAAGTCAATTGTCTAACTTTTGCTTCTATGCTCTCTTCATCAGTCAGCAAGAGCCAAAGAACTATCATCTTGCTTTGAGAGACAATGGATGGGTGGAAGCCATGCAGCTTGAGCTACTTTAGTTCAAGAAACAACAAGTGTGGGAACTGGTTCCTCTACCCCCAGGTAAGTGTGCAATAGGCACTAAATGGGTGTTTAGGAACAAAACAGATGAAAATGGGCTTATTGTTAAGAACAAGGCCAGACTGGTTGTTCAGGGGTTTTCACAAAAAAGGTATTGATTATGATGAGACCTTTGCCCCTGTAGCTAGACTGGAGGCAATTAGATTGTTCTTAGCCTATGCTGCATTCACAATTTTAAAGTTTTTCCAATGGATGTTAAAAGTGCATTTTTATATGGTAAAATAAAAGAAGAGGTTTATGTGTGTCAACCACCAGTTTTGAGGATAATAAACATCCAGATTGGGTATACAAGCTTGATAAGGCTCTTTATGGGTTGAAACAAGCTCCTAGAGCCTGGTATGAGACATTATCAAATTTTCTTCTTCAAAATAATTCACTAGAAGCTCGATAGATAAATTTATTCATTAAGAAGGTGGATAAGCATAAGCTACTTGTTCAAATTTATGTTGATGATATTACTTTTGCATCCTCTGATCCCAGTTGTGTGATGACTTTACCAATTTAATGCATAAGAAGTTTGAAATGAGTGCAATGGGAGAATTACAGTTCTTTCTAGGATTGCAAATCAAACAAAAGGCTGATGGGACTTTCATTCATCAGTCTAAATATACAAAAGATCTTTTGAATAAGTTTCATTTACAAAATTGTAAGCCCTGTTATACTCCCATGTGCAACACCACACAACTGGATGCAGATCAGAAAGGTAAGCTGTTGATGAAACACTTTACAGATGTATGATTGGGTCCTTGATGTACTTAACAGCTTCTAGACCAGATATATGTTTTGCAACGTGTGTTTGTGCTAGATTTCAGGCTGCTTCTAAAGAGTCTCACTTGATTGCAGTCAAAGGATCTTTAGATATCTGCAAGGTACACAATCTCTAGGTTTATGGTATTCCACTGGACACTCTTGCAAATTGGTTGCTTTTTCTGATAGTGACTATGTAGGGTGTAAGTTAACCAGAAAGTCAACTTCTGTTGGATGTCAATTTCTAGGCAACTGTTTGATTTCTTGGCAGAGTAAGAAATAAACATTTGTTGCTACATCCACTGCTGAAGCAGAGTACATTGTTGCTGCAAGTTGTACTTCTCAGGTACTCTGGCTTCAGAACCAACTTCTGGACTATTGCATTACAGAGACTAAGACTCCATTATTAATGGACAGTGCTTCAGCTCTTTGCATTGTCAAGAATCCTGTCCAGCACTCTAGGACCAAACATATAGAGATCAGACATCATTTTATTAGGTACTGTTTTGAAACAGGTCTGATTGATCCAAAGTTTGTGCCTAGTGCTGATGAGCTTGCAGACAATTTTACTAAGCCTTTGGATAGTTCGACTTTCCAAACCTAGTGTTAAGGCTTGGTATGCTCCAGCTAGAATAAGTGATAACTACTGATGATCTCCGTAAATAAGTATTGATGATCATTTGTAACCATATCACAAATAAGTACTGATTCTGTTATAAGAACTGATACAGTCATAACTACTGATATAAGTATAAAAGATAAGTACTGATGTCCTATGAAACAACTGAAAAACAGCCAAAAGACTGATGAGTAAGTGTTGAGGACAGTATGAAACGCAGAAAAGCTATGAATTGACGAAAACTACTGATGAGAATTTTCTCTTCAGTTGTTTCTAAAACTGCTGCTTCATCTTAAACAACTGATGGCAAAACCATGTCTTCAGTAGTTTCACAACTACTGATGACTAATACCAAGTCATCAGCTGTTTACAACAGCTGATGACAAAACCATGTCTTCAGTAGTTTCATAACTACTGATGACTAACACCAACTTATCAGTTTTTCCAACATCTGAAGCTAAACCCATGGTCTTCAGTAGTTTTATAACTACTGATGCCTAAAACCAAGACTTCAGTTGTTTCAACCTCCAAGGGTTAATACCACGTCATCAGTCGCTTAAAACTACTGATGACTCATACCAAACCCTTCAGTTGCTTTATAACCCATACCCTATAAATACCTTGTCTTACAGAGCTTCATCATCTCAAACCTAACGTTCAAAAAACTCAAAACCTTCTCTCACATCAATGGCGAACATGAAGCTTAAACCACGACACAACTGTGTTGCTTACCTTACCAAATCATCCTTCTGGATAGAGTTTCATAATGCCATTGATCTAATGATCAACTCTCCATACAAAACGGCTTTCCTTCTAAATCCTACCAGTCATCCCGAATCCCTCCAGACGTTCTGGACGAACGTCACCCTCATCACTGGGGAGAATGACACCGACTCTCTCCAGTCATTCGTCAACAATCGTCAGGTGGTCATCACTCCAGAATCCTTCGCCAAACCCTACAACTGGATGATGCCACTTTCCCCACTGGTTTATCCAAAGGCACCACTGATCTATCATTTGCCCAACATGGATACCAGGGTAACCTTAGTGCCTCTACCATCCTGAAGAAGCATTTCCATGATGCGGAACGACTAATTTTCATATGGTGAATGTATGCTTAGCCCCTAAGACTTCTTATTGGGATCAAATGTCGATGAGGTGGCAGCAGGTATTATTTTCTATCCTTGACCAACAAAGCTTAAATTTTTCTGAAATATTATTTCTTGAACTCAAGGATATGGCCTCCAAGCCTATAGCTAACCGATGGATATTATATCCTCGGTTCCTAATGGCCATTATAGTAAACCAGCTTAAAGCTGAGGGACTTGTTGGCCTTGGAGTCCCTGCCACGGCTGTATTGCCTGAAGTATACTCGAGGCACAACTCAGACCAGTCACTCAAACTGGCTGCCAAACTGCGAAAACCCACGCAGCTGGAACCCACAGCCATCACCTCAAATCCATTGTCCCCACCAAACCCAAACACAAGAAAGCCAAAAAGGCTACTCAGGGAAACGAGTCCCCTGAGGATGCCCCTACAACACAAACGCAGGTTATATCTACTGGTAATAACCCCCAAGTAGATACACGTACTCACTCACCCTCAACCGCGCAGGTTTCCTCTCAACAGGAGCCTGTAGCAACCACCTCTAGGGCACCTATACATCTAGAACCTTCCTCACTTGAGGAGGTTGCCATTGAAAAGCACCACTCTCCCCGGGTGCATACTGCCTTCACACCCTCTCCCACTGCAACCGCCCCCCAAAGTCCTACCATAATAATTGCCAAAGTGCTGACTCAGTTGCATTCCTCACCTCCCCAGATACCAATCAAAACTGGGATAGCCTCAACCATTGAGGGGGAGGACCAAAGTGATTCTGACACCCCACAGCACAAGGGTTACCATATTCAATCTCCAGGTGTAGAAATGGAGATTCGAATTTCTGATGAGGCCGCCACTTCTTCGGCTTCAGCATATGATCAGCCTAAAGTTGGTAACATTTATAAGACCTCACCAGAGGCAACTGCTGATGAAGGACATGGTCCTGAGGCAGGAAGTCCCCAGTACCATGACCAAGGGGCACATGCTACTACTGATCTACAATCTGAGCATGTTCATCATGATTCTATTAGGAGGTCAGGTGATTCAATAAACACTGATGATGACCTGGGCTTCTTTTATGATGTTTTAGCCCAAAACACCATCCTCGAGGATAAGGTGAGCAGACTCAAAGAGCTGCTTCCCAACATTTCTCACGATCAAAGACCATCTACCCCTCAAAACCCACATATGGCACCTTCCTCTGAAGGTCTCCCATACACTAAGCCACTCCAAAACACTCAGCCACCTGCCTCTACTTCTGGCACTATTTCTCAGGGACAGAACCTCCTGAGCAAATAGCTGCTATCTTTCAACATTCCTTACCTCTCATCACACCAACTATCACTGATATGGTGCTTAAAACCCTTGATGAGAGGCTTCCCTCAGTTATACAACCCTTGATAGAGGATGTTGTGAGCAAAAGGCTTTCTGACAATCAACCCCTTGAAACCAATGCAACCAAAAAAGGGGAGATTCAGTCAGTGAAAGCAAAAAGAAAGAGGATTGCAGATAGGAAAGAAACTAAGAAGGAGAAGGTGAAGGATGCTGACATGAGAAGGTGACTGAAAGTACTAAAGACTTTCATGTCACATACAAGAAAAGGAAGAATGAGAAGGAGACTGACTTGGAGACAATGGTGAAGAAGGCTGATGCCTAACACAGCCGATCAATGGATAACATCATTGATCAATTGTTTAGGCAAGGTCACGACACTGAAAAACTTGACTCGGAATCAGAAGACTAGAGATTGAAGAAATCCAAGCTAGATGGGCAAGTTATGATGTGTTGGAAAGGGAAAGGCTAGAAATCATGATCAGGTTCATAGCAAAATATCTGGGTAGATCATTGATTGAGATCAAGGCATGGTCCAGGGATAGCATCTTGGCAATAACCACCAAGATCTGTTCGTCTGAAGTATACACCAAAGGATTGGTTATTGAAGCCTTAAATGAAGCTGGTGCTGGAGCAGGACTAAACTAGTCAAGGAATCTAAAGCCGACCTCACATCCAGAATGCTAGAACAGCCTGTCAACATTCCCACACCAAAACCACCATAACCACAACCCACTAAACCAATTCCCTTACCCTCAAAACCAATAGCCGATGATGTACCCCAGAAGAGGAAGAGAAGGGTACTGAGGCTAGAAGAAGAAAAAGAAGATAATGATGAAGATGAAGATAGGCTGCCAATCTCAGCTATTATACAATTGCCTAAGGCCACAAGTCACTCTCCAACAATTACTCCTGAAACTCAAAGACAAATTGTGAAAGTGAAGCTAGAAGAAGAAGAGCTTCACAAACAACATGATGAGGCATTGTTGAGGAGGGTTGACAAAGCATATGCTGCCACATCTTCAATCATTAACATGAAGAAGCATGCTCTCAGATTATACACTCTTAAACATACATTTTAATATCAAAAGGAGAGAGTGAGGATTTGGCCTGATCCGAGGGTGTCTCATAGGATTCACAAGAAAAACATTCCACAGAGATACATTGGCCAAGTGAAGAAGATTGTAGATGAAGTGATCTCACTGGTCTTTGTAGTATCACCCTCGGAAATCCTAGATGACTTCAAGAAAGCCTATAAAGCTAACCTGACCCCACAAAAGATGCTAGAAAATAAAATGGTGAAAAAGGGGTTAGTATATAAGAGGCTTGAGGAAGTTAGAAAGAATGAGCTCTAGTTGTTTTTAGAGGGTAATCAGCCAGATGAATTTGCTTATAGAGTAATAACAACTGTGGAACTCAAAAATGGGAAACAGGTCAAATACCTATCTGAATATTATGGGCCAGAATCACTTTTTGAAGGAGGAGCTGAAGAGCTTACCATGGAGGAACAGATAACCTTCCTTGAGGCCTATAAGAGGGAGTCATACAGACTCATTGTTGGGAAGTAGATCTCATGGATGGGGTAACAGCTCTGTGTCCAGCTCCCCAAGACAGAGTTCCCATTCATCCTTTGCCAAACAGATCATTGAGACTTCTTCCCAGGCCTGTGCTTACATGGGTCACTTCTGACCTGATCTAGAAGACAAAAAGACCAAATCTTTCTGCCATAATAAGTGGGACATCTTCAATAAATTTAGAGGTTTTGGCTACATTGGTTCATGGGGAGTTTGTTGGACCAAAAGAACCAATGAGCCTGATCAGAAAAACCTCTAAGTCCCACAGACATCACAACAACTGCTGAAGACTTGATCAGCTGTTTGACAAAGTTTGAAGACTTCAAAAGCTGAAGACTAAAGTACTGAAGACTTCAACAGCTGAAGACCAAAGTCTGAAGGTCAACAGCTGAAGACTAAAGTACTAAAGACTTCAACAGCTGAAGACTAAAGTACTCAAGACTTCAACAGCTAAAGACCAAAGTCTGAAGATCAACAACTGAAGAACAAAGTACTGAAGATCAACAGCTGAAGTACAAAGACTGAAGACATCAGCTGATGACAACAGCTGAAGTTCAAGTACAAGTACTGAAGCCTTCAGAGTTTGTTACAACAGCTGAAGAAGCATTCTTCAGTTATTGTGATGGTTTCCTTTCAGTAGTTTTCTTTTTGTTTCAGTATTTGTAAAACGACTCAAGAGCGTGTTCTTCAGTCGTTGTAGTTTCAGTAGTTTATTTTTAGTAGTTGTAGTGACAGTTAACACTTAGTATTTTTGTAAGAAGATGTCAGCTGTTTTGACATCTTCAGTAGTTGTGTTAACTTTCAGTAGTCTGAATAATTCTGTTAGATGTCACTATCAAATGACATCAGCACACGTCACATCTCCTATATAAGGAATGTTCCACCACGACATTCTTATATAAGGGATGATTGACCTGATTGTATGTGTGACATTGTGCCACCATGAAATGGCCTATTGAATGAAACATTTGATTTGCAGAATTCTTTCTATAATCGTTTGTTCTTACTTTGAATATCACTGTATTCTTGTGAATTGTCTAATTCGTTGTTTGATTTCCACTGCAATACTCTCTAATCAATCAAACATAGATCACTGATCCTAACAAGATGTATATGGAGAGAAGGATGATGGTCCAGCTGTATGGGTGTGTAGATGTTGGTGGTGGTGATGGTAGTGGTGAAGATTGGGGGTAATATAGATGAAGGTGGTGGTGGTGTGGGTGTGTAGATGTTATGCTAGGGGTGAAGATTGGGGGTAATATAGATGAAGGTGGAGGTGGTGTGGGTGTGGAAGATGTGGTGGTAGATGGTGTGGTTGTAGAGGTGGTAGGTGAAATGGTGGTGGTAGGTAGTAGTGGTGGTGGTGATGAAGGTTAGTCTTCTCTTCTTCTTCTTCAAGTCGTGGCCTGACCCATCCTTTTCTTCCTCGATCCTTTTAAGGAGGATGCTCCCCTTGGAACACGGCTTGGCTGATCGGGAGCTTATGTAGGATCAGTGTCAATCTCTCCCGACCCGCTAGGGTGTTCACCAATCGCTCGAAGCCACTTTGCTGCCAATAGTCCGAGTTAGAGGCTCCTCATCTGTATCTTCCTCCTCATCAGGTCTGAAGTCCTCATGGAATCCTGCAGTCTCTGCTCCATCATGGGTAGATGCCGGAGATGCTCTATCAGTAGAGGGGGCCCTTGGTTGAGAGGGCCCTGCATCACCACCATCACCGCTATCGTTGTTGTTAGAGTCATCCTCCGGGAGCTGTAACTGCTCAACCTCTAAATCACTATCCGCGTGGCGGCATATATGCCTCCTGGTGCCATGTAATCCTCCCAGGCCAGATGCCTGAACAATCTCCTTACAGGGAGCTTTACCTGCTTCCCCTTATAAACCTTCATCTGACCCAGTGTGCTATCGTCCATCACCTCAAGTACCACGACATCCTCCTTCTCCTTGGAAATAAAGGGAGCTTCTGGTCAGTGATCATCTGAATGAATTGAGGGTACATGCAGAATCCTTCCTTCCCTTTCCCCTCAATGTTCTCCACCAGGTAGGTGAATATCATCTTGGAGAAGCTGAACGGGTGGTTCAACATCAACACTGCATAAGAGTTCAGAATCTGATCTGAGAGCTCGTTGAACCCTCCCTTCCAAGACGCTATACACTTCAGCAGCACATGGGCGAGGTACTTGAACTGGGGGCATAGGTTGATCTTGTTGAGCACCCCTGCATTGATGTCCCAGACTACTTAGCTCCCAAGAAACATCCTCAAACAGTAAGGGGGTGTAATCGGGTGGGACAATCAGCATTATCCCCAAACTGGAGAACTGTCTGAAGATCATCCTCAGTGATCTCAATCGATCTCCAAATATTAAGCTCCTGATGCAATGGGGCTCAGAGGATCTGTCCACTACAGCGCTTTCCCAGAAAGCTTGTTGAATGGAGCGGTATGGTGTACAAGGAGTCGAGATGGCATGAGAGATCCTCGATCTCCGTACAAACGCGATAATGCCAGAAAAGTCTGAAGCATTTCTGGATGTCAAATCTAGATGAGCACGAATGTTATCCATAGTGCTTATAGTCCAACGACTACCCATCTGTTACACAATGAATATAAACGTTAGTTTCAGTCAACAAGTAATGAACTTAATCATTTGAACATGAAATTCTCTGCTCTGTCGTGTGAATGAGACTCTACGATTGAGATCTAGTCGTGCGAATGAGTAGTGCGACTGATATCTATTCGTGCGAATGACCTCATATGGACGACTGAACATGCGACTAGGCTCAGTCGTATGCAAACTCATGCATTTACACCAATCGTGCGACTGAACTCATACGCATGGTTCAGTCGTGTGGTTTAGCTATTTTCACAACTTAGTCGTGCGACTGAAGTTCATCAAACTGTCCATTCGCATGACAGACTACTGTTCAATTCAAATTCAGTTCTGACCAATTCCTAAGATTAGACATCGTGTTATGGTTCATTAAACTCGCAATCACTCTATTTAGCACCTAATAAATTTGATGTCAATAGTTTATTTAGTTTTGTTAGATAATTTGTCCAAAGAAGTCTCGGTTCTTGTTAGGGCCGAATATGTCGATTTTGGAATCAAATTGATTGAAATATGGGTGGATTGCATCACATTATACCTGTATAATGAGTGGAAATCTTTAGTACACAACAATCAATGGTATAGAATGATCAAACAAAAATTTGCAAAATAACGACGGGTCGTGCGAATTAGGGTGATTTTGAAGTGATGACCGACTACGACTGGCTCATCCTCATTTATACTAGGGTTCCCTTCAGTCGTGAGACTGAGTCCAGTCGCATAGTTCTTTCGTGCGACTAAAGATCAGTCATGCGACTAGCACAGTCGGTCACCTCCAGTCGTGCGACTAGAAGTCAGTCGTGCGAATGGGTCAATCGGTAACCTTAATCCATGCGATTTGCCTCATGGTCCAATCGCATATATATCCCATACGTGTGGGTTAATCGTGAGATTGGGCACATTCGTATCCTCCAATCATACGACTGGTCCATACTCATGGTCCAGTCGTGCGAATGACTCATACTCATGGTTTTTGACTTTATGACCAATTTACATCTTACGCCCTCACAAACTTTTTATTTAACGTTATGAGCATTGGATCATCTCAGACATGATCATTTTTATCTAGAAAAACCTTTGATCACCTCAGATGTGATTCTTTTAAAACATTTTGTCACCTCAGACGTGACCCATTTTTATTTGAAAGCACATATGGTCATCTTAGACGTGACCTTTTAGATGATAAGGTTCCCTATCAACTTCCATGACATAGTCCGATACTAAACAAACTAAAATCAACAAACTTTGTACAAAATAAAAAGTAATAACTCCTAAGATGTAAATCTAAAGAGTTCTTTTTCTCAAAAAAGGCAGCTTCAATTCATCTAAACCATACATGGACCAGTTCAATTTGGAATCATACAGGATATTCAAATCATTCAGCACAAGTTATCCAAAACCTTTGATGCTCTATTCTTGTTTTTCAACTAGAGTTAGTTAGCAAATTTAGGAAATCATACGAGTAATATTAGGTCCCCACACTGATTTGAACTTTAAAGAATTGTAGCCACAATGATTGTTAGTATACTTGTCCTCTTAAATCCATACACAGACTTTCAACACACATTGGTGATCGTTTAAGGTTTGTTTATCTCAACAAGCGTTGTGGATCCCACACTTATATGGTAATCAACATCCTCAAGAGATTTTTGAACGGTCTCAAGGTAGTATTCCAGAAGAAACTATTTTTAGAATTTCAAGGAGAAGCCATGCCTCAGGTCAGTGCCACCGCATAACAGATAGGCGGCAAACAACAATGAATTCTAGAATATATAGGTTATGCTTATCCTCAGGTCAGTGCCACCGCACAACAGAGAGGCACATAACATATCTTTTTGTTTGAGCAATTTCATTCTTTTGGCACAGATCTCACCAACAACATAGGTTATCAGTTTGATTGTATTTGCATTTTTTATGTGTTTTTGCTCATTCTTTGGTCTTACGCACACATTCTTGGCGTTTATTTTGCTCGTCACCCCTTATTGGAATCTTGTTGATTGTGTTAACCAGGGATAAGGTGTTACCCACAGCTAGTCCAACATTTTAGTTTAATCTTGAATCACCAATAATGTCTAGTCATCTATTGTGTTGAATCTACTGACATGTCATCTGTGGTCAAGCAACCTCTAGGTCTACTTTCTTTGTGTTACCTTAGTAGTAGCTAGTTTATCTATCATATTTCCTTTTATATTGCTCAGACTACACAGACTTATACTTGAGCTTTGCATCCTTTTCAATTTAGATTTTAAAGTCCCAACTGGTTTACTCCTGTGTACTATCATATTCCAATGATTGAGTCAGTAACACACATACAATCTAGTTTTTATTAGCTACCTCTCCTCCTCCCTCGTTTTTTTTGTATAAACCTATTCTCCCCCTAAAGTTTTAAAACCGTAACGGATTAGTGTTTTAGGATTTTAATAGGCATAGACATAAGATCAAATTTAATTAATCTACTTAAAATTAAGCAAATAAAATAAGACAATAAAAGGAAATTTACGAGACGTATCGGATTACACATGGTCATCTTTAGGAATGACCTCACTTTTCTTTTTAACACCGTTGACGTCTAACGGATATAGAAAACGTGATTTGTCAAAGGCCTTTGTATAGAGGTCAACGCGTTGAAAATGTGTATTTATTTTTACCACATCAATTAAGTTCTTTTCAAAGCATTCATGTATAAAGGGATATTGAATTCTGATGTGTTTGGTCTTAGGATGTTGGACCGGGTTTTAGTGACTTCAATTGTAGTAGAGTTATCAACAAAGATTGGAGTAGAAGATAATTTCAAACCGTAATCCCATATTTGCTATTGAATCCATATGATTTATGAATAGGAACTTGCAGCTGCAATTTATTCGGCTTCATAGGTTGACAATGCAACCGTGGTCTGCTTCTTACACTGCCAGGTTACTTATATTCTTCCAAAGAACTGACACCCTGCTGATGTAGACTTGTAGTTCATCTTGCAGCCGCTATAATCCGAGTCGCTATATGCCGTAAGCTCTAAGTCATTATCATGAGGATACCACAACCCAAGTGTGCGTGTACCCATTAGATAACGAAAAATCCTTTTGACCCCAATAAGATGGTTCACTTTAGGCTTTGCCTGATACCGTGAAAATAAACATGTAGCACACGTGATATCAGGTCGTGAGGCAGTGAGATACATGAGAGATCCAATCATCCCTTGGTACATAGTGGCATCTACCAGATCACCATTCTCGTCGGGTGCTATATCATGGTTTGTAGCAAGTGGAGTTCCAGCTGTAGAAGCATTCTCCATGTCAAGCCGATTGAGAATATTACCTACATACTTGGTGTCTGATCCACCTGTAACCCGAGAAAGAACTTCATCTATCCCAATGCAGTCATCTCGAACTCCGCCTTCATTACTGCTTCAAACTCTTTACATAATTCTTCATTCTTTGAACCAAGATTATATCATCGACAAATTTGTACCAGCAGTAAATCTCCATCCTTTTCTTTGATAAACAATGTACAGTCAATGACTCCCCAACGAAAACCATGTTTCAAAAGATAAGTCGAGAGTTTCTCATACCCAGCCCTCGAACCTTGATGAAGCCCGTATAGTGCCTTGTCGAACTTGTAAACTCTGCCTCGATGACATGGATCCTCAAATCCCTTGGGTTGACTGACATACACCGTCTCTCGGATCTCACCATGAAGGAACATACTCTTCACATCTAGTTGATAAACTTTGATCTTCATATAAGATGCATAGGAAAGGAATATGTGGAATGCTTCCATCCTTGCCACAGGTGCAAACACTTCATTCTAGTCGATACCCTCAACTTGTCGAAATCCCTCAACAATAAGCCGAGCCTTGTTTCGGATGATCACTCCTTGATCATCTTTCTTGCATTTCATGACCCATTTGGTGCCAATGCCTTTAGCACCTTTAGGTCTGTCCACTAGAGTCCACACACCCAACTTCTTGAACTGAAGAAGTTCTTCTTGTATGGCACTCACTCACGCCTCATCATTCAGGGCTTCACTAACATACTTTGGCTTAAATTGAGACACAAAGCAATGATAAGCAACATCGTGAAGGTATCCCTTTTCCATCAAAGAGGCATAATCAGCTGAGTACAACTGATTTCTGGTCTGAACTCCTGATCACACATCTCCTATAACATTATCCAAAGGATGATAGATGTTTAGACATGAGCCAGGAGTTCTAGGAACAACCACCTCAGAATCAATATTGTGCACATTTGGTTTAGAATCTGAGGCAGTAGGAGTGTGAGGTTCAGAAGGCACAGAAGCATCACTGTCAGATGCTTGTGGACTTGTAGTAGGAGGAACCTGTTAATCCTGGTTGTTCTGATCATTCTCCACATTTTGTTCATCAGAGGAGTCACTCACATCAAGTGCTCCCCCTGAGTTGTTAGATGATTGACTTGGTGAATAGGATGGAGTTGAATCTTGAGACGGTGTGTTCAAGACATCATACATCATCTTGTTTGCCAACTCGTCTTCTGAAGCAGAGAGAGATATGCTAAAGGACTTGAAGAATCCATCATAGTCGAAGAAGTAAGCAGGCCCTTTTCCAGTAGGTGGTGTGGTGTATCTCTTAACATCAACGTTACACCACACCTCTACTTGACCCGTTGAGTTGTTGTAAACTCTCTTGTTCGGTATGTTGTATCCTAGGAAGATCCCTTCATCAACATTCTCACTAAATTTTCCCTCCTGAGTCTTCTTCAGTAGGGTGCACGGAGTGCCAAACGGATCTAGATACTCTAAGTTAGGTTTATGTCGTTGTAGTAGTTCATAGAACGTTTTTCCATGGCGTTTGACTAATAGAACTCTATTGAGCGTATAACATGCATTTGCAACTGCCTCATTCCAGAATTGAATAGGCAATTTAGAGTCTGCTAGCATAGTTCGTGCGGTTTCTATCAAGCTGCAATTCTTCCGTTCAGCAACACCGTTTATCTGAGGAGTGTAGGCAGAGGTAAATTGGTGCACAATCCCCTTTTCCTTGCAGTAGGCCTCCATCCACTGATTCTTGAACTCTGTTCCATCGTCTGAGCGCACTTGTCGTACCTTCTTCTTGTATAGGGATTCCAGTGTAGTTACTAATTCCTCGAAGGATTCAAATGCTTCTGATTTTGACTTCAGAAACATTACCCAAAAGAACCTGGAGTAGTCATCAGTAACTACGTAGCAGTAAAAGTCACCTCTAATTCTTCTTGTACTAACTGGACCAAACAGATCCATGTGAAGAAGCTCAAGAGGTAGTTCTATGGAATGAACTTTATTTTCCTTATGAAACTTCTTTGTTTGTTTGCCCTTCTTGCAAGCAACACAAAAATCCGGGAGTTGGAAGTTTTTGATGTTTACTCCCCTTAATAGATCATTCTAGATCAAGTGATTCATTTTTCTCGGATTTATGTATCCCATTCTCCTATTCCAGGAGATAGAGTCCTTCTCAGTATCTTTGGACAAGAAGCACTTAACTTCATGATCCGTTGTGGAGGCCTTTGAGAGATACAAGACATAAAGATCATTATATCTTGAAGCTAACATTAGGACATGGTCCTCCGGGATCACGTAGTCCTTCTTCAGAACATAGCATTTCTTCTTGTCAAATACTACTTTGAATCCTTTATCACATATTTGAGAAACATAAAGTAAGTTATTTTGAAATTGTTGGACATAGTTTACCTTGTCAAACTTAACTTTTTGATTTCCCACTTCCCCTTGGGCTGTGATGTACCGCCTTTGTTTCCAGCAAATGAAACATGCCCTCCTTTGATTTGTCTAACATTTGATAAGAGAGCTATGTTCCCCATCATGTGCGTGGATGCTCCGCTATCTACAATCTATGATAGGATCAAATGAATAAATCTGTGATGATTTGTAACACAATTCAATTAATTTCACACAAAGTAATCAAATCAAAACAAGATATCAATAAAATTCAGTTTTCATTCATATCAAGCTAAGACAATTACAGGTATGAAAAGCATATTCGAATAACTTGTGTATTCGTTACTACATACCAGCAAATCTAAGCTATTTATACTGAAAACAAAAGTAAAGGAACTAACAAATTACAGAAATAGTCCCTATACTATTACAAAATATCAAAAGACAAATAAAGACAACATGTTAATCTTTTAGAGCACTTAACAACACTCCCTCTAAGATTTACATGGTCTTTAGTCTTCAAAATCTTCAAGCTTGACTGCTGACTCTATCTTCAATTCTGTCTTCAGCCTTGACTTCAACATTCAAAGTAATCTGCTGATTCTTCTTTGACTTTGAACATAGGCTTTTGTTTGTACGTTTCAATCTCTTTCAAAGCTTTTGATATAGCAGACTTGAATTTACTTGAAAGAATGCCTTGTTCTTGTTTAGCTTCATTTGTTTTAATCTCGATCTTGTCCATTCTTTCCAATGTATCTTTTGAAAGACATGAAATATCAATGTTTCCATATAACTCAATAGGTGTATTACTGTCCTTTCAGTACACTTCTAAGACCCCTTTTCTTGATATTCTCATGAATTTAATATCTTTCATAACAATGTTGGCATACGCAAGTGCTTTTCTCAAAGAATCATTTACATGGCAGCGTTCATCACATTGATAATAGAAATAAAATATTTCTTGTCTTGCTCAGCCACTTCAGGAGAAACCTTCTCAAAATTTTGTACTGACAAAAATGAGATATACTTGGATGTAACAATTTTAGCTCAAAAACTCCAAATAAAGTAATCATGTCCTCATCCCATCTTTCTAGATTTCGGACTAACTTTAACTCAAATGTCTCAGTGTTGAAAAACCATTTGAGAATTGGCTTTGAGTTTTGATTACCGTCAATCACTTTAGTCCTGGAGTTGTAACTTTTTCAAAGTATTTATCACAAAATTCTATCAATGAATGTTCTTCTTCTGATTGAACTCCCTTAAGTTTCTTGTTTTTCTTCAAAGTAACAAAATACTCCTTGTCTTCTTGATCGCATCTTGTGTTAAGGAAATTAATTGATCTATCCAATCCACGTCTTAATAGTTCTACAAACATCTTCCCATGTTTTCCATCAGTAGGATTGATCAGAGGTAGTCTATTTAGCTCTTTTAAGTCTTGCACCGGAAGTTTTATGATACTTGAGTAAAAATGATAAACGTCACATACAGCATTTACTCTCTTTATCAAGAAGGCATCAAACACTTCATCATACTTCCATGCAATGATCTTTACTTGGTTTGTAATATCTGCAGCAATCATTGCATTCAACAGTTCAACAACTGATTGTCCTTTCTGCAATATATTTCTTACTAAATCTCCTGTTGTTCTTGAACTATCGAGAATATTCCTTTGATCAGTTGATGCTTTATTGGTTTGTCTTTCAGGATCAGCAAACATTTCCATCAATTCTTTTCGATGAGTGTGAGCATCATCAAGTCTTGACATTTGTTTTATTTCCTGAGGCTTCAACATTCTTGTTCTTTTTGTTGTCTCAAGATACTGAGGGTTATCTGTATCCAGCACTATCATCTTCTTTATTTGTTCTTAGTTTCTTGAAAGCTTCTCACAAGATTTCTCAGAGATACAGATTGTAATCTCTTCAGCTTCCTCCACGGGTAATTTCTAGCTTGCAACCATGATCTAAGAGCAGGAATACTCATATCATCAGGATGAGGATGGTGCAGCTCAGAACTAGACAGTTCTTCTACATTTATAACCTCCTTCATTTTTATCCATTCACCATGCTCAACCACTATCTCATTTGGATCTATTGAAGCAACTGACTCTGCATAGATGCATTTCTCGTATTCATCATTAATTTGAGAAACAGTCAGTCCATCCAAATACACTCTATTGTATTTCATGTTCACAAGGTAGTTATATTTTTCTTCAAAATCCTATGGTACTTCATCTTGTTCTTGTATATGTTTTTGTGAAGAGAAATGTGACACAAATCCAGCTTCATCAATGTCTTCATTCTCAAAAACTTCATCATACCAATCATCATTATATACTTCTTTAATATCATCTAGAGCATCAATCTGTTCTTGAACATTTTTCTCTTCAACCAATTCTTCAGTTCTTTGAATTTTAGAAGAAGATTCAGTCCGATCAACTTCTTCTAATTCATTTACTTTCTGTTTGCCTCTTCTTTGTTCAAGATTTTCTTCAATTTGCACCTCAGTACTAATTACATGTACTGGAGATATAGCTTTCTGAGCTTCTCTTTCCTTTATCAATTCAACTTTAAGATTTTCATTTTCTTCAGATAGCTTCTTGAATTTCTCCTCAAGACTATCATAATCTTTAATCATGACTTCAAAGTTCTTTATCACATCTTCTTTATCTTGGGCAAAACTAACAATCTTTTCATCTTTGAACACAATTTCTTCAGACAACTTCAAATTTTCATCTTTGAGCTTTTGGATTTCTTTATTATCTCTTTCATTCTTTCATTTTTCAACTTTCAACTTTTCAATCTCCTTTTCTTTGTTTACATTTTCTTCTTTAAATTTTTTAATCACATCAACTTCAACTATATCCTCTATTTGTATAGACACATTGTGTGACATATTAACAGGAATTTCTTCTGCTCCTTCATTTTCATCAATTTCAAATACAGGATTGAATGAAATATCATTGATAAAATCAGAATCATATGTTTGATTTTGAGAATTCCTTTATGTTACAGCTTCCTTAACATTTTCTTCAATCATAGCCTGTGTCTCATTTTCAGTATTTTCAACATTCCCTTCTTCATTTCCTTCTTGAATTACTTCAGTGACATTATCATTTTCATCATCATCATCATCATCACTTTCTTCACTTGATGAACTTTCAGACATATCCTCCTCACTTTCTTCATCAACTTCTACATCTTCAATCAGATTATTTGGATCTATTGGTTCTTCTTCAGTTAGATGAAAGTGCGGCTGAGTAATATCAACTTCATCCATAGATACATTTCTAATATAATCAAAAACTGGAATGTTTTGAGCACCCGTTATCATTGCCAGTCTTTTGTACACACTCTCTGACATGTGCTCTAACTGACTTCTATCACCAGTAACTTCAGCAGCATACAAATCTGGATTTGCATCATTAATGAGAAGTTGAAGAAATCTTGGGTACATCAGATACTTATGCCTTACTGCACTTTCCAGATTAAAATAAATCCATTCATTATCCACTTAGCCATATTGAATCTTCTGTTAGTGGATAAGGCTACAATTGGAGATGCAATGTCAACAGGGAATGAATCCCAACCCGCACTTCTTTTTGACATGCCATGTTGAAATATGTAGCATAAAAGCTTCCAATGTTTAAATACACGAGCTTTGAAAAACTGTTTCTTTGGGAAATGATCTGGATGACCCATCTGTAGAAAAACTTCTCTACATTCATTAAATGTATATTGAGATAAATCTTCAGGATCATTATCTCCAAGTCTTAGAGCTTGTCTAATTGCATCTTCAGAAACTTCTATCATTCTTTATGAAGTAATGAAGGCTCTTAAAACTTTGTTTCCTTGATCATCTCTTTCAACTTTTGCAGTTCTCAAGAATGTTTTAATCATTCTTCCATTAATCATGGGCCTTGCACACATAGCATAAACATATTTTGTTCTTAGTAAGAATCTGATAATATCTTCATATCCTGTAGCTTCTCTGTTTTCATCATTTAAGAAAGCAACTACATTGTGTTTTGGCTCAAATTTTAATTCTGCCATCTACAAAACACACAAAAGAATTATGAAAACATTAAATATTGATTTAATAAAATTTATTTCCACATATGACTTTTGATTTTGACTTTTGAATTTGACATTCTTATTTTTACTTTTGAATTGAGATTTCAAGTTGTAAAACATTGAATTTGTACTATTTGACTTTTGAATTTATCTTAATTCATTTTGATTAATTATTTAACATTTCAATTTTGATTTATTTTAAATTTTTTTATATTATTTTTGATAAAAAAATGATTGTCTGTTCATCTTCGTCTTCTTCAACTATGCAAAGTCAACAGATTTCATCATCCACAAAAATTTTCACTTTAAGATCGAAACAATACATCAATAGACTCGAAAATGTGTTCTTATCAATAATCCAGTATCAATTTTTGATATGATACTCATTTGATCAGATTAAACTTAGATTATATTGTTTCGAACGCCCAAATAGCATTCAACAGTGTATTGACAAAACACTGATTTGACCTAAAATTTTTATATTTGAATCACAAACTTACGTTTATATATTGAAATACAATGTATACTCAAAGGATTTGATTCGATTTCCGATGAAATAAGGATATGTTAGTACTCGACAGTCGCAGTTCGAGGGTTTTGGTTCTGAAATTTTGAAGTGTGAATGAAAAATACGCATAAGTGTTCAATATATATAAGTGAAATTTTAAAACTATTTAGACGTATGAGACATGACAAACGTCTAACACACTATTTAGACGCATGGGATTATCACAAACGCCCAATACTTGAAATTTTCAGATGTATTACAACTGTTTAGACGCATTGGAATGAATCAAACGTCCAACACTTGTAAAATTCATAGATGTATTACAACTGTTTAGACGCATGGAACACGTCCAACACTTGTAATTTTCATTTTTTCACTTGCACACTTTTTACCATTTAGATCCCCAAATTTTGAACTTTTTGCATTTTGCACTTTCAATTTATAAAAAAATTTTATTTTATTTCTTCTTAAATTTCTTTTGTCCCTTCATTTTAGTCTCAACATAAAATCAAATATCACCTGATTTTCAACTTAAAAATCATTTATGATTATGATTACACATTCTATTCAACATATAACATCATCCTTTCAATTCAACATTTCAATTTTGATTATGATTATTGAATATTTTATGAGAACAACTCTTTCAGATATTACTCTCCCTAAACATTTAAGTTCGAAAAAACTTATAAGTTTCTTATAAAGAGAATAAGATCACACATCACATTGAGACATTGCCTTCACACACAAAGACATGCATAAAAATTGAAATTAGAATTAAAATTTAATATTAAACAAAGAATAAATGTCTGCAGAGAGATCATATTAATGAAGATCAACACATTAATATAAAATGAATGTGGATAGTCATAAACAGTGAATAAATCCGGATCAAGTATGTTCCAGGTCAGTGATATTACAGCAAAGGAGATACAAGATCTAGGACAGACATGAGTGTTTTTGACACAACTATCAACTCACTTACTTTTCAATTCTTGGATTGATTAGTGTTGATTTAGATATGACATGATGTAAAGCATACAGAGACTAAGAGAATTCAACTATCATCATGAAATGTAAGAAGGAACACATGCTCAACTTATTACCTGAAACATAGATATCACCAGAGTTCATGTTACTTAGTTAATAAAGGATGATCATAGATAACCATTTGATCAGCTCTGACTATTCTTTTGAATAGGTTGTGCACATTGGCATCTTTTTGCATCAAAAAGAGAATCCAGGCCTGTAATGACTTACAACAGAGGATATCTCAGTACTTCAGGTCTATGATGACTCATAAGAGAGAAGTGAAATGATGCTTTGTAACAGATCTCATGATTTCATATAGTTTCAACAGGTGTGAGAGATGTATCTTAACAAACATTCATTCTGATAAGCTAAAGCTACTCAAAAGTACTCAGATGAATACACACAAGCATGTATGTTTACTTTGATCACAAGAATTTACTTTTCAGCATAATAGTCAGATATTAGCTACACATCATATCTGATCATGTCTAGACTTTATGAATGAGTGAAGTATGCAACTGATCTCACTAATGTACTATCATTTCTCACATATTGCAAAACATAATCCTTTCCAAAAAAATTATTTTTGTATTTTTGATATATATTTTTGTATTTGATATTTCTATGAAAAACATAAAATCACACACACACAAAAATATAAACAGGCAATTCACAATGAGAGTATCACTTATTATGATCTTTTGATTTAGGGAGATCACATATGATTTATAAGACCAATTGATTCTACTAAGTACTCAAACCGTCCTGGTACGATGGCTTTAGTAAATAGATCTGCCAATTGTTTTTCTGTTGCAATTTGAATCAATATGATTAATCCTTTTTCAGAGTTATCTCTAAGAAAATGATATCGAATTTTGATATGTTTTGTTTTTGAGTGCAGAACAGGATTAGTTGTTATGAACATAGCAGCTGTGTTATCAATATAGATTGGTGTTTTAAGAAAGTTGAATCCATAATCTAGTAATTGATTTTGCAACCAAAGAATTTGAGAACATCCGGCTAATGCAGCAATGTACTCAGCTTCTACAGTTGAAACAGAGGCATTTGTTTGTTTCTTGCATTTCCATGAGACTAATCTGGGACCAAGAAATTGACACCCACCCAAGTAGATTTTATATCTTGACAACATCCACCATAATTACTATCAGTAGATCCATATAGTTCAAAGTTACCCTCGTAAGGATACCAAAGCCCTAAGGTTGGTTTACCTTTGAGATACCTGAATATTCTTTTGACAGCAATTAAGTGAGATTCTTTCGGGTCTGATTGATACATGGCACATACACAAACATCATACATAATGTCTGATCTAGATGCAGTAACATACATCAAAGAACCAATCATTGATCTGTATAACGTTTGGTCAATAGATTTTCCTTTTGGATCAGGTTCAATCTTGGTGTTAACATTTGCTGGAGTTTGTATGGACTGACAGTCTTGCAACTTAAATTTCTTGAAGAGCTTGTCAACAAAATTCCATCTGCAGTTTGCTTGACTTGAAGTCAAAGAAAGAAGTTAATCTCTCCCATAGAACTCATTTGAAATCGAGATTTCATTATTTCTTCAAATTCATTGCACAATTTTGGACATGTAGAACCAAATATGATATCATCAACATACACTTGTACACATAAAAGATCGTTATTGTCCTTCTTTATGAATAAAGTAGGATCAATTTTCCCTCGTGTGTATCCATGTTGGATTAAGTGTTGTGATAACAACTCATACCAAATTCTAGGGGCTTGATGAAGTCCATATAAACTTTACTCAATTTATATACTCGATGTGGAAATTGTGCATCCTCAAAGCCTGGAGGTTGCTTCACAAATACATCATCAGTAATTAGACCATATAAAAATGCGCCCTTTATCCATTTGATACACCTTAAATTTCATGAATGAAGCATAAGCCAGAAAAAGTCGAATAGATTCAATTCTTGCAACTGGTGCAAACCTTCATCATAATCTATACCTTCTCCTGTGTGTATCCTTGTGCAACAAGTCTTGCTTTGTTCCTTATTACAACACCACGATCATCAGTTATTTCTAAATAACCATTTCGTGCCAATTACATTTTCTCCTTCAGGTAGACCCACCAAATTTCACATTCTTGTTTGCGGATTGAAGTATTTCTTCTTTCATGGCTTCTATCCAAACGTGTCCTTAATGCTTCGGTAACATTTTTAGGAACAATTTGGAAAGAAAAGAAGAGTATAAGCTACGTTTGCTTTTCTACTTACTCCTTGTTGTTCTCTCATTCAATGAACCAATAATCTGAGAAATTGGATGATTCTGGGAATACGAGATGTAGTGATCTCATCAAATTGAACATTAACATCCAAATTTGTTGATTCAAGTTGGAGAACTCATGTATTAACGTAGAAGAATGTGGATTGAAGTTTGGAACTTGAGTAGGTGAGTTGACCAAGTAATCAAAGTTAGCTATATCAACTGCATCACCTGAAATGGATGATGTTCCAGACTCAGGTATCACAAACTCACTACCATCATTAGGAATAATTTGTGATTTTCTGATTAATTGACTCGGAATCATCTAAAACTGTATATCATGATTATGTATTGTTAAATCCTTAACAAATGATAAAAATGGGTAGTCTGAGCTTGAATCATCTAGGTCATCAGAATCTGAATCTTCACTAAAAGATCCAAGATCTCCTCTTGAGTTCTTTTAATCTGTAGAATTAAAACAATTTGATTGATCAAACAAATTAGATTGAAAATAGTTTGATAATGAATCTAGATCAAATAACCATGCAAGACCATTTGAAACTGATGGAAAAGAATTTTCCATAATTTAACGTTGAATGTTTCAATGATTACATTTGTCCTAGAGTTGTAGACTCGATAGGCTTTTGAAACTTATGAATATCGAACGAAAAATCCATTATCAGATTTTGCATCAAATTTTCCTAATTGATCACTTGAATTAAGAATCATAACAGGACAACCAAATGATTTTAAAAAGTTTATGTTCGGTTTTCTGCCAAACATTAACTCATATGGAGTTTTCAGTTTATCTTTTACAATTAAGATTCGATTCTGAACAAAACACGCCGTTGATATTGCTTCATCCCAAAAAGTGATAGGAATTTTTGCATGAGCTAACATAGAACGAGCACTTCAATTAGTGTTCTATTCTTCCTTTCAGCAACTCCATTTTGTTGAGGAGTTCTGCGAGCACTAAACTGATGAGCTATCCCTTTCTGTGCACAAAACATTTCAATGTTAGCATTTTTGAATTCTGTTCCATTATCACTTCTTATTATTTTCAGTTTGTGTCTAATTGATTTTCAACTTTAATGATAAATTCTTTTAATGATTCAGCTATTTTAGATTTGGCATATAGAAAGAAAACCCATGAAAATCTTGTAAAGTCATCAATGATAACTAAACAATATGATTTTCGTCCAATACTCTTGACATTTGTTGGTCCAAAAAGGTCCATATGTAACATCTGAAGTGGGTTTGGATATTGATTTTATAGGCTTGGACTTATAAGACGCTCTCTGTTGCTTTCCCTTCAAACATGTTGAGCAGTGATCATTAGTTGCAAACTTCTTGGATGGAAGTCCAATGACATGATTTCCTGCTACAAGCTTGTTCATATTCTTGAAATTTGAATGACTGAGACATCTATGCCAAAGCTGGCTTTCATCATTTGATGCCTTTACAAATAGGCATGTTGTTTCAGTTGAAGGATCAACTTGAGACATATCCAATTTGTATACATCTCTGTCTCTCTCAACTGTAACAATAACCCAATCTTTACTTATCTTGAAACGTGGCTTCAAAACATAACAGAATGAATTATCAAACAGAACATAATAAGATTTGTCACAAATTTGAGATACGCTTAATAGATTAAAGTTCAACTGTGAACAAAAGTTGACTTTATCAAAGCTTATTATCCCATTGGATACTGTTCCTTCTCCAGTTATTTTTCCTCTAGCATCACCACCAAAGGCGACGTGAGTTTCATCTTTTGACTTAAAATCTTGTAACAAGGCAGTATTGCTTGTCATGTGCCGACTACACCCACTATCCACATACCATGTATGGATTGGTCTTTTTGAGCGTACCTGGACTACAAGAAAGTTAAGTTGAAATATCTACCCAACCCGAAATGGTCTTGGGCTTTCCAAATTTGTCAACAATTGTAAATTGTTTATAATGTAGATTATTCAAATCAGGTTTATTTTTGATGAATTTTCCAATTTTATTCTGAAAATTGTTTAATTTATTTTTGTGAACATTTATACCATTTGATTTATCATCTTTGGAAATGTATTGATGTCTAACATTTTATTAGTCATCCTTACAGATCTTGGTATAAAGTGTTCTTGCATGTTGTGTTTTGAGATCATGTAATTGTTCTTAGGAAAAAATCTCAAACCTACATTAGGTTGATTAATGTCTCTTTGAAATCCATTAGTTTGATCTCTCAAATACTGTGGATTAGCAAATCCTTTGCTCATGTTCGATTTTGCAAAGTTTTTAGTGAGAGATCTATTTCTAAAGTAACAATCTGCAGTGTTGTGAGTCTTTTCATCACAATAAGTACAATATTTGTTATAATAACAATCTGCTGTCGAATGATTTCGCATGTCACATATGTGGCAGTACTTGTTAAAGTAGCACCCAGCAGTATTGTGATTTTTCATATCACAAATTTCACAGTACTTTTGTGGCGTTAAAAACAACTTTTTGTTAACTTTTGACAATGACATAATGTTTGATTTTGGTTTCATATAGTTAAACTGTTGTCTTTCATTTTTCACAGTTTGATTTTGTGTCAGATTATTGTTCATTTGTTTAACATGAATTTCCTTCTTGAATGTATTAGAAACAAATCTTTTTGTTACAGTGGAAGTCTTTAAATCTGAACTAGATTTCAGATCTGAGTTTGATTTGTTCATAACATTTGATTTATTATTTGAAAGAGAATTCATATTTAACATACCTGCTGACACAAATTTAATTGGTTTTAGTTTTGATGTTTGATTTGTTGCTTTAATCAATTTTTTTGAACTTTTGTTTTGTTCAGATGTTACTTTTATAGATTTCTTTCTTCTTCTTTGATTCTTTGATTTAGAAGAGCTTGGTTTATTTTCATATTGAACATCATTAGAAGAAGATTCCTTTTCTGATTGAAATTGTTTCATATTGATGGTGTTTGAATCTTCTGATGTTCCTATTTGTTGTTTATCCTTGTTTTGAACTCTAACTTCTCCTATTACATTGTGAATTTGATCGGAAGAGATATTTTGTTTTGGTTGTTTTGGTTCAGATGATTTTATCTTGATTGGATGTCCATTTTTGATTTTTTCTTGATCTTTTTCAACAAACACTTGAACATTTTCTTTTTCCTCTTCTGCATTCTTGGTTTTGATCTGAAAGGCTTTAAGCATTGCTTGTTTTCTGGTGAATAAACATGAGTATTGAAATTCTCTGGTAGTGTGTTTGTGATAGATTCAGGCATAGGTTCATGAGTGAAACCTAATCCTGCTTTTTGTTTATGTTTCCTTTCACTGGTTAGTTTTTCTACTATCATTTTGAACTCTTAATTTTGCTAGATCAACTTGAGTAGTAGCATGTGCTATTTTCTCTTGTTCAAGATTCTTGGTCATCTCTTCTAGTTGTTTTGTAATAATTTCTAAATCTTTGATTGTTTTGTTCCATGAATTTTGAAGAGATAATCTTTTGATCTGCATTTTATGATCAGATTTAAGTTGGTTATGCATAGATTCCTCTTGTTTTAGCTTTTCACAAGATTTTGAATGATATAGTTTCTGTAGTTTTCAACATGTTCAAAACATGATTTGGTGCAAAGCTTTTCTCTTACTTCTAATGGTATTTCAGGAAATTTTGGAACTGTGGTTTCAGATGATGTAGTAGAAGATTTAACCTTTGGTTGATAAGACTAAACCATTAGAGCTACTTCCTCTGTATCCTCTTTAGGATCAGACTTGTCACTCCAATCATAGTTATCTTCCTCTTCATCACTTTCCCCTTTTGGGTCATTGTTTTCTGACCAATCTTCCTCTTGAATTTCTGCAATAAGAGATAAACTTGATGTTAATTCATTTGTAAATTGATCTGCATATGCACTCCAATCATATCCATCTTTTATGTTGACTACTAGTGCTTTCTTTGTTTCATCAGATGGTTTGGTTTCATCTTTAAGCTTTGGCATGGGAAGACTTTGATATGGCTTTTGAAAAGTGTTCTGAGCTTGTTGAAACCTTTGATTATTTGAACTTGAATGAGCACTTCCTCCATTACTCCTTGGAGCTTTACATTCTCTTGAGAAGTGTCCATAACTATTGCAGTTGAAACATCTGGATTTTGACTTGTCAAATCCAACAGTCTTGTTTGCACTAGGCTTGTATTTCTTGTTGACATAAGAATGTTTTTGAGTCCTGTAGGCAATCATCACCATCTGCCAGTTCAGGTCCATCTCTTCAACATCTTCAGGATCCATCTCAAATAAATCCTGTAAAACAAAATCTAGTTGAGTTAAATGGCTACCTTGATATGCTTGAAAGCTGGCCATAAAAGCAGTAAATGCAGTTTTGAACACTTCATCCTCTAACAGGATGTTAATCACATCTTTAACTTTGCTAGATTTAGCAGAGTTAGATGATGAAGAAGTCTCTGTCTGAATATTTGATGATTGTGACTGTGTTTTAGGAGGAGATTGAGAATGAGATTGAGTTGTATATGCAGGTGCACTGGTAATGATGAGTCAGTGAAAAATCCTGCTACTACAAACAGATCTCCTTCTTCTTCAGGACTTTTCTCACTCTTTGCCATGAATGCATTTTCTATGGTGGTTGCAGGAGAAGCAACAAACTGATATTAAGACGTTGATGTTGCTCTATCATTGTTCCTTGAGCTTTCATCAATCTCCACTGATTCTATTTTTGCAATAAGAAGATCTAGATCCATTGGAAACTTCTCAGTATGCTTTAGTAAAGTTACAGTTTGTTTCCATGATGATGGTAAAGCATGGAGTAGTCTGAGATTTAAATCTTCAAGATCTGGTTTGATACCAGTTGTTGACATCTCAGTTATGAGTTGAACAAATCTGTTCATCATTTGATTTATTGTCTCTCCAGACAAATGTTGAAACAATTCTAATTGTCTTTTTAGCTTTTGTTTCTTTAAATTTTGAATCTCTTTACCTCCTTCACAAATGATCTTCAATGCTTTATATAGTGTATATCAAGTTTGATATGCATCTAGCCTTGTAAGGACTTTCAAAGGTAGTCCTTTACACATTAATGAATAGGCTTTAATATCATTCTTAACTCTTTTCAGTTCATGTCCTTGAAGATCATCTTCTGGATAAGGTTCTGGAGAATCTTTAGTATACACAAATCCTCTGTCTGGTCCATCAGTTATTATAGGAATGTGTGGTCCTTTTTCTATAGATTTCCAGAGATCAGTGTCAATAGAATTAAAATGTTGTTTTAGTCTAAGAGACCAATTTTTGAAATCAGCTCTATTTTTAAGCTTTTGAACTCTGTTTTCAGAATCTTCTGATTTTACCATTCTTATATTTTTAAAAAAAATCTAAATATCAAGGTTAAAACGTCTGAACAATATTCAAATGTCTCAGCAGTTGATGCGTCTAAGTTGAGAAACGTCAAAGGGAATGCCTTAGAAAAATTTTCAAAATGTCGACTTATTCATGCGTCTGGAAGGTTTCAAGCGCCTAAATAGTTGTCAAACGCCTGAATAGTTGTCAAACGCCTGAGTAGTTGTCAAACGCGTAAACAGTTGTCAAGCGTCTGAATAGTTATCAACTTAACATAGGTGATACATCTGGGATTCTCTTCAACAGTACTCAAACGACTGACTAAAAATGTCTACATAGTGTTAATGCGTCAAACACTTAGACAAATTCAGTCAATCTCAGCTCATGCGACCCATTCATCATCTTCAAATGAATGTAACAAACTCAAATCTTCTGAATTCTTCAAATGTTGAAGAATTCGATTAAAACTTTTCAATTAGATGTGTTTTATGCCGATAAACATTCTTCTTAATATCAATTTCTTCAATTTCAACAACAAATCAATCAATTTTTGAAATTTCAGTTCGAAACTTCAAGCTATTTTCCAACAACAAATCAATAGTGTACTTGAATTTGATGAATTGCTCTGCTAATTGTGATTCAAATCATGTTTCTGATGATGAAACACAACTGAAATTCACAAATTTTCAATTGAATTGTAGCTCAATCACAGATTCAGTGAGATTTTAGGTTTTCAAGTTCGATGAACTTAAAACGAAAATCAATCACTAACAGCTTACCAATAGCTCTGATACCATTTGATAGGATCAAATGAATAAAACTGTGATGATTTGTAACATAATTCAATGAATTTCACACAAAGTAATCAAATCAAAACAAGATATAAATAAAATTCAGTTTTCATTCATATCAAGCTAAGACAATTACAGGTATGAAAAGCAAATTCGAATAACTTGTGTATTCGTTACTACATACCTGCAAATCTAAGCTATTTATACTGAAAACAAAAGTAAAGGAACTAACAAATTACAGAAATAGTCCCTATACTATTACAAAATATCAAAAGACAAATAAAGACAACATGTTAATCTTTTAGAGCACTTAACAATCCACGTGTTAGTCTCAACACTAAAGAACTCTATGCTAATGCTGAGAGAGAGAAGACTTTGGTCAAATTCTCTCATCCCCCAATGATTCATCTCATGAAGATAAGGGAAAATAGGACTAAAGGTGCAACAATTGTCACAAACATGCTCCTATTTAGTCCCTAAGGTTAGTCACCTTGAATCTTAGGTGACTACTTTACAAAACAGGGTTAATGATTAGTAACTTGAGATGTCTTACCTTAAGGAGAAACTAGTTAGGAGACCTTATAGAGGAGCTCATCCACAAACACAAGAACTTGTGGATGTAATTGACCTAACTCCTAGCTCGCCTATGCAAGTGGGTGATGCTACCAAAAAGGGGAGAAAGTCTTTGCAATCACAAAACCAGGGAGTTCTTCACAGAGTATAGACATTAAAGACATACCATGCTCATTTGAAGTTGTCTATTCTCAGCAACATTCTCATGTTCACATTGATGTAGACTCACTGGACGCAGTCATTCCGAGTCTCTTTGAGGAGGGAATACCAAAGGCTAGGTCAACTCCACCCCAATTAGCTTCTAATTACATTATTGGGTAGAGGTATGATGTTAATATATCAGCCCTCATACTTCAAAGTGTTCAAGGACATCAAGAAGTCTTCAATTTTTAGACATTGAACTACTATGATGGTCTTGATCTAGTCAAATTCCACTTGCCAACCCAAGTCAATTCATGCAAGCTAGCATGATGGCTTAAAGGATTCAAGACTACATTACTCAAGTGTTTAAGGCAAGAAGACAAATGCAAGCAGTCAATGTCATTGGTCAACTCGATGTTGAGGTAGAACCTAAGATTAGATTTAAATGGAAAACCTTGACTGAAGGCCTAGTGAAAAAACCTGCAAGTTCAGTCACAAAATCAACAACTTCAACAATCAATCTCCTCAGTGAAACACTTGCCGGTGAAGGTGTATCACAACCTCTCTGTAGCCAGAGCATGGATGCTACAGGATCGTTGAAAGGGATCAGATACGACACAACAACTCAAAGAGGAGATTAACTAAAACTTAATCAAACAGTAAACTTGATTAACCACAATAAGACACTAAGAACACAAGTAATATAAGAGATAGAACACAAAGAACACAAGTAATGGTTTTCAAGAATGCAGTATATTGCTTTCTCTATGTTCTATTACAAGTGTTACAAGAATAATAGAAGATACAAGAACATGAGATACTTATATTACATCCTACAGCCGACTATACTTTGAAAGCCGGCTGGATACAATTGACTAGAAACAAAAAAAATCAATTGTAGAGTCAAAAGGCAGATTGCCTTTTGACTTGTGACTATGACATGCCATAGCTCACATCCTTATCTATTACAAAAAGGATAAGTACATGAAGTAGAAAGTTTACAGACTGAAGACCTCAATATATAGTTACCAAAATCATGGACCTTTTCACCAACTCATGTACGTTGGTGACCTTACAAAGATGCAGGGGAAAGGTGTCCAGCTTTATGGAAAAGTACATCAGATAAAGCATGTGTCAAAAGTCTTCAGAAGAAATCTGTCTTCATGAGTTGAAGCTTCGGAAGACTTTGCCTCTGAGGATTCGGAAGACTTCATTTTTGGCTTCAGAAGATATTGGTCTTGGCTTCAGAAGATTTCACACTTTGAATATTCATGTTCCATGTGTGAAACTTCCTAAGATTCTTCTTCATAGTACTTGTGTAGCATGCAGGAGAGACTTTGGATGTTTAGGTTGCATTAGCCTCTTCATTAATCTCAACAAACTCCCCCTAGGCTGATGCTACCAAAACACTTAGTAGACTGCAGATATCAACAGTCCTCATTAGGATGATCACCATTCCTTTCTTCATAAAGTGATCAGGATCCTTCAAATTGTCAAAATGTCTTCTCATATCAAAGAGGTCATGCAGCAGCAACTGAAACATATCTTGCCATGTGTAAGTCTTCAGTGCCTTGATCTATAATGACATGCCATCTTTCTGGATTTGTGCTGTATGTCCAAGACAAGATATGTCTTCCTGATGCTAGAGGAGTTGTTTGAATTGGAGTTGATGTAGCATCCTCTGGCTAGACATCCTCAGGATATTCTAACTCATCCTGGGGTTTAGAAGAGGTTAGAATCTTCTTCTTCTTTGGCTTTGGTTTAAAAGCCAACTTATTCTTTCTCTTTGCAGGTTTTAACTAAGAAGACTTGCCTGCAGTACGAGATTGATATCTATTGTCTTTCTCAGTTGGGACTTCCTCTCTCTCGGGCTCAGTAGTAGAGGCAGGTTGACCCTGATGTGGATTAGAAGATGAAGCTTGCTGAGTTTTTGTAGGAGGTCCAGGTTGTGTTGTGTCTAGTTGTTCAACCTTAACCTCCACTTCAGGTAGAGCCTTACTTGGAGTGGAGTGTAAGTCAATGATCTCTCCACTTTTGAACTTCTGCTTGATCACCCTAATATGCTCATCCATGGTAGATAGAGACATGGGGCCAAGTCTCCTTCCGGAGAAACAATATAGCTTCAAGAAGCTCATCATCCTCTGCCTGTCAGCGGACTTCTTCATGCTCTTTTGGATGATAGCTCTTGATTTTGCAGCTTCTTCCCTTGGCTTCTTCTTAGTTGTCTTTCTGTCCTTGACTATCTCAAGTTCAAGTTGTTTTAAGTACTCGAACTCAACATAGTCATTGGACAAGGGAAGAAGTGCCCCTGCCTTATAGAAGCCTGTGGCACTCAGGTAGTTAATCATCTTGATCATATCTTCTTCTTTGTCTACCTGAGGTTCTTGTTGAACAACATCCTCTTATGCAGGACTTTCTTGAACTGGGGAGAGAGTAGGCATATCTTTGTACAGTCTTTTCCTTCTTCTCTCTTCTTTGACTTGTACTAAAAGCTTTGCATCTTCTGCCTCCTTCTTCTCCCTAGGCCTTTCCAGGTCAACCAGTTCATTCAGCTCATCTAAGAGGAGAGAAATGACAATGTCTATATCATAGTTCCTTGTCTATAGATAATTTATCCTGACTACCCTTAACTCATCATTCTAAGTTTGTGGTCTGAGGGCAGCCCTGATAGCAAACTCCATGAGTCTTGAAGACCCAGAAGAAGAACCTTCTCCCCTCAACCTCCTTTTCCTCTCTATTCCTCCTCAATCTCCTCAGAAGTCATCTTTCTTTTCCCTTTGTCACTCCCAGACCTTTGTGACTTAGGGTGGAGAGAGCTTTGGCCGTCATTGCTTGTTGCAGCATCTGAGCTCTGGCCAGAGAGAGGTTCAGAAGCACCTTCACCAGCAGGTGTCTCAAAAGGAATTTGGATCTCTGCAGCAGTTGATGATGATGAGATAGGGGTCTAAGGTTCTGCCACTAGGCCTTCAGTCAAGGTTTCCCCTATGAAGCTAATCTTAGGGTCTGCCTCAACATCCAATTAACCAATGGCATTGCCTAATTGCCTAAGTCTCCTTCTTAAGCTGAACTCTGCAGTGATCCTGTCTTGGATTCTTTGAGCTAGTCTGTCAGCTTTTCTTGATTTGCTTGGGTTGACAAGTGACATGTTGACTAGATCCAGACCTTCATAGTAGTTCAATGTCTGAAAATTGAAGACTTCTTGTTGTCCTTGAACTCTTATGATGATTAGAGCTTTCCTGATGTTATCATACCTCCACCCAATGATGTGATTAGAAGATGGTGAAAATGACATAGCCCTTGGTATCCCATCCTCAAAAAGACTCTATATGAAGGAGTCTGTGTAGTCCACATCAATGTGAATTTGAGGAGGTTGCTGAGAATGCACATTTGCAAGTGAGGATGGTGAGTCCTCAATGTCCACTCTCTCTGAAGGGCTCCCAGGTTCTGCAAGTGATGACTTTTTCCCCTTTTTTGGTAGCATCACCAACTTGCATAGGTGAGCTGGAAGATAGGTCAATCACACCCGCAAGTTCTTGTGTTCCTGTTTGAGCTCTTCTTAAGGGTCTCCCAGATAGTTTTTCCTTAAGATATGAAATCTCAAGTTACTGATCATTGACCCTGTTATGTAAGGTAGTCACCTGAGATTCAAGGTGACTGACCTTTGTGACTAAGTAAGTGCATGTTTTAGATAGTTTTTGCACCATTAGTCTTAGATTCCCCTCATCTTCATTAGAAGACTCATTGGGGGATGAGATGATTGGACCAAAGTCCTCTCTCTCACCACTAGCTTGAGGTTCTTGGCTGCTGGTTTTCCTCTACTCACTGGCAATCTCAGTTGAGATGTCCGTGGGCTGAGTTGCCATGGTTGAGGTCTTAATGATGTAGTCACTTTCAAAAGTAAGAGCCTTTTCCATATGGACATCCTGAACAGGTTCAAAAGTTTCCACCTCAATAGTAGGTGACTGATGTAGGATAGATATAGGAGACCCAAAAATATTCATCTCTCTTTGAGTAGAGGTAAACAAGAGAGATTCATTATACTCACTGAAATCTACATCATCAGTATAGAAATCAAGGTTGGGAATTGGTTGGTTGAGATCTATAGGCTGGAGATTGTAACTGTCCCCTGAAGGTTGATCACTTGAGTGTTGAGACACAGAGTGATGGCTTAAGGTAGTTTGGCTAATGAGCTCACCAGGATGAGCATGAGGAACCTCAACACTGATTCTGGAAGAGATGGGAGTGGTCTGCTCCTCAGGAGAAGTAGGAGCTCCAGTGTCCACTTCGTCCTGTGTGGGTAACTATATGGGGGCCTCCACATACTGAATAGTCTGAGCAGGGGTTCGTTTGGATATTCTTTTGTAAGTGAGGGTGATTTTAGGCTGTGTGGGTGGTTGAAAGTAGTAGGGTGGATTCAACACTAGCTTGTGCTGCTAGGTTGTCACCTTGAACAATGAGCTCTAATATTTTTGGGACTAGGGCTGTTTCTACCCCAGTGAAGCCAACAGTTGGCTTCTTTAGTATTTTAAACATGTTGGGCTTCATCTGTCCCAATTTAAGAATATTACCTGTTTCCCTTAACTATGAGCCCAGTTCACAGTTAAGAATGTACTGGACATATCTAGGAAACATGTAGTATTCTAAGGAGTCTAAATTAGCAAGTAAATCAGTATAAACAAACTGAGAATACTTGAACTTGACTCCCTGAACCATTCCATGGATGATGAAGGAGAGATCCACAGGAATCTGGTCCCATCCACCATGCTTGTTTGATAAGCTGTGGATGACCACATGGAGCAGGAATCTCTATTGGGATGAGACCTTCCCTTTCCTAAAGGTCTTTACAGAGAAATCTCCCTCATATCCCATCTGCACAAAGTAATGATTAACAACTTCCTTTGGGAAGAACACCTCACCTTCTTCATCATCCAGTTGAAGATGCATGTTGATGATGGCCGGAGTGATGAAGACTGTTCTCCCCTGCACTGTGGCAGACAGTGCCTTCACCTCATCCATAACAACTCTCGTCAACTTTTCCAAAATTCTAGTAGATGATCCTCATAAAGTGGAGGATCAATGCTTAGGGAGGTGAAGTAGTTAGAAAGAGATAAGAATTGACAAACCTCTGAGAAATGAGGATCTTTGTGAGAGCTTAATAGAGCACCTGATTATGTTGCCTGTGTAGCTGCATGGCAAAGTTAGGATCATTTCTATGAGCAAGGTTGGCCATTTTGAGGTAGCTTAAAGATGAAGAAAGAAGGGAGAAAGAAATTTCAGATAGAAATTTGGGTTTTTAGGTTTGGAGGAAGAACAGATGATAAAAAGAGAGGGAAACTATTGGGTTTATATGTGAGAGGAATTTCAGATAAAGTTTATTGAAAGAGGATAAACTTTGAAATCCGGATGTCGGTCCTATTCTGAAAAAGTAGTTTACTTTTGCTCAAAAAGTAGTTTTCTTAGAAGTCAAAAAGCTTCTGAACGTAAATTATCATCAGAAGTTTTAATTTAAAAGCTTCCGAAGCTAAAATGACTTCGGAAGATTTTCCTGAGGGGTTTGAAAATTTTGCTTCAGAAGAAAAATTAAAAGTTGATTGCTTTGTATTTAGAACACAAAGTTTCCGAGAGTTAATTTTGCTTTGGAGGTAAATGGTTCTTAAAAATGAGTAAGTGTCTCAGACAAGTGTTTAAGCTTCGGAAGATAGATATGAAAGCTCTTCCGAAAGTAATTTCATAGAAAGTTATTTATTTTGAAGGCATGATTTGCTTCTGGAGTTAAAAGATTAACTTCCGAAGTATCAGAAATTTTCAAGAATCTAATGAAAGTCTTCAAAAAGAAATTTCATCCAAAGAAAACATGAGCTTATGAAAGTGATGACCTAGAAAACTTAGGACACATATTTTAGAAATAATAAAAATTAGTTTTAAGAAAAACTTACTCAAAGTTGATCATCCCAATAGCTGATATCAGATATTTAAATCTCTGTTCATCAAAAGCCTTTGTTAACAGATGAGCATATTGTTCATATGTGTGAACTTTGACTAGTTTAATTAATCCCTTTTCATTGTTATCTCTTATTAAATGACACCAGATATTGATGTGCTTTGTCCATGAGTGCTACACAAGATTTTCTATGATTGAGATAGCACTATTGTTGTCTATGTGAATGGGTGTCTCCTTGAACTTTACCCATAGTCTAGCATCTGATTCTGAATCTAAAGCACTGGAGCACAGCAGCTTGCAGCAGCAATGTATTCAGCTTTAGCAGTTGATGCAGAGACACAAGATTGTTTGTTGCATTGCCATGAGACAACCCTTCCACCAAGGAACTGACATCCCCCAGATGTAGACTTTGCAGTCATATTGCAACCGCCATAATCACTATTTTATAAGCATACAAATTGAAGTCAGGATTCTTAGGGTACCATAAACCAAGTGTTGAAGCACCTTTGAGGTATCTTAGAATCCTCTTGATAGTGATGAGGTGAGACATCTTAGGGTTGGCTTGATATCTTGCACAGATGCATGTAGGAAACATGGTATCAGGCTTGCTAGCAGTAAGATACATAGGAGACCCAATCATAGCCCTGCATAAGTGCTCGTCTACACACTCCCCCTCAAGATCAGGTCCAAGGGAGAGGTTTCTAGCTATGGGTGTCTTAGCAATCTTACAGTCAATCATTTTGAACCTTTTGAGTATGTCCTGAACATACTTTGACTGACTTATGAAGATGCCATCTTCAACTTGCTTCACTTGAATTCCCAGAAAGAAATTGAGTTCCCCCATGGCACTCATTTCAAATCTGTCTTTCATCAGCTTCTCAAAATCTTTGTAGAGATTTGGATTAGTTGAACCAAAGATGATGTCATCCACATAAACTTGAACTAGCAATATGTCATTTCCATGTCCTTTGATGAAGAGAGTTCCATCTCTAGTACCTCTCCTGTATCCATGTTTATAAAGATACTCAGATAGTGTCTCATACCATTTCCTGGGTGCCTGATGCAGCCCATGGGGAGCTTTGTCAAGCTTGCAGACATAATCAGGATTATCAGGGTCTACACAACTAGGCGGCTGTTTGACATAAACTTCTTCATCAATCACTCTATACAGAAAGGCGCACTTCACATCAAGCTGAAAGACCTTGAAGTTCTTGGATGCAGCAAATGCTAGGAATATCCTAACAGCTTCAAATCTTGTTATTGGAGCAAAAACATCAGTGTAGTCAATTTCTTCTTCTTGTGTGTATCCTTGAACAACTACACTAGCTTTTTTCTTGATGATGATGCCTCTATCATCTTTCTTGTTCCTAAATACCCATTTGGTTCCAATGGTAGTCTTCCCATAAGGAACAGGACATAGGTTCCAAACTTTCTATCTTTTGAATTGAAGTAGCTCTTGTTGCATAGCTTCAACCCAACTTCCATCCTTTAGAGCCTCATCAACTTTCTTTGGCTCTATCTGGGATAGGAAACAAGAGTGAAGACAAACATTTGCTTCATGGATTTGTCGTCTTGTCCTTACCCCTGTGACAACATCTCCAATGATGTTTGTGGTGGGGTGAGACTTGTGGATCCTAAGCTGAAGGATCACAGCAAGTTGCTAAGAGAGATCTAAATTAGAGAAATTTAGATCTGGCATAGATGTTTCTCCCACCACATCAGCACACTTTTCAAGAGAGACTTGATCCAAGAAGTGTGTGGTTAGTGGCATCAAGAAATTATTAATCACTATCACCACCACCATTGTTGTCTTCCATAATTGAGGTGTTATCTGGTTGTGGAGCCTCTGAGCTGGAATTTGAAGCCACCCCAGATGTATCAGCTATGTTTGTTATTGTAGTGATGATAGAAACCTCATTAGCAGAAGTAGTTTCAACTGGAGCTGAAGATGTATGACTTGAAGGTCTTCTTAGCTCAAAGCTTGGATGAGGATCACCTGTATTTAAATTTTCTACACATCCTGAAACATTCTCAAAAGATTTGTTAAAACAATTGGTAACTAAGTCAAGATCAAATAGCCAATCAGGACCAGAACGAGCAACACAGGGTGTGTGTTCATTGAAAGTCACATTGGTTGACACCTCAACAATTCTAGTTCTGGGATTGTATACTCTATATGCATTAGCTTGAGAAGAGTCTCCAATAAAGTGTCCATCACTCGATTTCTCAGCAAACTTGGCAATTTGATCTTTTGTATTCAAGATGGTGCAAGGACATCCAAATGACTTGAGAAAACCAATGAAAGGTTTCCTCTTGTGCCAAAGTTCATAAGGAGTCTTGCCATGAGTCTTAACTACTAAGACTCTGTTCTGCACACAGCAGGCAGTGTTGACTGCCTCTGTCTAGAAGGTGATGGGCAGCTTAAAGTCAGACAACATGGTTCTTGCGGCTTCAATTAGTGTCTTGTTTCTCCTCACAGCAACACCATTCTGTTGAGGAGTCCTGGGAGCACTGTATTGTCTTGTAATACCCTTTCCATCACAGAATATATCAAGAATTTGGTTCTTAAATTCAGTTCTTTGATCACATCTTATGATCTTGACTTTGTGATTAGATTGATTTTCAATATTTAAGATGAAATTCTTCAGAATCTCAGGACTCTCATCCTTAGTTCTAAGGAAGAACACCGAAGTGAATCTTGTAAAGTCATCTGTGATCACTAAACAATAAGAGGTCCTTCCTAGACTCATTACACCGGTGGGGCCAAAGAGATCCATATGTAACAAGTGTAGGGGTGTAGTGATGGAGTTCCTTTCCTTAGGCCTGTGAGATACCTTATGTTGCTTCCCTTTCAAGTATGCAACCCAATGATCATCACTTGTAAACTCTTACTTTGGTATTCAAGTTACCAAATCATTCTTAATTAATTGATTCATGTTTTTAAAGTTTACATGGCACATTCTTTTATGCCATAGGAAAGACTCATCACTATTAGCTTTAGAATACCAATAAAACTTCTCCGGAGGGAGATGTTTCTTGCAAATCCATCTTGTACATGTTCCCTTTCCTGGGGGCTCTAAGCAGGATATGCTCATGAGGAATGACCACACCAGGCTTGAGAACAATACACTCGTGCTCAGTAAAGAGCATGTTATGACTCTGATCACAAAATTGGGATACCCTCAGAAGATTGTACCCGAGCTCCCTGACAAAGTTTACCTTTTCAATGCTGAGCTTACCATTTGTGACCTTGCTCGTTCCAGAAATGTAACCACCTTCATCTCCTCCAAAAGCAACTGGTCCTCCATCAATCCTTTCAAAGTTCTAGAGTAGTGACTTATTGCCTGTCATGTGCCTGGAACAGCCACTATCAATGATCCATACATTCTTGTTTGTCATGAGTTATCCTTGCACAAAGAAAAGAATTAGTTACATTTGGAAACCCAAGCCTTGCTTGTCTTGGGCTGATTAACAGAAGGTAATGCAATAGTAATAGACCCTATGATTGTACTAAGAGGATCTTCAGTTGTTGTTGATGGAGAATTTTCAGTCATTTGGTCTTTCTTAGACATCCACACCACCTTTGGAGTCCTAGAATTGACGTTCAAAACTTCGGAAGCTTTTGGGACTTTGAAAGTTTTGACGACTGAACCTTCGGAAGATTTTGTAGACAGTGCAGCAGACCAACTTCTCTTCCGAGGGTAATTTTCCACTTCCCTTCTTTTCAGACTTGGAACTTCCGAAGGAAATAGATTTTCCTTCCGAAGCTTTAATCTTCTTGAGACTCTTTGAAGTCTTTGTTTTGTTCATATGGACAGTACCTTTAGGATTGTAGGGACAATCCTTAGCAATGTGAGTGATACTTTAACACATGACACACATCATTTTCTTCTTCACAAGAGCCTTTTCCTGAGAACAAGAATGTCTTTGGTCACATCCCTTCTCCACCTTCATCTTTGTAGATGCTCAAACAGTCCTTTTGGGCTGAGAACTGTGCTTGGAGTTTGATGGTCTAGGATGTGCAGTAGTGGTACATAGCACATCAGTCTTCTTCTTGTTACTGAGATGAGTTAAGCAAGAACCAGAACTCTTAGCAGAAGATTTTTGGTTAATGCCTTCAGTCCTTACCACTTCAAATCCAGAAAATATGAAAACTTGTTTCTTATTAGAGTCAAAGGTAGCCTTGATCTCTTGAGCCTTCCTTGCCTTTCTTTTGCTATTTCTAATCAAGTTCTTTCTCATGGACTTGGTCATCACAGTCTTCTTCTTTTCCTCAAAAGGATAGTGACCCTTCTTGGAATCCTCCTCTTCACTCTTCTTGGATGATTCTTCACTACCTCTTCTTCATCCTCTTCACTCATAGGGTCTATAAGAGGAAGCTCATCTTCACAAGTTCCATACCTACAAGATCTTACAGACAAGATTATGTGTGGAGGAGCTATCTCATTTGATCCTAGTCCTTGCCTATTTTGATAGCACACCTTGTTGTACAGGGATAAGGATATCATGTTCTTGAAGGTCTCTTCTTCAAGAACACTGTTTTCTCTCGTAGCTTTGCTGATCACAAGCTCAACCTGGCACTTAGTAAGCTTGGTTATAAGATCTTTTACTTGAGTCCTAAAATCTGTGTGTTCATGCTTTAGACCTGAAATGGTTTTCTCTAGGTCCTCTATCTTTAGTTTATAATGATTTTCAGACTTTCTAAAATCAGATTTTCAAATGTTTAAGGACTCAAGATCATATCTCATTTCCAATTTAGAGGACCTGTATTAGTTAACTTTAGCAATACATTCAGGAGTACAGAGATGTTTTAATACCTTGGCTTCATCATGATCTGCCATCAATGCTTGGTTAGGAGAAGCATCTTCCACCTCAAAGCTGCAGTCAAAGCCTCCTTCTTCAACAGCAACCACAACCTGCTGCTTTGACTTCTCATTCTTGAGAGCTTTGTCAGTGTAGTTTGGTCTGGATTGTGTTTGGCCACCATTTTTTCTAGGTGCCTTACACTCTTTAGCAAAGTGGCCCATCAAGTTACAGTTGTAACACTTAACTTTGCCTTTGTCCAGGCCAAACTTTCCACTGGTTGTATTGCTTGGAAACTTCCTCCAGTCCCCTTTTAGAACTTCTTGGCTCTATGAGTGAGAAGAGCCATCTGCTGGACTATTTCCACGTATTCCAGATCATCTGGATGAATACAGTCCAGGTCTTCAAGAGTGAAAAGAGAGTTGCCATAGCTTTCATCAGAAGACGCAAAAGCTTGAGAAGAGCTTGTCTGTTGAATGGGCTTCCTTGAGTGTAGTTCTCCCTTGGTGTCTCTGGGAAGGTGATGAAAGGACCGTTTGATGAGTTGTCAGGGTAGCATATGAGATGATGCATTGGTTCTATGCTATCCCTTTCAACCACATGTAGGGCTGAACCTATTTGATTGTTGGAGTTGCAAGATGAACCTTTGTTAGGACTCTAGAAAGATTAACATGTTGTCTTTATGTGTCTTTTTGATATTTGTAATAGTATAAGGACTATTTTTGTAATTGTTAGTTCCTTTGTGTTTCATTATAAATAGCTTAGACTATTAGTTAGTAAGTGGGGGTGAGAGAGTGAATGAACTACTGCTTCTTACTTCGTAATTGTCTTTGCTTGATATTAATGAAACTGTGAATTTTGTTAATATTTTGTTTGAATTCGATTACTTTGTATGTGTTTTCTTTGAATTGTGTTCATATGACATCACAGATTAGCTCAATTGATCCTATCAATTGGTATCAGAGCTATTAGTAGCTGTTATTTGAGTGATTTTGAAGTTTGTCGAACTTTGAAACTCTAAAAGCTTACTGAATCTGTGATTGATAGACAATTCAAATGAAAACTTGTGGAATTTAGATGTGTTTCATCATCAGAAATTTGAGATAATTTGGTGAATTTGTGTTTGAAAAGTTCATTGCTTTTTCGAACTGAAAATTGCAAATTCATTGATTTGTTGTTGATATTGATAGAAGTTGATTTAAGAAGAATGATTATCGGCATAAAACTTATCTAATTGGAAAGTTTCAATCAAATTCATCAACTTTTGAAGATTTTCAGAAGATTTGAACCTGTTACATTCATATGAATATGATGAATGTGGCGCATTAGGGTTGAAGTTTGCTAAAAAATTGTCCAAGTGCTAGGAGTTTGACTACTGTTTTGTCGCATTAACACTGTGTAGACGTTTTTCAATTCAGACATTTGACCACTGTTGAAGAGAAAAAGTCCAGACGTATCATCATTGTTGAAGAGTATTTGAACTGTTTAGACGTTTGAAAACTGTGTAGGGGCATCAAAACTATGTAGGCGCATGACAACTGTTTAGACGTTTTACTACTGTTAACACGCATCAATTTTAGGCGTTTTTGAATTTTTTTCCAAGGCATTCCCTCAGACAACTCTCAACTTAGCCACATCAACTGTTAGGGCGCTTTAATATTGTTCAACGTTGACTTAGAATTAAAAAATAAATAAATAAATAATTTCAAATTCCTTTTCTTAATTCAAAATATAAGAAAAACAACAAAAATTTAAAAATGGTGAAATCAAAAGATTCTAAAAATAGAGTTCCAAAACTTAAAAACAGAGCTGATTTCAAAAAATGGTCTCTTATGTTGAAACATCACTTAAATTCCATTGACACTGGTCTTTGGAAATCCATAGAAAAAGGACCATTCATCCTAATAATCACTGACATACCTGACAGAGGGTTGGTATACACTAAAGACTCTCAGGAACTCTATCCTGAAGATGGTCTTCAAGGAGATGATTTGAGAAGAGTAAAAAATGATGTCAGAGCATACTCCTTGATGTGTAAAGGACTACCTCAGGAAGTTTTTGCAAGGCTTGATGGATATCAAACTGGATATACCACGTATAAAGCCTTAAAGACTATATGTTAAGGAGGAAAGGAGATTCAAAATCTCAAGAAACAAAAGTTAGAAAGGCAAGTAGAACTGTTTCAACATTTGTCTAGAGAAACCATAAACCAAATGATGAACAAATTTGTTCAACTTACTACTGAGATGTCAACAGCTGGTATTAAGCCTGATGTTGAAGATCTAAATTTTAGACTGCTCAATGCTTTACCTTCTTCATGGAAACAAACAGTAACCTTACTAAAGCATACTGAGAAGTTCCCTATGGATCTAGATCGACTTATTGCCAAGATTGAGTGAGTAGAGATTGATGAAAGCTCAAGGAACAATGATAAAGCAGCATCAATGACTCAGTATTAGTTTGTTGCTTCTCCAGCAAACACAGTTGAAAATGCTTTCATGGCAAAAAGTGAGAAAGTTAAAGAAGAAGAAGGAGATTTATTTGTCAGAGTAGGATTTTTCACTAACTCATCATTTACTAGTGCCCCTGCTTACACAACACAATCTCATTCTCAATCTCTTCCAAAATCTCACTCTCAAATATCAAATGTTCAATCAGAGACTTCTTCATCTAACTGTGCTAAATCTAGCAAAGGTAAAGATGTGATAAACATCCTATTAGAGGATGAAGAGTCTAAAATTGCATTTACTGCATTTATGGCCAGTTTTCAAGCATATCAAGGTAGCCATTTAACTCAATTAGATCTTGTTTTGCAGGATTTATTTGAAATGGATCCTGAAGATGTGGAAAAAATGGACTTAAACTGGCAAATGGTGATGATTGCTTACAGAACACAAAAACACTCATATGTCAATAGGAAGTACAAGCCAAGTGCTAACAAGACTGTTGGATTTGACAAGTCAAAATCTAGGTGTTTTAACTGTAACAACTATGGCCATTTCTCAAGAGAATGCAAAGGTTTCAACAAGCTCAATCAAGGAGGAAGTGCTCAATCAACTATGGAGGAAGTGCTCAATCAAGCAATCAATGGTTTCAACAAACTCAGAAGACTTATCAAAAGCCTTATCAAAGTCTTCCTATGCCTGAGCTTAAAGATGAAAAAAAAATCATCTCATGAAACCAAGAAAGCTCTTATAGTCAATATTAAAGATGGTTATGATTGGAGTGCATATGCTAAACAATTTACTAATGATTTAACATCAAATTTATCTCTTATTGCAGAAATTCAGAAAGAAGACTGGTCCGAAATTAATGATCCAAAGGTGGAAGGTGAAAATGATGAAGATGACTATGATTGGAGTGAGAAATCAAATCCTAAGGAGGATACAGATGAAGTAGCTCTAATGGCACAGTCCGATCAACCAAAGGTTGACACTACTTCTTCAAAATCTCAAACCTCATCCCAAAAATTTCCTAAAATACCATCTGAAGTGAGAGAAAAGCTATGCACAAAATCATGCTTTGAACATGTTGAATACTACAGAACATACTCATCTAAAATTTGTGAGAAACTCAAACAAGAAGAATCAATGCATAACAAAATAAAAGTTGATCATAAAACAACCGACCAAAAGATTACCTCTCTTCAAACTTCATCGAACAAAACTCTAAAAGAATTATAAAATGTTTCTAAACAATTGGAAGAGATGACTAAAAATCTTGAACAGGAGAAAATAGAAAATGTTGCTACTCAAATGGATCTTGCTAAAGTAAAAAGTTCAAAAATAATTGTAGAAAAATTGGTAAGTGAGAGGAAAGATAAACAGAAAGCAAAATTAGGCTTCACTCATGAGCCTATGCCTGAATCTGTCACAAACACTTTATGAGAGAATTTCAATACACATGATCATTCTCTTGAGAAAAAAGCTAAACCTAAAGCTTTTCAGGTCAAAAATAATAATTATGATGAAGAAAAGGAAAATATAAAAGTGTTTATTGAAAATAATCAAGAAAAGATTAAAAATGGTCATCCAATCAAGATAAAATCATATAAACCTAAACAAACAAAACAAAACACTTCTCATCAAATTAGTTATGTTTTAGAAGAAGTGAAAGTTCAAAGCAAAGACAAACAACAGGTAAGAACATCACAAGATTCAAACACTTGTAATCGAAAACAAGTTCAATCTGAAAAGGAATCTTCTTCTAATGATGTTCAATCTGAAAGTAAACCAAGCTCTTGTAAATCAAAGAATCAAGGAGAAGAAATAATTCATCAAAAACCAAATCTGAACAAAACAAAAGTTCAGAAAAGTTGATCAAAGCAAGAAATCAGACAACAAAATTTAAACCGATAAAATTTGTGTGAGCAGGTTTGTTAAATATGAATTCTCTTCAAAACAACAAGGTGAATTCTATGAACAAATCTCACTCTGGTCTGAAATCAAGTTCAGATTCTAAGACTTCCGTTGTAGCCAAACGATTTGTTCATATGAAAGTCGAGAAGGACGTTCATGTTAAACAGATGAAAAACAATATGACACAACATCAAAATGTTAAACATGAAAAACACAGTTTAACTATTTGACACCAAAATATAAAAATGAATTAAACAAAGTGTCAATGTCAAAAGTTAACAAACAGTTGTTTAAAACTCCATAAAAGTACTTTGAAATATGTGATATGAAAAATCATAATACTGTTGAGTGCTATTTCAACAAGTACTGTCACATATGTGACATGACAAATCATTTTACAACTGATTGTTATTTTAACAAATACTTTAGAAAGAGATCAAATTCTAAAGGATATGCAAACTCAAACATGAGCAAAGGTTATGCTAATCCTCAATTTATGAGAAATCAAACTCATGGATTTCAAAGATTTACTAATCAACCTTCTTTTGGTTTGAGATCTTTTCAAAAGGACAATTATGTGTGATCTAAAAATGTGCAAGAACAATTCATACCAAGATCGATAAGAATGACTAATAAAAATGTTAGTCATCAATTCGTGTCAAAAATAGATCAATCAAATCGTATGAATGCTTTTAAAAATAACTCAAACAATTTCCAAAACAAGATTGGTAAATTCATCAAGAATAAACCTAATTTGAATAATCTACATTACAAACAATTTACCATTTTTGATAAATTTGGAAAACCCAAGACCATCTCAGCTTGGGTGGATATCTCAACTTACTTTTCTTGTTGTGCAGGTACGCCCAAGAAGACCACTCAATACATGGTATGTGGATAGTGAGTGTAGCCGGCATTTGACAGGAAATCCTGCTTTGTTACAAGACTTTAAGTTAAAATATAGAACACATGTTGCCTTTGGTGGTGATGCTGGTGGAAAAATAACTGGAAAAGGAACATTATCAAATGGGATAATAAGCTTTGACAAAGTCAACTTTTGCTCACAGTTGAACTTTAATCTTTTAAGTGTATCCCAAATTTGTGATAAGATTTGTGAGAAACTCAAACAAGAAGAATCAATGCATAACAAAATAAAAGTTGATCATAAAACAACCGACCAAAAGATTACCTCTCTTCAAACTTCATCGAACAAAACTCTAAAAGAATTATAAAATGTTTCTAAACAATTGGAAGAGATGACTAAAAATCTTGAACAGGAGAAAATAGAAAATGTTGCTACTCAAATGGATCTTGCTAAAGTAAAGAGTTCAAAAATGATTGTAGAAAAACTGGTAAGTGAGAGGAAAGATAAACAGAAAGCAAAATTAGGATTCACTCATGAGCCTATGCCTGAATCTGTCACAAACACTTTATGAGAGAATTTCAATACACATGATCATTCTCTTGAGAAAAAAGCTAAACCTAAAGCTTTTCAGGTCAAAATTAATAATTATGATGAAGAAAAGGAAAATATAAAAGTGTTTATTGAAAATAATCAAGAAAAGATTAAAAATGGTCATCCAATCAAGATAAAATCATATGAACCTAAACAAACAAAACAAAACACTTCTCATCAAATTAGTTCTGTTTTAGAAGAAGTGAAAGTTCAAAGCAAAGACAAACAACAGGTAAGAACATCACAAGATTCAAACACTTGTAATCGAAAACAAGTTCAATCTGAAAAGGAATCTTCTTCTAATGATGTTCAATCTGAAAGTAAACCAAGCTCTTGTAAATCAAAGAATCAAACGAGAAGAAATAATTCATCAAAAACCAAATCTGAACAAAACAAAAGTTCAGAAAAGTTGATCAAAGCAAGAAATCAGACAACAAAATTTAAACCGATAAAATTTGTGTGAGCAGGTTTGTTAAATATGAATTCTCTTCAAAACAACAAGGTGAATTCTATGAACAAATCTCACTCTGGTCTGAAATCAAGTTCAGATTCTAAGACTTCCGTTGTAGCCAAACGATTTGTTCATATGAAAGTCGAGAAGGACGTTCATGTTAAACAGATGAAAAACAATATGACACAACATCAAAATGTTAAACATGAAAAACAACAGTTTAACTATTTGACACCAAAATATAAAAATGAATTAAACAAAGTGTCAATGTCAAAAGTTAACAAACAGTTGTTTAAAACTCCATAAAAGTACTTTGAAATATGTGATATGAAAAATCATAATACTGTTGAGTGCTATTTCAACAAGTACTGTCACATATGTGACATGACAAATCATTTTACAACTGATTGTTATTTTAACAAATACTTTAGAAAGAGATCAAATTCTAAAGGATATGCAAACTCAAACATGAGCAAAGGTTATGCTAATCCTCAATTTATGAGAAATCAAACTCATGGATTTCAAAGATTTACTAATCAACCTTCTTTAGGTTTGAGATCTTTTCAAAAGGACAATTATGTGTGATCTAAAAATGTGCAAGAACAATTCATACCAAGATCGATAAGAATGACTAATAAAAATGTTAGTCATCAATTCGTGTCAAAAATAGATCAATCAAATCGTATGAATGCTTTTAAAAATAACTCAAACAATTTCCAAAACAAGATTGGTAAATTCATCAAGAATAAACCTAATTTGAATAATCTACATTACAAACAATTTACCATTTTTGATAAATTTGGAAAACCCAAGACCATCTCAGCTTGGGTGGATATCTCAACTTACTTTTCTTGTTGTGCAGGTACGCCCAAGAAGACCACTCAATACATGGTATGTGGATAGTGAGTGTAGCCGGCATTTGACAGGAAATCCTGCTTTGTTACAAGACTTTAAGTTAAAATATAGAACACATGTTGCCTTTGGTGGTGATGCTGGTGGAAAAATAACTGCAAAAGGAACATTATCAAATGGGATAATAAGCTTTGACAAAGTCAACTTTTGCTCACAGTTGAACTTTAATCTTTTAAGTGTATCCCAAATTTGTGATAAGATTTGTGAGAAACTCAAACAAGAAGAATCAATGCATAACAAAATAAAAGTTGATCATAAAACAACCGACCAAAAGATTACCTCTCTTCAAACTTCATCGAACAAAACTCTAAAAGAATTATAAAATGTTTCTAAACAATTGGAAGAGATGACTAAAAATCTTGAACAGGAGAAAATAGAAAATGTTGCTACTCAAATGGATCTTGCTAAAGTAAAGAGTTCAAAAATGATTGTAGAAAAACTGGTAAGTGAGAGGAAAGATAAACAGAAAGCAAAATTAGGATTCACTCATGAGCCTATGCCTGAATCTGTCACAAACAGTTTATGAGAGAATTTCAATACACATGATCATTCTCTTGAGAAAAAAGCTAAACCTAAAGCTTTTCAGGTCAAAAATAATAATTATGATGACGAAAAGGAAAATATAAAAGTGTTTATTGAAAATAATCAAGAAAAGATTAAAAATGGTCATCCAATCAAGATAAAATCATATGAAGCTAAACAAACAAAACAAAACACTTCTCATCAAATTAGTTCTGTTTTAGAAGAAGTGAAAGTTCAAAGCAAAGACAAACAACAGGTAAGAACATCACAAGATTCAAACACTTGTAATCGAAAACAAGTTCAATCTGAAAAGGAATCTTCTTCTAATGATGTTCAATCTGAAAGTAAACCAAGCTCTTGTAAATCAAAGAATCAAAGGAGAAGAAATAATTCATCAAAAACCAAATCTAAACAAAACAAAAGTACAGAAAAGTTGATCAAAGCAACAAATCAGACAACAAAATTTAAACCGATAAAATTTGTGTGAGCAGGTTTGTTAAATATGAATTCTCTTCAAAACAACAAGGTGAATTCTATGAACAAATCTCACTCTGGTCTGAAATTAAGTTCAGATTCTAAGACTTTCGCTGTAGCCAAACGATTTGTCCATTAATTCTTCGGTAATATTTAATGGATTTACCTGAAGGAGAAAATGCTATAGGCACGAACGGTTGTTTAGAAATAAGACTGATGATCGTGGTATAGTAATAAGGAACAAAGCAAGACTTGTTGGACAAGGATACACACAGGAAGAAAGGATAGATTATGACGTAGTGTTTGCACCAGTTGGAAGACTTGAATCAATTCAAGTTTTCCTGGCTTATGCATCATTCATGAAATTTAAGGTGTAACAAATGGAGGTAAAGGGTGCATTTTTATATGGTCCTATCACTGAAGATGTGTTTATGAAGCAACCTCCAGGCTTTAAGGATGCAGAATTTCCACATCGAGTGTATAAGCTGAGCAAAGCTTTGTATGGACTTCATCAAGCCCCTAGAATTTGGTATGAGACATTATCACAACACTTAATCCAACATGGATACACAAGAGGGAAAATTGATCCAACTTTATTAATAAAGAAGGATAATGTTGATCTCTTATGTGTACAAGTGTATGTTAATGATATGATATTTTGTTCTACCTGTTCAAAATTGTGCAATGAATTTGAAGAAATCATGAAATCTTAGTTCCAAATGAGTTCTATGGGAGCGATTAATTTCTTTCATGGAATTCAAGTCAAGCAAACTAATGATGGAGTTTTCATCAATCAAGAGAAGTTTGTTGACAAACTCTTGAAGAAATTTCAGTTGCAAGTCTGTTAGTTCATACGAACGCCATCAAATATTAACACCAAGATTGAACCTGATCCAAAAGGAAAATCTATTGACCAAACGTTATATAGATCGATGATTGGTTCTTTGATGTATCTTACTACATCTAGACCAAACATTATGTATGTTGTTTATGTTTGTGCCATGTATCAATCAACCCAAAAGAATCACATTTAATTGCTGTCAAAAGAATATTCAGGTATCCCAAAGGTAAACCAGCCTTAGGGCTTTGGTATCCTTACAAGGGTAACTTTGAATTACATGGATATACAGATAGTGATTATGGTGGTTGTTGTCATGATAGAAAATCTACTTTGGGTGGATGTCAATTTCTCAGTCCCAGATTAGTCTCATGGCAATGTAAGAAACAAACAAATGTATCTCTTTCAACTAGAGAAGCTGAGTACATTGCTGCATCAGCAGGATGTTCTCAAATCCTCTGGTTGCAAAATCAACTACTACATTATGGGTTCAATTTTCTTAAAACACCTATTTACAGTGATAACACTGCAACTATGTTCATTACAGCTAATCCCGTTCAACATTCAAAAACAAAACATATCGAAATTCGATAACATTTTCTCAGAGATAACTCTAAAAAAAGGTTGATCATTTTGATTCAAATTACAACAGAAAAACAGTTGGCAAATCTATTTAGTAAAGCCTTCCTACCAGGACGGTTTGAGTACTTAGTAGAATCAATTGGTCTTATTAATCATATGTGATCTCCCTAAATCAAAAGACTATCATAAGTGCTACTCTTAATGTTAATTGCCTGTTTTTCTTTTGTATGTGTGTGTTTTCTTTTTCTTAGAAAAACCTAATACAAAAGCATATATAACAAAATCCAAAAATAGATTCTTTTTCTATTTGTCAGTTCATTGTTTTTGAAAAGAATTTGTTTCGTAATATGTGAGAAATGATAGTACATTAGTTAGATCAATTGCATATTTCACTCATTAATAAAGTTTGACATGATTAGATATGATGTGTAGACACTATCCTGCTATTATACTAAAATAGTAAATTCTTGTGATTACACTTAATATGTATTCATCTGAGTACTTTTGAGATGTTTTGGCTTATTAGATTGACTGTTTGTTGAGTAACACCACTCACAACTGATGGTGATGTAATTAATAATGAGATCTATTACAAGCATCATTTCACTTCTTTGTTATGAGTCATCGTAGACCTGAAGTGCTCAGATATCCTTTGTTGTAAGTCATTACAAACCTGGATATTCTCTTTGATGCAAAAATGCCAATGTGCACAATCTATTCAAATGAATAGTTAGAGTTGATCAAATGGGTATCCATGATCATTCCCTATTCATTTAAGTAACATGAGCTCTGATTACACATATGTTTCACGTAATTAGTTGAGTATGTGTTCTTGCTTGCATGTCTTGATGATAGTTGAGCTCTCTACATATAACCTAATCAATCCAAGAATTGAAAAAGTAAGTGCACTGATATTATGTCAAATACACTCATTGTCTGTCCTTAGATCTTGTGTCTCCTTTGCTGTGAAATCACTGACCTGGAACACACTTGATTAGGATTTATTCAGTGTTTATGACTATCCACAATTTTTTATTTTAATGTGTAATCTTCACTGATATGATCTAACTACACACATTAATTCTTGTTGATATTAGATTTTGATTTAGCTTCAATTTGATTTTATGCATGTTTTCTGTGTGTGAAGGCAATGTCACAATGAGTAGTGTGATCTTATTATGCTACGTTAGGAAACTTATAAGTTGTTTCAACTTCAAAGTTTAGGGGGAGTAATAAATGAAAGATTTTTTCTTAGAAAATCAAAATCAAAGAATGTTGAATTGAAAGGATGATGCTATATGTTCAAAGTTTATGTGAGTGTGATCATGAGACTTTTGAAAATGATAATATGAACCTATATAAAATTGCAAGGGGAAATGCTTCTCTCAAAGTTGACAAATAGAGATTTGATTATGTTTTGTGTAACACCCCGAAATTTTATTTAAACAAGAGGAAAAGAAAAGTAAATGGAAGGAATGGAAATTGTGCACAAATAGAGAGTAAAAAGTGTACAAAGTACAAAACTTATTATTTTAAGATTTTAAAGGGCATGGTCGCCCATATCAAAGTAGAAAGCTGCTTTGATCTCGAAAGAAGAAGAGAGAGAGAGCCCGGTTCTAGAGAGAGAAAGAGGAAGAACAAGCTAAAAAAGGCAAGTCTTCTCTTATTTGAGCTCGGTTTCAGTTGAGTATTGAGTTCTTCACCGAAGTTCTGTTTGTTTAGAGTTTGTTTTCAGGATTCAAAGTGCTTAATCGAAGTGGGTCTTGAACTGGAAGAGTGTTGCTCAAAAGCTGCTCAAGGTGAGTTTCTAGAACCCCTCTTTTACTGATTTTCAACTGATTTGGGGCTATTATGCATACTAAGTAAACGTTTTGAAAGAAACCGTGGGTTTACAGCTTTATGTTCGAATGTTGTATGTATGAATGCATGTTATAGTGATGATTATGGGTTAGAGATGATGTTGAGCATACTTAGATGGCCTTAGTATGTTAGATCTGTGTTTGGGTATGCTTAGAATGAGAATCAGGTGAAATTGGTAGCATAGAAAATATTTCAGAATGTTTGATGAACATGAACAGTGGTTCATGCGCCCAAACAGTTGTCCATGCATCCAGCATGAGTGGCCAGACGCCTAAGTGTTGGCCATGCGCCCAAGAGTGGGTCATGCGCCTGAATAGTGGCCCATGCGCCCTGCATGTTGGCCATGCGGCTAAGTATTGGCAATGCATCCAAGTGTGGCCATGCGCTTAAATAGTGCCCATGCGCCCAACTGATGGAACAGATAAGTGTGGACCATGCGCCTAAACAGTGGCCATGCGTCCCAGTGAATGAAACGGCTAAGTATTGGCCATGCACCTAAACAGTGTCCATGCGCCCAAGTGCTTGAAACGGCTAAGTATTAGCCATGCACCCAAGTGTGGTCATGCGCCTTAATAGTGCCCATGCGCTCAAGTAATGGAATGGCTAAGTGTGGACCATGCGCCTAAACAGTACCCATGTGTCCCAGTGAATAAAATGGCTAAGTATTGGTGATGCGCCTGAATAGGGCAGAAACGCCCAAACAGTGTCCATGCGTTCAGACTGTTTTATACTTAGAATTTTTATGCTCATGTGCCTGGAAGGTCCCATGCACCTAATTTGGACTTGAGGTTTTCTAAGTGGATTTTAAGGGGTAAAATGGGAAGATAAGCCTAGTTATGATGTGATGGCTTATGTTTGATGTGTGTTATGTATGTATGATATTTCCTGATGGTGATGGTATATGCTTATGTTTATGTATCTTCCTTATTATGTATGTATGTCTTCCCTTGGCTTTGCGTTGAACGTCAATGAATGTAATGAAAGTATTATGTAACGTAAAGTGGAAGATAATAAAAAGAGGAACATAATGAATGAATGCATGATGAATTAATGAATAATGAGAGAAGTATAAATAGGCTTGGAAGCAGTATGAACAGAGGTGCACGACTCTTAATGCCTTAAGCTCTACCACATGAGGTTCAGCAAATCCTAAAGTGTGCATGCAAGGGTTCCAGTCTTTGTGACTGACATTCAGAGGTGTTACCCATTTCTATGGAGGTGATAACCATTTCTATGGGGGTGTTACCCACTTCAGTGGGGTGTTGTTACCCACTTCGGTGGGGGTGTGGTTACCCACTTCGGTGGGGGTGTTGTTACCTGAGTTATGTATAACATCGGGGGTGTGGCATAATGCCAAGCATAGTAATGAGGTGAGAGACTCTGTTTTGCAACAGACTTGATAGAGGTCTTGGTCCATGAGACGAGATATGAGGTGAGCAACTTCGTGTTGCAACAGACTCGACAGAGGTCTTGGTCCATGAGACGGTATATGAGGTGAGCGACTCTGTGTTACAAGAGACTCGACAGAGTCTTGGTCCATTAGACGAGATATGAGGATAGCGACTCTGTGTTGCAACAGATTCGACAAAGTTCTTTGACCATGAGACGAGATATGAGGTGAGCGACTCTGTGTAGCAACAGACTCGACAGAGGTCTTTGTCCATGAGATGAGATAATGAGATAAGCGACTTTGTGTTGCAACAGACTCGGATGGAGTTCAATCCCTGTGATTGACTCGTATGGGATCTTTGTCGCGTATCCGGTGTTGTGCCAGTTTTCGGACATGAGTCGGGGGTTTGTGAGCAGGCCCCGGCACAGCATCAGCTTTCGAGCATGAGTCAGGGATATTGCAAGAGACAAGATTCGAGTAATAATGAGTAATGAACCAATGATCATGTATGAAAGAACGAACGTATGAATGAACGTAAATGAATTATCATAATAATGTACAGAACAGGATCCTCGTCATTCGACCTCAGTAATTGTGGCTGAGTGCCACGAAGAGGGTAAAGTCTGACCGGATCTAGAAAGAGAGGTGAACGATAATGTAATACTTGAATGAACAAGCTAATGAAGTTAATGACAAAGATAATAATGATATTATCTGTATGTACGTATCATGCATGATCACGAGCGATTGTAAAGTATAGTTTGATTTTGAAAGAAAGTAAAGAACGGTGTTAATAAAAAAAAGTATGTTTTATTATAAAACTAGAACTCACTCAGCGTCGCTGACTTTTGTATACATGATAGTTGGCAGGTATATGTTGATGCTGAGAAGTTGCAGGCATGTATCCATAAGCTACTAGGAGCATTTTGAGGCTGGCATTCGTATTTTGACATGTCATGTATTTTGAGATGAAAACTAATATTGTAAATGACATGTTTTAGTTATAAATGAATGTTTTAAATTCCGCTGCAAAATTAATGTACGTTTTATAATGTTTTATGTGCGATGAACCACCAGCTGTAGGCGTCCCGGGAACGAGGCCTTACATTTTGAGACTAAATGAAGGGAAAGAAAAGAAAGAAAAAATTCATAAGTTAAACATCAAGTAAAAAAAATTTGAAATTGTTGAAAATTAATTTTGAGTGTGAAAATTGTAAAGAGTTCAAATTTGAGGGACTAAAATGAAAATTTTAGAAAATTCGAATTTATGCTTTAAATGTTTAAATATTAGTATGAAATATTACTAATATGTTTAAACAGTATGCAGGTGAAGAAGTGTGAAAAACCCAAGTGTAAGACTCATGAAAGTCCACTCAAAGTCAACTCATGCGCCTAAATAGTCTTCATACGTCTAAATAGGAGCATGGTGTTTGTGTGTTTTTCTATTCCCATGCGCCTAAAAAGTTGCAATAAGTCCATAAAGTATAACCAAGTGTTTGGGTGTTTCATTAATCCCATACGAGTGTTAGACGTTTTGAATGTCTCATACGTCTACATAGTGTTAGTGTTGAAAGTTGTGTTGGACGTTTCAGGAACTTCAGATGGCTGAACAGTTCAAAAGCGCCTAAACAGTGCAAAAGCGCCTAAACAGTGTTGAACAGTTCTCATGCGTCTAAGTCCATACCACCAAATAGTGTTCATGCGTCTCATTAATTTGTGAATTTTAGGGTTTCATATGCACAAACAGTGCTAATGTGTCTAAAATTTCACTTAATATAAATAGAACACTTACACTTGTTTTCTCATTTACACTTAAAAATTCCTCTGAAAAAAAAGTCTATTAACTATTAACACTCGGTTTTCATCAATCAAGCAGATAATCAGTGGTTAAAACATTTGTTGTTGATTGTTCATCTCCATCTGGTAGCCACTGAGAATCCCATATAACTCTGTCAGAGTAAGAGTTTTGAGATTTTCAGTTCTCTTGATCACCATATAATAGTGTGTCCATTGCCTAGGAAGTGAGGACATGAACTTCCTTACAACATCTCTGTTTTCAAGAGAAACTCCTCCATCCACAAGGGTATCCACAATCTTAACATACCTGAAATATTGTTGAGTCATGGTTTCACCTGTTTTGAAGGTGAAATTTTCAAACTGCTGCTTGAGGAGATCCTTCTTGTTCTCCTTGGATTCAGAGGAACCCTCATACATCAGTTTTAGTGCATCCCGCAGCTGCTTGACTGTTTTGCACTTCTTGAAACCTCTATACACAGAGTTTGGAAGGGCAGTTTGAAGGGCTATCATGACTTTTCTGTCAATCTCTACTCTCTTCCTCTCTTCATCAGACTAGATAGCCACATCCTTAGGGATCATACCAGCAACAGTAGCAGAAGGGGTGCTAGGTATGAAAGGTCCATTCTTAATAGACTCCCACATTCTAGAATCAAGAGATCCAATGAAACCTTCCATTCTCAAACACCACGTATCAAACTCATCAAGAGTGATCAGTGGGGACTTGTTCATGGTTCCAGTTTCCATATCAGTCTTGGAAATTGTTGCAATTTGAAAAGTTTAGTATTTGTCTGTCTGAGGGATCTTAAGATGGTGAGGTCTTATATCAAGAGCCTGGAAAGGTCTGATACCAAATGCATGATAGTTGAAGGGTTACAACGCAATAACACAAAGAGGAGATTAACTAAAAATTAATCAAACAGTAAACTGGGTTAACCACAATAAAACACTAAGAACACAAGTAATATAAGAGATAGAACACAAAGAACACAAGTTTATGGTTTTCAAGAATGCAGTATATTGCTTTCTCTATGTTCTATTACAAGTGTTACAAATCATAATAGAATGACACAAGAATATGAGATACTTATACTATATCCTACAGCCGGCTATACTTTGAAAGCCAACTGGATACAATTGACTAGACACAAAAAAAATCAATTGTAGAATCAAAAGGCAGATTGCCTTTTGACTTGTGACTAGGACATGCAGTAGCTCACATCCTTATCTATTACAAAAAGGATAAAGTACATGAAGTAGAAAGTTTACAAACTCAAGACCTCAATGTACAGTTACCAAAAGCATGGACGTTTTCACCAACTCATGTAAGTTGGTGACTTTACAGAGATGCAACGGAAAGGTGTCCAACTTTATGGAAAAGTACATCAGATAAAGCATGCGTCAAAAGTCTTCGAATGAAATCTGTCTTCATGAGTTGAAGCTTGGGAAGACTTTGTCTCTGAGGCTTCGAAAGACTTCATTTTTGGCTTTAGAAGATATTGGTCTTGGCTTCAGAAGATTTCACACTTAGAATATTTATGTTGCATGTGTGACACTTCCTAAGCATTCTTCTTCATAGTACTTGTGAAGCATGCAGGAGAGACTTTGGATGTTTAGGTTGCATCAGCCTCTTCATTAATCTCTACAGATGCTATTCCAAGAAATGGAGGCAAAATCTCTCTCCACCCTAAGTCACAAAGGTCTATGGGTGACAAAGGGAAAAGGATAATGACTCCTGAGGAAATTGAGGAGGATGATAGAAAAAGAGGAAGATGAAACTAAGGGGAGAAAGTTCCACTAGGTCTTCAGGTTTCATGCGAGGGCTTCCCCCGACCAAACACTTATGGTGATGAGTTAATAATAGTAAGGATTACTTAACTGCTGACGAGGAACTATGACATCGATGAGATCATTTATCTCCCCTTAAAAGAAATGAATGAATTGGCACACATAGAAATGTCTAAAGACAGGAAGGAAGTAGAGGATGCAAGGTTGCTTCTCCAAATCAAAAAAGAAAGAAGACAGAAAATGTTGTACAAACATGTTCCTACCCTCTCTCCACTTAAAGGAAGTCCTATACAAGAGATCGTGGCAACTACACAACCTCAGGTAGATAAGGAAGCTGACATGCAAAATATGATCAGCTACCTGACTACCACAAGACTATACCAGGTAGTTTCACTTCTTCCCATGTCCTTTGAGTATATTCAATTTGAGTATCTCAAATGAAGGGTTTGTTTGTCCATAAAACCAAAGTTTAACCTCTTAAACTTGCAGAAAACGCAGCGGAAATATATTCAGACACGTGATTATAAAACTGAAATTTCATGTTCTTGTGGTGACATATTTATGTTTGAAACAAACCCAAAACCAAAGGATCATATTATGTGAATAAGCAAACTATTAAACATATATAAATGAGCATTATGGACAGCCATATAGGGGCTGCCATAACTACCTTTCAGCAGCTCAAAAGGGGTTGAGTCCTTTGAAGATGATGATGTTTATGAGCAGCAATCCTTCAAGGTGGAGGACCACAAATCGTGATACCCACAAGCTCTTCAAACACCTTGCTTGTAAGGGTGCAACACCAAAGATAGTCCTTCTTTAGCTTCTCCAAAAACCCGAAATAACCAGCCTCTTTCAAGCTTCAAAAACCGAAAATGCAGTCCCCTTTTCAGCTTCTTAAACCCGAAAATCAGCCTTGTTTTTGAAGGTTCTTTTGCTTGTGTTGTTAGAGAGAAAAGTGTGTAATGATATGGAGTGTTAGAGATGAGAAAGAAAACCAAAAACCAAGACATAAGCTGGTCACACATGACCACATTTGGGCGGCCGATTTTTGGTATCCAAAATGGGTTTTCCCCCCATTTTGGTTTTTTGATAAATTTACTCTCCTAACCCTCAACTTTATAAAATTAAAACCACTTTTAATTATATAAAAATAACACACTTTTATTTGTTATTATTTAACCAACTTAAATAATAATACAAATAATATCTCATGATCAAATTATCCACATAGTATTGTTGTATTACAAAGCAATGTTTTAGAAAAGCCATTTTCTAAATTGGTGTCAATGTTTATATGTATGATCTCATCAACGAATAAACTATTATTGGTGTTTGTTTAGCTTGTTATTGGGTATGACGTGACTTGGATCATAACGTACTAACCACATCAATCTTGTATGTGTCTTGGGCATACAAGATTCAAACCCCAAAATGATAGAGGTAATGTGCTTCTAGCCATCATAGATCGGACCATTATGTTGTGGTGTTCCAGGTGGAGTGAGTTGTGAGACAATACCACAACTCCTAAGATGATCTTGAAAAGCATCACTTAGGTATTCACCTCCTCTATTGGTGCAGAGAACTTTAATCGACTTGTTGAGTTGATTTTGTACTTCATTTTGAAAGATCTTAAACATTTCAAAACCTTCATCTTTGTGTCTTAACAGCTACACATACCCATAGCGACTATAATCGTCGGTAAAGGTAATGAAGTATCTTTCACCATTCTTAGTCATTGGCTTAAAAGGACCACATACATCCGAATGTATGATTCCTAATAAATCTTTTGCCCTTTCGTTAGTTCAACTAAAGGGTGCCTTAGTCATTTTTCCTTGTAAACAAGATTCACATACCTCAAATGAATCACATTCATTTGTTTTTAAAAGACCATTCTTTTGAAGTGTTTGTATACGTTCTTGTTTATATGACCAAGACGACAATGCAAAAGATAGGTATCACTCAAATCCAACTTGAGTTTCTTGGCGCTAGTTTGATACAATGAACTACTTAAAGTATTTTCATGAACCAATTCATAAATACCATTAATGGGAATAGCTTTAAAGTAGAACATATCATTTAAAGAAACATGAATATCTTTTTCAACAAATGATAATACATATCCATATTGTTTTAATAGGGCTATAGAAATAATAGTCCTAGTCAAACTAGGAGCATAAAAAACATTGTTCAAAATTACATCCAAATCATTTGGAAGTTTTAAGATGTAGTCACCACGGGCTTCAACTTGAACTTTAGCCTCATTGCCCATGTAGAGGCTAACATCCCCTTTGTAGAAGTTACTACTTCTTTTGAACCCCAGCAACAAATTGCAAACGTGAGTTCCATATCCAGTATCTAATACCCATGTGTTAGAGGATGTCATGTTTAAATCAATATGGATCATGTATATTGTACCTGAGGTTTGCCGAGCATCCCTCTTTGCTTTCAACTCTTGGAGATGGACAGGACAATTTCTTGCCCAATGTCCAATCTCCCCACACTTGAAGCAAGGGTCATTGGAAGCAACCTTTTGCTTCTTCTCCGATGCTTTGGGTGGCACCTTACCACCCCTTTTCCCTTTCCCCATACAGGTCCCTTGCTCTTGGAAACCTTTGCCTTGGGTGTGGGATGAGGCCTTTTCTTGTTCCCACCTTCATTGAGGGTAAGAACGGGTAAAACCCTTTTACCCATGGCCGCCTCGGCCGTCTTGAGCATTGAGTGAAGCTCACTAATGCTTTTGTCCCAAGCATTCATGTTATAGTTCAACACGAATGTCTCGAACTTCTTGGTAAGGCCATTGAGGATCAAATCCGTGGCCAATTCCTTCGAGACAGGACAATTAAGCCTTTTGAGCCGGTCAATGTGGCTTTTCATCTTAAGTACATAAGATGAAACTGATTGGTTGTCTACCATACGACATGCATGGAGTGCTCGAACCATTTCTTTTAGCTGGGTTATCATGTCATAAGCTTGGTGATGTTCATACTCCTTTTGGAGATCTGGAGTCATGCTCGCTAGCATGAGACAAGACACCTAGACGGAGTCCTTAGTGTACTTGAGCCAATCGTTATAGGCCTCCACATAATCCTCAGTAGGTTGATCGGGGATAGGGTCGTCTAGAATATATGATCGTCTCTCTTGCTTGAGAACAATTCTCAAGTTTCGATACCAATCAATGAAATGATTATGATTTAGACGTTCCTTTTGGAGAATCGCTCGTAATGATTGGGCGGATGTGGATGAATTTTCATTGTTATAATGGTTATTGGAGGCCATCTACAATATTTTAACAAAGATCAATTTTAGTATTTTCGATATTGTTATTTTAATAATAAATACCTTTTATGACAATTTTATATTAAAATCTAGAAGACAACATTACATTTAAATTGTGGTTAGGTGACCTTTATCCCACGATTTAAATTAATAAGGTGGTCAACGATTGACGGTTGCAACCATTTGCAACTTCTAGAGATATGGAATCAACTTGAAACATGATATTTAAAGTCGGCATGTTAATCCCATCAACACCATTTGGAAACCATATTGTAGGTGATCCATTTAACATGGTTTGCAAATCATGTTACCCTACTTGCACACACATGTGAGTTTACCAACATAAGTGGTTAGGTGACCTTTATCCCACCAATGTGGTATCCCCACCTTAAGTCACGAAGTCCCTCTAAATGGTTAGGTGAACTTTATCCCATTAAGAGTTTCAAATGACTTAAGTGTTGTGCAAAAGGACGGTGTTAAACTTGTTGGTAAAAAATTTAAAGTTTTCATTAATTCTAGACTTTGAAAACTTTATGTACCTTGTAATTGCATGCTTACAAATACTTGGTACCTATGGTTCTTTTAATAAAACCCATTTTATTATGAAATCATTAATACTTTTAATAAAAAAATTAACACTTAATGATTAAGAACCATTTTATATTAGCTTGTTAAGATCATTTTATTAAGATTGTATATCATATCCAAAATTACACAATCATTCACAAAATTACAATCAAACAAGCATAATATAAACAACCACATGTGCATAACCATAGCTGCTATTGTGACCGCACTTGTTTGTCATCACAAGTGTGGTCATAAGGTCTTTCTAAAGGGTTACCAAAAACACAAAATAGAGATCACAATGGATCTCCACTTGATGTCGCATCCGTATGCTTCAAGTCCACTTTGTGTCTACCTTTTGTGCTTCCTTCCCGAGCATCTTCTTTTACAAAATATATATCCTAATACATATTTTCTAGTAAAGAAAAAATACTCCTAATCTATTATTACATCCCAATGAATAAATAGACAAATTACAAGCACAAAACTTTACAACCCAATTGAATGAATATAATCAAATAAATACATTCTTTCAAACCAAACAACACAAGGTCAAGCTAGGTTATGCACGATCAAAAGAACAATAACAAACATCATACAATAAACAAAATAAACCCCATTAAACCCCAAATTTTCAGCCAACATAAACTGAAAATTAGGGTTTGTTTGTCCAAACAAACAACAACCAAACATATCAACCAATTGACATTCCTATCTTTCAAAGTTTAATCATAAGCATGAAGATATAACTTTGAAAGACATGGGGTTTATTAAATCAACCAAAACAACCTCAAATGAGTGAATAAACATCCTTTAAAACCGATTTTTAAAGGACAAGAACAAGCAAGCTATCCACATAACCGGCTCTTGATGCCATTGAAGGGTTTGTTTGTCCATAAAACCAAAGTTTAACCTCTTAAACTTGCAGAAAACGCAGCGGAAATATATTCAGACACGTGATTATAAAACTGAAATTTCATGTTCTTGTGGTGACATATTTATGTTTGAAACAAACCCAAAACCAAAGGATCATATTATGTGAATAAGCAAACTATTAAACATATATAATGAGCATTATGGACAGCCATATAGGGGCTGCCATAACTACTTTTCAGCAGCTCAAAAGGGGTTGAGTCCTTTGAAGATGATGATGTTATGAGCAGCAATCCTTCAAGGTGGAGGACCACAAATCGTGATAACCACAAGCTCTTCAAACACCATGCTTGTAAGGGTGCAACACCAAAGATAGTCCTTCTTTAGCTTCTCCAAAAACCTGAAATAACCAGCCTCTTTCAAGCTTCAAAAACCGAAAATGCAGTCCCCTTTTCAGCTTCTTAAACCCGAAAATCAGCCTTGTTTTTGAAGGTTCTTTTGCTTGTGTTGTTAGAGAGAAAAGTGTGTAATGATATGGAGTGTTAGAGATGAGAAAGAAAACCAAAAACCAAGACATAAGCTGGTCACACATGACCACATTTGGGCGGCCGATTTTGGTATCCAAAATGGGTTTTCCCCCCATTTTGGTTTTTTGATAAATTACTCTCCTAACCCTCAACTTTATAAAATTAAAACCACTTTTAATTTTATAAAAATAACACACTTTTATTTGTTATTATTTAACAAACTTAAATAATAAAACAAATAATATCTCATGATCAAACTATCCACATAGTATTGTTGTATTACAAAGCAATGTTTTAGAAAACCCAATTTCTAAACTGGTGTCAATGTTTATATGTATGATCTCATCAACGAATACACATTTATTGGTGTTTGTTTAGCTTGTTATTGGGTATGACCTGAATTGGATCATAACATACTAACCACATCAATCTTGTATGTGTGTTGGGCATACAAGATTCAACATCAATCAAGTTGAACTTCAAGTACTCGGAGATCAAAAGGCAACAAAGAGAAATATGAACAAAGAAGCAGTCATGTCAAGAGCCATCATCCAAAAAAGTCAAAAGAAGTTTGCTGACATGTAGAGGATGATAAGCTTCTTGAAGTTATATGGATTGTTCTGAATGAGACTTAGCCTTATTTCTCTATTAACCATGTATAAGCACGTAAGGGGGATCAAGCAAAATATTAAGAGAGGAGAACTCATTGACTTAAACTCCCCACCAGGTCAAGGCCCTCTTGAAGTGAAGGTTAAGGTTGAATAATTTGAGACAACATAACCTAGACCTCCTGCTCAACCTCAGCATGCTTCATCTTCTCATCCACAATAGGGTCAAACTCCCTCTCCTTCTGAACCTGTAAGGGAGGTAGACCCAATTAAGAAGCACAAGACTGAACCATAAGTTGTTGAAGGCCAGTCTTATCAATTGAAGTTTCCAAAGAGGAGGAAAAGGATAGCCTCTAGACCCAAGTCAAAGAAGAAGAAGAAGTCAGAGTCCTCCACCTTGAAACCCATGTTATTATGAACCTTCGCTACTAATCTTGCAAGATAGCATATAATCGGGATCAAGATGATGAAGATGTCTACACATGGCTACACATGTTCAACCTACCTCTACATGATCTCTTTAACATGAGAAGACACTTTGAAGGTCTAAGTCATACTGACCATCAAGTAAAGAGAGATATGGTGATCATATGGATTAGGAATGTCAACATCTAAATCATTTCTTCATGCATGCACTTAAGTGTGGGATGGAAATACTTCACAAGTTTTACACCCTGTATTAGAGTTATTTTATGTGTAAAATCTTCCGAAGCCAGGGACAACATCTTCCAAAGCCAAAAGTGAAGTCTTCTGAAGCTTTAAAGACAAAGTCTTCCGTAGCCAAAAAATGAAGATTGATTTCTTCAAAAGACTTTTGATATATGTTTTATCAGATGTACTTTTCCATAAAGTTGGACCACTATTAGTTGCAACTCTGATCACTCACCAACATACACAAGTTGGTGAAAAGGTCCATGCTTTTCGTAACTCTACATTGAGTTCTTGAGTTTGTTGCTTTCTACTTTATGTACTTCTATCCTTTTTTGTAATGTATTACGATGTGAGCTATGTCATGTCATAGTCACTAGTCAAAACGCAACCTGCCTTTTGACTCTACATTTGATTTGTTGTTGTCTATATCACATGTTTCCAGTTGGCTTTCTAAGCATGACCGGCTATATGATGTAGTATAAAGTATCTTAGGTCCTTGTATCTTTTCTTTCATGCTTTAACACTTGTAAGATAACTTGAGAGCAATATACAACATTTCTTGAAAAGCAATATCCTTGTGTTGTTTGTTCTTGTTTTGTCTCATGTTTACTTGTGTTCGAAGTATCATACCATTTTGTTTCCCTTTCCTTATTTGATTTGTTAAGTGTTCTCAAGTATATTCTCCTCAATTGTGGTGTATTGTAAGTGACCATCCCATAAACGATCCTGTAACTAAGTAACAAAAACAGGTATACAAGCTTGAACAACATCAAAACATACCCAAGCATACACCCACCCAAACAGGGGACACACATACACATACGGTACACACCCAAACATCATAAAAATATAATAACATGCATTCTCAGCCCCAAAACAAGTTAAAAACATTTAAAGCGAGAATTTAGAACTCACCTGAAGCAACCACAAGGCAACACTCCACCAAACATTTAAAGAGAGGATTTAAAGCGAGGATTTCTAGCACCTAAGCACCCCAAAACACAAAACCAACAAAAACAAACACTTAAGGCTCGGTCCAGAAGCTGAAAACCCAGCTAAAACCAACAAAAACACAAGAAAACCAACCTTAGAGCAGCTTCTTCTTCTCTCTAAAATGGAGAAAAGTCTGCTCTCTCTCTCTAAAATGTTGAATGAGTTGATGTAGGAGAATAGGTGGGCGACCATACCACCATTATAAACATAATAATATAAAAGTTGGTCTCTTTAATAACTTACGTTTCATTCTTTTTACCTTCCTTTTCTTTTAAAATTTCTAGGTGTTACAGCAAGCCCTAAGTTTCCCTCGTCTTCACTTTAACTCTCAAACCACTCGTGAACTTTTTCAACAATGACCCTAAATCCCCAGCACACCCAATTCGTGCTCCTTGACTCTTCAAAGGATACTGACTTCTCTGAAAGCATCAACTTTTTGACCCAATCCACTCACTACACCACTCTTACCATGAATCCTACTGTCTACTCCAACCATATGTCTGAATTCTGGGAATATGGTCAAACTGACATTCTAAATGTACTTAGGGTTATAGGTCAAGAGTATGAGGCAAAGAGATAATCATATCTGTACAAACAATGCGGGAGAACTTAGAGATTCATGATGAAGGCTCTCCTGCTGAATTCCCCAAAATTGATTTGGAGGACACATATGCCCAAATGGGATATGGTGGATTTGTTAGCAGGTCAACCATCTACAAATTCCACTTTTCCTACAACTGGAAATTCCTGCTTTACATTGTGCTCCATTGTCTATTAAACAAATCATGGGTATGGGATCAAATTCCCAATAATTTTAGATGCCTAGTTCATGGGTTGGTAAATGGCCTCCACTTCAACTACTCTTAATTTCTACTGAACAATATTAGAGGAAACCTACAAAGGGAAACATTCTACATGTATCTTTGGTATATTCAGTACATCATTAATTGTTACCGGAACTAAGACATGCTTATTTGGGAAGCCATCTTCTTGTCCCTCACATGAGGTTGGATATATTCATGATTCTAAAGAGGGTGTCCACCAACTTCACTAGAAGACATACTACACTTCTTCCAGGTATGATTGAGCCAATGGCTCCTCGTGATATCCCTGTAAACCCCACAGGTGATGAACCCACACCAAGCATAATCAGTTTAATGCTAATTCTTCCTACCCATCCTATCAATTATACTTATCAGAGACAAAACAAACCAACCCTTGTTCCATTTAGTCTTATTGAACAGGTTCCCGTATTTAACAGAAAAAGACTAGAGTGGAAAAGTGGGCTCCCACTCAGTTTGAGGTCCAACCATCCTCCTCGTTTGACCTTGATATGGGTATTAATCTCATGAGCCCTAAACCCAAACCGTAAGCCCCCATGGTGAGTCACTATACTCCCCTAAGCAACAAAAAAGGGATAGCCAAATCATAGGCTCTATGCCTCTAGATATTGATCAAGGTCCTAAGACATTAGGCATAACCTGCATAACATTTACTGATCTACTTACCAGTTCTAAAGAAGATTCATGTTTGTTCAAGTCCATAATGTTGATCTATAACACCCGTCTAAGGATCAACTGAGCCTAGAGAAACCTCTAACTCTAGTTTCCATTAGAAAAGCCAAACTAAGGTGAGTCCCACTGTTGTGGAGGGGACTAGTGTAGATTCAGTAGCCACTACCAAGAGTGTCACATTGGACTCTTAGGGTAGTGGTAACATCTCTAAGACTGAATCTACAGCAACTCTGCCTAATGGTGACTCTAAAAGAGACATCACCTCGCAGATGAAACCAGGGAGCCAAGAAACCACATCTGGTAGTGAAGATGAACACATAAGGTATGTTATCTCATGTCCTTGTGATTCTTCGAAAGAAGTTGAGGAAAGTATACAACTCATCATAAGAGACCTATTTTCTAAAGTCTCAAACCTTGAATCAAAGGTTATGCTTTTAAAATAGGTCTACCACTTAGCAACTTGAGATTGAAAATATCAAGGCTCAACTAGCAGAGACATATATTGAGAGATTTATCAGGCATGAGCCAATTCTATTAGGACCTGGTATTGGAACGAAATACCATATGATTAAGGTGTAAACCAACTCAAATAGTGTGAAATCCTATTTTCTTGGCGATCCAATCAATGAGAACGCATGTAGAATCAATAAAGTATTGAATCAAATGTTAAGAATCGATTAGGAATCGATCTACAACGTTCTATGAACTTGGAGTATCAACTTGGAGGCTTCTGGACGGCTAGGGTACGTCTGGAGTCGAAATAGAATGAAAGCTCTCTTTTTTTCACGAATTGGGTTGTATTTTAGGTTAGTACTGTTCATTCATGCGACTGAACCATTAGTATGGTTCAAGTCGTGCGATTGAACCATGCGGTTGATTCATCCGCAGGACTGAGTGTTCAGTCGTGCGACTGAGCCAATCTTATGTTACAATCATACGACTCATCCTGGGTCAGTCGTGCGACTGCGTCATTCATATAAAGTTATTCATGTGTATGGTCCATTCGCATGGGCCATTCGTATGAGAACTTCATTTTGTTAAGTTTGAATGTATTAATTAATATAACATTATGTGTAACAATTCAAACAACCACAAACCTAATTAACCAATTTAACATCGACTCATTAATGAAATATTAAACATTATAAATAACAAACAATCAATATCATTTCATTAATCATTCCAAACATTATATCAAAATCAGACAAACAAGATCTATTACATTCATATCATGATCTAGGGACATACATGTATCAACAAACTCCCCCTTGGACCTAAATCTCTCTAATGTCTTGTTTTCTTCATTACCTCCTCATACTTCTTGTACTTATCCTCTTTTGTGACTCCTGCATGAATCTCAAATGCAAAACAGAGTCTTATGACATTCTGGAATTGGAGGGCTTGTACTATATCATGCGTATCATAGAACAGTGGCCACTTGTATAGAGTGTAAACATCATTACCTGACAAGTTGGTAACCCATATTGGGTAAAATACCTTGATAGTATCCATTTGGCCCTCTTTGTTTAGGACTATGACCGCTTCTCCTGTCCTCCAATCGTAGTACCACCACTTAAAGTGTGGAGTGAAGTCCTGTGGCATTTCCCTGAGTGGGATTCTTGACATCGTGCGTGGAGGACTCCACTTCAACACTATCTTTGGCTTTCCAGTAATGGCATTAACTTCAAACCTTCTGATGTACCTTGTAGGTGTTGGGTCTGAAGTTAACCCACCTGGTGTGGTACTACTTCCTTAGGGCATCCTCAAACCAGCCTGACATCTTTCTCGGGTCAGCATACAACAGCTTCAGTTTGGCCAGCTGGTTGAGCTCAAAACCTGGTAGAATCTTTAGATCATGTGGAAATCTAAAGTACTTTATGCCCATCTCTCTCTTAACTGCATAGACATTAAGGTCCTCAAAATATGCCCAAGCTATAATCCTGCCTGACACCTTATGATGTTTCTTAACTCTGTAGAGTTTGGAGTAGGCGTCCTGGTTAGGTGCAGCACGTTGGGCTCTAACTTCTTCAAAATAGGCAGCCCACTCAGCCTTTTGGATATCAACATCATCATTTGAGGCTTGGGCTGTTCCCTCTGTCTTCTCTGACTCTTGCTCCATTTTGTGTAACACCTCAAACGTATGACTAACAAGGGATTAACCAAGATTGGGGACCACATTTCCCTTATTGTCAGCATACTGAGGGTAGTGCTCTATAGTGAAATCTTCTATCTCTATTTCATCAACGTCGTTGAGCTCTTCGTCACTTGTCGAGTCGCACGTTGGAGCATCCTTCATAATCTCATCGGGATTTAGCTTGAAGATCTCAGGTAGTTGCTCATTTGATAGATTGTGAATTATTTCCCCTTCTTCAGGGGTATAATTCACCGACCTTCTGACGATCCCTTGCAGATCAAGTATCATAGTTAGCTGAGTCTTGATCTGCTCAAGGGGAATAACATCAAACTCATCCCTCTGATAGTTTGGATCTATTTGATTTAAACATGTAACACATCAACCAGTAGTTAATAATCAAAACAAAAATGCATTAATATTTAATATAAACATCGAATACATAAGTATAAATACATGATTCAAATACAAAAGTAATCAAATATATAGACATCTAATAATTACTTTTCTCTTGGATCACTGGATCATCGCTTGGTGGAGCAGAGGAGGAAGCTTGTTGGTTTTGTTTCTTCTTGGATCTCCTATCCTGACCTTGAGTAGAGTTAGATGCAGCGGCATCCCCTCCTTCTTCATCATCATCCTCATTCCTCTCCTCTATCCTCTCGTCCTCAGTCCCCTCATCATCCTCAGTCTCATCATCATCATCTTCATCATCATCCTTATCATCATCATCACCATCATTACCATCTCCCTCTTTAATCTCAGAGGCTCATCCTTAGATCCCTTTAGCTTGAGCATGATGGTTTTCTTAGCATTCTCCAACTCCTCAATCTTCTTAGCAGATGTGACTCTATGCTTTTGGATTTGGGCGATCTCGTGGCTCTGAGCAGCCATTTGCTGGGCCTGCTCCTCGATCAGCCGAGCCTGCTCCGAGATCTGTTGTGACTGCGCAGCAGTGAGATCTGCAAGCTGACGGATCTGCGTAGTCTTCTCCTCATCAGTGGCTAACAGACGCATCACCATCTGGTTCAGTGCAGAAAGCTGTTCCTCTACCGCAATTGGAGGTAGAGGAGATCAATATATATGTGCGGATGGAATGAGGGTCCTGCTTGGTGGCTAGTAGTGGTGGTGGTGGCTGTGGTGAAGATGAGGTTGGGTCTGTGAGATAGTGGAGGTCGTTTTGAAGTCAAAGATCTGGTGGTGGTTGGCATATGTACAGTGGTGGGAGGTGTGGTGGTGGTTGGCATATGTACAGTGGTGGGAGGTGTGGTGGTGGTTGGCATATGTACAGTGGTGGGAGGTGTGGTGGTGACGAAGGTGAGTCTTATCTTCTTCTTCATCTTCTGGCCGTGGGGCTGAGCCATCCGTTTCTTCCTCGATCCAGTCAAGGTGGATGCTCCCCTTAGAACACGGCTAGCTGACTTAGGGGCATAGCTGGGATCTGCAGTCGTCTCTCCGAATCCCTGGGGCGTTCACCAACCGCCCGGTGTCCATACTCTGTGGGAACAACCTTGCTTCCCACAGTCCTCGTCAAGGGCTCCTCATCCGACTCTTCATCCTCCTCACCAGGTATGTAGTCATGGTGGAAACCTGCAGACTCAGCTATGTCACCTGTTGGGGCAGATACTGGGGGTATAACATCTGAAGTTGTGCCCCTCGGTGGAATAGGCATATCATCCCCAGCATCCCCACTGTCATCATCATCAGAATCATCGGTGGGAAGAGTAATATGCTCAACATCAGAATCACTGTCGTCGTGGCGCCACTTCCTCCTAGCTGGCACCACATAGTCCTCACGGGCCAGATGCCCAAACAATCTCCTGACAGGAGACTTTACCTGCTTCCCCCTGTATACCTTAATCCGGCCCAAGGTGGTATCATCCATCACCTCAAGCACTACAGCATCATCCTTCTTCTTTGGCAGGGAGGTGAGCTTCTGGTCTATAATCATCTTCATGAATCGGGGGTACATGCAGAAGCCCTCCTTCCATTTCCCCTCAATTTCTCCACTAAGTAGGTGAAGATCATCCTGGAGAAGCTGAACGGATGGTTCAGCACCAACGCAACATAGGCGTTCTGGATCTGGTCAGACAACTCATCAAAGCCTCCCTTCCTGGATGCTATGCACTTCAGCAATACATGTGCAAGGTACTTGAACTGGGGACAGAGGTTGCTCTTGTTGAGCACTCCAGCATTGATGTCCCCATAGTACTTGGCTCGAAGAAAACATCCTCTGACAGTAAGGGGGTGTAGTTTAGTAGGACAGTCAGCATCGTCCCCTAATTGTAACACGGTCCTAAGATCCTCCTCTGTGATAGCTATAGCCTCTCCAAAGATAGTACTTCTGATACAGTGAGGCTCAGAGGATCGATCAACTAGCGCACCTTCCCAGAAGGCCTGCTGAATAGAACGATAAGGTGTACATGGAGCAGATATAGCGTGTGCAATCCTCGATCTCCTTAGGAAGGTGATAATGCCAAAGAAGTCTGAATCATTTGGGGATGTCAGATCCAGATGAGCACAAATATTATGTTTCGTACTCATGGTCCATCGACTTGCCATCTGTTACACAAGGAAAGTAAACATTAGTACCCATTGGCTAAGAATGTCATGAAACACTTGGACTTGAAAAAATTCTTTTCTGTCATGCGAATGAGGCTGTACGACTGAGATCAAGTTTTGCGAATGAGCAGTGCGACTGGGATTCAGTCGTGCGAATGACCCCATACGTACTATTGAGTGTGCGACTGGACTCATGCGTATGTAACCTCATACGGTTACACCAGTTGTGAGACTGAACTCATACGCATGGTTTAGTCATGCGGTTAAGCTATTCATGCCCGTCAGTCATGCAACTGAATTTCATCAACCTGTCCATTCGCACGTCGTTCTGTCTGTTCAATTCAATTTAAATTTTCACCAATTTGAGTTTTAGACTTCGTGTTCTGGTTCATTACACTCGCAATCCATTCGTTTAACACCTAAAACCTTTATATTAATTTGTTTACGTCGTTTAGTTAGGTTATATTGCCACAAAGTCACGGTTTTTCTAACGAGTCCGATTGTCCAGATTTAGTGTCAAATTGAATGATTTGGTAATGTTTATGCACCGCAAATTACTTGTAGAGTCAATGCAAATGGTCAGTATGTGAGAATCGAGGGTTTATAGTGATCAAACGAAATTTAGGAAGAGTAACGTTAGTCGTGCGATTTAGGGTAAATTGGAGAGTGGTGAGTCTCTACGACCGACTCTCCCTCTATTTATACTAACCCTAAATTCAATCGTACGACTGGGCTCATACGCACATTTCATTCGGGCGAATGGGCCTCAGTCGTGTGATTGGTTCAGTCGCCCCAATTCAGTCGTCCGACTGGAGTTCAGTCATGCGACTCACTCATTCGTTTGCTCTAAAACATCCGATTGGGTCATTCGTATGGGCCATTGGGTTGAATGGTCCATATGATGGGATTTAACAAGATTATCAAAGTCCATATAAGCCAATATATATGAAAAACGCAGCGGATTAAGAGTTTAAAATCTTGTTAATATGTAGATTATCAAACCCATTTGAAAAGCTAAACCCAAACCATGGATCCATATACGAAATGCATACAATAAAGATAAACATAGGATGTTTAGAAGACAACCTTTCAAGCTCAAGAAAACGAGTTTGGGGAGATGTTAGAGATGATCTTTGTGGCTGAATCTTCAAGCAAGAAGACCTCAAGAGATGATACCCACAAGCTCCTTCAAACACCCACTTGCTAGGCTGTGAAACACCAACTTGAAAGCCCTCTCTACAACCGTTTTTTCCAGCCAAGAACACTTGATTCTAAGCTGAAAAATACCCTAGTTTCAGCTCCAAAAAACCGTTTTTGAGAGAGAGTAGAGAGGATTTTATTTGCTCTTGTGTGTGAGAGAGAAAGTGTTAGACATAGAAGAGTGTTAGAGTGATCAAATGGCTTGCATGTTACAAGAAACAAAAGGGGATTCCCAAGGCCAAGGGGCGGCCAAAATTGGGATCCTTTTGTTTCCCTCCCATTTGAATTAATTTTGTAAAAAAACCTCTTGTTTTATAAAGTTAAAACCAATTTTAATTTTATAAAATATAACACACTTTTGTTTTATATTACTTAACCAATTTAAATAATAAAACAACTAACATCTCATGAACAAATTATCCATATAATATTGTTCATTTACAAAAGCAATGATTTAGAAAACCCGGTTTCTAAATTGGTGCTAATATTTATTTGTGTGATCTTATCAGCGAATAAATATTTATCGGTGTTTGTTTGACTTGTTATTGGGTATGACCTGACTTGGATCATATCACACTAGCCACATGAATTTAATATGTATCTTGGGCAGATGTATTCCTTCAATCTCCCACTTGCACAAGATTCATAGAAAATTAATGCAAGTAGCAAATAACGCCTAGCAACGGTTTGCTACCCCTAATGTATATGATTAACTGCCATTCAATAACATCATCTCCTTCAAGTACCATACTTGAAATGTTTTAGGTGAATCAATCATCCATCCTTTTGTTACAGATGTCATGTTAAATCCCAGAGACATAGAATTGCCATTCTCCGATGATTTAACTTTAACAGGCCTTAGTCATCTAACTCTCAACGAATAAGAGGAACAAATTCCATCTTGACTACATATGTCTCTCACAATCGCCTTATATCATACCTGAACCTAGCCTTATGTACTGTTAATTTTACGTAACAGCAAAGAACTAAGTCAAAATATAATACTTGGTGAATATCAAGACCCTATATGTATCTCAGGTCTAAGGATAAAATGATATTCGCCTTTACTCAATGTCTCTTATGACTAATCACTAAGATTCCATGCAGAGACAATTGAGAGCGGGTCAGTCCAATATCTATATCCCATAGATATCAATGAACTTTAGTAGCAACAACTTGCTTTATTCATACCTTATGAATATCAACCAATCCAAGTTCATTATAGTCTTACATTCATAGTTGTTCCCACAAGTATGATCGACCATGGACGTTAGAATAACTTGCTTATTCACGGATTTAAACATGCTAAAAGAATGAACAAATGAAAATTATAAACATATAATTAAGTTTAGTAACATAAGTTCCAATATCCAAATACAAAATTTGATCAAGCCAATCACTAGAATATCGAAGTCCCAAGGCACAAGTATGACTTCATGTTTTGACCTATCTAGGAGCTTCGTGAGTGGATCCGCAATGTTTTGATCGGTGTGAACTTTGCGAATACATATCTTTCCCTTTTCAACTTCATCCCTTATGTAGTTGAATCTCCGTTCAATGTGCGAGTCTTTTGATGAGCACGAGGTTCTTTGATTTGAGCAAATCACACCCTCGTTGTCACAAAAGATCTCTAGGGGGTCTTGAATGGTAGCAACAACCCCTAGATCAGCAATGAATTTCCTAAGCCACGCAGCTTCTTGAGCTGCCAATGAAGCGGCGATGTATTCTTATTCTGTTGTAGACAGTGCCACTACATCTTGCTTTGAGCTCTTCCAAGAGACTGCTCCTCCATTCATAATGAAGACATATCCACGACTGATCGAGAATCATCTCGATCAGTTGGAAACTCGCATCCGTGTAACCCTTTACAACGAGCTCCTCCTCACCAGATCCATATATTAAGACATATCTTAGTATTCCTAAGATATTTCAAAATACTCTTAACAGCCATCCAATGACTGTTACCAGGGTTCTGCTGATATCTACTTGTCATGCTCAGAGCACATGACACGTCCGGCCTAGTACATATCATTGCATACATGATGGATCCTATAGCAGATGCATATGGGACTCCATTCATTCTTTCTTGTTCATCCTTTGAACTAGGACATTGAGATGAGCTCAATATAGTCCCTTTTGAATAGGTACCAAACTTTCTTAGAATCTCCATCTTGAACCTTTTCAAGATCTTTTCAATGTATGCACTTTGGTTTAAACCTATCAACCGCCTTGATCTATCTCTATAGATTTTTATTCCCAAATATAGGTGGCTTCACCAAGATCTTTAATGGAAAAGCAGCTTCCAAGCCAGGTTTTACACCTTCCAAGGTTGGAATGTCATTTCCAAATAGCAGAATGTCATCGACATATAATACCAGGAAAGTAATAATGCTCCCACTAGCTTTCTTATACACACAAGCTTCATCAGCGTTTTTGATGAAGCCAAATTCTTTACTTCATCATCAAAACGGTGATTCCAACTTGACACTTGTTTCAATCCATAGATTGATTTCTTTAACTTGCATACCTTGTTAGGATGTTTTGGATCGACAAAACCTTCAGGTTGTTTCATATGCACATCTTCCTCAAGATATCCATTAAGGAAAGCGGGTTTTGACATCCATTTGCCAATCTCATAGTCATAATATGCTGCTATGGCAAACAATATCCTAATAGACTTTAGCATTGCCACAGGCGAGAAAGTTTCACCATAATCAACCCCTTGAGTTTGAGAAACCTTTCGCTACAAGTCTAGCTTTATAAGTATCCAAGTTTCCATGCATATCGGTTTTCTTCTTGAAAACCCACTTACTCCCAACTATCTTGAACTTAAGAGGTGGTGTAACCAATTCCCAAACTTGGTTATCATACATGGATTGCATCTCGACGTTCATGGCTTCTTGCCATTGTCAAAATCAGTTTTGACATTGCATCATGGTATGTGGTTGGTTCATCCGAATCTACACATAGCATCCATCCATGAAAAATCCATATCTCTTAGGAGGAATACTAGTTCTACCAGATCTGCGAACGTTTTGTGTATTTGATCATCCATATGATCATTCTCAACATCCTCATGTGATTGCTAGTTTCAACCAATTGTGTATCGTCTTGTGAATCTTGAATCTCTTCAAGTTCCACTGTTCTTCCACTAGTTTCTTCCGAAAGAAACTTAGTTTCTAAGAACTCCCCCTGTAACTTCGAGCATAATCTTATGCTCTGAGGATCATAGAAATAGTATTCAATGAATTTCTAGGGTATCAAGAAGAACTTTGTGGATCGGGCTTCTAGTTGTTTTGAGCGTATTGCTTAGGATAAGCCTCACACCCCCAAACTTTTAAATATGATAATGATGGAACCTTCCATGCCATACTTCAAAAGGTGTCCTTTCCACTTTCTTGGATAGGGCCATATTTAAAACACGAACCGCGGAGAGCAGTGCGAAACCCCAAAATGATAGAGGTAGTGAACTTCTAGCCATCATAGATCGAACCATATCCAATAGAGTTCGATTCCTCCTTTCAGACACACCATTATGTTATGGTGTTCCAGGTGGAGTAAGTTGTGAGACAATCCCACAACTTCTAAGATACTCTTGAAATTCACTATCAGGTATTCACCTCCTCTATCTGTACAAAGAATCTGACCCTTTTGTTGAGTTGATTTTCAACTTCATTCTTGAAGATTTGAACATTTCAAAAGATTCATGTTTGTGTCTTAACAAGTACACATACCCATAACGACTATAGTCATCAGTAAAAGTAATGAAGTATTTTCACCATTCCTAGTTGTTGTTTAAAAGGTCCACATACATCCGAATGTATAATCCCTAATAAATCCTTTGCCCTTTCATTAGTCCCACTAAAAGGGACCTTTGTCATTTTACATTGCAAACAAGACTCGCATATATCAAATGAAACATTTTCATTAGTTTTTAAAAGACCATCCTTTGGGAGTTTTTGCATACGATTCTTGTTTATATGACCAAGGCGACAATGCCAAAGATAGGAATCATTTAAATCTAATTTGAGCCTTTGGTGGTTGCTTGGTACATTGAGCTATCATATGTTCATTATTATGAACCAATTCATAAATACCATTACAAGGTATAGCCTTAAAACAAACACATGATTTAAAGAAACATGAATATCATTGTCAACGAACTTGAAATCATAATCATATTGCCTTAAACAGGAAACGGAAATAATGTTCCTAGTTAAACTAGGAGCATACAAAACATTTTTTAAAATAACTTCCAAACCACTTGAAGCTTCAAAATGTAGTCTCCTTGGGCTTCCACATGAACCTTTGCACCATGAAGAGACTTATTTCCCCTTTTGCATAATGTTCACTTCTTTTGAACCCTGCAACAAATTGCAAATATGAGTTCCACATCCAGTATCTAATACCCATATGTTAGAAGAAATAACATTTAGCTCAACATGTATCATAAATGTTGTACCTGAAGTTGCCCCGCGTCCCTCTTTGATCTCAACGCTTTGATATAGACCGGACAATTGCGTTTCCAATGGCCTACTTCACCACACTCAAAACACGGGTCATCATGAGCAACCTTTGCTTCTTTTCTTTCGGTTTGGGCGGTTCCATTTTTGCTTTACCCTTACCCTTCCCTTTGACGTGCCCCTTCCCTTTGGCAACATTGCCCTAGGGTCGTGGAAGTGCCTTTTCCTATTACCACCTTCATTGATCGTAGGACTGGTAGAACCTTTCTACCCATGCCTGCCTCGGCTGTTTTGAGCATTGAATGAAGCTCACCAATGCTCTTGTCCCATCCATTCATGTTATAGTTCATAACGAAGTATCAAACTTCTTGGATAAGGAGTTGAGGATCAAATCCGTTGCCAACCATTGGACACACGACAGTTAAGCCTTTCAAGGCGATCAATGTGGCTCTTCATCTTGATAACGTAAGATGATACCGACTGGGTCTCGTCCATTCGACATGCATGGAGTGCTCGAACTGTTTCGAAGCGCTCCACCCTTGATTGTTGTTGGAACATTTCCTTCAACTGGGTGATCATGTCATAGGCATTGTGGTTCTCAAAGTCCTTTTGCAAATCAGGAATCATACTCGCTAGCATGAGACATGAGACTTGCACAGAGTCTTCGGTGTACTTGACCCAATCGGCAAAGGCCTCAACGTCATTTTCATCGGGTTGATCGGGAATGGGATCGTCTAACACATAGGACTTCTTTTCTTGTTTGAGAACAATTCTCAAATTTCGGTACAAATCCATGAAGTTCCCATGGTTTAGACGTTCCTTTTCAAGGATGGTTCTTAGTGATAGGTTATGGACGGTCGGGATTGCATTGTTGTTGTTAGCCATCTACAATTTTACAAAATTCAATTTTAGTACTTTTAATATCAATATATTTTGATTATTAATACCCTTTCGTCTCATAGACAATTAATAGTCAAAATTTAGAATCCAACGTACGTTTAAATATCGGTTAGGTGACCTTTATCCCTTTATTTAAATTAACAAGGTAATCAACGTTTGACAATTGTAACCTATTACAATTTCTAGTGTATGGGATCGGTTAAACATCTTATGTTTGTTTGGCATGTTTATCCATCAACACCTTTGTACGTCATGCTTCGGTGATCCTAATGCATGATTTCCAAATTAAGTCGTCCTACTTAGACACACGTGTGGATTTGCTAATATTAGTGGTTAGGTGACCTTTATCCCACAATATGGCAAACCCACCTCAAAACCATAAGTTCCCTTAATGTGGTTAGGTGACCTTTATCCCACATTAAATTCTCAAATGATTCGAGTGTTGTATAATAGGATGGTGTTTGACTTGTTAAAAAGGGATTTATGTTTCACAAAATTCTAGTTTGGAAAACATTTTCATACCTTGCATTTGTATGCATTGAAATGCATGGTAGTTTATTTGAAAACTTATTTCAAAATTCCTTTTAATAGCCCAATTAATTATGAAAACAATTTTCATTTGGTAAAACCCATTTTATTACTTATTGATTTCTAAGGAACCAATTTTATGCGACTTGTTGATTTCGAGTTGTTAACTATCCAATTCCATAATAAGATAAGATGAACGTAAATCAACCATACATGCATAATAAAACAACCACAAGTTCATAACCATAGCCAATGGATTTGGCAACACTTGTTGGCCAAAACAAGTGTGCCAAGGGGTCAATTATAAAGCATAACATGACACAAGGCATTGAGATGGTGTGCTCCCACTTGATCCCGCATCCTAATGCATCAAGTGTCCATTTGTGTTGTCACCATTTTGCTTTATTTGGGCTTTCTCTTGGGCTCCAACTTCAGCTCCTAGCTTCCTTGGGCCTTCATGCTTTGGGCTTTGGTTATTGGGCTTAAAACCAATCTTGGGCTATGAGGCCCATTTGGGCCTAAAATGGCCCAAACCAAAAACCAAAGTCTTCTTGAACTCCTTTTACAAAATATATCCTAATACATTTTTTTTACTAGTAAAAGAGATACAACTAATCTACTTTATTATTACAAACCATCATAAAAAATAAATAGATTACAAACCCAAATAAATAATCATACAAATCACAACACAAAACACATCCATATGCAAGGTATTGGCTAGGTTATGAACATCTATATACACATCCAAATATGCACATAACAATCGATTTTGGCAGCCCCTTTTCAACCAATATTCTTGGCCAACATAAACCAAGAACAAAAGAGTTTGGTTCAAACAAACAAACAACCATTTCCAAATTTTAAAGATCCTAATCAAGCATATAAAATAGCATCTTTAAAACCTGAAAAGGGGACCAATCCAGCCCACAAAACTCACGGCCATATGGTGTTATACACCACAAAACCGTGAACAAGAGAGTCAAATATATGTATGCATTCGTATAAGTGGCTCTTGATGCCATTGATGGGATTTAACAAGATTATCAAAGTCCATATAAGCCAATATATATGAAAAACGCAGCGGATTAAGAGTTTAACATCTTGTTAATATGTAGATTATCAAACCCATTTGAAAAGCTAAACCCAAACCATGGATCCATATACGAAATGTGTCACACCCTCAAAATCCACTTGCGGAGTTTTACCGCGAGGCGTGTGAACAAACCAGGATCACAGTCAATAGTTACTCAGAACGACTCTAAATGCCATAATTTAAACAAATCAATCAAAATACTAACGTTAAATAATGCGGAAGCGTTTTTGAAAACAACCCAAGTCAATAAAGTATAACTTATGGCAAAACAAGTGCCAAACCAAAAAGTAAACCATAATTGTTAAAATGTCACATTGTCTTGAAGCATAATGTCTTAAATGAAGTGAACCGTGCAGTGCTCCTATGGCAAGCAAGTTAAGGACCTGAGAAAAGCATACTAAAATGTCAACACATAGGTTGGTGAGTTCAAGAGTTTGTGTTCAATAAACATGTAAACAGTTGCGATAAATATAAGCAGTGTATGGTAATAGATAGCTAGTCTATTATCAGCAAATATAATACATAGTGATTTTGCAATTGAAGCTAATGTGATAGTTGTTGCCTCCTGTCACGACTTACCATGTCGTGACAATGATCAATAGGACAAATTGCACCCGGTTGACCTCGAGTCACACAGGTGGGGCTCGTCAGACCCAGTAGTACTACCCAAGTTTCCCCGCTATTAAATATTAACATTCAAAAGTGTGAGGACTTTTCTCATGGTAAACAGCACTATATTAATATTATACACAACTTAAATAGTGAAAGCGTTCGTATAAGTACCAGTATGCTATCTCCCCTAAAAGATATTAAGTAAAGAGTGGGGCATGAACTCACCTGATGTATGCAAAGGTACTTAGGGTTTATTTTGAGAAACGAGAGGATAGCCAACCTTCACAGGTTACCAAGATCATGTGAGTACATAAGTACGTGTAAATAAAAGACATGTGAAACCCTAATCATACCAAAATCAAAGACTCAAGCTTCCTGACAAACAGACACGTTTGACCTAGTTGACCCGTTTGACCCGTTGGTGACATTATGAGTTATAATTCAAATAAAGCCAATGAGCACATACAACATACATGATTAACATTCAAATAGTATCATACATATGCTATATCAACCAGGTGTATCACATAGATCATCATACAATCAAGTACTATACAAGTCATGCGAATCTAGAACATTAACATAACCACTAGCTACAAACAACTAACATGTCACACAAGGTTCAACCATTCATTACATGCCATGTGAAGCCACTCACGACTTCACATCCTAAACCCTGCCAATCCTACTAAGTAGGGGCCTCAGATCCGCACGCGTGTATAATGATCATAACCAAATTCTTTAAGCATATGCATTGCATTCACAACATCACAACAATCAATACCAGACCCAAGCATGATGTCCTACTACTACACAACATCCAATCCATACATGATACCAATTCCAATTATCACCCATGATTATCCAAACATGCCATACAACTAATTTAACACGTTCTATCACACTAGAATCCATCCTTGAACATAATAGCAAGTTCCTATCATTCCAAACATGATCATAACATCATACTTCAACGTTTACACAAATAAAGTTTCCCTTTGGGAAAGAATATCCCAAAATCTATCAAACATCCAAAGCATACATGAATTCATCAATAATATACCAATTCAAGCTCATACTAACATCTAGACATGATAAACAACACTTAAACATCTCAATCTAACAATCTTCATAAACAAAAGTTTCTACATTTGGCAAGCTATGATCAACATCATCAAATTAAAGATTTCTAGCATTCATAACATCAATCTAGCATCTAATTATCATCATGAACCCATCCATAACATCAATCCATCACTAGATCACTACTACATGCAAAATAAAGTTACTATTCTTAGTAAGCTATGAACAATGCATCAAAATCCCAACTTTCTTGCATAATCAACGTATTCTAACATTCATACAACCCAATAATCATCAAACATTCATCAAACAATCATCCATCATGCATAATCACAATAATCACGAATTAGGGTTTGCTTCAAAATCAATTTCATGATCAATCCACTAAAAACATAGAATTCTTGCATAATCGACGTTAACTAACATGTATACAATCTAACTAACATGTTAACATCATCAAACAACAACCAATTCGACCCAACAAGGACCAATTTCGAATCTAGGGTTCGGCCATAATGACACCATCACAAAAACTCAAAAAAACTAACCTTTAAACGCGTGTTAACTTGCAATTGATGATTCTAACGTGTTCTAAACCTTGAAATCGACCAAAATCGATGCTTCCTTGATGATTCTAGGCTGAATTCGAAGAGAAGAGGGGAAGAGGAGCTTGATCGCGGCCGAAGGGGTTGGATTAGGGTTTGGGGTTTTGTTTTATTAATTTTTAATTTACATATTTACCCTTTTAACCCTTGTAATTTGTATTTTATAAAAACTAAGCTTTAAACTCTTTGTAATGTGTTTTTAACTTCATAATATAAAGATATAAACTTATAAAATTCATTATATCTTATCTTTATAAAAACACAAGACATACGAATAAATAGGCACGTTTCCGCGTTACGCGATTAATTTCTACAATCAGCAATTAAATCGCGTAAACACATAATTTTAACACAACAATCACATAATCAATTAATTAACATTAGTTTAACATTATTAAATATTATTAAGTCACCAACGTTAAACGACAACTAGTGTGCTCACGACACGTGTATACAAGACTTAACGGAACTAACGGAGCTTGGTAACGGAAATTTACCGGATGTCACATTATCCCCATGTTGAAAGAATTTTCGTCCCGAAAATTGCGTTACATGGTGAGAGTGTTCCATCACTGGTTTCCATCACTGGTCTACTGCATTGGCACACAGAAATCGAAATCGAGTGAGTTTTGGATGAGTTGTCACAAAATGCATACAATAAAGATAAACATAGGATGTTTAGAAAACAACCTTTCAAGCTTCAAGAAAACGAGTTTGGGGAGATGTTAGAGATGATCTTTGTGGCTGAATCTTCAAGCAAGAAGACCTCAAGAGATGATACCCACAAGCTCCTTCAAACACCCACTTGCTAGGTTGTGAAACACCAACTGAAGCCCTCTCTACAACCGTTTTTCCCAGCCAAGAACACTTGATTCTAAGCTGAAAAATACCCTAGTTTCAGCTCCAAAAACCGTTTTTGAGAGAGAGTAGAGAGGATTTTATTTGCTCTTATGTGTGAGAGAGAAAGTGTTAGAGATAGAAGAGTGTTAGAGTGATCAAATGGCTTGCATGTTACAAGAAACAAAAGGGGATTCCCAAGGCCAAGGGCGGCCGAAATTGGGATCCTTTTGTTTCCCTCCATTTGAATTAATTTTGTAAAAAACACTCTTGTTTTATAAAATTAAAACCAATTTTAATTTTATAAAATATAACACACTTTTGTTTTATATTACTTAACCAATTTAAATAATAAAACAACTAACATCTCATGAACAAATTATCCATATAATATTGTTCATTTACAAAAGCAATGATTTAGAAAACCCGGTTTCTAAATTGGTGCTAATATTTATTTGTGTGATCTTATCAGCGAATAAATATTTATCGGTGTTTGTTTGACTTGTTATTGGGTATGACCCACTTGGATCATATCACACTAGCCACATGAATTTAATATGTATCTTGGGCAGATGTATTCCTTCACCATACTCATGGTCCTTCGTACGAATGGCTCCCATTCGTATGATAAGTCCATACTAATGGTCCATTCGTCCGAATAGGTCATACTTATGAAATTTTCTGCATTTCTTACCATTTTACATTTAAACCCTTTTCAAACTATAGAATCAACATTATACGCATTGATCATCTCAGAAATGATCCATTTAACTTGAAAAACTTTTGATCACCTCAGACGTGATTATTTAACAATTGAAAACACATGTGGTCATCTCAAACATGACCCTTTTTGGTGAATTAATCCCTTACTGAATTTCATGATATAGTCTGACGAACAAACAAACTAAAATGACTATCTAACTAGAAACTTAAACTAAATACAAAAATAAAACTTGTTTTTGACTTTTTGTGAGAGATAAATCCTAAGATAGACATCTACTGGATTTGGTTCCAGAATAGGCAGTTTCAATTTAGTTTGACCACACCTGGGCCAATTCAATTTTGGAATCATACAGGCAAGTCAAATCATTTTGGGACTTGTTATCAAAAACCTTTTGATGCTCAATTCTTGGTTTTCATCCAGATTCTTTAGCAAATTTAGGAATTCACACTGGTACTATTAGATTCCCACATTGATTTGAACTTTCAAGAATTGCAGCCACAATGATTGTGAGTATATTTGTCCTCTTAAATCCATACACAGACTTTAAACACAAACTGGTGATAGTTTTAGGTTTAATTATTTCAACTAACGATTTTGGATCCCACACTTTTATGGAAATCAACATTCCTCAGGAGCTTTTGAGCGGTCTACGGGTATTTTTACTAGAAGAGACTATTCTTAGGGCTTTCAAAGAGAAGCCAATCCTCAGGTCAGTGCCATCGCACAGTAGAGAAGTGGCAAGCAACAATGAGTTCTAGAATATCTAGGTTATGCTTAATCACAGGTCAGTGCCATCGCACAGCAGAGAGGCACACAACCTATCTTCTTGTTAGAGCAGCTAAATTTTCTTTTGCACAGAATGCACCAACAACATAAGTCATTAGCTTGATAGCATTTGTCTTTCAATTTTTTTCGTACTTTGCTCTATTAATGGTCATCCGCACACATTTGTGGCGTTTACAAGCTCATTACCCCTTATTGGAATATTGTTGATTGTGTTAACTAGAGATAAGATGGCAGCCCACAGTCAGTTGAACAACTTAGTTTGATCTTGAGATCACCAGTCATGTCTAATCATCTATTGTGTTGAATCTACCGACATATCATTTGTGGTCTAGCAACCTCTAGGTCTACTTTCTTTGTGTTACCTTGGTAGTTACTAGTTTTTCTATCATCTTCCCTTTTATATTGCTTAGACTACACAGACTTATACTTTGAATTTTGCATCTTTTCTAAATTAATATTTTTTAAAAAAATCCCTTTTGATTTGTTCCTGTGTACTATCATTTTCCAAAAGGTTTGAATCGGTATCACACACAGGATCTACCTTATATCAGCTATGGACTCCTTCTCCCTCTGTTGGACCAAAAGAACCAATAAGCCAAGATCAGAAAACCTCTAAGTCCCACATGATATCACAACAACTGCTGAAGGCTTCATCAGCAGTTCGACAAGTGCTGAAGACTTCAACAACTGAAGATCAAGTACTGAAGACTTCAACAGCTGAAGACTAAAGTGCTGAAGCTCAACAACTAAAGAACACAAGTGCTGAAGCTGAAGACTAAAGTGCTGAAGCTCAATAGCTGAAGAACACAAGTGCTGAAGCTAAAGACTAAAGGGCTAAAGTCCAACAGCTGAAGAATACAAGTGCTGAAGCTGAAGACCAAAGTACTGAAGTTCAACAGCTGAAGAGTCCACAAGTGCTGAAGATCAACAACTGATGTACAAAGTCTGAAGACAAAGACTGAAGACATCAATTGATGACATCTACTGAAGTCATTAGCTGATGAAACGTCAGAAGTTCAAGTCTGAAGACCAAGTGCTGAAGTTTCAGTAGTTTGTCACAACAGCTGAAGAGTACTTCTTCAGTAGTTGTGTTATCAGTAGTTTTATGTTTTTACTTATCAGTAGTTTTGTAATAAGTAAACACTTAGCTTCTTGTAAGAAGATGTCAGCTACTTGACATCTTCAATAGTTTTAGTGTTTCAGTAGTTTGTTAAATAACGATTAGATGTCACTATCAAGTGACATCAGCCTACGTCATCTTTCCTTTATAAGGAAGAATGACCTAAATTGTAATTTTGCGAAAGCCATGCCAAAGCGTGTGATTGAATGAAATATTCCTTTTGCAGAAACTTTCTCTCTCTATAACTAATTCTGTTCATTGCTATATCTTTGGTATTCTTGCTCTAATTGTGCTAGTTGGTACTCTATTCCGCTGCTGAAATCATTCGAATCGATCAAACTAGATGCTGAGATCCTATCACCCTCATTTTTTTTAATGTTACTAGCTGACCTACTTTCCCCCTAAAAGTCTAAAATCATACTGGATTTAATTATTTTAGGATTTTAATAGACAGCTAAATAACATGACTTTAATTTAATAAGGAAAATTGAAAAAAAATATAACTACAATGCAACGGACTACACATGATCATTATCAGGAATAACATCACTTTTCTTTTTAACACCGTTGACCTCTAACAGATATAGAAAACGGGGTTTATCAAAGGATTTTGTATAGAGATCAGCGCGTTGAAAGTCAGTATTAATTTTACCACATTATTAAGTTCTTTTCAGCGCGCTGATGTAGGCTTGTAGTTCATCTTGCAGCCCCCGTAATCCGAGTCACTATACGCCGTGAGCTCAAAGTCATCATCATGAGGATACCACAAACCAAGTGTGGGTGTACCCTTCAGATAACGAAATATCCTTTTGACCCCAATCAAATGGTTAACCTTAGGCTTAGCCTGATATCTAGAACATAAACATGTAGCATACATGATATCAGGTCTTGAGGCAGTGAGATACATGAGGGATCCAATCATTCCTCGGTACATTGTGGCATCTACCAGATCTCCATTTTCATGAGGTGCTATATCATGATTTGTAGCAAGTGGAGTCCCAGCAGCAGAAGCATTCTCCATGTCAAACCGACTGAGAATGTCTCCCACATACTTGGTCTGATGTAGAAAGATCCCATTTGGTGTCTGATCCACCTGTAACCCGAGAAAGAATTTCATCTCCCCATAGCACTCATCTCAAACTCTTTCTTCATAACTGCTTCAAACTCTTTGCATAATTCTTGTTCTTTGAACCGAAGATTATGTCATCGACATAGATTGTACTAGCAGTAGGTCTCCATCTTTTTCTTTGATGAACAGTGTGCAGTCAATGACTCCCCTGCGAAAGCCATGTTTCCCAAGATGAGTTGAGAGTTTCTCATACCAGGCCCTTGGAGCTTGATGAAGCCGGTATAAGGCCTTGTCAAGTTTGTAAACTTTGTCCCGATGATAAGGATCTTCAAATCCCTCGGGTTGACTGACTTACACTGTCTCTCTAATTTCCCCATGAAGGAATGCACTCTTCACATCTAATTGGTAGACTTTAATCTTCATATACGATGCATAGGCAAGGAAGATACGAATGGCTTCCATCCGTGCCACGGGTGCAAACACTTCATTGTAGTCAATCTCCTCGACTTAGCAAAGTCCATGAACAACCAGTCGAGCCTTGTTCCTCATAATGACCCCTTGGTCATCCATCTTGCATTTCAAGACCCATTTGGTGCCAGTGACCTTAGTACCTTTAGGTCTATCTACCAGAGTCCATACTCCTAACTTCTTGAACTGAAGAAGTTCTTCTTGCATGGCACTCACCCATGCCTCATTGTTTAGTGCATCACTGATGTATTTTGGCTCAAACTACAAGACAAAACACCGATAAGCACCATCATGAATGTATCCCTTTTCCATAGCTAACTCGATGATGTTGAATGAAGAGATGGTGTATTCAAGATATCATCCATCATTCGCGTAGCTAACTCATCATCAGAAGAAGAGATAGGGATGTTGAAGGACTTAAAGAATCCATCATAGTCAAAAAAGTAGGCGGGTCCTTTGCCAGTAGGTGGTGTGGTATATCTCTGAACATCAACGTTACACCACACTTTCTACTAGACCCGTTGAGTTGTTGTAAACTCTCTTGTTCGGTATGTTGTATCCTAAGAAGATTCCTTCATCAGCCTTCTCGCTGAATTTACCTTCTTGAGTCTTCTTCAGAAGTGTACACGGTGCGCCAAATGGTTCGAGATACTCCAGATTTGATTTACGTCGTTGTAGTAGCTCGTAACATGTCTTTTCGTGGCACTTGACTATCAGAACTCGATTCAGTGTATAACACACATTAGCCACTGCCTCATTCCAGAATTGGATAGGCAGTTTCGAGTCTGCCAACATTGTCTGTGATGTCTCTATCAAGCTTCTGTTTTTTCTCTCAGCAACACTATTCATCTAAGGCGTGTAGGCAGAAGAGAATTGATGCACAATTCCTTTTTCCTTGTAGTAAGCCTCCATCCACTGATTCTTGAACTCAGTCCCATTGTCTAAGCGTACTTGTCTCACCTTCAGCTTGTAGAGAGATTCCAGTGTGGTTACTAACTCCTTGAATGACTCAAATATTTCTGATTTGGACTTCAGAAACATTACCCAAGAGAATCTTGTGTAGTCATCAGTAACCACAAAACAGTACAAGTCGCCTGCAATGCTCTTTGTACTGACTGGACCAAACAGATCCATGCGAAGAAGTTCAAGAGGAAGTTCTATTTAATGAACTTTCTTTTGCTTATGAGACTTCTTCGTCTGTTTGCCTTTCTTGCAAGCTACACAAAAATCCAGATGTTGGAAATTCTTGACATTAACTCCTCTCACAAGATCCTTCTGGATCAGGTGATTCATCTTCTATTGATTGATGTGTCCTATTCTCCTATGACAGGTGATGGAATCCTTCTCAGTGGCTTTTAATAGAAAGCACTAAACTTCTTGATCTTTTGTAGAAGTTGTTGAGAGATCCAAAACATAAAGGTCTTTATAACTTGAAGCTGTCATCAGAACTTGGTCCTCCAGAATCACGTAGTCTTTCTTTAGGACGTAACACTTCTTGTTGTCGAATATGACTTTAAAACCTTTATCACAGATTTGGGAAACAGAAAGTAAGTTGTTTTGAAGTTGTTGAATGTAGTTCACCTTATCAAACTTAACTTTCTGATTTCCAACTTGTCCCTGAGCTGTGATATAGCCTCCCTTGTTTCCAGCAAATGAAACATGCCCTCCTTTTATTTGCTTAACGTTTGATAAAAGAGCCTTGTTCCTGTCATGTGCCTGGATGCTCCGCTGTCTACAATCCATGTGTTGGTTTCAGCACTGTAGTGAAACACTGCACATTCAATGTGAAACATTAGTTTAGGTTAGGAACCCAAGCCTTTACTGGCTTGGGTTTCCCAGAGGCATCACACATCATGAATTCAACCCATTGACCCTTAGAGTGTGAGGGTAGCTCATGTTCCTTCTTGTCATCATTATCAGACACAGAGGATGACTTCTCTTTCCATACGCCAGATTGTGCAATGCCTGTTTGTGATAAACAGTAGACTGGCTAATGGATTGAACGTTAGATTCACTAGTTCTTCTAGTGGTGGAGTTAAAGAACTCCTCTCCGAATACCTAGGTTGTGAATCCTGAAGTTCAATCTTCTTCCTAGGTGTCTGATAGTAAGGACAAAATGAAGCAATGTGCCACACTCTCCATAGTTGTAGCACGACCTGCTATCAACTTTATGATTAACCTTTCTTTGTGAAGATGTGTGTGACACCCTAGTAACATCACTTAGTTTGGGTTTTGACTCTGTTTCTTTTGATGTTTTCTTCTGTTTAACAAAATCAATTGTTTTAACATTTTTAACATCTTTTTCCTTCAGGTTAACTGGTTTTTGACATGAAGCTTGTGAAAAATTAACATTAGCAGTCCTTTTAGATTCAGATTTGACTTTTTTTGACCTGGACATTATATTAACCATTTCAAATTCTTTTTCCAGATTAACACAAGGCATTTTACCCTTTGCCTTTAAAGTGGCCTCCTTTTGTTTTGTTCCAGATTCAATTGATGAACATGCAGAATCTGGATCACTAACAAGAGGAGTAGACACCACATGATCCTTGATGGGGTTTTATTTATTGGTCTACTCTTAGTGTTCATCAGGGTCTCAGGTGGTGGTGTGCAACCACTTTATAACCCAAACCCTCCCCGTTGTTACGCTCTCTCACTAAGTGTTGGACAATATGAGATGAGCTTATCCAACTGTGCAATTTTTGCTTTAACGAGTTAACTTCTACTTCTAAGACTGCTTTTTGTTTCTTAGTGTCTTCTAGGGAGTTAAGATAGTACCTAATGTCATTAGCTTGGTTAAATGCAACTACTTTAGTTTCCCTAAGCTGTTTGGTCAAAAGGTCTATCTTTTCTTTGTAACTATGCTCATTTTGTTTTAAAACTCTATTAGCCTCAGTGAACAGTTATAAATCCTTTACTAAGTTATCATTATGATATAATAACCTAGCAAATTTCTCATCTATGCAGCATCACAATTAGAAAAAGCATGATTTTTAAACAGTTGGTCAGTGGTACTTACCTGAGAAGGTTCAGAAGAGTTAGTCATCAACGCAGCATCAGATGTCTCTGGTTCTAGTGATTCTGTCTTTGCTGTTGAAATCCCTTCTTCAGGCTTGTACCTGACTTTAGTTGCAGTTGTCTCTTCATATTTGACATCGCTATCTCAACTGCAATATCTTCCTCACTCGCGGAATCATCATCTAAATCTTCTACACTGGCAATATTAGATTCCCTTGGAAAGACAAACCGAAAGCTCGAGTCCTGTCCTTCATCATTATGAGAAGTCCAGGCTTTTGGATCCTTGCTTGATGAAGTAGAACTGCTAGCTTGCTTGTCTTGACGAGTAAAGGACGAGAATGGGTTCCCGTCCTAGTCTTCTTTGGCTTCACACATTCTCTCTTGAAGTGCCCCTTTTCTCCACAGTTAAAGCAGGTCACTTTACTCTTGTCAAAGCCAAATGTTGTATCCTTAGTAGCAACCAAGTTCTGTCCGGTCTTTTTCACAAACTTCTTCGCCCTCCGGACAGCACTAGCTAAGGCCCACATAATATCCATCCTCTCCAGGTCCATTTCATCCACCTGCTCGTAGTCCTCATCTGCTAGATGGCAGTTTCCAATCTTCCCAGCAACAAGTCCATCATATGAATGAACCACTGCTGCCAAGAGATCCATGTGCTCTCGAGCTACTTCTACTGTCACGTTTCCAAGATTCTCAGTCTTCAGTCTGGTAGCATTTGCTTCACATCCGATATATTGGGTACAAGAAGACCCTAACGTTTTTGATCCTGAAGGAGAGACTTGTGAAGGACCGGATGAGCTTGACCCAAGAGCAGTCTGAAGAGGTGCTCCAGACATCTTAGCTTGAGGCGTGGCATTGTACAAAGCTGGATTCTGAGTGTGCAAAGACTTCTGAGCTCTGTACTTCATCCTAAGTGCTTCTTCTCACAGCTTTAGAATGAAGTCATTGATATCCAACTTTGCCAGCATCTCATTCTGTCTCGGATTTGACACAAATGAAACCCACTTTTCCGACAATCCGTCTGCGAAATTTGACCCTTTTCTTCCATGGTAGTGACGGGTTTGCAAGAACATAAAATCTAGTTTAGCCCTTTAAACTTTCTGAAAAACGCAGCGGAAGTTTAGCATTATAACCAAGTTTATAAGCTGAAAAAACGTGTTCCTTTTGGCATACATATGTTTTAAAACAAACCCAAAATCAAAGGATCATAATATGTGAATAAACAAGCTATGAACATAATGAAAGTGTACATAAAATCACAGCTACATAAAGCTGTGATTAACTACCTTTCTCCAGCTGAAAAGTCGACCAAGAATGAAGATAGGAGGCTGAAATATGGCCAAAACTTCAAGCTTATAAGTCCTCAAGAGCGCACTCCCACAAGGCTCTAAGTAGGCATCTTAGTTGCTTGGTTTTGGACACCAAAACAACCAAAAGGTAAGCTTCACCAACAGCTGAAAAATCGACAGAAATGAGGAGAGGAATGATGCTGAAAATCGACCAAAGCTCCAAGAATAGGAGCTCTCAAGCTTATATACCCCAAGCTCTTTGTAAGACACCTTCTTGTTAGGAAGAACACCACCAAAATGAAACTAAAACTCCCTTCTTCCCAGCTGCTATTTTTGTGAGTTTTGAGAGGAAAAGAGAGAGAGTTTTCAAGTTTTGCATGTGATAATAATGAGCTGAATTGGTTGTGTGTTTTCCTAGTTAATGGTAGAGAGTTTCAAGAAGAAAATTGGTCCAATCATCTTAGAGAGGGGAGCTGGCCAATTTTCGAAATATTGAGGGTTTCCCCTCAAAATTTTATCATCTCTAATATTAACTAGTAAAAACAAATAAGTTATACAATTAACATTTAATTGTATAACTCATACACCCAATTTACTATTTGATATTATTTAACTAAGTTAAACAACATTTCAAATAATAATATTTGAACAAAATATCCTAATAAGTTGTTCTATCTCATATGCATCTAATTTAGAAAACCCATTTTCTAAATTGGTGTTAATATTTAATTGCATGATCATATCATCAATTAAATATTTATTGGTGGTTGCTAAGCTTGTTATTGGGTATAACCCGGCTGGATCATAACGTACTAACCACATCAATATTCTAAGTGTCTTGGGCACACAGAATCCTATAATCTCCCACTTGCCCAAGATTCATAGAAGATTGATGCAAGCAGTAAATACGCCTAACAACGGTTACTACCCTTAATACGCATGACTTATAGCCATTTAATAACATCATCCATTTCAAGTACCCTACTTGAAATGATTTAGGTGAATTAATCATCTATCCTTTTGTTACAGATGTCATGTTAAATCCAAGGACATAGAATGATCATTCCTTGTTGATTTAACTTAATCAGGCCTTAGACATCTAACTCTCAACGAATAAGAGAAACAAATTCCATCTTGACTACATACGTTCCTCACAAACACCTTGTGTAATACCTGAACATACCCTTATGTACTGTACACTATTTCAGGACAGTTAAGAATTAGCTCAACGTATAATACTTGGTGAATATCAAAACCCAATATGTATCTCAGGTCGGAGGATACCAAATGATATTCGCCTTTACTCAAATTTACTTATGATCAATCAATAAGATTCCATGTAGTAAAATTTGAGATGCGGGTTAGTCAAATATTTGTATCCCACAAATATCTATGAACCTTGGTAGCAACTCATTGCTCTATATTCATCCTTATGAATATCAACCAATCCAAGTTCATAATAGTCTTACCCTCACACTTGTTCCCACAAGTATGAACGACTACGGACATTTAGAGTAAACAATTACTCATGGATTAAACAAATACAAAATCTACAGATCAAATCCAGTCACTAGAATATCAAGTCCTATGGCACAAGTATGACCTTCATGCTTTGCCTTTTCAAGGAGCTTCGTGAGAGGATCCGCAATGTTTTGATCCGTGTGAACTTTGCGAATACATATCTTCCCTTTCAACTTCATCTCGTATGTAGTTGAATCTCCGCTCAATGTGCCTAGTCTTTTGATGAGCACGAGGTTCCTTGATTTGAGCAATCGCACCCTCGTTGTCATAAAGATCTCTAGGGGTTCCTGAATGGAAGGGACAAACCCTAGATTGGCAATGAATTTTTCAACCATGCAGCTTCTTGAGCTGCCAATGAGGCGGCGACGTATTCTGATTCTGTAGTTGATAGAGCCACCACATCCTGCTTGGAGCTCTTCCAAGAGACAGCTCCTCCATTCAGAATGAAAATGTATCCCGATTGTGACCGTGAATCGTCACGATCGGTTTGGAAACTCGCATCCGTGTAACCTTTTACAACGAGTTCCTCATCACCAGATCCATAAATTAGGAACATATCTCTTGTCCTCCTTAGGTATTTAAGTATGTTCTTAACAGCCATCCAATGACTGTTTCCAGGATTTTGCTGGTAACGGCTTGTCATGCTTAAGGCGCATGATACGTCCGGTCGAGTGCATATCATTGCATACATGATGGATCCAATAGCAGATGCGTATGGGATTGCCTTCATTTTATCTTGCTCATCCTTTGAGCTAGGACATTGAGTCGTACTCAATATCGTTCCTCTTTGAATAGGTACGGTACCTTTCTTAGAGTTCTCCATCTTGAACCTTTTCAAGATTTTATCAATGTATGCACTTTGATTTAAACCAATCAACCGCCATGATCTATCCCTATAGATCTTTATTCCTAGAATATAGGCGGCTTCACCAAGATCCTTAATGGAAAAACAACTCCCAAGCCAGGTTTTTACACCTTCCAAGGTTGGAATGTCATTTCCAAATAGTAGTATGTCATCAACATACAATACTAGGAAAGTTATTGTGCTCCCACTAGCCTTCTTATACACACAAGCCTCATCAGCGTTTTTGATGAAGCCAAATTTCTTTATCTCCTCATGAAAATGATGATTCCAGCTTCTCGATGCTTGTTTCAATCCATAGGTTGACTTCTTTAACTTGCATACTTTATTAGGATGTTTTGGATAGACAAAACTTCAGGCTGAACCATATAAACATCTTCCTCAAGATATCCATTTAGGAAGGTGGTTTTGACATCCATTTGCCAAATCTCATAATCATAATATGCAGCTATGGCAAACAATATCCTTATAGACTTTAGCATCGCAATAGGTGAGAAGGTTTCATCATAATCAACCCCTTGAGTTTGAGTGTGAACCCTTCACTACAAGTCTAGCTTTATAAGTATCCAAGTTTCAATGCATATCGGTTTTCTTCTTGAAAACCCACTTACTTCCAACTACCTTGGAATTAAGAGGTGGTACAACAAGTTCCCAAACATGATTGTCATACATGGATTGCATCTCAACGTTCATGGCCTCAAGCCATTTGTCACAATTCAAATTGGACACTGCATCATGGTATGTAGTTGGCTCATCTGAATCTACCACATAGCATCCATCCATGAAAAATCCGTATCTTTCAGGTGGATTACTAATTCTACCACTTCTACGAACGTTTTGTGTGTATTGATCAACCACTTGATCAACTTCAACATCCTCATGTTGAGTGCTAGTTTCAACCAACCGTGCATCGGGTTTTGTTTCTTGATCCTCCTCAAGATCCACTGTTCTACTGCCAGTTCCTTCCATAAGGAACTTTTTATCTAAGAACTCACCCTTTCTGGCAACAAACACCTTTTGTTCTAGTGGATCATAGAAATAATATCCCATAGAATCTCTAGGATATCCAATAAAGATACACTTGGTGGATCGGACTTCCAATTGTTTGGGGTGGGAGTCTTAACATAAGCCCACAACCCCAGACCCTTAAGTATGATAGGGATGGAACTCTTCCATGCCATATCTCAAAAGGTGTCCTTTTCACCTTTTTGGTTGGGGCCATATTTAAAATACGGGTCGCGGAGAGCAGAGCGAAACCCCAAAATGATAGAGGTAATGAGCTTCTAGCCATCATAGATCGGACCATCATAGATCGGACCATATCCAATAAGGTTGATTCCTCCTCTCAGACACACCATTATGTTGTGGTGTTCGAGTGGAGTGAGTTGTAAGACAATCCCACAACTTCTAAGATGATCTTGAAAGGCATCACTTAGGTATTCACCTCCTCTATCGGTACGGAGAACTTTAATTGACTTGTTGAGTTGATTTTCTACTTCATTCTTGAAGATTTTGAACATTTCAAAAGCCTCATCTTTGTGCCTTAATAAGTACACATACCCATAGCGACTATAATCGTCGGTAAAGGTAATGAAGTATTTTTTCACCATTCCTAGTCATTGGCTTAAAAGGACCACATACATCCGAATATATGATTCCTAATAAATCTTTTGCCCTTTCGTTAGTTCCGCTAAAGGGTGCCTTAGTCATCTTTCCTTGTAAACAAGATTCACAAACATCAAATAAATCACATTCATTTATTTTTAAAAGACCCTTCTTTTGAAGTGTTTGTAAACGTTTATTGTTTATATGGCCAAGACGACAATGCCAAAGATAGGTATCACTCAAGTCCAACTTGAGTTTCTTGGTGTTAGTTTGGTACAATGAGCTATTTAAAGTATTTTCATGAACCAATTCATAAATACCATTAATGGGAATAGCTTTAAAATAGAACATACCATTAAAAGAAACATGAATATCTTTTTCAACAAATGATAATACATATCCAAATTGTTTTAACAGGGCTATAGAGATAATATTCCTAGTCAAACTAGGAGCATACAAAATTTTTCAAAATCACTTCCAAACCATTTGGAAGTTTCAAGATGTAGTCACCACGGGCTTCAATTGAACTTTAGCCCCATTGCCCATGTAGAGGCTTACATCCCCTTTCTTGAAGTCACTACTTCTTTTGAACCCCTGCAACAAATTGCAAATGTGAGTTCCACACCGGTATCTAATACCCATGTGTTAGAGGATATCATGTTTAAATCAATATGGATCATGTATATTGTACCTGAGGTCTGCCCGACATCTCTCTTTGCTTTCAACTCTTGGAGATGGACAAGACAATTCCTTGCCCAATGTCCAATCTCCCCACACTTGAAGCATGGGTCGTTAGTAGCAACCTTTTCTTTTTCTCTTGTGGTTTGGGTGGCACCCTTGCCACCCATTTCCCTTTTCCCCAAGCGGGTCCCTTACCCTTGGCAACCTTTGCCTGGGTGTGGGACGAGGCCTTTTATTGTTCTCACCTTCATTGATGGTGAGAACGGTAAAACCCTTTTACCCATGGCCGCCTCGGCCGTTTTGAGCATTGAGTGAAGCTCACCAATGCTTTTGTCCAAGCATTCATGTTGTAGTTTAACACGAATGTCTCGAACTTCTTGGTAAGGCCATTTAGGATCAAATATGTGGCCAATTCCTTCGAGACGGGAAAATTTAGCCTCTCGAGGCGGTCAATGTGACTTTTCATCTTAAGTACATAAGATGAAACAGATTGGTTGTCGTCCATACGACATGCATGGAGTGCTCGAACCGTTTCGAAGCGCTCAACCCTTGCTTGCTGTTGGAACGTTTCCTTCAGTTGGGTTATCATGTCGTAAGCTCCGTGGTGTTCATACTCCTTTTGGAGATCAGGAGTCATGCTCGCTAGCATGAGACAAGACACTTGGACGGAGTCCTCAGTGTACTTCAGCCAATCGTTGTAGGCCTCCTCATCATCCTCGCTAGGTTGATCGGGGATAGGGTCGTCTAAAACATACGATCTTCTCTCTTGCTTGAGAACGATTCTCAAGTTTCGATACCAATCGATGAAGTTATTATGATCTGGACGTTCCTTTTGGAGGATCGCTCGTAGAGATTGGTTGGACGCGGATGAGTTATCGGAATTATCATTATTTGAGGCCATCTACAAAATTTTAACAAAGTTTTATTTTTGTATTTCGATATTGTAATTTTATAATAATGCCTTTTAAGATCTTTTCATATTAAAATCTAGAACCCAACATTACATTTAAATTGTGGTTAGGTGACCTTTATCCCACGTTTTAAATTAATAAGGTGGTCAAGGTTGACGATTGCAACCATTTGCAACTTCTAGAAATATGGGATCGACTTGAAACATCATATGTAAAGTCGGCACGTTATCCCATCAACACCATTTGGAAACCACATCGTAGGTGATCCATTTGACATGATTTGCAAATCAAGACACCTACTTACACCCAGTGTGAGTTTGCCAAAACAAGTGGTTAGATGACCTTTATCCCACAAATAAGCATTCTCACCTTGAATCACGAGTTCCCTCAAAGTGGTTAGGTGACCTTTATCCCACTAAGAGTTCTCAAGTGACTCAAGTGTTGTGTAAAAGGACGGTGTTGATCTTGTTAAAGAATATTTAGAGGTTTCATAATATTTGTTTAGAAAACTCTATGTACTTGTATTTGCACGCAATCAATACAAGGTACCCTATGGTCCTTTGATTAAAACCAATTTTAATCTTTAAAATCATTAAACCATTTTAATAACTTTATATAAACTTTTAGAACCATCAATTTTCAGCTTGTTAAGTTGTTAGTGAGTTTGTTATGCATGTCAAAACATCAACCATTCAAACAAACAACAAACATTTAAACAAGCATGAACATTAACAATCATATGTGCATAACCATAGCCCTTATGTTGACAACACTTGTTTGCCATCAGAAGTGTTGTCATTTGGCCTTTTCTAAGGTTACAACAAGAGAACACATAGAAAGCTTCCAAAAGCCTCCCACTTGAAACCGCATCCAAAATGCTCCATGTTTCTTTTGTGTCTTCCTTTGTGCTTCCAAGGCATATGTCTTCATATTACAAGATATAAGGTCCTAATACATGATATCTAGTAAAATGAAATTACACCTAATCTATTTATTACAACCCAATAATAAATAAAATTACACTTGAAACAATAGATAATACAACCCAATTGAATGAATGAATACAACCATTACAAACACCCAAAAAACACAAGGTCAATGGCTAGGTTATGCACTAAAATAAGTATCCATTATATCATCCAAAATATAACTATGAATCCCCATAAAACCAACGAATTTTCAGCAAACATAAACTGAAAAATTCGGGTTTAGATGTTGTCCAGACAACACAACATATCAACATATATATATCTTTCAAGAGTTAATCTTAAGCATGTATAATATAATCTTGAAAGTTCGGGATTCAACAAAACAGAAACATAGCAGCCTCAAATCAGCTTATATTTAGATTATTATCATCCTTGAAAATCTATTTTAAAGGACAAAACAAGCAAGTCATCCACATAACCGGCTCTTGATGCCATTTGACGGGTTTGCAAAACACAAAATCTAGTTTAGCCCTTTAAACTTTCTGAAAAACGCAGCGGAAGTTTAGCATTATAACCAAGTTTATAAGCTGAAAAAACGTGTTCCTTTTGACATACATATGTTTTAAACAAACCCAAAATCAAAGGATCATAATATGTGAATAAACAAGCTATGAACATAATGAAAGTGTACATAAAATCACAGCTACATAAAGCTGTGATTAACTACCTTTCTCCAGCTGAAAAGTCGACCAAGAATGAAGATAGGAGGCTGAAATATGGCCAAAACTTCAAGCTTAGAAGTCCTCAAGAGCGCACTCCCACAAGGCTCTAAGTAGGCATCTTAGTTGCTTGGTTTTGGACACCAAAACAACCAAAAGGTAAGCTTCACCAACAGCTGAAAAATCGACAGAAATGAGGAGAGGAATGATGCTGAAATCGACCAAAGCTCCAAGAATAGGAGCTCTCAAGCTTGTATACCCCAAGCTCTTTGTAAGACACCTTCTTGTTAGGAAAAACACCACCAAAATGAAACTAACTCCCTTCTTCCCAGCTGCTATTTTCGTGAGTTTTGAGAGGAAAAGAGAGAGAGTTTTCAAGTTTTGCATGTGATAATAATGAGCTGAATTGGTTGTGTGTTTTCCTAGTTAATGGTAGAGAGTTTCAAGAAGAAAATTGGTCCAATCATCTTAGAGAGGGGAGCTGGCCAATTTTCGAAATATTGAGGGTTTCCCCCTGAAAATTTTATCATCTCTAATATTAACTAGTAAAAACAAATAAGTTATACAATTAACATTTAATTGTATAACTCATACACCCAATTTACTATTTGATATTATTTAACTAAGTTAAACAACATTTCAAATAATATTTGAACAAAATATCCTAATAAGTTGTTCTATCTCGATGCATCTAATTTAGAAAACCCATTTTATAAATTGGTGTTAATATTTAATTGCATGATCATATCATCAATTAACTATTTATTGGTGTTTGCTAAGCTTGTTATTGGGTATAACCCGACTTGGATCATAACGTATTAACCACATCAATATTCTAAGTGTCTTGGGCACACAGAATCCTACAGGTAGTAGCAACACCATGTGTATGCATTTCACTCATCAGATGGTAGAATCTATCAATAACATCGTCCAAACTCTCTTTTCCCATCGATGAGAAGTTGTCAAATTCCTTCTTCAGTTCCTTCGCTTTAATTGCCTTCAGCGAAGCATTCCCGTCGTATCTCTTTTCCAGCTCATCCCACAATTTCTTGGCCTGCTTATTCTCCGAGTACTGGTGGAAAATATCTTTAGGAATAGACTGTGTGATCAATGCATAAACTCTCTTCTCTGCATTATACTTAACTTTCTGAGCATCAGTCATTCTTCCCAAAGTATGATTTACCCCATCTGCTCCCACCGGCATACTATACCCAGTCTCGATAGCTTCCCACAAGTTTGGATCCACTCCATTGAGGTAGATCTCAAAACGTTGTTTCCAGTGGGGAAACTCATCTAACGTTAAGAGTTTTGGTGGTTTATTATGATTCACCACCTCACTCTCAAGCAACAGTAAGTTCTGGATCCTTGAGTCCTCGCCGGCAGTAAACGCTGACATGTGATCTTCTATCACCATTAACTTTTAAGTGTATTAAACAAACTGTCAGACTGGTGCGACTGGGTGATGCGAATGGGCTATCCGTGCGAATGAACTATGCGATTGGTTCAATTGTGCGGCTGAACTAAGCGATTGGTTCAGTCGTGCAAATGAAGCTGTTGCGTATGAACACTGCGAACCCATGGTTCAGTTGTAAGAATGGAGATGCGACTCAGTCCAATCATGCGTCTGGTGTATACGAATGAAGTCCAATCATGCGAATGGCTCACTCGTGCGACTGAAGCTGCTGTTTTGCGAAAATTTATAGGTTAAACGTGTTTTAGCCATAAAAATTCGAAATTTCGCAAACCCTAATCGCCTAAGGCTGTAGAAACCGAAACTTGATGAGCAGGGAACATCCAAGACAACTTTTGACACAAAATATTGCGTTTTTTAGTGTAAAAACACATTTTTTTATCAATCTTGATTGAATCACACGTAATCAAGAGCCAGAGCTCTGATACCACTTGTTAGGACCTGGTATTTGAACGAAATACCGAATGATTAACGTGTAAACCAAATCAAATAGTGCGGAATCCTATTTGATTGGCAATCCAATCAGTGAGAACGCACGTAGAATCATAAAGTATTGAATCAAACGTTAAGAATTGATTAGGAGTCGATCTACAGCGTTCTATGAACTTGGAGTATCAACTTGGAGGCTTCTGGACGGCTAGCGTACGTCTGGAGTCGAAATAGATGAAAGCTCTTTTTTTTCACGAATTGGGTTGTATTTATAGGTTAGTACTATTCATTCGTGCGGACTGAACCATTAGTATGGTTCAGTCGTACACGATTGAACCATGCGGTTGATTCATCCGCACGACTGAGTGTCCAGTTGTGCGACTGAGCCAATCTTATGTTACAATCATACGACTGATCTAGTCTCCTAGTTCAATCATGCGACTGCGGATTCATATAAAGTTATTCATACGTATGGTCATTCGCATGGGCCATGCGTATGAGAACTTCATTTTGTTAAGTTTGAATGTATTAATTAATATAACATTATGTGTAACCATTCAAACAACCACAAACCTAATTAACCAATTTAACATCGACTCATTAGTGAAATATAAACATTATAAATAACAAACATCAATATCATTTCATTAGTCATTCCAAACATTATATCAAATCAGACAAACAAGATCTATTACATTCATTCATGATCTAGGGACATACATGTATCAACAAATTCAAGTCTCTCTGACTTCCTCCTCTAGCTCTTCTACCTCTCAAGAAACGCACGTAGAATCAATAAAGTATTGAATCAAACGTTAAGAATTGATTTAAATTGATCTACAGCGTTCTATGAACTTGGAGTATCAACTTGGAGGCTTCTGGACGGCTAGAGACGTTTGGAGTCGAAATAGAATGAAAGCTCTTTTTTTTCACGAATTGGGTTGTATTTATAGGTTAGTACTATTCATTCGTGCGACTGAACCATTAGTATGGTTCAGTCGTACGATTGAACCATGCGGTTGATTCATCCGCACGACTGAGTGTCCAGTTGTGCGACTGAGCCAATCTTATGTTACAATCATACGACTGATCTAGTCTCCTAGTTCAATCATGCGACTGCTTCATTCATATAAAGTTATTCATACGTATGGTCCATTCGCATGGGCCATTCGTATGAGAACTTCATTTTGTTAAGTTTGAATGTATTAATTAATATAACATTATGTGTAACAATTCAAACAACCACAAACCTAATTAACCAATTTAACATCGACTCATTAGTGAAATATTAAACATTATAAATAACAAACAATCAATATCATTTCATTAGTCATTCCAAACATTATATCAGAATCAGACAAACAAGATCTATTACATTCATATCATGATCTAGGGACATACATGTATCAACAAATTCAAGTCTCTCTGACTTCCTCCTCTAGCTCTTCTACCTCTCAAGAAACGCACGTAGAATCAATAAAGTATTGAATCAAACGTTAAGAATTGATTAGGAATTGATCTACAGCGTTCTATGAACTTGGAGTATCAACTTGGAGGCTTCTGGACGGCTAGCGTACGTTTGGAGTCGAAATAGAATGAAAGCTCTTTTTTTCACGAATTGGGTTGCATTTATAGGTTAGTACTATTCATTCGTGCGACTGAACCATTAGTATGGTTCAGTCGTACGATTGAACCATGCGGTTGATTCATCCGCACGACTGAGTGTGCAGTTGTGCGACTGAGCCAATCTTATGTTACAATCATACGACTGATCTAGTCTCCTAGTTCAATCATGTGACTGCTTCATTCATATAAAGTTATTCATACGTATGGTCCATTCGCATGGGCCATTCGTATGAGAACTTCATTTTGTTAAGTTTGAATGTATTAATTAATATAACATTATGTGTAACAATTCAAACAACCACAAACCTAATTAACCAATTTACATCGACTCATTAGTGAAATATTAAACATTATAAATAACAAACAATCAATATCATTTCATTAGTCATTCCAAACATTATATCAGAATCAGACAAACAAGATCTATTACATTCATATCATGATCTAGGGACATACATGTATCAACAAATTCAAGTCTCTCTGACTTCCTCCTCTAGACTCTTGAATTAGCCTCAGAGAAAAATAGCGAAGACTTTCTTAAACCCCTCTCTTTCAAGAACCTTTATCACCATAAGCTCAACTTCTCAATCACCAACTGAACCCTTTGAACCAGGATCACCAAAAGCTCAAGCTTCCAAAGACATCAAAGGCAAGAGGAAGATGAATGTAAAAGAACTGTTAAAGGAGGAAATGATGGAAAAGCATAAAAGAAAAGGTAGTCTCACTACTAGGAAGCTATTAGTTATAAGTAGAAAAGCAATTGTAGCATTGTAAGAGGTTATCAATAATAAGAAGAAAGTTGAAGTTATTGACAGACTTGTCAATCTAGGAAAAGCTAGTGAAGAAGTGCTTCATCTACCACTAGAGAAGTAAATGGAATTGGAAGAGGCAACCTTGCTACAAAAGGAACAAGAGGAAGTAGGAAGGTTGGGCATAGAAGAGAAGAACAAAAAAACAAAAGAGGAAGAAAAGCAAGAGTTGAGAAATGAGAGGATTGCCTTCTTATGCTCCATGGGATATTCTCTAGATGAATTGACTCCCATAAAAATGATATGATCTTGTGGCTTTTACACAAAGAACAACATCAGATGGATAAGGATAGAAAGAGGGCAACGAGGGAAAAATAAGGGAGAAAAAGAAGGAAGAGGAAGCTCAACTTATGGTTACCAAGAAGGTGGGAGACAAAGCTTGGATATAGGAATATCTTAGAGCCCACAACTTTTCTAGAAGAAAATTCAGGCCCATGTTTAAAAAGACATTGCAGCGACATATCAATGACATAAAGGCTAACATTCGCTCAGGAAGAAGTAAGGAGGTTTACCCAAACACTTAAAGGATGACACGCAAACCTGCACCTTAACCTCCACCTCAACCCTAACCCCAACCTAAACCTAAAGCAACTCCCTTTCCCTTCCTTATCAAAAGTAAACCAACTACTAAACCCCCACTCCTGAACCTACTCCATCAACCATACCATTATCCTAACCCATTGCATCATAACAACTACCTCTGCTACCCATCCTAAAACCTAAACCACTCCCTAGAACTCAACCATTTTCTACCCAACAATCAACAACCTATTCATCACCCAAGCCACCCTTTTACCCAAGTAAACCTCTGACCTTGGAGGAATTCAATGAAATCAAGAAAGAAGCCACTAACTATACCACTTTGAGAGAAATAACATATGGGGAGGATTCAATCAAATTAACATTCATTGATTGCATTTATAGTTCCCTTACAAAAAAAGAATTTCTTGATTTTCCTAGGGGAATGCTAGACCAGGCACTTAAGCTATTGGCAACTAACTGTGACTCACTAAATGAAGTAGAGAAGAAGCTGAGAAAAATATGGTGACTCTCTTGGGCACCAGGAAGGGGAACAAGCTGCCAACTCATCCCCTCATTCCTAGGAAGAAGATTGTCCAATGAAGGTTCAAAGACTCTTCTCACAAATTTATTATTGAATGAGAGAATGGTGAGGTCAACAGACTCAACACTCCATCTCTGCTACACTCTAGCATATTTGACATTGTTGAGTTAGCAGAGAAGGGATTCTTAAACCCCTCCAACTCTTAGCCTGTTGCTCTTATTGGAAATCATCATAGCAGCCTTCACCTTGCTGATTTGACTGCAAAAGTGAGGATTGAAGAAGATTTGAAACAAAGAGAGTAGGTAGAAAAGGAACGCTCAATAAAGGGAGAGACTTTCCTACAAATAGGTAAAGGTTCTAACTTGGAACCCATAGTTCGATGGGAGTATGATTATAACTCCGTCAACTAAATTTCTTCCGAGGGCCACATCAAAGGGTACATGTTATCCAGAGTAACAGTCTGGATCTGTTATTTATAAGGGACTTGTACCATCTTCTTAGCACCACCTCTAGAATGAACAAAAAGACAGATAGATTTTTACTTTCCCTGCTCTTGAAAGTTTTGAGAAGTAGAAGACAGTGAAGTTTTGGTAGCATCAGCCTATAGAAAGTTTGTTAGGGATAGGTAAGGCTGTTGCAACCAAAACAACACTTGCAACAATTTTTGGTACAATTGATAAAGACATGCAAAGGCAAATCTACACTTCCAAATATTAAAGTATAAGAACTTCCGAAGAAGGAACTCTGTATACCGAAGACAAAGTGAAGCCATCTTCTGAAAACAAAAACTTGGAAGACTTCAAGGCAAACGACTTCCGACGTTTAAAGAGTTGAAGATCAGCAAAAGCCTCTAAAGAAGTAGACTCTTCCACAGTATAAGTGGCTTCAGAGGAGCTTGTTCTTTCGAAGCTAGTTAATTTTTGGAAGAATCTACAATGAACTAGTGGATATTAATATGGTCCTTCTGACAAGCTGTTGCACCCATTGATATACTACATGGAGTTTTCCCATGCCCATGTAGTTGACCACACTTTATTCAATGTTCGATGTTTACCGATTAGTACAGTTACTACCTTTAGTTGGTAACAAAAAAGTACGTCAAGGACCTGTCATGACTACCTTATCTAGGATAGTATTTTAAATTGGAAACCTTACTTTAGCAATCTAGTATATGTTTAGTAGTAATTTCCAAGTTTGTAATCTAAGTATAACACGATATAGATAGTTGTATATATAGTTCTCATGGTAAACTCATTTGTAAGCTTGTAACAGTCTTTTAAACTTTCAGTTGAGAATTAATATATACAAGTATCATGAAAACCATTTCTTATGTGATGTTTACTTAGTATATTATTATCAATTCTTAAAGGAATTAGCTTTATCATTTGAGTGTGATTTAGTGTGTTCTATAGAGAAAAATTGTGTTGAGTGACCAAAACCTATCCTGCAGATTGTCATACACAGTTGAAAAAATTATGATCAACTTTGATAGGATCAAATGAATAAATCTATATTGATTTGTAACACAATTCAATGAATTTCACACAAAGTAATCAAATCAAAACAAGATATCAATAAAATTCAGTTTTCATTCGTATCAAGCTAAGACAATTACAGGTATGAAAAGCAGATTTGAATAACTTGTGTATTCGTTGCTACAAACCTACAGATCTAAGCTATTTATACTGAAAACAAAAATAAAGGAACTAACAAATTACAGAAATAGTCCCTATACTATTACAAAATATCAAAATACAAATAAAGACAACATGTTAATCTTTTAGAGCACTTAACAATACTCCCCCTAAGATTTACATGGTTTTTAGTCTTCAAAATCTTCAAGCTTGACTGCTGACTCTATCTTCAATTCTATCTTCAGCCTTGACTTCATCATTCAAATAAATCTGCTGATTCTTCTTTGACTTTGAACATAGGCTTCTGTTTGTACGTTTCTAAATCTTTCAAAGCTTTTGATATAGCAGAATTGAATTTACTTGCAAGAATGCCTTGTTCTGGTTTAGCTTCATTTGTTTTAATCTCCATCTTGTCCATTCTTTCCAATGTATCTTTTGAAAGACATGAATATCAATGTTTGCATATAACTTAATAGGTTTATTACTTTCGTTTGAGTACACTTCTAAGACCCGTTTCTTGATATTCTCATGAATTCAATATCTTTAATATCTTTCTTAACAATGTTAGCATACGTAAGTGCTTTTCTCAAAGAAATCATTTCCATTGCAGCATTCATCACATTGATAATAGAAATAAAATATTTCTTGTCTTGCTCAGCCACTTCAGGAGAAACCTTCTCAAATTTTTGTACTGACAAAAATGAGATATAACTTGGATGTAACAATTTTAGCTCAAAAACTCCAAATAAAGTAATCATGTCCTCATCCCATCTTTCTAGATTTCGGACTAACTTTAGCTCAAATGTCTCAGTGTTGTAAAACCATCCGAGAATTGGCTTTGAGTTTTGATTACCGTCAATCACTTTAAGTCTTGGAGTTGTAACTTTTTCAAAGTATTTATCACAAATTTCTATCAACGAATGTTCTTCTTCTGATTGAACTCCTTAAGTTTCTTGTTTTTCTTCAAAGTAACAAAATACTCCTTGTCTTCTTGATCGCATCTTGTGTTAAGGAAATTACTTGATCTATCCAATCCACATCTTAATAATTCTACAAACATCTTCCCATGTTTTGCATCAGTAGGATTGATCAGAGGTAGTCTATTTAGCTCTTTTAAGTCTTGCACCAGAAGATTTATGATACTAGAGTAAAAATGATAAATGTCACATACAGCATTTACTCTCTTTATCAAGAAGGCATCAAACACTTCGTCATACTTCCATGCAATTATCTTTACTTGGTTTGTAAAATCTGGAGCAATCATTGCTTTCAACAATTCAGCAACTGATTGTCCTTTCTGCGATATATTTCTTACTAAATCTCCATTTGTTCTTGAACTATCGAGAATATTCCTTTGATCAGTTGATGCTTTATAGGTTTGTCTTTCAGGATTAGCAAACATTTCCATCAATTCTTTTCTATGAGTGTGAGCATCATCAAGTCTTGACATTTGTTTTATTTCCTGAGGCTTCAACATTCTTGTTCTTTTTGTCATCTCAAGATACTGAGGGTTATCTGTATCCAGTACTATCATTTTCTTCATTTGTTTCTCAGTTTCTTGAAAGCTTCTCACAAGATTTCTCAGAGATACAGATTGTAATCTCTTCGGCTTCCTCCACGGGTAATTTCTAGCTTGCAACCATGATCTAAGAGCAGGAATACTCATATCATCACCATCAGGATGGTGTAGCTCAAAACTAGACAATTCTTCTACATTTATAACCTCCTTTGTTCTTATCCATTCACCATGCTCAACCACTATCTCATTTAGATCTATTGAAGCAACTGACTCTGCATAGATGCATTTGTCATATTCATCATTAATTTGAGAAACAGTCAGTCATCCAAATACACTCTATTGTATTTCATGTTCACAAGGTAGTTATATTTTTCTTCAAAATCTTGTGGTACTTCATCTTGTTCTTGTATATGTTCTTGTGAAGAGAAATGTGACACAAATTCAGCTTCATCAATGTCTTCATTCTCAAGAACTTCATCATACCAATCATGATTATATACTTCTTCAATATCATCTAGAGCATCAATCTGTTCTTGAACATTTTGCTCTTCAACCAATTCTTCAATTCTTTGAATTTTAGAAGAAGATTCAGTCCGATCAACTTCTTCTAATTCATTTACTTTCCGTTTGCCTTTTCTTTGTTCAAGATTTTCTTCAATTTGCACCTCAGTACTAATTACATGTACTGGAGATATAGCTTTCTGAGCTTCTCTTTCCTTTATCAATTCAGCTTTAAGATTTTCATTTTCTTCAGATAGCTTGTTGAATTTCTCCACAAGACTATCATAATCTTTAATCATGACTTCAAAGTTCTTATCACATCTTTTTTATCCTGAGCAAAACTAACAATCTTTTCATCTTTAAACACAATTTCTTCAGACAACTTCAAATTTTCATCTTTGAGTTTTTGAATTTCTTTTTCACAAGCATTGATTATCTCTTTCACTCTTTCATTTTCAACTTTCAACTTTTCAATCTCCTTTTCTTTGTTACATTTTCTTCTTTCAAATTTCAATCACATCAACTTCAACTATTTCCTCTGTTTGTATAGACACATTGTGTGACATACTAACAGGAATTTCTTCTGCTCCTTCATTTTCATCAATTTCAAATATTGGATTGAATGAAATATCATTGATAAAACCAGAATCAGATGTTTGATTTTGAGAATTCCTTTCTGTTACAGCTTCCTCAACATTTTCTTCAATCATAGCCTGTGTCTCATTTTGAGTATTTTCAACATTCCCTTCTTCATTTCCATCTTGAATTACTTGAGTGACATTATCATTTTCATCATCATCATCACTTTCTTCACTTGATGAACTTTGAGACATATCCTCATTACTTTCTTCATCAACTTCTACATCTTCAATCAGATCATTAGGATCTATTGTTCTTCTTCGGTTAGATGAAAGTGTGGCTGAGTAATATCAACTTCATCCATAGATACATTTCTAATATAATTAAAAACTGGAATGTTTTGAGCACCCGTTATCATTGCCAGTCTTTTGTACACACACTCTGACATGTGCTCTAACTGAATTCTATCACCAATAACTTCAGCAGCATACAAATCTGGATTTGCATCATTAATGAGAAGTTGAAGAAATCTTGGGTACATCAGATACTTATGCCTTACTTCTCTTTCCAGATAAAAATAAATCCATTCATTATCCACTTAGCCATATAAATCTTCTGTAGTGGATAAGGCTACAAATGGAGATGCAAGGTCAACAGGGAATGAATCCCAACCCGCACTTCTTTTTGAAATGCAATGTTGAAATATGTAGCATAAAAGCTTCCAATGTTTAAATACACGAGCTCTGAAAAACTTTTTCTTCGGGAAATGATCTGGATGACCATATGTAGAAAAACTTCTCTACATTCATTAAATGTATATTTAGATAAATCTTCAGGATCATTATCTCCCAGTCTTAGAGCTTGTCTAATTGCTTCTTTAGAAACTTCAATCATTCTTTCTAAGTAATGAAGGCTGTTAAAACTTTGTTTCCTTGATCATCTCTTTCAACTTTTGCAGTTCTCCAGAATATTTTAATCATTCTTCCATTAATCATGGGCCTTGCACACATAGCAAAAATATTTTGTTCTAAGTAAAAATCTGATAATATCTTTATATCCAGTAGCTTCTCTATTTTCATCATCTAAAAATGCAACTACATTATGCTTTGGCGATCTGCAAAACATAACAAAAGTATTATGAGAACATTGAATATTGATTAATGAAATGTATTTCTACATATGACTTTTGATTTTGACTTTTTAATTTGACCTCTTTATTTACTTTTGAATTAAGATTTCAAATTGTAAAACATTAATCTTTATTCATTTTGAATTTATTATTAACATTTCAATTTTGATTTTATTTTAATTTTTATTTAGTTTTGTTCAAAGACTGACTGTCTGTTTATCTTCTTCTTCTTCGACTAAGCAAAGTCGACTGATTTCTTCATTAAAAAAATTCACTTTAACATCACACAATACATCAACAGACTCGCAAATGTGTTCTTATCAGTAATCCATTATCAATATTTGATATGATTCTCATTTTATCACATTAAACTAGGATTATATATGTTCGAACACCAAATAGCATTCAACCGTCTCTTTCAAATCACTGATTTAATCCAAAATTTATGTATTTGAATCACAAACTTACGTTTATATATCCGAATGCAATGTATACTCAAAGGATTTGATTGATTTCAGATGAAATATGGATGTGATAATGCTCGACAGTCGTAGTTCGAGGGTTTTGTTCTGATATTTTGAAGTGTAAATGAGAAATACGCATAAGTGTTCAATTTATATAAGTGAATTTTAGGCGTATGAGCCCTGTTTGGACGTATGGTCCCTGTTTGGGCGTATGAAAACCTAGAATTCACTTATTTTGTTAGACGTATGAGCACTGTTGTGCGTTTTAATTCAGACGCATGAAAACTGTTCAGACGCATAAGCACTGTTTAGGCGCTTTTGCACTGTTCAGTCGCATGGACTTTGTAAAACCGAACATTGAAGTTAACTATGCAGACGCATGAGACATCACATATGTCTAACACACTATTTAGATGCATGGGATTATCACATATGCCCAACCCTTGTAATTTTCAGATGTATTACAACTGTTTAGATGCATGGGAATGAATCAAACGTCCAACACTTGTAACTTTCATAGATGTATTACAACTGTTTAGACGCATGGAAAACGTCCAACACTTGTATAATCCTGAAAATTCATCATGCTCCTATTGAGGCACATGTGCACTGTTTAGGTGCATGAGATGAATTTCAAACACTTGTGGTTTCCAATTTCTTCACTTTCACATTTTTTTACCATTTAGATCCCCAAATTTTGAACTTTTTGCATTTTGCACTTTCAATATTACAATTTTTTTTTAATTTTATTTTGTATTTCTTTTTAATTTCTTTTTAAATTTCTTTTTAAATTTCTTTTGAAATTTCTTTTTAAATTTCTTTTTAAATTCCTTTTGTCCCTTCATTTTAGTCTTATCATAACATCAAATATCATCTAATTGTCAACTTAAAAATCATTTATTTGCAAGATTATGTATATTCATATTGTAATTTTCAAACACATTCTATTTTCAGATTTACATAAATACTTTGAACATAAACATCATCCTTTCAATTCAACATTTCAAATTTGATATATTATCGAATATTTTCTGAGAACAACTCTTTTAGATATTACTCCCCCTAAACTTTTAAGTTTTAAAAATAACTTATAAGTTTCTTATGAAAGAGAATAAGATCACACATCACATTGACACATTGCCTTCACACACAAAGACATGCATAAAAAAATGAAAATACAATTAAAAATTAATATTTAAACAAAGAATAAATGTCTGCAGCGAGATCATATTAATGAAGATCAGCACATTAAAATAAAATGAATATGGATAGTCATAGACAATGAATAAATCCTCATCAAGTATGTTCCAGGTCAGTAATATCACAGCAAAGGAGGTACAAGATCTAAGGACAGACAATGAGGTTTTGACACAACAATCAACTCACTTACTTTTCAATTCTGGATTGATTAGTGTTGATTTAGATATGACATGATGTAAAGCATACAGAGACTAAGAGAATTCAACTATCATCAGGAAATGTAAGAAAGAACACATGCTCAACTTATTACCTAAAACATAGATATCACCAGAGTTCATGTTACTTAGTTTATAGGATGATCATGGATAACCATTTGATCAGCTCTGACTATTCTTTTGAATAGGTTGTGCACATTGGCATCTTTTTGCATCAAAAAGAGAATCCAGGTCTGTAATGACTTACAACAGAGGATATCTTAGTACTTCAGGTCTATGATGACTCATAACATGGAAATGAAATGATGCTTTGTAACAGATCTCAAGATTTCACATAGTTTCAGCAGGTGTGAGAGATGTAACTTAACAAACATTCATTCTGATAAGCTAAAGCTACTCAAAAGTACTCAGATGAATACACACAAGCATATGTTTAGTTTGATCACAAGAATTTACTTTTCAGCATAATAGTTAGATATTAGCTACACATCATATCTGATCATGTCTAGACTTTATGAATGAGTGAAGTATGCAACTGATCTCACTAATGTACTATCATTTCTCACATTGCAAAACATAATCCTTTCCAAAAAAATATTTTTGTATTTTTGATATATATTTTGTATTGATTTTTCTATGAAAAACATAAAATCACACACACACAAAAATATAACAGGCAATTCACAATGAGAATATCACTTATTATGATCTTTTGATTTAGGGAGATCACATATGATTTATAAGACCAATTGATTCTACTAAGTACTCAAACCGTCCTGGTAGGAAGGCTTTAGTAAATAGATCAGCCATTGTTTTTCTGTTGCAATTTGAATCAATATGATTAATCCTTTTTCAGAGTTATCTCTAAGAAAATGATATCGAATTTCGATATGTTTTGTTTTTGAGTGTTGAACAGGATTAGTTGTTATGAACATAGCAGCTGTGTTATCAATATAGATTGGTGTTTTAAGAAATTTGATACCATAATCTAGTAATTGATTTTGCAACCAAAGAATTTGAGAACATCCTGCTCATGCAGCAATGTACTCAGCTTCTACAGTTGAAACAAGACATTTGTTTGTTTCTTGCATTGCCATGAGACTAATCTGGGACCAAGAAATCAACACCCACCCGAAGTAGATTTTCTATCTTGACAACATCCACCATAATCACTATTAGTATATCAATATAGTTCAAAGTTACCCTCATAAGGATACCAAAGCCCTAAGGCTGGTTTACCTTTGAGATACCTAAATATTCTTTTGACAGCAATTAAGTGAGATTCTTTCGGGTCTGATTGATACCTGGACATACACAAACAGCATACATAATGTCTGGTCCAGATGCAGTAAGATACATCAAAGAACCAATCATTGATCTGTATAAAGTTTGGTCAATAGATTTTCCTTTTATATCAGGTTCAATCTTGGTGTTAACATCTGCTGGAGTTCGTATGGACTGACAGTCTTGCAATTTAAATTTCTTTAAGTGCTTGTCAACAAACTTTTCTTGATTGATGAAAATTCCATCTGCAGTTTGCTTGACTTGAAGTCCAAGAAAGAAGTTAATCTCTCCTATAGAACTCATTTTAAATCGAGATTTCATTATTTCTTCAAATTCATTGCACAATTTTGGACATGTAGAACCAAATATGATATCATCAACATACACTTGTACACCTAAAAGATCATTATTGTCCTTCTTTATGAATAATGTAGGATCAATTTCCCTCGTGTGTATCCATGTTGGATTAAGTGTTGTGATAACGTCTCATACGAAATTCTAGGGGCTTGATGAAGTCCATATAAAGCTTTACTCAGTTTATATACTCGATGTGGAAATTGTGCATCCTCAAAACCTGGAGGTTGCTTCACAAACACATCATCAGTGATTTGACCATATAGAAATGTACCATTTACATCCATTTGATACACCTTAAATTTCATGAATGAAGCATAAGCCAAAAAAACTTGAATTGATTCAAGTCTTGCAACTGGTGTAAACACTTCATCGTAATATATACCTTCTTCCTGTGTGTATCCTTGTGCAACAAGTCTCGCTTTATTCCTTATTACAACACCACGATCATCAGTCTTATTTCTAAATAACCATTTCGTGCCAATTGCATTTTCTCCTTGAGGTATATCCACCAAATTCCACACTTCTTGTTTCCAGAATTGAAGTAATTCTTCTTGCATGGCTTCTATCCAACCATTGTCCTTTAATGCTTCGGTAACATTTTTAGGAACAATTTGAGAAAGAAAACAAGAGTATAAGCGTACGTTTGCTTGTTCTACTTTACTCCTTGTTGTTCTCTCATTCAATGAACCAATAATCTGAGAAATTGGATGATTCTTGTGTATACGAGATGTAGTGAACTTATCACATTGAACATTAACATCCAAATTTGTTTGATTCAAGTTGGACAACTCATGTATTAACGTAGAATAATGTGGATTGAAGTTTGGAACTTTAGTAGGTGAGTTTACAAAGTAATCAAAGTTACCTGTATCAACTACATCACCTGAAATGGATGATGTTCCAGACTCAAGTATCACAAACTCATTACCATCATTATGAATATTTTGCGATTCTTCCTGATTAATTGACTTAGAATGATCTAAAACTGTATTATCATGATTTTGTATTGTTAAATCCTTAACAAATGATAAAAATGGTTAGTCTGAGTTTGAATCATCTGGGTCATCAGAATCTGAATCTTCACTGAAAGATCCAAGATCTCCTCTTGATTTCTTCTTATCAGTAGAATTAAACAATTTGATTGATCAAACGAATTAGATTGAAAAGAGTTTGATAATGAATCTAGATCAAATAACCATGCAGGACCATTTGAAACTGATGGAATAGAATTTTCCATAAATTTAACGTTGAATGTTTCAATGATTACATTTGTCCTAGAGTTGTAGACTCGATAGGCTTTTGAAACGGATGAATATCCAACGAAAAATCCATTATCAGATTTTGCATCAAATTTTCCTAATTGATCACTTGAATTAAGAATCATAACAGGACAACCAAATGATTTTAAAAAGTTTATGTTTGCTTTTCTGCCAAAGATTAACTCATATGGAGTTTTCAGTTTATGTTTTACAATTAAGATTTGATTCTGAACAAAACACGCAGTTGATATTGCTTCATCCCAAAAAGTGATAGGAATTTTTGCAACAGCTAACATAGAACGAGTAGCTTCAATCAGTGTTCTATCCTTCCTTTCAGCAACTCCATTTTGTTGAGAAGTTCTGGGAGCACTGAACTGATGAGCTATCCCTTTCTGTGCACAAAACATTTCAATGTTAGCATTTTTGAATTCTGTTCCATTATCACTTCTTATTATTTTCACTTTGTTGTCTTATTGATTTTCAACTTTAATGATAAATTCTTTTAATAATTCAGCTGTTTCAGATTTTGCATATAGAAAGAAAACCCATGAAAATCTTGTAAAGTCATCAATGATAACTAAACAATATGATTTTCGTCCAATACTCTTGACATTAGTTGGTCCAAAAAGGTCCATATGTAACATGTGAAGAGGTTTGGATGTTGAGTTTATAGGCTTGGACTTATAAGACGCTCTGTGTTGCTTTCCCTTCAAACATGCTCAGCAGTGATCATTTGTTGCAAACTTCTTGGATGGAAGTCCAATGACATGATTTCCTACTACAAGCTTGTTCATATTCTTGAAATTTGAATGACTGAGACGTCTATGCCAAAGCTGGCTTTCATCATTTGATGTCTTAGCAATTACGCATGTTGTTTCAGTTGAAGGATCAACTTGAGACATATCCAATTTGTATACATCTCTATCTCTCTCAGCTGTAACAATAACCCAATCTTTACTTATCTTGAAACCTCGCTTCAAAACATAACAGAATGAATTATCAAACAGAACAGAATAAGATTTGTCACAAATTTGAGATACGCTTAAAAGATTAAAGTTCAACTGTGAACAAAAGTTGACTTTATCAAAGCTTATTATTCCATTGGATATTGTTCCTTCTCCAGTTATTTTTCCTCCAGCATCACCACCAAAGGCGACGTGAGTTCCATCTTTTGACTTAAAATCTTGTAACAAGGCAGTATTGCCTGTCATGTGCTGACTACACCCACTATCCACATACCATGTATTGATTGGTCTTTTTGGGCGTACCTGCACTACAAGAAAGTTAATTTGAAATATCTACCCAAACCGAAATGGTCTTGGGCTTTCCAAATTTGTCAACAATTGTAAATTGTTTATAATGGAGATTATTCAAATCAGGTTTATTTTTGATGAATTTTCCAATTTTATTCTGAAAATTGTATGATTTATTTTTGTGAACATTTATACCATTTGATTTATCATCTTTTGAAATGTATTGATGTCTAACATTTTTATTAGTCATCCTTACAGATCTTGGTATAAAATGTTCTTGCATGTTGTGTTTTGAGCTCATGTAATTGTTCTTAGGAAAAAATCTCAAACCTACATTAGGTTGATTAATGTCTCTTTGAAATCCATTAGTTTGATCTCTTATATACTATGGATTAGCAAATCCTTTGCTCATGTTTGATTTTGCAAAGTTTCTAATGAGAGATCTATTTCTATCGTAACAATCTGCAGTGTTGTGAGTCTTTTCATCACAATAAGTACAATATTTGTTATAATAACAATCTGCTGTCAAATGATTTATCATGTCACATATGTGATAGTACTTGTTAAAGTCGCACTCAGCAGTTATGTGATTTTTCATATCATAAATTTCATAGTACTTTTGTGGCGTTAAAAACAACTTTTTGTTAACTTTTGACAATGACATAATGTTTGATTTTGGTGTCATATAGTTAAACTGTTGTTTTTCATTTTTCACAGTTTGATTTTGTATCAGATTATTGTTCATTTGTTTAACATGAATTTCCTTCTTGAATGTATTAGAAACAAATCTTTTTGCTACAGCGGAACTCTTTGAATCTGAACTAGATTTCAGATCTGAGTTTGATTTGTTCATAACATTTGATTTATTATTTGAAAGAGAATTCATATTTAACATACCTGCTGACACAAATTTAATTGGTTTTAGTTTTGATTTTTGATTTGTTGCTTTAATCAATTTTTATGAACTTTTGTTTTGTTCAGATGTTACTTTTACAGATTTCTTTCTTCTTCTTTGATTCATTGATTTAGAAGAGCTTGGTTTATTTTCAGATTGAATATCATCAGAAGAAGATTCCTTTTCTGTTTGAAATTGTTTCATATTGATGGTGTTTGAATCATCTGATGTTCGTATGTGTTGTTTATCCTTGTTTTGAACTCTGACTTCTTCTATTACATTGTGAATTTGATCAGAAGAGATATTTTGTTTTGGTTGTTTTGGTTCATATGATTTTATCTTGATTGGATGTCCATTTTTGATTTTTTCTTGATCTTTTTTAACAAACACTTGAACATTTTCTTTTTCCTCTTCTGCATTCTTGGTTTTGATGTGAAAGGCTTTAAGCTTTGCTTTGTTTTCTGGTGAATGATCATGAGTATTGAAATTCTCTGGTAGTGTGTTTGTGATGGATTCAGGCATAGGTTCATGAGTGAAACCTAATCCTACTTTTTGTTTATCTTTCCTTTCAGTGATTAGTTTTTCTACTATCATTTTTGAACTCTTAACTTTTGCTAGATCAACTTGAGTAGCAGCATGTGCTATTTTCTCTTGTTCAAGATTCTTGGTCATCTCTTCTAGTTGTTTTGTAATAATTTCAAAATCTTTGATTGTTTTGTTCCATGAATTTTGAAGAGAGATAATCTTTTGATCTGCAGTTTTATGATCATATTTAAGTTGGTTATGCATAGATTCCTCTTGTTTTAACTTTTCATAGATTTTGAATGAATAGTTTCTATAGTGTTCAACATGTTCAAAACATGATTTTGTTCAAAGCTTTTCTCTTACTTCTGATGGTATTTCAGGAAATTTTGGAACTGTGGTTTGAGATGATGAAATAGAAGATTTAAACTTTGGTTGATCAGACTGAACCATTAGAGCTACTTCCTCTGTATCCTCTTTAGGATCATACTTGTCACTCCAATCATAGTTATCTTCCTCTTCATCACTTTCCCCTTTTGGGTCATTGTTTTCTGACCAATCTTCCTCTTGAATTTCTGCAATAAGAGATAAACTTGATGTTAATTCATTTGTAAATTGATCTGCATATGCACTCCAATCATATCCATCTTTTATGTTGACTACTAGTGCTTTCTTGTTTCATGAGATGGTTTGGTTTCATCTTTAAGCTCTGGCATGGGAAGACTTTGATATGGCTTTTGAAAAGTCTTTTGAGCTTGTTGAAACCTTTGATTATTTGAACTTGAATGAGCACTTCCTCCATTATTCCTTGGAGCTTTACATTCTCTTGAGAAGTGTCCATAACTATTGCAGTTGAAACATCTGGATTTTGACTTGTCAAATCCAATAGTCTTGTTTGCACTAGGCTTGTATTTCTTGTTGACATAAGAATGTTTTTGAGTCCTGTAGGCAATCATCACCATCTGCCAGTTCAGGTCCATATCTTCAACATCTTCAGGATCCATCTCAAATAAATCCTGTAAAACAAAATCTAGTTGAGTTAAATGGCTACCTTGATATGCTTGAAAGCTGGTCCTAAAAGCAGTAAATGCAGTTTTGGACTCTTCATCCTCTAATAGGATGTTAATCACATCTTTAAATTTGCTAGATTTAGAAAAGTTAGATGATGAAGAAGTCTCTGTCTGAATATTTGATGATTGTGACTGTGTTTTAGGAGGAGATTGAGAATGAGATTGAGTTGTATATGTAGGTGCACTGGTAAATGATGAGTCGGTGAAAAATCCTGCTCCTTCAAATAGATCTCCTTCTTCTTCAGGACTTTTCTCACTCTTTGCCATGAATGCATTTTCTATGGTGGTTGCAGGAGAAGCAACAAACTGATATTGAGACATTGATGATGCTCTGTCATTGTTCCTTGAGCTTTGATCAATCTCCACTGATTCTATTTTTGCAATAAGAAGATCTAGATCCATTGGAAACTTCTCAGTATGCTTTAGTAAAGTTACAGTTTGTTTCCATGATGATGGTAAAGCATTAAGTAGTCTGAGATTTAAATCTTCAAGATCAGGTTTGATACCAGCTGTTGACATCTCAGTTATGAGTTGAACAAATCTGTTCATCATTTGATTTATTGTCTCTCCAGACAAATGTTGAAACAATTCTAATTGTCTTTTCAGCTTTTGTTTGTTTAAATTTTGAATCTCTTTACCCCCTTCACAAAAGATCTTCAATGCTTTATATAGTGTATATCCAGTTTGATATGCATCTAGCCTTGTAAGAACTTCCAAAGGTAGTCCTTTACACATTAATGAATAGGCTTTAATATCATTCTTAACTCTTTTTAGATCATCTCCTTGAAGATCATCTTCTGGATAAGGTTCTGGAGAATCTTTAGTACACACAAATCCTCTGTCTGGTCCATCAGTTATTATAGGAATGTATGGTCCTTTTTCTATGGATTTCCAGAGATCAGTGTCAATAGAATTAAAATGCTGTTTCAGTCTAAGAGACCAATTTTTGAAATCAGCTCTATTTTTAAGCTTTGGAACTCTGTTTTCAGAATCTTCTGATTTTACCATTCTTATATTTTTTTTAAAAAAATATCTAAGTATCAAGGTTAAAACGTCTGAATAGTATTCAAACCTCTCAACAGTTGATGCGTCTAAGTTGAGAAACGTCTAAGGGAATGCCTTAGAAAATTTTCAAAATGTCTAAGTATTAATGCGTCTGGAAGGTTTCAAGCGCCTAAACAGTTGTCAAATGCCTGAATAGTTGTCAAACGCCTAAACAGTTGTTAAACGCCTGAATAGTTGTCAAACGCCTAAACAATTGTCAAGCGTCTGAATAGTTATCAACTTAACATAGGTGATACGTCTGGGATTCTCTTCAATAGTACTCAAACGACTGACTAAAAACTTCAACACAGTGTTAATGCGTCTAACACTTATGCAAATTCAGTCAATCTCAGCTCATGCGACACATTCATCATATTCAAATGAATGTAACAAACTCAAATCTTCTGAATTCTTCAAATGTTGATGAATTCGATTGAAACTTTTCAATTAGATGAGTTTTCTGCCGATAAACATTCTTCTTAATATCAATTTCTTCAATTTCAACAACAAATTAATCAATTTTTGAAATTTCAGTTCGAAACTTCAAGCTATTTTCGAACAACAAATTCAACAGTTTACTTGAATTTGATGAATTGATCTGCTAATTGTGATTCAAATCACGTTTCTGATGATGAAACACAACTAAAATTCACAAATTTTCAATTGAATTGTATCTCAATCACAGATTCAGTGAGATTTTTAGGTTTTCAAGTTCGATGAACTTAAAACGAAAATCAATCACTAAGAGCTTACCAACAGCTCTGATACCATTTGATAGGATCAAATGAATAAATCTGTGATGATTTGTAACATAATTCAATGAATTTCACACAAAGTAATCAAATCAAAACAAGATATCAATAAATTTCAGTTTTCATTCTTATCAAGCTAAGACAATTACAGGTATGAAAAAGCAGATTCGAATAACTTGTGTATTCGGTTTTACAAACCTTCAAATCTAAGCTATTTATACTCAAAACAAAAGTAAAGGAACTAACAAATTACATAAATAGTCCCTATACTATTACAAAATATCAAATGAAAAATAAAGACAACATGTTAATCTTTTTAGAGCACTTAACAATATCACATTAACTTTTTGATCATTTGTGGGTTTCCTTTTATTAGTCTGAGAAATCTATAGTAATTTTTATGGTTTTCTAGAACTATTGGTCTGATCAACTCTCTTTTTAATATTAAGTTATGTTTTAAGAAATCTATGTCAAAAAGGTCATCAACGATTTACCTACATTACTAGGGATTTGATCTAAGCAACCTCAAATGATCCTAGTCACTACAAAACAGATAGACAAGAAATTGTGTCATCTCATCTTCACGAACATTAACATAACTACATTAATTAATATCTTTAATCACACCACCGATTCATCATAGTTATATAAGCGTTATTTAATTCAGATGATTGCATTTTCTCACTGGTTTTAAATCCAAACGCTTAAATCTTATTTTACTTTATTTCAGTTATTGTTTTAACACTACAAATATTATCAATGCAAATTATCATTTTCTCAAATAAAAACCAAATCTAGTAGTCAAATATTAAAGTTGTTGAGTAAGCTAGGTTTGTCCACGGATTGATACTCAATTCTTAACATCACTATTGAAGATCAAGTATAGGTTGGACTTACCATAGATTAGATTTTGGTTATGATTGACTGTAATAGGTTAAGTTTTAGTTTACTTTTGTAAGTTTATTAGTTAAGTTTTGCTGCCCAGTGAAACTATGAGAGAAATTGTAGTTTCGCTTATAGCAAGCTGCTAGTTTCTCCTAGCGAAATTGTGCGTCACAACCGGGAGAAACTGTGTAATTGGAAGGATATATAGTTTAACTCACAGCGAAACTGTCATCGAAACTATCATTATTATATATAGATTTCATTTCAACTATTGTAAGGTATCCTTGAAAAACCCTAATCTCTTTGTCATTGTTGCAAGTGCCTATTGTAAGCAAGTTTTTCACAGAAATATATTGATCTTTGCTATATTTTTAGTATTGGATCATAATTGTTACATTTTTAATACTTTTCAATTCTTCTTCACCATCAAATTGTTTGTTGTTTGTTTTTATTGATGATATTGAACTATTCAACCACTCAAGTGTATTGTATTTCGATCGTTTGGACCAACAAAATTGTATCATATTGATGATCAAGTATAGGTTGTACTCACCATATATTAGATTTTGGTTATGTTTGATTGTAATACGTTAAAAGTTATTTTACTTTTGTATGTTTGTTTATTAGTTAAGTTTTGCTGCCCAGCGAAAATGTAGTTTCGATCATAGCAAGCTGCTAGTTTCACGTGACGAAACTATGTGTCACAGCCGCGCAAAATTATGTAACTGGCAAGATAGTTTCACTGACAGTGAAACTATGAGCACAACTATCATTATCTTATATAGATTTGAATTTTATTATTGTAAGGTATCATTGCAAAACCCTAATTCATTAATCATTGTTGCAAGTGCCTATTGTAAGCTGCTTTTTCATAGAAATATATTGAGGTTTGTTATATTGTTAGTATTGGATCATAATTGTTACATTTTGAATACTTTTGGGTTCTTCTTCATCATCAAATTGTTTGTTGTTTGTTCTTATTGTTGATTTTGAACGATTTAACCTCTCAAGTATATTGTAATTCGATCGTTTGGACCAACAAAATGGTATCGGAGCCTTTGTGCTCTTGATTGTTTGAGGTTTTTGATAGTTGAGTTCAATATCACAACTTCATCAATTTCTGATCAAATTTCAGTGTACTTGATATGGAATTTGATTGAAATTTGTTAGTTCTTGGTTGGGAAAGCCTTAGTAATCATCAAATTTCAAATTCATTGAGATTTGGGTGATTTCAAACTGATTTTGTGTTCAAAAGGTTTTTCAGACTCATCGGGTGAAATTGTAGTTCTTTTGGTGAAACTTTTGTCTTCATCCTGCGAGACTACAAGTGTTTTGCACTTTGTAGTTCTTTTGAGAATCTCAGCAAAAGTATACTTTTTGAACAAAAGTTCAGCGGTGCTTGTGTTCTGTTAAGTGCTCTAAGAAAGATTAACATGTTGTCTTTATTTGTCTTTTGATAGTTTGTAATAGTATAGGGACTATTTGTGTAATTTGTTAGTTCCTTTACTTTTTTTTTCAGTATAAATAACTTAGATTTGCAGGTAGATAAAAAGGAATACACAAGATATTCGAATCTGCTTTCATACTTGTAATTGTCTTAGCTTGATATTAATGAAAACTTGAATTTTATTGATATCTTGTTTTGATTTGATTACTTTGTGTGAATTTCACTGAATTGTGTTACAAATCATCACAGATTTGTTCATTTGATCCTATCAAATGGTATTAGAGCTGTTGGTAAGCTGTTAGTGATTGATTTTCTTTTTAAGTTCATCAAACTTGAAAACCTAAAAAAATCCCACTGAATCTGTGATTGAGATACAATTCAATTGAAAATTTCTGAATTTCAGTTGTGTTTCATCATCAGAAACATGATTTGAGTCACAATTAGCAGATCTATTCATCAAATTCAAGCCAATTTGTTGAATTTGTTGTTCGAAAAAGGTTTGAAGTTTCGAACTGAAATTTTCAAAATTGAGGAATTTGTTGTTGAAATTGAAGATATTGATATTAAGAAGAATGTTTATCGGCATAAAACTCGCTTATTTGAAAAGTTTCAATTGATTTTATCAACATTTGAAGAATTCAGTAGATTTGAGTATGTTATTTTCATATGAACATGATGAATGTGACGCATTGGGGTTGAAGTTTGCTAAAAAATTGTCCAAGTGTTAGGCGTTTGAGTACTGTTTAGTCGCACCAACACTGTGTAGACGTTTTCAGTTCAGACGTTTGATAACTGTTCGAGGGTCCAGACATATCATTGTTGAGAAGTATTTGAACTGTTTAGACATTTGACAACTGTGTAGGCGCATTAACATTGTGAAGACGCATCAACACTCTGTAGACGCATCACAACTGTTCAGACGTTTTACAACTGTTCAGACGTATCAATTTCAGGCTTTTTGGAAAAATTTTCTAAGGCATTCCCTTAGACAACTCTAAACTTAGACACATTAACTGTTGAGGCGTTTAAATACTGTTCAGACGTTTTAAAAGAAAATTCTTTGAAAACTTTTTCATTTTTAAAAAAAATTCAAAATATAAGAAAACAACAAAAATATAAAAAGGTGAAATCAGAAGATTCTGAAAACAGAGTTCCAAAACTTAAAAATAGAGCTGATTTCAAAAATTGGTCTCTTATGCTAAAACAACATTTTAATTCCATTGACACTGATCATTGGAAATCTATAGAAAAAGGACCATACATTCCTATAACAACTAATGGACTAGACAGAGAATTTGCGTATACTAAAGATTCTCCAGAACCTTATCCAGAAGATGATCTTCAAGGAGATGATCTTAAAAGAGTTAAGAATGATATTAAAGCCTATTCATTGATGTGTAAACGAGAAGTCTTTGGAAGTTCTTACAAGGCTTGATGCATATCAAACTGGATATACACTATATAAAGCATTGAAAATCATTTGTGAAGGAGGAAAGGAGATTCAAAATCTAAAGAAACAAAAGCTGAAAAGACAATTAGAATTGTTTCAACATTTGTCTGGAGAGATAATAAATCAGATGATGAACAGATTTGTTCAACTCATAACAGAGATGTCAACAGCTGGTATCAAACCTGATCTTGAAGATTTAAATCTCAAACTACTCAATGCTTTACCATCATCATGGAAACAAACTGTAACTCTACTAAAGCATACTGAGAAGTTTCCAATGGATCAAGATCTTCTTATTGCAAAAATAGAATCAGTGGAGATTGATGAAAGCTCAAGGAATAATGATAGAGCAGCATCAATATCCTTGTATCAGTTTGTTGCTTCTCCTGCAACCACCATAGAAAATGCATTCATGGCAAAGAATGAGAAAAGTCTTCAAGAAGAAGGAGATCTGTTTGTTGGAGCAGGATTTTTCACGGAGCAGGATTTTTCACTGACTCATCATTTACCAGTGCACCTGCATATACAACTCAGTCTCATTCTCAATCTCCTCCTAAACCACAGTCCCAATCATCAAATATTCAGATAGAGACTTCATCATCATCTAACTCTGCTAAATCTAGCAATGTTAAAGATGTGATTAACATTCTATTAGAGGATGAAGAGTCCAAAACTGCAATTACTGATTTTATGGCAAGCTTTCAAGCATATCAAGGTAGCCATTTAAGTCAACTAGATTTTGTTTTGTAGGATCTATTTGAGATGGATCTTGAAGATGTTGAAGAGATGGATCTGAACTGGCAGATGGTGATGAGTGCCTACAGGACTCAAAAACATTCTTATGTCAACAAGAAATACAAGCCTAATGCGAACAAGACTGTTGGATTTGACAAGTCAAAAGCTAGATATTTCAACTGCAACAGTTATGGACACTTCTCAAGAGAATGCAAAGCTCCAAGGAATAATGGAGGAAGTGCTCAAACAAGCTCAAATAATCAAAGTTTCAACAAGCTCAGAAGACTTTTCAAAAGCCTTATCAAAGTCTTCCTATGCCAAAACTTAAAGATGAAACCAAATTATTAGATGAAACAAAGAAAGCACTAGTAGTCAGCATAAAATATGGATATGATTGGAGTGCATATGCAGATCAATTTACAAATGAGTTAACATGAAGTTTATCTCTTATTGCAAAATTCAAGAAGAAGATTGGTCAGAAAACAATGACCCAAAAGTGGAAAGTGATGAAGAGGAAGATAACTATGATGGATTGATAGTCTGATCCTAAAGAGGATACAGAGGAAGTAGCTCTAAGGGTTTAGTCTGATCAATCAAAGGTTAACTCTTCTAATTCAACATCTCAAACAACAGTTCCAAAATTTCCTGAAATACCATCAGAAGTAAGAGAAAAGCTTTGCACCAAATCATGCTTTGAACATGTTGAACACTACAAAAACTATTCATTCAAAATCTGTGAAAAGCTAAGACAAGAGGAATCTATGCATAACCAACTTAAATCTGATCATAAAACTGCAGATCAAAAGATTATCTCTCTTCAAAATTCATGGAACAAAACACTCAAAGATTTAGAAATTGTTACAAAACAATTAGAAGAGATGACTAAGAATCTTGAACAAGAGAAAATAGCACATGTTGCTACTCAAGTTGATCTGGCAAAAGTAAAGAGTTCAAAAATGATAGTAGAAAAACTAATCAGTGAAAGAAAAGATAAACAAAAGGCAGGATTAGGTTTCACTCATGAACTTATGCCTGAATCTATCACAAACACACTACCAGAGAACTTCAATACTCATGATCGTTCACCTGAAAATAAAGCAAAGCTTAAAGTCTTCCAGATCAAAAACAAGAATGCAAAAGAAGAAAAAGAAAATGTTCAAGTGTTTGTTGAAAAAGATGAAGAAAAAATAAAAAATGGTCATCCAATCAAAATAAAATCATATGAACCAAAACAACCAAAACAAAATATATCTTCTGATCAAATTCATAATGTAATAGAAGAAGTTAGAGTTCAAAACAAGGATAAACAACAGATAGGAACATCAGAAGATTCAAACACCATCAATATGAAACAATTACAATCAGAAAAGGAATCGTCTTCTGATGATGTTCAATCTGAACATAAACCAAGTTCTTCTAAATCAAAGAGTCAAAGAAGAAGAAAGAAATCTGCAAAAGCAACATCTAAACAAAACAAAAGTTCAGAAAATTTGATTAAAGCAACAAATCAAACATCAAAACTAAAACCAACTAAATTTGTGTCAGCAGGTATGTTAAATATGAATTCTCTTCCAAATAATAAAGCAAATATTATGAGAAATCAAACTCTGATCAGAAATCTAGTTCAGATTCAAAGACTTCCGTTGTAATAAAAAGGTTTGCTTCTAATACATTCAAGAAAGAAGTTCATGTTAAACAAATGAAGAATAATCTGACACAAAATCAAACTGTGAAAAATGAAAGACAACAGTTTAACTATATGACACCAAAATCAAACATTATGTCATTGTCAAAAGTTAACAAAAAGTTGTTTTTAACTCCACAAATTTACTGTGAAATTTGTGATATGAAAAATCACAATACTGTTGTGTGCTACTTCAACAAGTACTGTCACATATGTAACATGAGAAATCATGCAACAGCAGATTGCTATTATAACAAATATTGTACTTATTGTGATGAAAAGACTCACAACACTTCAAATTGTTACTTTAGAAATAGATCTCCCACTAGAAACTTTGTAAAACCAAACATTAGCAAAAGATTTGCTAATCCACAGTATTTAAGAAATCAAACTAATGGATTTCAAAGAGATATTAATCAACCTAATGTAGGTTTGAGATCTTTTCCTAAGAACAATTATACGAGCTCAAAACATAACATGCAAGAACACTTATACCAAGATCTGTAAGGATGGATAATAAAAATGTTAGACATCAATACATTTCAAAAGATGATCAATCAAATGGTATGAATGTTCACAAAAATAAATCAAAAAATTTTCAGAATAAAATTGGTAAATTCATCAAAAATAAACCTGATTTGAATAATCTCCATTATAAACAATTTACAATTGTTGATAAATTTGGAAAGCCCAAGACCATTTCAGCTTGGGTGGATATTTCAACTTAACTTTCTTGTAGTGCAGGTACGCCCAAAAAGACCAATCAATACATGGTATGTGAATAGTGGTGTAGTCGGCACATGATAGGCAATACTGCCTTGTTACAAGACTTTAAGGCAAAAGATGGAACTCACGTCGCCTTTGGTGGTGATGCTGGAGGAAAAATAACCGGTGAAGGAACAGTATCCAATGGGATAATAAGCTTTGATAAAGTCAACTTTTCACACAGTTGAACTTTAATCTTTTAAGCGTATCCCAATATGTGACAAATCTTATTATGTTCTGTTTGATGATTCATTATGTTATGTTTTGAAGCCAGGTTTCAAGATAAGCAAAGATTGGGTGATTGTTACAGCTGAGAGAGACAGAGATGTATACAAATGGATATGTCTCAAGTTGATCCTTCAACTGAAACAACATGCCTAATTGCAAAGGCATCAAATAATGAAATCCAGCTATGGCATAGACGTCTCGGTCATTCAAACTTCAAGAACATGAACAAGCTTGTAGCAGGAAATCATGTAATTGGACTTCCATCTAAGAAGTTTGCAACAAATGATCACTGCTCAGCATGTTTGAAGGGAAAGCAACATAGAGCATCTTATAAGTCGAAGCCTATAAACTCAACATCCAAACCTCTCCAGATGGTACATATGGACCTTTTTGACCAACAAACGTCAAGAGTATTGGATGAAAATCATATTGTTTAGTTATCATTGATGACTTTACAAGATTTTTATGGGTTTTCTTTCTTTATGCCAAATCTGAAACAGCTGAATTATTAAAAGAATTTATCATTAAAGTTGAAAATCAATTAGAAAACAAAGTGAAAATTATAAGAAGTGATAATGGAACGAAATTCAAAAATGCTAACATTGAAATGTTTTGTGCACAGAAAGGGATAGCTCATTAGTTCAGTGCTCCCAGAACTCCTAAACAAAATGGAGTTGCTAAAAGGAAGAATAGAACACTGATTGAAGCTGCTCGTTCTATGTTAGCTGATGCAAAAATCCCTATCACTTTTTGGGATGAAGCATTATCTACTGCGTGTTTCATTTAGAATCGAATCTTAATCGTCAAAGATAAACTAAAAACTCCATATGAGTTAATGTTTGGCAGAAAACTGAACATAAGCTTTTTAAAATCATTTGGTTGTCCTGTTATGATTCTTAATTTAAGTGATCAATTAGAAAATTTGAAGCAAAATTTGATAATGGATTTTTCATTGGATATTCATCGGTTTCAAAAGCCTATCGAGTCTACAACTCTAGGACAAATGTAATTCTTGAAACATTCAATGTTAAATTTCTGGAAAATTCTTTTCCATCAGTTTCAAATGGTCCTGCATGGTTATTTGACTTAGATTCATTATCCAACTCTTTTCAATCTAATTTGTTTGATCAACCAAATTGTCTTAATTCTACAGATAAGAAGAACTCAAGAGGAGATATTGGATCTTTTAGATTCTGATGACCCAGATGATTCAAGCTTAGACTACCCATTTTTGTCATTTGTCAAGGATTCAATAATACAAAACCATGAAACTACAGTTTCAGATCTTTCAGAGTCAATTAATCAGTAAAAATCGCAAAATATTCCTAATGATGTTAATGAGTTTGTGATACCTGGAACATCATCCATTTCAGGTGATGTAGTTGATACAGGTAACTTTGATTACTTTGTAAACTCACCAACTAAAGTTCCAAACTTCAATCCACATTATTCTACGTTAATACATGAGTTGTCCAACTTGAATCAAACAGATTTGGATGTTAATGTTCAATGTGATAAGATCACTACATCTCGTATTCACAAGAATCATCCAATTTCTCAGATTATTGGTTCATTGAATGAGAGAACAACAAGGAGTAAGTAGAACAAGCAAACGTACGCTTATACTCTTGTTTTCTTTCTCAAATTGTTCCTAAAAATGTTACCGAAGCATTAAAGGACAATGGTTGGATAGAAGCCATGCAAGAAGAATTACTTCAATTCCGCAAACAAGAAGTATGGAATTTGGTGGATCTACCTGAAGGAGAAAATGCAATTGGCACGAAATGGTTATTTAGAATAAGACTGATGATCGTGGTGTTGTAATAAGGAATAAAGCGAGACTTGTTGCACAAGGATACACACAGGAAGAAGGTATAGATTATGATGAAGTGTTTGCACCAGTTGCAAGACTTGAATCAATTCAAGTTTTTTTGTAATAAGGAATAAAGCGAGACTTGTTGGCTTATGCTTCATTCATGAAATTTAAGGTGTATCAAATGGATGTAAAGGGTACATTTCTATATGGTCCAAATCACTGACGATGTGTTTGTGAAGCAACCTCCAGGTTTTGAGGATGCACAATTTCCACATCGAGTATATAACTGAGTAAAGCTTTATATGGACTTCATCAAGCCCCTAGAATTTGGTATGAGACGTTATCACAACACTTAATCCAACATGGATACACACGAGGGAAAATTGATCCAACTTTATTCATAAAGAAGGATAATAATGATCTTTTATGTGTACAAGTGTATGTTGATGACATCATATTTGGTTCTACCTGTCCAAAATTGTGCAATGAATTTGAAGAAATCATGAAATCTCGATTCCAAATGAGTTCTATGGGAGAGATCAACTTCTTTCTTGGACTTCAAGTCAAGCAAACTTCAGATGGAATCTTTATCAATCAAGGAAAGTTTGTTGACAAGCTCTTAAAGAAATTTAAGTTGCAAGACTATCAGTCCATACGAACTCCAGCAGATGTTAACACCAAGATCGAACCTGATCCAAAAGGAAAATCTATTGACCAAACATTATACAGATCAATGATTGGATCATTGATGTATCTTACTGCATCTAGACCACACATTATGTATGCTATTTGTGTATGTACCAGGTATCAATCAGACCTGAAAGAATCTCACTTAATTGCTGTCAAAAGGATATTCATGTATCTTAAAGGTAAACCAGCCTTAGGGCTTTGGTATCCTTACGAGGGAAACTTTGAACTATATGGATATACAGATAGTGATTATGGTAGATGTTGTCAAGATAGAAAATCTACTTCGGGTGGTGTCAATTTCTTGGTCCCAGATTAGTCTCATGGGAATGTAAGAAACAAACAAATGTCTCTGTTTCAACTGCAGAAGCTGAGTATATTATTGCATGAGCAAGATGTTCTCAAATCCTTTGGATGCAAAATCAATTACTGGATTATGGATTCAACTTTCTTAAAACACCAATTTACATTGATAACACAGCTGCTATGTTCATAACAGCTAATCCTGTTCAACATTCAAAAACAAAACATATTGAAATTCGATATCATTTTCTTAGAGATAACTCTGAAAAAGGATTAATCATATTGATTCAAATTGCAACTGAAAAACAATTGGCAGATCTATTTACTAAAGCCTTCCTACCAGGACGGTTTGAGTATTTAGTAGAATCAATTGGTCTTATAAATCACATCTGATCTCCCTAAATCAAAAGATCATAATAAGTGATACTCTCATTGTTAATTGCCTGTTTATATATATTTTTTTGTGTGTGTGATTTTATGTTTTTCATAGAAAAATCAAATACAAAAATATATATCAAAAATACAAAAATAGATTTTTTTTGAAAGGATTATGTTTTGCAACATGTGAGAAATGATAGTACATTAGTGAGATCAGTTGCATAATTCACTCATTCATAAAGTCTAGACATGATCAGATATGATGTGTAGCCAATATCTGACTATTATGCTGAAAAGTAAATTCTTGTGATCAAAGTAAACATACATGCTTGTGTGTATTCATACAAGTACTTTTGAGTTTCTTTAGCTTATTAGAATGAATGTTTGATAAGATACATCTCTCACACCTATAGAAACTATGTGAAATCATGAGATCTGTTGCAAAGCATCATTTCACTTCTCTGTTATGAGTAATCATAGACCTGAAGTACTGAGATATCCTCTGTTGTAAGTCATTACAGACCTGGATTCTCTTTTTGATGCGAAAAGTTGCCGATGTGCACAACCTATTTAAATGAATAGTCAGAGCGGATCAAAAGGTTATACATGATCATCCTCTATTAACTAAGTAACATGAACTCTGGTGATATCTATGTTTCAGGTAATAAGTTGAACATGTGTTCTTTCTTACATTTCATGATGATAGTTGAGCTCTCTTAGTCTCTGTATGCTTTACATCATGTCATATCTAAATCAACACTAATCAATCCAAGAATTGAAAAGTAAGTGAGTTGATAATTGTGTTAAAAACACTCATTGTCTGTTCTTAGATCTTGTGTCTCCTTTGCTGTGATATCACTGACCTGGAACACACTTGATCAGGATATATTCATTGTCTATGACTCTCCACATTTATTTTATTTTAATGTGCTGATTTTCATTAATATGATCTCTCTGCAGACATTTATTCTATGCTTAATATTAGATTTTGATTCTATTTTCATTTTTCTTTTATGCATGTCTTTGTGTGTGAAGGCAATGTCTCAATGTGTTGTGTGATCTTATTCTCTTTCATAAGAAACTTATAAGTTTTTCAAACTTAAAAGTTTAGGGGGAGTAATAACCGAAAGACTTGTTCTCAGAAAATATTCAATAATCATAATCAAAATTTGAAATGTTGAATTGAAAGGATTATGCTTTATGTTCAAAGTATTTGTGTAAACTGAAAAATAGAATGTGTTTGAAAATTACAATATGAATCTACATAATCTTTGCAAATAAATGTTTTAAAGTTGAAAATCAGATGATATTTGATTTTATGTTAGACTAAAATCAAGGGACAAAAGAAATTTAAAAAGAAATAGAAAAAAAAATTTATAAACTGAAAGTGCAATATGCAAAAAGTTCAAAATTTGGAGATCTAAATGGTAAAAAGTGTGCAAGTGAAGAAATTGGGAATCACAAGTGTATGTACATAAACACTGCACATGCGTCTCCATAGGAGCATGATGAATTTTCAGGATTATACAAGTGTTGGACGATTTCCATGTGTCTAAACAGTTGTAATACATCTATGAAAATTACAAGTGTTGGACGTTTGATTCATTCCCATGCGTCTAACAGTTGTAATACATCTATGAAAATTACAAGTGTTGGACGTCTGATTCATTCCCATGCGTCTAAACAGTTGTAATACATCTAAAAATTTCAAGTATTGGGCGTTTGTGATAATCCCATGCGTCTAAATAGTGTTTGTGTGTTAGACGTTTGTCATGTCTCATACGTCTAAATAGTTTCAAAATTTCAAGTGTTAGACGTTTCACAAAGTCCATGCGACTGAATAGTGCAAAAGCGCCTAAACAGTGCTTATGCGTCTGAACAGTTCTCATGCGTCTGACTTAAAACGCACAACAGTGCTCATACGTCTAACAAAATAAGGGAATTCTAGGTTTTCATAGGCTCAAACAGGGACCATACGTCCGAACAGGGCTCATACGACTAAAATTTCACTTATATATATTGAACACTTATGCGTATTTTTCATTCACACTTCAAAATCTCAGAACCAAAACCCTCGAACTGCGACTGTCAAGCATCAACATATCCGTATTTCATCTAAAATCGAATCAAATCTTTGAGTATACATTCTATTTGAATATATAAACGTAAGTTTGTGATTCAAATATATAAACTTTGGGTTAAATCAATGGTTTTGTCATAGACGGTTGAATGCTATTTGGGCGTTCGAACCAATATAATCCAAGTTTAATCTGATCAAATGAGTATCATATCAAAAATTGATACTGGATTATTGATAAGAACACATTTTTGAGTCTATTGATGTATTGATTGATCTTAAAGTGAAAAGTTTTGTGGATGATGAAATCTGTCGACTCTACATAGTCGAAGAAGAAGAAGATGAACAAAAAATAAATTTTTTTAACAAAAATAAATTAAAATTAAAATTAAATCAAAAGTGAAATGTTAAATAATAAGTTCAAAATGAATATAGATTAATATTTTACAAATTGAAATCTTAATTCAAAAGTAAAAATAAAAAGGTCAAATTCAAAGGTCAAAATCAAAAGTCATATGTAGAAATAATTTCATTAATCAATATTCAATGTTCTATAATATTTTTTTTTGTTTTGCAGATGGCAGATTTAAAATTTGAGCCAAAGCATAATGGAGCTGCATTTTTAGATGATGAAAACAGAGAAACTACTGGATATGAAGATATTATCAGATTTTTACTCAGAACAAAATATGTGTATGCCATGTGTGCAAGGCCCATGATAAATGGAAGAATGATTAAAAAATTCTGGAGAACTGCTCAAGTTGAAAGAGATGATCAAGGAAACAAAGTTTTAAGAGCCTTCATCACATCAGAAAGAATGCTTGAAGTTTCTGAAGAAGCAATTAGACAAGCTCTAAGACTGGGTGATAATGATCCTGAAGATTTATCAAAATATAAATTTAATGAATGTAGAGAAGTTTTTCTACAGATGGGTCATCCAGATCATTTCCCTAAGAAACAATTTTTTAGAGCTCTTGTATTTAAGCATTGGAAGCTTTTATGCTATATCTTTCAACATTGCATGTCAAAAAGAAGTGCGGGTTGGGATTCATTCCTGTAGACATTGCATCTCCACTTGTAGCCTTATCCACAAATAGAAGATTTAATATGGCTAAGTGGATAATGAGTGGATTCATTTTTAATCTGGAAAGAGGAGTAAGGCATAAGTATTTGATGTACCCAAGATTTCTTCAACTTCTTATTAATGATGCAAATCCAGATCTGTATGTTGAAGAAGTTATTGGTGAAAAGATTCAATTAGAGCACATGTCAGAGATTGCTTACAAAAGACTGGCAATGATCACTGGTGTTCAAAACATTCTAGTTTTTTATTATATGAGGAATGTATCAATGGATGAAGTTGATATTACTCAGCCACACTTCCATCTAACTGAAGAAGAACCAATAGATCCAAATGATCTGATTGAAGATGTAGAAGTTGATGAAGAAAGTGATGATTATATGTCTGAAATTTCATCAAGTGAAGAAACTGATGATGATGATGATGGTAATGATGATGGCACTGAGGCAAATCAAGAAGGAAATGAAGAAAGAAATGCAAAAGATACTACAAATGAGACACAACCTATGATTGAAGAAAATGTTGAGGAAGATGTACAAGAAAGAAATTCTCAAAATCAAACATCTGATTCTGACTTTATCAATGATATTTCATTCAATCCAGTATTAAAATTGATACAAATGAAGGAGCAGAAGAAATCCCTGTTAGTATGTCACACAATGTGTCTATACAAAAAGAGGAAATAGTTGAAGTTGTTGAGATTGAAAGATTGAAAGAAGAAAATTTAACAAAGAAAAAGAGATTGAAGAGTTGAAAGTTGAAAATGAAAGAATGAAAGAGATAATCAGATCGTGTGAAAAAGAAATTCAAAAACTCAAAGATGAAAATTTAAACTTGTCTGAAGAAAATGTGTTAAAAGATGAAAAGATTGTTAGTTTTGCCAAAGATAAAGAAGATGTGATAAAGAACTTTGAAGTAATAATTAAATATTATGATAGTATTGACGAGAAATTCAAGAAATTATCTGAAGAAAATGAAAATCTCAAAGCTGAATTGCTAAAGGAAAGAGAAGCTCAGAAATCTATATCACCAGTACATGTGATTAGTACTGAGATGCAGGTTGAAGAAAATCTTGAGCAAAGAAAAGGCAAAAGGAAAGTGAATGAGTTAGAAGATATTTTTACTGAATCCTATTCTAAGCTTCAAAGAACTGAAGAATTGGTTAAAGAGCAAAATGTTCAAGAATAGATTGATGCTTTACATGATATTGAAGAAATATACAATGATGATTGGTATGATGAAGTTCTTGATAATGAAGATATTGATGAAGCAGAATTTGTGTCACATTTATCTTCACAAGAACATATACAAGAACAAGATGAAGTACCACAAGATTTTGAAGAAAAATATAATTATCTTGTGAACATGAAATACAATCGAGTATATTTGGATGGACCGATTGTTTCTCACATTAATGATGAATACGAGAAATGTATCTATACAGAGTCAGTTGCTTCAATAGATCCAAATGAGATAGTTGTAGAGCATGGTGAATGGATAAGATCAAAAGAAGTAATAAATGTAGAAGAACTGTCTAGTTCTGAGCTGCACCATCCTGATCCAGATGATATGAGTATTCCCGCTCTTAGATCATGGTTGCAAGCTAGAAATTACCCTTGGAGAAAGCTGAAGAGATTACAATCTGTATCTCTGAGAAATCTTGTCAGAAGCTTTCAAGAAACTAAGAAACAAATGAAGAAGATGATAGTGCTTGATACAGATAACCATCAGTATCTTGAAATAACAAAAAGAACTAGAATGTTAAAGCCTCAGGAGATAAAACAAATGTCAAGATTTGATGATGCTCATGCTCATAAAAAAGAATTGATAGAAATGTTTGTTGATCCCAAAAGACAAACTGATAAAGCATCAACTGAACAAAGGCATATTCTTGATAGTTCAAGAACAACCGGAGACTTGGTAAGAAACATATTGCAAAAAGGACAATCAGTTGTTGAACTGTTGAATGCTATGATTGCTCCAGATTTTGCCAACCAAGTAAAAATCATTGCATGGAAGTATGATGAAGTGTTTGACGCATTTTTGATAAAGAGAATAAATGTTGTATGTGATGTTTATCATTTTTACTCCAGTATCATAAAACTTCCTGTGCAAGATTTAAAAGAGCTGAATAGATTACCTCTGATCAATCCTTCTGATTCAAAGCGTGGAAAGATGTTTGTAGAATTATTAAGAAGAGGATTGGATAGATCAAGTAATTTTCTTAATACAAGATGTGATCAAGAGGACAAAGAGTATTTTGTTACTCTAAAGAATAACAAGAAGCTTAAGGGAGTTCAATCAGAAGAAGAACATTCTTTGATAGAATTTTGTGATAAATATTTTGAAAAAGTTACAACTCCTAGACTGAAAGTAATTGAAGGTAATCAAAACTCAAAGCCAATTCTCAGATGGTTTTATAACACTGAGACATTTGAGCTGAAGTTAGTCCAAAATCTAGAAAGATGGGATGAGGACATGATTACTATATTTGGAGTTTTTGAACTAAAACTGTTACATCCAAGTTATATTTCATTTTTGTCAGTTCAAAAATTTGAGAAAGTATCTCGTGAAGTGGCTGAGCAAGACAAGAAATATTTAATTTCTATTATCAATGTGATGAATGTTGCCATGGAAATAATATCTTTGAGAAAAGCTCTTGCGTATGCCAACATTGTCAAGAAAGATATTAAAGATATTGAATTCATGAGAATATCAAGAAAAGGGGTATTAGGAGTGTACTCAAAGGAAAGTAACAAGCCTAGTGAGTTATATGCTAATATTGATATTTCATGTCTTTCAAAAGATACATTGGAAAGAATGGATAAGATGGAGATTAAAACAAATGAAGCTAAACCCGAACAAGGCATTCTTGCAAGTAAATTTAAGTCTGCAATATCAAAAGCTTTGAAAGAATTAGATATGTACAAATAGAAGCAAATGTTCAACGTCAAAGAAGAACCAGCAGATTACTTTGAATGACGAAGTCAAGGCTGAAGATAGAATTGCTGCCAAAATTACTTCTAGACCAATGTTCAAGCTTGTTTGGTGTGAAGCAATTGGAAAAACTAAGCGTACTCAAGCTTTTGGCTAGCGAAGCTGCTGCCAAAATTAGCATCGAAACTAGTGTTCACTTAGCAAAACTATCACAATTCGACAAAACTGTTAAGTCTTCTATGAAACTACCATGTCAAAAATGACCTCTCTCACCATTGCTAATTTAGAAAATGTGGCACCCGACAAGTCCCCGAGGCTCATCGACGGAGAAAATTTTGATTATTAGAATAGATGCCTTGGAGCATTCATTTTCTACATTGATCACTACCAAAGGATTCAATTATCTCTAGTCCGCACTTAACAACTGTTACAGTTGGTGATGTTGTTTCTCAAAACAAGGACCCATCCACGTTTATCGAAAAAGATCTAAAGTTGATTGACATATATGAGAATGCTTTCGGCACTTTAACTCTATGCTTTGCACCAGACATCTACAACTATTTTGCTGAACACAAGAATGCTAACTCTCTCTATAATGCTCTCTGAAAAGGAGTTTAACTCATTTGTGGTTTACAAGAATGAAAGCCTCACTAACCTAACAAACCATTTTCTGATAGTCTTTAGCACATTGAAGAAATATGATGAGAAACTATCTAACAGTGAGCAAGTAAATAGGTTGTTGAACTCACTCCTACCACAATGGACTCTACAAGTGAGGATGTTGAAGCAAGAAAAAGGTTTTACTAAATACAAGCTTATAGACATCATTAATAAACTTAAATCATTTGACTTAGACATTAAGAGAAAGGAGTTTAATCAAACCATGATGCCATCATCTAGCTTTACTCAGAATGTTTTATTTCTTACTTCCGCTGCAAGTTTTCCAATGCAGGCATCAAGACAAAGAGGAAGGAATACATGTGATCGATCTGGTGGTGGTGTTAATTATGGTAGAAATCAAGCTAACTCAAAAGCAAGTGTTGGAACGCCAAATCCATCTGAAATGATAGCACTATTTGGCATGTTTGTGAAGAGATATGAGGCATTAGTGTCTGGAGAAATGAAAGGCAAAGGAATGACCATGGAGGATATGTATCAGGTGGATCTGGATGATCTGGAAGAGACTGATATTCAATGGCAAATGGCGATGTTGACTCTCAGAGCTCGAAGGTTTATAGAAAGAACTGGAAGGAACAATTTTGGAGGTCAAAACTCTAACTCCAAATTAGGCTTTGATAAATCCAAACTAAGGTTCTTTAAATGCAATCAGTGTCTTAATTGCAAGCAGTTAGGACACTTAAACGAGAATGACCATTGCCAATTGTCACTGATCCAAGCAATTCAGGATTCCCGTGATTAGCTTCTAGCGATGATAAGGATGAATTGAAACAAAAGAAAGAGACATCCTTGATTTCCAACTTTGACTGGAGTGTAGAAGTAGAAGAGACTAATGAAGAAATCAATCAACCTCTCATTGCTAAGATTGTTGAAAAGAAGGAGAAGATGGATTGTGAGGAACAATTGGATTTATTTAAAAAGTTCAGAGGTGAAGCTAAAGTAGCTGAGGATGTACAAGAGTGCAGGATCGATATTGGTCACTTAACACTATATTTTCTCTCAAACTAACTTAGAACAACACTCGGGTAAAGATAGAATCAGTAAGAGTTGATCACAATATTGAATGTAATAAAGAGAACCTATATAAAATACTACCTATAGCCGGATATACTTTGATACCAGCTGGGATCCTATAACTAAAGCCTATTCTACAAGACTATAGTTAAGGAATCTCGGATAAAGTCATATCTGAGATATGGTAGTTAGGACATGTCCCTGACTTACCTTTTGTCACCAACTAAAGTTGGTAACTTGTACTATCATAACAGGTGAACAGTGGAATAAAGTATGGTCAACTACATGGCTCTTTAGGATGAAGCCATGTAGTATCAGAGGTCTGCAACGGAGTGTCAGAGACCATACTTGTGTCCACTGGTTTATAGCAGTGTCTTCTGAAGGTTAAATGGCTTTGGAAGAGTAAGTACTTCTGAAGCCACTTATACTTCGGAAGAGGCTATTTCTAACAAGGCTTGGAGACTTCTTCATTTCATCATACTTCGGAAGTAGTCTTCACGTTATTCTTCTAAGACTTGATCTTCGAAAGCATGCTCTTGAATTCAAAAGTTGAGTTCTGTCTTCGGAAGTTGATCTTTCACTTTGTCTTCGGAAGAACTCTACAACTTTCAGAAGTCCCATGCTATGCTTTGGAAGCCCTTGCACGTAGTACCAAAATTGTCTAAGTGAATTGGTTTTGGTTGCACCAGCCTTCTACTTGATCCAACAAACTCCCCTTAGGCTGATGCTACCAAAACATCACTTGTCTCTGCTTCTCAAAACTTTCAGCACCAAGGAGAGTAGTTATTTATGTGTTTCCTTGTTCTTCCCTGATGTGGTGCTGAGAAGTTTGTACAAATCCTTGGTAGACAGGAAGTCCAGTCTGTCACCTTGGATGACATGTACCCTCTGTTGTTGCCCTCTAAAAAAAGTTAGTTGATGGGAACTATAATCATATTCTCATCTAACTATAGGTTCCAATTCTGGACCCTCCACCATCTGTAGAAAGGCAGCACCCTTGGTGGGAGATCTTTCTTGTCTTCCTATCTTCTCAACTTCAACACTTCTTCAATCTTGGCTTTTGCTATTAGCTTGGCTAGATGAAGACTGCTGAGATGATTTTTGATAAGTGCAGCAGTTTTAGAGTTGGAGGGGTTGGAGAATGGCTTCTATGCTAACTCTGCAATATCAAATTGGCTGGAGTGTAGCAGGGATGTTGCATTAAGTCTGTTGACTTCGCCATTCTCCCTTTCCATCAAAAATTTGTGAGAAGTTTCATCGAACCTCCATTGGATTATCTTCTTTCTAGGCACAAGAGACTGACTGGGAATCTTGTCCTCTTTCTTGGTGTAAGGCCCATTCCCGGGATGCTTACAGCCGGTGATTCATCACACATAAAACATATACTTTGCATTTATTCATCAAAACATTGCAGTGGAAACATTAAACAAATGGCATTTCATTTCATCATAAAAACTTTTGCAAAATAATGCATCGTTTGTCGGTTACAAAGTTACATTGTTGTATTACATCACAAAAGCTTTAAATAAATGGATGCCGTCCAAAAGAGCTGAGTAGCTGCCTCGTGCCATCCTCAACAACGTTTACCTACCAACTAAAAACGTACAAAAGTCAGCATTGCTGAGTGAGTTCTAGTTGTATAAAAAAACATACATAAAATCGTTATTTATTTCTTTTCAGAATCCATACTATACGTTTCATTCGTTCGTGATCATACATCATACGTACATACAGATAACATCATTATTATCTTCCATTACGTTCGTTAACCTTCGTTCATTCATTACATCTTATGACATGTATATTACCCAAACATTGTGTGCGAAGGGGGTAACTGGGACTGAGGTCTTTCATAGACCCGGAACATTGTTCACGAAGCTGACTCCAGTACCTATGGCAAGTACATTCACCATTCATCTTTTCTTTTTCATTCCAGATCAGTGCCATATGATATACCCCGAACATTGTGCACGAAGCTGGTTACTGGGCCTGAGGTTTTTCATAGACCCCGAACATTGTGCACGAAGCTGACTCTAGTACCTGGGGCAAGCGGCAAGGATCCCATACATATGGTCAATCACAAGGATTGGACCCCAGCGTGCATCCTTCTAGGTAGCTAACCCGCACACAGTTGAACTAACACCCTTCATTGGGTGTGGACCTCCATACATTTGCTTGAAAGACTTTTTACGTTCATTCATTCGTTAATTCATGCATTCATTCATCATGTTCCTCTTTCATTATCTTTCACTTTACGTTACATAATACTTTCGATTCTTTCATTAACATAACACGTAAAGCCGTGGAAAGATACACATTCATCATCATAAGGAACATATCCTCACTTACCATTCATACATCATCACATAGGGCATCATACATACATAACATACGTCATGCATAGTCATGCAAGATCATCATCATCATCATCAACCATAACATGCCCATCATACTATCCATGACCCCAAAAGTCAACCTTTATAGTCCCCCGGGAATTTCCCAAGTCAAAGCCTACTTTACACATTTTCCCCAAAAATCAGAAAAATATTCTAAGTCCTAGGCCATGGGCACTATGCAGGCGCATGGACCTATTTAGGCGCATGGGGAACACTTAGGCGCATTGGCCAACTTCGGGCGCATAACCACTATGCAGGCGCATGGGGAAATACTTAGTAAAATCCATCCCAGTTTCTGGGCACATGGGTACTATTCAAACGCATGAACACTTAGGCACATGGGCCACTTAGGCGCATGGGCACCATTAGGCCGCATGGCCCTACACTTAGTCATCCGACTAAAATTTCTAGGTGCATGGGCCACTGTTCAGGCACATGGGTTGTACTTAAACATTTCTAAGTTAATCTTAGGCGCATGGGCTACTATTTAGGTGCATGACTTACACTTAATTATTTCTAAGGCAATTTTAGGCGAATGAGCTTCACCCAGACGCATAAGCATTGTGTAAAACATCATTCTAGGATGTTTTCAACCTCAATCCTTAAACTCATATCTTCTAAGCATAATGTGGCTATTCTAAACATGAGTAGCCTATAAAACCATCAATACCCAACATCCAACATACAAAATACATAAGGGTATTCACATATAAACTTGTAAAATCATTTTAATACGTTTCCAGCCCTGAAGGTAGTTTAAAACATGTAAAAACCGGGGTCTAGAACTCTTCTGGTGCAACTTGGGTGTTCTTCCTTTTAACCCGCTTGCAAAGAGTTCAAAACACCTAAAAACAACACCAAAAACACACACACCCGAGCACAAACATAACCCATAAGCACATAAACACATAACCGGGATAAAACCCATCATAAAAACATAAAAACCTTGAATTCTTATCTTGAATTCACTTTTCTTCTTCCTTTTCTTCTTCAACCGAGAGTATTCTCTGCTCTCTTTCTTTAAAACCGAGAAAATGGTGAAGTGAGGTGAGGGTGGGTGGCCATGCTCACCTTTACACCTACATTCGAAAGTTTTGTCCTTTTTCGACACTTTTAGTCCCTCCACTTGGACTTTATTGCCTTTCTTGGTTTTATTCTTTTTATCTTGTCTTTTTAAAAATAACCGGGTGTTACACTTGGTATCCACAGAGTCACCAGTTTCCTTCTAAGTTTCTTCTCTTTATCATTTAATGAACCTGAGTTAAGGCCTAAAAGTCTAGCAAACTGGTCCAATGTTACTCTAGGTAAATCAAGGAATTTATCTCTTGGGAGGGAACATGAGGATCCATCAACATAGGTGATGTTAATAGAGTCTTCTTCACATGAGACTTCGCTTAGAGTAGTACAGTTGGCGAGCTTCGTCTTGATTGCCTTGCACTCCTTAAGAGAGAGATGTTAAGAAGGCTGGGGGGATGGTAGTTGGGTAGGTTGAGGTTCAGAGGTTTTGGGGAGTGTTTTAGGTTGAAGGATGGGAAGTTTAGGTGGTTGAGCTGAAGGAGTGGATGTGAGTAATGATGTGGGCTCAGGGGTCAAAGGCTCGGTTTTGATGGTGAAAGGTAAGGGTGAGGGTTCAAGTTGTGGTTGGGTGGTTGTAGTGAAGGTCATCCCCTTTACCCTTCTATACATCTTTTTTCTCTTTCCCAATCGGATGTCAGCCTTGATTTCACTGATAATCCGTTGGAGTGTCTTCTCAGAAATAGGACCCACCTGCCTTACAGAGAAGCCATGGGCCTGAAGATAGTCTTTCATCCAGGCCTTTTCACTGAGCTTCCTTCTTGCAGTGACCCTAGCTTCTTCCTCCTTTTTCTTCTTCTCCTTTGTCTTTTCTCTTGCAGCTTTCTTTCATTCTTTCTCCATTTGATCCTGCTTTTTTTTGTAGAGCTAGAGGATCACGTCATCATTGTGTGGAGAGAGTTCTTGAAGATTAAAGCCTCTGGAGATTAGGATATTTATCATGTGTCTCCTCAGCTGCAATTCAGCTTCCTTCTCTTCTTCTTCTTTCTCCAAGGCCAACCTGACTTCTTCTTCAAGTTTCAGCCGGGTTGCCTTCTCCAGATTCACCAACTCCTCTAGTGGTAGCAGGAGTGTTTCTTCATTGGCAGCTCCCAATTGGATAAGCTGGTTAATGATCTCTTATCTCTTCCTGTTGTTGACAGCTTGCTAATTGGCTGCAACTGCTTTTGTACTCGCAGCTAGCAACTTCTTAGTAGGAAGTCTTCCTTTCTTCTTTAGTTTCTCAATCTTCTCCTCTTCCTGAAGCTCTTCCCCAGTCATCTTTCTTTTCCCTTTATCCTTTGAAGAGCCTGAATGTGGTGGTTCTTGAAAAGAGGATTCTGATTGTGCGAGAGGTAGAGATGGTGTCTGGATGGAGGTCGATTCAGAAAGTCCTCGCTGTTCACCTCGGATTCCATTTCAAGGATTGCATCTATGATGATCAGTTCCTCGAACATTTTGAACAGTCCTTCTGCAGCTTCCATTTCAGCTTTGGAAGATTCAGCTTGTTCTTCCGAGGCTTTAACTTTATCTTCGGAAATTGGAGGAGATGCAGATTTTGTCCTAATTGTTTCAGTTACTGGGCCATCAGTACCCATTTCTCATTCGAATTGAATCTTAGGTTCTATGTAGACCTTACATTGACCAACTTCTTCCACAGTGGTACAAGGTGCAGTAGCCTTTGAAGCTCTTCGGCTCCGAAGTAAATCATTGCAGCATCAAGGTTTGGCTAATCTGTGGAGGATCTCAACAAAATTTTGGTGAAGAGTCTGTAGAGATCGCTGAGCATCTTTAAATCAATCTGAAGGATAACTTGATATGGCTCAGACACAGTGATGATAGGAGTAGAAGATGTTGAAGTTGTAGGTTGGCTTTGTGGTTCCTCAGATGTTTGTCTATGAACATTCTCCCATTTTTTGGAAGCATCATCTTCAGAGCTAGATGAGCTAGAGGAAGAAGTCAATAAGACCTGAACAACCACATGCCTAAAAGACCTCTCTATCTGTTTCTCAGCTAGTTTAGCCTTGTGATTGTCAATCTCAAGTTGCTGAGTGGCGGACCTTTCTTCTAACGTCCTAACCAAGGATTCAAGGTTTTAGACTTTAGATAGAAGGTCTTTAATGAGGAGTTGCACACTTCCCTCATCTTCTTTTGAAGAATCACGGGGAGATGAGGTAACATACGTAGTTTGTTCAGCCTCAACACCAGATGTGGTTTCTTGGCACCCTGGTTTCCCGTGCTTAATGATGTCTCTTTCAAAGTCATCAAAAGGCTCGGTTGTCCTAGATTCAATCTGAAATATGTTACCACTGTCCATACGGTCCATTAAGGCACATGCTGTAGTGGTAGCTGAATCTGCATAAGTCCCCTCCATATCAGTGGGACTCACCTCAGTTATAGGTTGCTGATGGGGCCTAGAGATAAGGGATTTCTCTGGGCTCTATTGATCTTGAAGAGGTTGTTATAGATCAACTTCATTGCCATGGAGAGATGTTATATCTTCATCAGTTTTGAAGAGTAGGTTAGTAAAAGATAGGGAGGTTAAGCCTACTGCCCCAGGACCTTGGTCAATGTCTACAGGCATTGAGCCTTTGGTGGGGTTGTCCCTAGTTGGCTGCTTAGAAGAGTGTAAATACTCATCCTAAGGGCTGTTGGTTTGGGTGTCGGGCTCCTTGGTTTGAGACTGAGGAGACTCAAAACCCATATTGAGGTCAAAAGGGAAGGATGGAGAGACCTCAGATTGAGTGGGAGCCCATGTTTCCACTCTAGTCTTTTTGGATTGAACAGGATGGGCTTGTTCATTAAGAGTAGATTGAACAAGGGTTTGTTTGGGGCGTGTTTTATATGTGATAGTGATGGGTGGAGAAGGTAGTGTTGGCATTGTGATGGAGTTTGCTAGTGTGGGATCATCACTTTGGGGGTGGACAGGGATGTCACAAGGAGCTATGCGCTCAATCATACCAGGAAGCAGAGTAGTGTACCTTCTAGTGAAGTTGGTGGACATTTTCTTCAAAGTCTTGAAGATGGTGGGCCTCATGTGAGGGACAGTTAGAGCAGCTGCACGGACAAGCATACTCTGGTCCAACTCACAGTTGATTATGTGTTGAATGAATCTGGGATACATAAAGAATGTCTCCCTTTGTAGATTCCCAATCAGATTGCTGAACATAAATCTAGAGTAATTGAATTGCAGGCCTCTCACCAGTCCATGAACTAAGCATCCTAGTTCGTATGGGATTTGATCACATCCCCCAGACTTGTTTGACAGGTAGTGGAGGACAATTTTCAGGAGGATCTTCCAGTTATAGGAGAAGTTGAACTTGTAGAGTGTCGACCTGCTTATGTCTCCACCATATCCCATTAGGATGTAAGTCTTGTCCAAATCTGCCTTAGGGAATTTAGTAGGAGCGCCTTCATCATAAAGCTCTAGATGCTCCCTAATGAGTTGTTCAGTGATGATCAACTCCTGTCCACAAATGCTTGACCTTAGTACACGAATCCCATTTAGGGTTTCGGCTTGATCATTTCCCAAAATTCGGCCATTTGGTTGGAGTAAACAGCGGGATTAATGGTTAGGGATGTGTAGTAGGATGATTGGGTGAGAAAGGACATGTTCTCAGAGAAGTCAGCATCTCGTGATGAATCAAAAAGTGAGACTTGGTTGTGCTGAGGGTTAAGTGCCATTGGAGAAAGGTGAATGTAGATGATTTTGAGCATGGGTAAAGTTGGAGTCAAGAGAAATTTCTAGTGCAGTAAAAATTGCAAGTAAGAAGATGAAATTGAATAGTCAAGATTATTTAAAAGAGGGTGGGAAGGTGGTAATGGGGGTTAGAATAAGGTGATGTGATGTTTTAGTTGATGAATTGACAGTGACGGTAAGGTTAAAATCAGTTAAATAATCCGACATCATTAACAAAATCTTTGTTTTTTATAGTGTGGGGCCCAAGAGATTTACGTTACACAGTAGAATCTCTCTTCGGAGTGTAAAACATTTCCGAAGGTAATTTGTCTTCCGAAGGCAATTCTTACTTCCGAAGCAAAATCTTTGCTTCTGAAGGTTAGGATTGCTTTCCGAATGGAGAGTGTGTAAGTATCGGAAGTAGATCTGAAATGTAATCAATCGCTTCTTCTGAGACCAAAAACTCTTCCGAGAAGAAAATATCCTTTAAGAAAATTTGCTTGAGAAGATATGAAAATAACTTCCAAGGGTTAATTTGTTCTTGGAAGGAATTTACACTTAGAAAATTTTATAGAGATTTTTTGTAACAGGGCTTAAATTGTAATGACATAAAACTTACATATTAAAAAGGTTTTTCAAAAGAGTTTAGGTTAATCAATGTTTATCATCCCAATAGTTGTTATGAGATACTTATATCTTTGTTCATCAAAAGCTTTGGTCAACAGATGATCATATTGTTCATCTGAATCAACTTTAATTAACTTAATTAGATTTTTGTCATGAATATCTCTAATGAAATGGTACCTGATGTCAATATGCTTTGTTTTGGAGTGCTTCACTGGATTTTCAGTAATGGAGATAGCACTGTTGTTGTTAATATGGATAGGAGTACTAATAAAGTTGAATCCATAGTCTAACATCTGATTCTGAATCCATAGTAGTTCAGCACAGCAGCTAGCAGCAGCAATGTATTCAGCTTTAGCAGTTGATGTAGAGACACATGATTGTTTCTTTCATTGCCATAAGATGATTCTTCCACCAAGAAATTGACATCCTCCTGATGTAGATTTCTTGTCAATATTGCAGCTGCCATAGTCACTGTCAGAGTATCCATAAAGATTGAAATCCTTGTTTCTGGGATACCAGAGACCTAGTTTAGGTTCTCCTTTGAGGTATCTTAGGATTCTCTTAACAACAGCAAGATGAGGCACCTTTGGAGCAACCTGATATCTTGCACAAATGCATGTGGCAAACATGTTATCAGGTCTACTAGCTGTGAGATACAACAGAGAACCAATAATTGCCCTATACTGATGTTGATCAGTATCCTCCCCCTCAAGGCTAGGACAAAGATTGTGGTTTCTGGGTATGGGTGTCTTGGTAGGATTACAATCTTTCATTTCAAATCATTCTAAGATGTTAGAGACATACTTAGATTGATTAATGAAAAACCCTTCCTTCATTTGCTTTACCTGAATTCCAAGGAAAAAGTCTATTTTTCCCATGGAGCTCATCTCAAACTTTTTTTTCATAATGCTCTCAAAGTCCTTACACATTTGGTCATTTGAAGAACCAAATATGATGTCACAACATAGACTTGAACAAGCAAAATGTCATTTCTAGACTTTTTTATGAAGAGAGTCTTATCAATGGTACCTCTAGTGTAGCCATTCTTCAGAAGAAACTGAGACAAAGTCTCATATCACAACCTAGGTGCTTGGTGCAGCCCATATAGAGCTTTATCCAATTTACACACATAGTTGGGGTGTTGTGGGTCTTCAAATCCTGGAGGTTGGCATACATAGACTTCCCTATCTATATCCCCATATAGAAAGGCACACTTGACATCAAGTTGGTAGATAGTGAAGTCCTTGGATGCAGCATAAGCAATGAAGATCCTAACTGCCTTAAGTTTTCAACTGGTATAATCAAGTCCTTCCTCTTGGGTGTATCCTTGAACTACAAGTCTTGCTTTATTCTTGATAATCAAGTTTCTATCATCTCTCTTGTTTCTAAAAACCCATTTAGTGCCTATGGGTACTTGACCAGATGGTAGCTGACATAGGTTCCATACCTTCTGTCTCTTTAATTGAAGCAGCTCCTCTTGCATTGATTCAAGCCAACTACTATCTTTCAAGGCATCTTCTACCTTCTTGGTTCCATCTGGGATAGAAAGCATTAGTACAAGCAGACATTCCCATGATGAGTCTGTCCTCTTGTTCTCACACCCTTAGTGACATCCCCTATGATGTTCATAGCAGGATGAGTGTTATGGATCCTAAGGCAAGGAATCACTTAGTGATAGATCCAGGTTGGACATATTCTACTCAAGAACTAGAACACTCTGACCAGCTGCTGTTACAATGTCATTCAATGAGAACTGATTGAATGAATGAGAAACATCATTAATAGTTGGATGTGAAGTAGTATTAATTGTTTCCTGTTCCTTCAAAAGACTACTTCCTTCTGCCTGGTGTTGTGGTCGATCACCTGATGAGTTTTGAGGCTCAGCAAGTGATTCACTTCTTGAAGCTTCACTATTCCTTGATATGGTTAAGCTATGAGATCTGTGAATGGTGGAAGCTTGGTGTATTGCAACACTTGGAGAATTTGGACTAGGCCAGGTAGCTCAAACAGTTAGTCATCAGGAGCAACATCAGCATCAGTTTGAGCACCTATTCTAACTGAAACATTCTCACAAGATGGTTTAGAATAGTTTGGAAACAATTCTAAACCAAAGATTTGATCAGGGCCATTCCTTCTAACACAGGAGTGTGCTCATTAACAACTACATTGGATGACTCCTCAAATTGTTGATTCTTAATGTTGTATACTCTATAAGCTTTGGAGCTGGAAGAGTGTGAAACAAAGATAGCATCATCAAACTTTTCAGCGAATTTTGCTAAATTGTCTTTTGTGTTAAGTATGCTACACCTGCTGCCAGAGGACCTTGGAAAGCCAATGAACGGTGGCCTCTTGTTCCATAGCTCATAAGCGATTTTTCCATGGGGCTTAACTACAAGAACTCTGTTCTGCACATAGCATGCAATGCTGAATGCCTCTGCCCAGAATGTTAGAGGTAGTTTTGAATCACCTAACATAGTTTGAGCAGCCTTAATAAGTATCATGTTCCTCCTCTCAGCAACACCATTTTGTTGAGGAGTTTTGGGAGCACAATATTGTCTGGCAATCCCTTTTGAGTTACAGAATGAGTCAAGAACGAAGTTCTTAAACTTAGTCCCTTGATCACTTCTAATTATTTTAACCTTGTGATCAATTTGATTTTCTATTTTAAGAATAAAAGATTTTAATGTTTTAGTAGTTTCATCTTTAGTTCTTAAAAAGAATACCCATGTGAATCTTTTAAAATCATCAACTATCACAAGGCAGTATGATTTCCTTCCAATGCTCATTATACTTATGGGACCAAAAAGATCGATGTGCAATAAGTGTAAAGGAGTAGTGATAGAGTTAACACATTTGGATTTGTGAGATGTCCTGTGTTGTTACCCTTTCAGGCAAGCAACACAGTTATCTTTGCAGAAAAACTCCTTTTTAGGCAAACCATATACAAAGTTATTTTTAGCCAATTTGTTCATTGTCTTAAAATTTACATGACACATACGTTTATGCCACAGTGTTGACTAATCACTATCCGCTTTGGAAAGAAAGCATGATACTTCACCCATTGGGGAGCCATTGTTCATATCCAGCTTGTATATATCCCCTTCCTAGGAGATCTAAGAAGCACCAATTCCGGAGGAATTGTCATCCCTGGTTTGAGGATAATGCACTCATGTTCTGTGAAAAGCATCTGGTGCTTTTCATCACAGAATTGAGAAACTCTTAACAGATTGTGTTCAAGCTGTTTGAAAAAGTGAACTTTCTCAACCTTTAATTTACTATTGGATATACTCCCTGTGCCAGAAATATATCCTCCAGCCTCCCCTCCAAATTGGACAGGACCTCCATCATAGTTCTGAAACTGTTGAAGGAGAGATCTGTTCCCTGTCATGTGCCTGGAGCATCCACTGTCTACAATCCAGACATTGTTGTTCTTCTCATATGGATGTCCCTGTACATAAGATGAGATTGTTAGCTTTGTTTGGAAGCCCAAGCCTTGCTGGTCTTGGGTTCTTTCAAAGATAATGACATGATTAAATGAAAGGATATACATGGGGTTTTAGTAGAGGTCTTTGAAGAAGAGGTTTGGGCTGCAGCATCTTCCTTGATCTTCAAGTCCGCCCTTTGGTTGATCTTGTAGGATGAGCTTGTTGAAGCTTTTGCAGCATGGCCTTCTTCCGAGCTTCTTTCTTTTCGGAAGAAGCCTTCACCACCTTTTCTTCCGAAGCAGTCTTCTTCTAGGATGGTTTCAAGGGAGCTTTCTTGTTCTTCCAAACCTTAGTAGCTTCTGCTTCTGAAGCCATTTTCCCTTTGGATGAAAGAGTTTCTTCCGAAAGCAACCTTGCTTCCGAGACTAGCTTTCCCTTCTTCATCATTTGAACCGTTTGAAAAGGTCCAAATGTTAAACATTCCTTGACTCCTTATTTTCTAACATTATTTGCATAATGTGTGCTTGCAGGATTGTAGTAACAATCTTTTTCCATGTGGTTTTTGCAGACCACACATTATGCATGCAATGTTAGTCTTTTGGGAATGTGATGCTTGCTGTTTCTTGGGCATCTTTTCTTCATCAATAACTTTTCCATTCAACTTTTGATCCTTTGGCAAGACAGGAGTGCTGGTATTACACTCCTTTCCTGAATAAGAAATACCTAACACTTGGAATCTAGCTGAGATAAAGACACCTTTCTGCTTTGGGTCAATCTTCAGCTTGGACTCAACCACCTTCTTGGCAGTTCTTCTAGTAGCTTTAGCTCTGTTTCTTCTGGCCTTAGTGACTAGGATTTGATCTTCACAGGAGGAGATAGGTACATCTACATGTTCCTTCCATGTGGTGGCCACTATTGTTGCTTCATCCTTCAACTCTAGTGAGGAAGGGTCAGCAATTGGAACCTCTTGCTCCTCAGTACCACATCTAGGCTATCTAATAGACTCATAGGAGTGTGGTGGAGCAATTTCATTGGTGCCCTACCCTTATTGTTCTGATAACAGAGTTTGGAATGGGAGGATGATGCAAGAATTGCTTGGAAGTTCTACTCAGAAATTGCATGCTTCCTGGCCTGAACCTTAGCAGTGACAAGCTGGTCTTGAGCCTCAGACAATTTGGATATCAGATCCATCATCTGAGTCAAGTAGTTGGTGTGTTCATGTTTTAAAAGAGACATAGTTTTCTCTAACTCCTCAATTTTCTTTTGGTAGTTAGATTCAGCTCTCTAAAATCATATTATAAAATATTTAAAGACTCAATATGAGATCTGATTACCATATTGTAATCCTTATAAAGTTTAACTTTAGCTATACAAGCTGGAGTGCAGAGATGTTCATATACCTAGGCATCTTCTGTTCCAGCCATGAGAGCTTGAGCAGGAGTCACATCCTATACCATGAAGCTCAAGTCAACTTTTTGATTCATTGCAGTTGTTTCAGTTGACTTCTCAACGGGCTTTGAGGTTGAGGGATGTGTGGAGGCCTATGGGGTTCCCTGATTGGTCTCGGGAGCCTTGCATTCCCTTGCAAAGTGACCTAGTTCGTTACAGTTGTAGCACTTTGCCTGGTCTTGTTAAACCCAAACGTGCTGGTAGTTGGGTTTTGAGGGAATTGCCTTCCAGTTCTATTAAAGGCCTTCTTCGCTCTATAAATTAAAAGAGCCATTTGTTGGACAATGTCCACGTACTTTACATCGTTTGGACTGAAACACTCAAGATGATCAAAGAAGTATTAAAAATCACCAGAGTGTCCACTTCCTGAGACAAAGGCACAACTTTCCTCAAGGAGTTGTGTTGAGCCTGTTGAGACCTTGGAGTCTCAAGAAAGTGATGTATGGTCTAGGAGAGCAGGATGGTTGCTAGTAGGTTAGGTAATGCTAAGGTTATGGGGTTAATGAGCCTTCAACAACCATTAAAGTGTTGCTAGCAGAATTGGTGGCCCTTCTAACTCTCCATCTCTAGACGATATCCATCGAGGATGCCATAGAGTTCAGTCATGGTAAGAGTGTTCAAGATTTTTGTTCTCTTGATAGAGACACAGTGGAATGCCCACTCGTTTGGAAGAGCACTCGTGAACTTTCTAGTAAGATCTCTATGTTCTGGAGTGATCTTCACACACTGAAGAGAAGAGATAAGATCCATGTACCTGAATTACTACTGGCTGAGGGTCTCTCCAGAAAGTGAACGAATTTCTCGAACTGGTGCTTGACTGAGTCCTTCTTTAAGTTGTTGGAGTTTGCATACATCTGAGCAAGTGCATCGAACAATTCTTTGGCAGTCTTGCAATGCTCGAACCCCACTATGATGGAGTTTGGTATTGCAGTCATAAGAATGGTCATAACATTGCTGTCAATGCCTATCTTCTTTCTGTCTTCATTAGAATAATCCTCAACAGCCTTTTCTATCATGGCATCATTTCCACCAGGTGATGCCACATTTGGCTTATACGGGCCATTGATAATGGATTTCCACATTTTGTTGTCTTGGTATCTGATGAAGCCTTCCATTCTTATGCTCCAAGACCTGAAATTTTCAGGAGTAATGATGGGAGCCTTTGTCATAGTTCCCATGTCTACTTGTTAATGGCCTTTTTGAGTGTGTGAGTTGTAGGGAGTAGTGAAAAACAGGTTGATTTGGATGGTTAGATCACACAATAAAGAGCCTAAGTAGCTCTGATACCAATTGCAGTATTGATATTGGTCACCTAACACTGTTTTCTTTCAAGCTCACTTAGAACAACACTCGGGTAAAGATAGAATCAGTAAGAGTTGATCATAATATAGAAAGTAGTAAAGAACACAAGAAGTAATTATCAAGGTATTTCTATATATTGCTTCTCAACTCAATAATACAAGACTCTTACAAGTAGTGTGGAATGAGTTACAAAGAGAACCTATGTATAATACTACCTACAGCCGTATATACTTTGATACCGGCTGGGATCCTATAACTAAAGCCTATACTAGAAGACTATAGTTTAAGGTATCTCGGATAAAGTATTATCTAAGATATGGTAGTCAGGACATGTCCCTGACTTACCTTTTGCCACCAACTAAAGATGGTAACTTGTACTATCATAAAAGGTGAATAGTGGAATAAAGTATCATCAACTACATGGATCTTTAGGAAGAAGCCATGTAGTATCAGAGGTCTGCAGCGGAGTGTCAGAGACCATACTTGTGTCCACTAGTTCATAGCAGTGTATTCCGATGGTTAAATGGCTTCAGAAGAGTAAGTACATCCGAAGCCACTTATACTTCGGAAGAGGCTGCTTCTTCTAAGGCTTGGAGACTTCTTCTTTTCATCATACTTCAAAAGTAATCTTTAGGTTATTCTTCTAAGACTTGATCTTCGGAAGCATAATCTGGACATCAGAAGTAGAGTTCTGTCTTCAGAAGTTGATCTTTCAGTTTGTCTTCGGAAGAACTCTACAACCTTCGGAAGTTCCATGCTAAGCTTCGAAAGCCCTTGCATGTTGCACCAGCCTTCTTCTTAATCCAACAAAGAGGAATGTGAGGAGTTTGTAAAGAATGTTAAAGATGATGAAATGAAGGTTGAGGTTGTGATAGAGGGTGAAGATGAGAAGTGTTGAAAGCCGGAAGCCAAACGAAAGAGTAGAGGAAAGAGAAGATTGATGTTGCAACCACTATTGAGGAAAACAAGAAGAGTACTCCAATGTGTCAATGTGAAAAGGCTTTGGCTGTAGAAAAGGTGGTGATGGGTCTTCCATATGAGGTAATACAAGATATGTGCTCTTCAGCGTGCAAAACAAGGCTTTTTGGTGTGTATATAGCAAATTGTTTGTACTCGATAACGAAAAGGATTTAAATGAATTAATGAAGTGCTTAAAATAAATTGTCAAATATTTTGTTAAATTAAATGAAGCATTAAAAGAATTGTCTTGAATATAAATGTTGAAATTAATACTTTGATTGAAAGGGTTGCACTTGCAGAGTTTAAAACAAGTAAACTTTATTCAAAGGTTGATAATGACAATATCTTGGATGGAACATGACAATTTATGCAAATCAGAGAGGGGGATAGGGTTGAAACACGTTTGGGTTATGACATTGTTGCGGTATATCTTCCTCCTAGTACTTATTGTTATTCACCTATGCCTATTCCAAACCCTTCTAATGATTTGATTCAAATATATATTTACAATATGTCTGGAAGTTTAAAAGGGTTGAACTCTATGAATGTGTGTGACGAGTATGGTTATGAACTGACTAACGGGCTTGGATGCTATAGTTTTAGTACACCTAAACCCCAAGTTTTTGTTTTAGATCTTAGCTCTAGCTTAAGTTCTGTTTTTGTTTCTAAGAAATCTGTCTCTGACATTGATGTGACTTGTTCTAGTAATGTTTCAATTTTTTCTTTAGATAATTTGAGTGTCGTTTATAATAAAACTAGACCCAGAGATATGTACGAGATATATAGTGATGTTGATTCTAGATTATTTGAATGTGAAGAGGAAATATACGTGGATAAAATTCCTGACTTGGAACATAACAGACCTAGATTAAAATTACAATGTTTTAGGTGTGGTAAAGATGATCATGTAGTTAAAAACTATCCTGAGCTTCATTATAGACATGTTCATAAGAATTCTTTTGGCACTAGATTAAGTCATCTGGTTAATACTTTTTTTGCAAAAAGTTATCTACACCAAAAGCTAAAGTTTTTCAAACATGGGTTCCTATTTCAACTGTTTAATATATTTATACTATTATTGCAGGGGTCATCCACCAAAGTTCTAAATAGTGTTTGGCATGTTGATAGTGGATGCTCAAGACATATGACGGGTACAAAGGATTTATTCACCAACAACCACATAATGAATGGAGGATATGTCGCATTTGCCGGAAACAAGAAAGGAGGAAAAATGATTTTTCAAGGGGAGGTTTCCAATGGATCTCTTACCCTGGAGAAAGTCAGCTATGTGCTAGAATTGTTTTCAATCTGTTGAGCGTCTCGCAGATTCGTCATAAATACATTCCGGTCTTGTTCTAGTATAATGAATGTCTATTTTTGAAGTCCGAGATTGATATTCCAGAGGAGATGGTGCTTATGCAGGCTCCGAGAAAGAATGACACATATCTTCTCAACATCGGTTCTAAAGAGTCAACATCCACTGTCACCTATCTTCTATCAAAAGCTTCCACACCTGAGTCTTTCTTACGGCCTAGAAGACTAGGGCATGTTAATTTCAAAAATATAAAAAAATTAGTTAAAAACAATCTTATTAAGGGATTACCTTGAAATACTTTTCAGTTGTTGAGAAATGCATGGCATGTGCCAAAGGAAAACAGCATAAGAAACCACATAAACCAAAACTTGAAAATACCATTTCTAATCCCATCGAGTTGTTACATACTGATTTGTTTGACCCAATGAATGTTAAATCCATTGCTAAGAAATCTTTTTGTCTTGTCATTACAAATGATTTGTCCAGGTATTCCTAGGTGTAATTTCTAGCCCATAAAGGAGAAGCTGCTGAGGAGATGCAGAAGTTGATTCTTTCTATTGAAATGATACGTAAGATGAAGGTTATGACTATTCGAAGTGACAATGCTACCGAATTTAGAATTTAAATCTTTGATTCCTTCTGTGCTGGTAACAGTATTCTGAGATAGTTCAATGTAGTTAGAACACCTCAGTAGAATGGGGTTGCTGAATGAAAGAATCACACCCTTAATGAAACTGCTCGTACTATGTTGATTGAGTCCTCTCTACCCATTATATTCAAGGTAGAGGCGGTGAACTGTGCTTCATATGTTCTTCAATAGGTTGTTGATCGTCAAAGACAAAATGAAAACTCCGTATGAACTATTCAAGAAGATGAAGCATTTGATTGATTTCTTTTGCCCATTCTGATGCCCGTTCACTTTACTATATACCCAAGCACAAAAGACTAAATTCCGTGTTGTATCGACGAGTGTTACTTCGTGGGCTACTCCTCTTCTTAAAAAGCTTATCGTTTGTATAACAAGAGAACCCATAATATGCAAGAGTATTTCTATGTTGATTGGCAGGAATCTAACACCTTTGATGTCCGGTTAGAACCCGCATGTTTCTTTGACTCCAATACAGCTTTCAACTCATTTAATCTTCAAGTTTTTTTATGATAATGCGCCCATTTCCAATGCTCAAACAAACATAAAATCTCTAGATCCATTACCATCGTTCCTCCTATTCATCAAGCCCCTCCTAATTCATCACCTCACAATGCTACACCACCACATTGCCAATCTTTTCTAACATGCCACCGCAATCTGTTTCTAAATCTCTTCCTTCATCACCTACCTCTACCTCATCTCAACCTATTCCGTCTACATCACCAATTGATTCTACCCAACCATCTTTATCTCCATCATCTAACCATTAATAACACATCAACCCACCTTCTTCAACGACCCTACCCTTAACTAGTGATTTCAAAACCCTAAAATACCACCCCTATGATAACATTATAGGATCTATCACCGATGATGTTAGGACGCAAAGTCAATCTCGTTTGATTAATGCATGCCTAATCTCTTGTTTTATGTCTCAATTTTTTCTAAAGAATGTTCATGCAGCTCTTAAGGATCCTTGTTTGGTTGAATCGATGCAATTGGAGCTGCAACAGTTCAGGAAGCTCAAGGTGTGGATCCTGGTTGATCTCCCACCAGAAAAATGCCCAATAGGCACAAAATGGGTGTTCAAGAACAAGCCCGATGACTGTGGTATTATGGGAACGAACAAGGCCAAATTGGTGGTTAAGGGCTTTGCTCAAGAAAGGGATTGTCTACATGAAAGCCTTTGCTCCTGTAGCCCATCTTGAAGCCAAATTTGAATTTTTTTGGCTCACGCCGCTAACAAGAAGTTCAAAACCTATCAGATGGATGTCAAATGTGCATTTCTATATGGGTAAATTGATGAAGAGATATATGTGTGTCAACCACAGGGTTTGAGGATCCCGACTTTCCTGAAAAAGTCTATAAGTTTGATAAGTCTAGAGATTAATGAAGAGGCTGATGCAACCTAAATATCCAATGTCTATCCTGCATGCTACATTAGTGCATTGAAGAATAATGCTTAGGAAGTTTTAACATGCAACAGAAAATACTCTAAGTGTAAAATCTTCCGAAGCCAAATATGAAGTCTTCCGAAGCTTCAACTAATGAAGACAGATTTCTTCCAAAAACTTTTAATACATGCTTTATCTGATGTACTTTACCATAAAGCTGGACACCTTTCCGCTGCACCTCTATAAGGTCACCAACTTACATGAGTTGGTGAAAAGGTCCATGCTTTTGGAAACTGTACATTAAGGTCTTGAGTCTGTAACTTTCTACTTCATGTACTTTATTCTTTTTGTAATAGATAAGGATGTGAGCTATGGCATGTCATAGTCACACGTTAAAAGGCAATCTGCCTTTTGACACTACAATTGATTTTGTTTTGTGTCTAGTTAATTGTATCTAACTGGCTTTCAAAGTATAGCCGGCTATAAGATGTAGTATAAGTATCTCATGTTCTTGTATCTTTCAAATATTCTTTGTAACACTTGTAATAGAACATAGAGAAAGCAATATACTGCATTCTTGAAAACCATATACTTGTGTTTGTTGTGTTTTGTCTCTTATATTGCTTGTGTTCTTAGTATCTTACCTTGGTTAATCCAATTTACTATTTGATTAAGTTTTAGTTAATCTCCTCTTTGTGTTGTATGTTGTAACTGACCCCCTTCAACAGTCTTGCATTTGGTATCACAGCCCTCAGGCTCCTGATATAAGATCTCACCATCTTAAGATCCCTCACACACACAAATACAAAACTTTTCAAATGGCAACCATTTCCAAGACTGATATGGAATTGGAACCATGAATAAGTCCCCACTGATCACTCTTGATGAGTTTGATACCTGGTGTTTGAGAATGGAAGGTTTCATCAGGTCTTTTGATTCAAGAATGTGGGAGTCTATTGAGAATGGACCTTTCATACCCAGCACCCCTTCTGCTACTGGTGCTGGTATAATCCCAAAATATGTGGCTAACTACTCTGATAAAGATAGGAAGAGAGTAGAGATTGACAGAAAAGCCATGACAGCTCTTCAAACTACACTTCCAAACTCTATGTATAAAGGTTTCAAGAAGTGCAAAACAGCCAAGCAGCTATGGGATACACTGAAATTGATGTATGAGGGTTCCTCTGAAGCCAAGGAGAACAAGAAGGATATCCTAAAGCAGCAGTTTGAAAACTTCAACTTCAAAACAGGTGAAACCATGACTCAGCAGTACTTCAGGTATGTTCAGATTATGGATACTCTAGTGGATGGAGGAGTTTCTCTTGAGAATAGAGACATTGTAAGGAAGTTCATGTCCTCACTTCCTAGGCAATGGACATTACTGTGTGGTGCTCAAGAGAACTGAAAATCTCAAAACTCTTACTCTGACAGAGTTATATGGATTCTTAGTGGCTACCAGATGGAGATAAACATGCAAGATTCATCTGGCAACTCTAATAATCAAATGTTTATGCTCTACATGTGGTTGAAAAGGATAGCATAGAACCCAAACATCATCTCTTATGCTACCCTGACAACTCACCAAAGGGCCCTTTCATCACCTCCCCAGAGACACCAAGGGAGAACTACACTCAAGGAAGCCCATTCCAAGAGACGAGTTCTTCTCAAGCTTTTATTTCTTTTGATGAAAGCTGTGGCAACTCTCTTTTCACTCTTGAAGACCTGGACTTTATTCATCCAAATGATCTAGTATATGGAAATAGTCTAGCAAATGGCTTTTCTCACTCACAGAGCCAAGAAGTTCTACAAGAGGACTGGAAGGAAGTTCCCAAGCAATGCAACCAGTGGAAAGTTTGGCCTGGACAAAGGCAAAGTCAAGTGTTCCAACTGTAACTTGATGGTCCAATTTGCCAGAGAGTTTAAGGCACCTAGAGCAAATGGTGGCCAAACACAGTCCAGACCAAACTACACTAACAAAGCTCTCTAGAATGAGAAGTCAAAGCAGCAGGCTGTTGTTGCAGTTGAAGAAGGAGGCTTTACTTGAGCTTTCTGGTGGAAGATGCTACCCCTAACCAAGCATTGATGGCAGATCATGATGAAGCCAAGGTATTGGAATTCTCTATACTCCTGAATGCATTGCTAAAGTTAATAGATACACGTCCTATAACCTGGAGATGAGATCTGACCTTGAGTCCTTCAACATTTTAAAAAAATCGATTTTAGAAAGTCTGAAAATGATTATAAACTGAAGATGGAGGACCTTGAGAAAACCATTTTAGTTCTAAAACATGAACACACAGGATTTAGGACTCAAATCAAAGATCTCATAACCAAGTTAAGTGAGTGCCAGGCTGAGCTTGTGATTAGCAAAGCTAGGGTAAAAGAGTGTTCTTGAAGAAGAGACCTTCAAGAACATGATATCCTCATCCTTGCACACAAAAGTGTGCTATCAAAACAGGAGGGGACTGTGATCAATGAGATAGCTCCTCCACACACAATCTTGTCTGTAAGATCTCCTAGGTGTGGAACTTGTGAAGATGAGCTTCCTCTCATAGATCCTATGAGTGAAGGAGGATAAAGATGAGATAGTGAAGAATTCCTCTAAGAAGAGTGAAGAGGAGGATTCCAAGAAGGGTCATTATTCTTCTGAGAGAAGAAGAAGACTGTGATGACCAAGTCCATGAGAAAGAACTTGATCAGAAATAGCAAAAGAAAAAAGGCAAGGAAGGCTCAAGAGATCAAGGCTACTTTTGACTCTAAGCATAAACAAGTTTTCATCTCTGTAGGGTTTAAGGTGGTAGGGACTGAAGACATCAACCAAAACTCTTCTGCTAAGAGTTCTAGTTCTTGTTCAACTCACCTCAGTAACGAGAAGAAGACTGATATGCTGTGTACCACTGCTACACAGCCTGGACCATCAAACTCCAAGCACGGTTCTCAGCCAAAGAGGATTGTCTCAGCATCTGCAAAGATGAAGGTGGAGAAGTGATGTGACCAAAGACAGTCTTGTTTTCAGAAAAAAGCTCTTGTGAAGAAGAAGATGAATTGTGTCATGTGTGACAGTACCACTCACATTGCTAAGGATTGTCCATACAATCCTAAAGGTGTTGTCCATATGACCAAAACAAAGACTTTGGTGGGTCTCAAGAAGATTCAAGCTTCGGAAGGAAAATCTGTTTCCCTCGAAAGCTCCAAATCTAAGAAGAAGACGAGTGGAAAATTACCTTCGTAAGAGAAGTTGGTCTCGGAAGAAAGGAGTTCTTCCGAAGCACTAAAGTCGGTTGCAGTGTCTGCAGAATCTTCCGAAGGATCAGTCATTAAAACATCTGAAGTTCCAAAAGCTTCCGAAGGTTTGAAGGTAAGGTCCAAGACTCCAAAAGTGGTGTGGATGTCTAAGAAAGACCAAGTGACTGAGATTTCTCCATCAACAACACAGCTCAAGATCCTCTTAGTACAACCATAGGATCTATTACTGTTGAATTACCTTCTTTAAATGAGCCCAAGACGAGCAAGGCTTGGGTTTCCAAATGTAACTAATCATTTTCTTTGTGCATGGACAGCTGAAGACAAACAAAAATGTCTGGATCATAGACAGTGGTTGTTCCACACACATGACAGGTAATAGGTCACTACTCTAGAACTTTGAAAGGATTGATGGAGGACCAGTTGCTTTTGGAGGAGATGAAGGTGGTTACATTTCTAGAAGGGGCAATGTCACAAATGGTATGGTCAGCATATAAAAGGTAAACTTTGTCAAGGAGCTTGGATACAATCTTTTGAGTGTATTTGAATTTTGTGATCAGAGTCATAACATGCTCTTTACTGAGCATGTGTGCATTGTTCTTAAGCCTGGTGTGGTCATTCCTCATGAGCATATCCTGCTTGCAGTCCCCAGGAAAGGAAACATGTACAAGATGGACTTGCAAGAAACCTCTCCCTCTGGAGAAGTTTCATGCTTTCTGTCTAAAGCAAATAGTGATGAGTCTTTCCTATGGCATAAAAGAATGTGCCATGTAAACTTTAAGAACATGAATAAATTAATTAAACATGATTTGGTAACTGGAAAGTCAAAAGAAAGAGTTTACAACTGATGACCATTGTGTTGATTGCCTGAAAGGGAAGCATCATAAGTTTTCTCACAAGCCTAAGGAAAGAAACTCCATCACTACACCCCTACACTTGTCAAATATGGATCTCTTTGGCCCCACAAGTGTAATGAGTTTAGGAAGGACCTCTTACTATTTAGTGATCATAGATGACTTTACAAGATTCACTTGGGTTTTCTTCCTTAGAACTAAGGATGAGACTCATGAGATTCTGAAGAATTTTATCTTAAAGATTGAGAATCAATCTGATTTTCCACCTTATTCTTGAAGATTTTGACCATTTCAAAAGCTTCATCTTTGTGCCTTAATAAGTACACATACCCATAGCGACTAATCGTCGGTAAAGGTAATGAAGTATCTTTCACCATTCCTAGTCATTGGCTAAAAGGACCACATACATCCGAATGTATGATTCCTAATAAATCTTTTGCCCTTTTGTTAGTTCCACTAAAGGGTGACTTAGTCATTTTTCCTTGTAAACAAGATTCACACACATCAAATGAATCACATTCATTTGTTTTTAAAAGACCATTCTTTTGAAGTGTTTGTATACGTTTCTTGTTTATATGACCAAGACGACAATGCCAAAGATAGGTATCACTCAAATCCAACTTGAGTTTCTTGGTGCTATTTTGGTACAATGAACTATTTAAAGTATTTTCATGAACCAATTCATAAATACCGTTAATGGGTATAGCTTTAAAATAGAACATATCATTTAAAGAAACATGAATATCATTTTCAACAAAAGATAATACATAATCATAAAGTCTTAATTAGGTTACAAAAATAATGTTCCTAGTCAAACTAGGAGCATACAAAACATTCTTCAAAATAACATCCAAGCCACTTGGAAGTTTCAAGATGTAGTCCCCACGAGCTTCAACTTGGACTTTGGTTCCATTGCCCATGAAGAGGCTAACATCCCCTTGATTGAAGTCCCTACTTCTTTTGAACCCCTGCAACAAATTGCAAATATGAGTTCCACATCCGGTATCTAATACCCATGTGTTTGAAGATGTAACATTAAGATCAATATGAATCATGTATATTGTACCTGAGCTCTGCCCGGCATCCCTCTTCGATTTCAACTCTTGGAGATGGACATGACAATTTCTTACCCAATGTCCAATCTCCCCACACTTGAAGCATGGGTCACTGGTAGCAACCTTTTGCTTCTTCTCTTGTGGTTTGGGTGGCACCCTTGCCACCCCTTTCCCCTTTCCCCAAACGGGTCCCTTACCCTTGGCAACCTTTGCCTTGGGTGCGGGATAAGGCCTGTTCTTGTTCCGACCTTCATTGATGGTGAGAACGGGTAAAACCCTTTTACCCATGGCCGCCTTGGCCGTTTTCAGCATTGAGTGAAGCTGACCAATGCTTTTGTCCCAAGCATTCATGTTGTAGTTCAACACGAATGTCTCGAACTTCTTGGTAAGGCCATTACGGATCAAATCCATGGCCAATTCCTTCGAGACAGGACAATTAAGCCTCTCGAGGTGGTCAATATGACTTTTCATCTTAAGTACATAAGATGAAACAGATTGGTTGTCGTCCATACGACATGCATGGAGTGCTCGAACCGTTTCGAAGCGCTCAACCCTTGCTTGCGTTGGAACGTTTCTTTTAGCTGGGTTATCATGTCGTAAGCTCCGTGATGTTCATACTCCTTTGGACATCCGGAGTCATGCTCGCTAGCATGAGACAAGACACTTGGACAGAGTCCTCAGCGTACTTGAGCCAATCGTTGTAGGCCTCTCATCATCCTCAGTAGGTTGATCGGGGATAGGTCGTCTAAAACATATGATCTTCTCTCTTGCTTGAGAACGATTCTTAAGTTTCGATACCAATCAATAAAGTTGTTATGATTTAGACGTTCCTTTTGGAGGATCGCTCGTACTGATTGGTTGGACGCGGATGAGTTATCATGATTTTCATTATTGGTGGCCATCTAAAAAATTTAACAAAGATCAATTTTAGTATTTTCGATATCGCTATTTTTTAATAATTAATCCCTTTTAAGGTCATTTTCATATTAATAAGGTGGTCAACGATTGACGGTTGCAACCATTTGCAACTTCTAGAAGTATGGGGTCGATTTTAAACATCATATGTAAAATCGGCATGTTAATCCCATCAACACCATTTGGAAACCACACCGTAGATGATCCATTTGACATGGTTTGCAAATCAAGATACCCTACTTACACTTACGTGTGAGTTTGCCAAAATAAGTGGTTAGGTGACCTTTATCCCACAAATAAGGCATTCTCACCTCAAGTCGCAAGTTCCCTCAAAATCGTTAGGTGACCTTTATCCCACTAAGAGTTCCCAAGTGACTCAAATGTTGTGTAAAAGGACGGTGTTGATCTTGTTAAAATTTTAGAGATTTCATAATACAGTTTTAGAAAACTCTATGTACTTGTATTTGCATGCTTTCAAATACAAGGTACCCTATGGTCCTTTGATTAAAACCTATTTTAATATTTAAAATCATTAAATCATTTTAATAATTAAGAACCAACATTTTTATAACTTGTTAAGTTGTTAATTAGTTTGTAATGCATGTCAAAATTTCAACCATACAATCAAATAACAAACATTCAAACAAGCATAAACATACAAACATGAGTGCATAACCATAGCCACTAAGTTGACAACACTTGTTGCCATCACAAGTGTCATCATAAGGTCTTTCCTAAGGGTTGAAATCAACACAAAATTGAGGTCATCATAGTCCCCAACTTGAACTTGCATCCATATGCTTCAAGTTCCATGTCTTTGTTGTCCATCTTTGGGTCTTGATCTTGTGCATCTTCCTTTTACAAAATTGTATCCTAATACATTTTTCTAATAAAAGAAATGCACCTAATCTATTAATTACATAACCAAATGAACAAATAATTACAACCCAAATAATAAACATAAATATTACAACCCAATTGAATGAATAAAACCAACCATTCCAATCATCCAAATCAAAAGGCCAAAGGCTAGGTTATGCACACTAACATCCAATGATCATATCATCCAAACATATAATGAAACCTCACTTAAAACCACAAAATTTCTGCCAACATAAACTGAAATTTTGGGTTTTAAACATTGTCCAAACAATCAACATTTCATAATATATATCTTTCAAGGTCTAATCACTAGCATGTGCGATATGACCTTGAAAGTTTGGGGAATCATTCATACAAAATATAGCAGCCCAAAATCAGCCTATAATAAGTGATAATACATCTTTAAAACCGATTTTAAAGACTAAGAACAAGCAAGTTATCCACATAACCGGCTCTTGATGCCATTGATGGGTTTGATAGAACACAAAATAAACAAGTTTAACCTTTTAAACTTTCTGAAAAACGCAGCGGAAGTATCATTATAACATGTTTAAAATCTGAAAAATTTCATGTTCTTAAGATGTTTTAAGATGGAAAACAAACCCAAATCAAAAGGATCTTTAATATGTGAATGAACAAGCTATGAACATATGTTAAGAACACCCAAAACATTATATAATCATTCGAAGATACTACCTTTCAGGGTGCTGTCAAAAGAACCAAAAGGAAGGCTGAAATGAGGCGAAAAATGGCTAAGATGTCAGGGTAGAAGTCCTCAAGTGCCCTTTCCCATTAGCCTCTAAGCAAGCATCATGGTTGCTTGAACTTGGACACCAAAACTCCAAAAGAAAGCTGTCAAAAGCCTTCAAAACCCTGAGTTTCCAGCAGCAAGATGGATGAAGATGGAGATGTATTCGACCAAGGTTCCAAGAGGAGGAACCCTCAAGTTTGTATACCCAAGCCTCCTTGCAACCACCTCTTGTTAGGGAGATCTTACACCAAGAGATAACACAAATTTTTGCTCTCTAAAAGTCCTTGCTGCTGCCCTTTTGGCCGTAGCTTTTGAAGAGAGAGAGAGAGTTGATTTCTTGTGTTTTGCATGTAATGTATATGGTGTGAAAAGAGTGCAAGACTAGTTAAACTTGTGTGTGTGTTTCAAGACTACAAGGTCCAATCACCATAAAAGGGGGGGTAGCCAATACTTTTTTAAACACAAGGTTTCCCTCTTAAAATTGAACACCCACAATATTAAAACTAGTCTTTTGTCACACATTAATAAGTCATCTACTAGACTTATTTAAAATGTGAGATATGTTATTAATGTTATTTAAACCCTTTTAAATGAAAAAAATAAAACTCATTAACAAATTATCCCTATACAGGTGATGTGCAAAAAATCTTGTGAGAATGTTTCAGGATCTGCAAAAAATTTAAATACAGGTGATGTTGATCCAAGATTTGAGCTAAGAAGACCTTCAAGTCATACATCTTCAGCTCCAGTTGGAACTACTTCTGCTAATGAGGTTTCTATCAACACTACAATGACAAACTTAGCTGATACATCTGGGGTGCCTTCAAATTCCAGCTCAGAGGCTCCACAACCAGATAAGAAGACCTCAATTGTGGAAGACAACAATGGTGGTGGTGATAGTGACCAAGAATTTCTTGATGCCACTAACCACACCATATATGAGAACATCAATGATGTCACACACTGCTTGGATCAAGTCTTTTTTTAAAAGTGTGCTGATGTGGGGGAGAAACATCTATGCCAGATCTAAATTTCTCTAATTTAGATCTCTCTCAGCAACTTGCTACGATCCCTCAGCTTAGGATCCACAAGTCTCACCCCACCACAAACATCATTGGAGATATTGTTACAGGGGTAAGGACAAGAGGACAAACCCATGAAGCAAATGTTTGTCTTCACTCTTATTTCTTATCCCAGATAGATCCAAAGAAACTTGATGAGGCTCTAAAGGATGGAAGTTGGGTTGAAGCTATGCAACAAGAGTTACTTCAATTCAAAAGGCAGAAAGTTTGGAACCTTTGTCCTCTTCCTTCTCGAAAGACTACCATTGGAACCAATGGGTGTTTAGGAATAAGAAAGATGATAGAGGCATCATCATCAAGAACAAATCTAGACTGGTTGTTCAAGGATACACACAAGAAGAAGGGATTGACTACACTGATGTCTTTGCTCCAGTGGCAAGATTAGAAGCTATTAGGATATTCCTGGCATTTGCTGCATCCAAGAACTTCAAGGTTTTTCAGCTTGATGTGAAGTGTGCCTTTCTATATGGAGTGATAGATGAAAAGGTATATGTGAAACAACCACCGAGTTTTGTAGATCTTGATCATCCTGATTATGTCTGAAAGCTTGACAAAGCTCTCTATGGGCTACATCAGGCACCCAGGAAATGGTATGAGACACTATCTGGGTATCTTTGTAAACATGGATACAAGAGAGGTACTATAGTGTGGAACTCTCTTCATCAAAAGACATGGAAATGACATAGTGCTAGTCCAAGTGTATGTGGATGACATCATCTTTGGATCAACTAATCCAAAGCTCTGTAAAGACTTTGAGAAGCTGATGATAGACAGATTTGAAATGAGTGCCATGTGGGAACTCAATTTCTTTCTGGGAATTCAAGTGAAGCAAGTTAAAGATGGCATCTTCATAAGTCAGTCAAAGTATGTTCAGGACATACTCAAGAGGTTCAAAATGACTGACTGTAATATTGCTAAGACACCCATAGCCAGAAACCACTCCCGACCAGATCTGAAGGGGGAGTGTGTAGATGAGCACTTATATAGGGCTATGATTGGGTCTCTTATGTATCTTACTGCTAGTAGGCCTGATATTATATTTTTTAGATGTATCTGTGCAAGATATCAAGCCAACCCTAAGATGTCTCACCTCATCACTGTCAAGAGGATTCTAAGATACCTCAAAGGTGCTTCAACACTGGTTTATAGTACCCTAAGAATCCTGACTTCAATCTGTATGCTTATACAGATAGTGATTATGGTGGCTGCAACATGACTGCAAAGTCTACATCTGGAGGATGTCAATCCTTGGAGGAAAGGTTGTCTCATGGCAATGCAAGAAACAATCTTGTGTCTCTGCATCAACTGCTGAAGCTGAATACATTGCTGCTCCTAGCTGTTGTGCTCAAGTACTTTGGATTCAGAATCAGATGCTGGACTATGGGTTAAACTTCAAGGAGACTCCCATTCACATAGACAATAACAGTGCTATCTCAATCACAGAGAATCCTGTGCAGCACTCAAGGACAAAGCACATCAATATCAGGTATCATTTAATAAGAGATAACTATGAAAAAGGATTAATTAAACTACTCAAAGTTCACACAGATGAACAATATATTGATCTGTTTACAAAGGCTTTTGATGAACAGAGATTTAAATATCTAATATGAGCTATTAGGATGATAAACTTTGAGTAAGCTTTTCTTAAAACTAATTCTTATTATTTCTTAAAATATGTATGTCCTAAGTTGTCTAGTTCATCACTTTCTTAAGCTCATGTTTTCTTTGGATGAAAATTTCTTTTTGAAGACTTTCCTTAGTTTTTTGAAAATTTCTGATACTTCGGAAGTTATGCTTTTAACTTCGGAAGCAAATCATACCTTCAAAAAAAATAACTGTCTACGAAATATACCTTCGGAAGAGCTTTCAGATTTAATTTCTGAAGCTTAAATACTTGTCTCAGACACTTACTTATTTTGAAGGACCATTTACTTCCGAAGCAAAATTAACTCTCGGAGGCTTTGTTGTCTTATATACAAAGCATTCAAGTTTTAATTTCTCTTCCAAAGCAAAATTCTCAAAACTCTCAGGAAATTCTTCCGAATTTATTTTAGTTTCGGAAGTTTTCTAATTAAAAATTCCAAATATAATAAACCTTCGGAAGCTTTTTAACTTTCAAGAAAACTTCATTTTGAGAAAAAGTAAAATAGTTTTTCAGAGGTGGGACCGACATCCATATTTCAAAGTTTATCCTCTTTCATTAAGCTTTATCTGAAATCCCTCTCACATATAAACCCAACGGTTTCCCCCTCTTTCTATCATCTGTTCTTCCTCCAAACCTAAAAACCAAAAATTTTCTCTCTGAAATTTCTTTCTTCCTTCTTTCTTCCTTCTTTCTTCATCTCTAAGCTACCTCAAAATGGCTAACCTTGCTCACAGAACTGATCCCAACTTTACCATGCAGCTACACATAGAACATAATGAGGTTGCTCTATTAAGCTCTAAGAAAGATCCTCATTTCTCAATGGTTTGTCGTTTCTTAGCTCCGTCTAACTACTTCACCTACCTAACCATTGATCCTCCACTCTACGAGGATCATCTACTATAATTCTGGAAAACCTACCTAGAGGTTGTCATGGATGGGGAGAAGGCACTGTCTACCATAGTTGAGGGAAACATGTAACATTCCTAAATTGGGACAGATGAAGCCCGACATATTTAAAATTCTGAGAAGCCCACTGTTGGCTTCTCTGGGGTAGAAACAACCGTTGTTCCAAAAATGTTAGAGCTCATTGCTCAAGGTGACAACCTAGCAGCACAAGCTAGTCTTGAGCCCACACCTGCTACCTCCCACCCACCCACACAGCCTCAAATCACCATCACTTACCAAAGAAAAAATCCAAACGAACCCCTACTCAGACTATTCAGTCTGTGGAGGCCCCCATATACTCACCCATACAGGAAGAAGTGGACACTAGAGCTCCCACTACTCCAAAGGAGAAGACCACTCCTATCTCTTCAAGAATCAGTGCTGAGGTTCTTCATGCTCAGCCTAATAAGCTTATTAGCCCTACTGCCTTAAGCCATCACTCTGAGTCTCAACACAGAAGTGATCAACCTTCAGGGGACAGTTACCATCCCCAGCCTATAGATCTCAACCAACCAATTCCCCACCTTGACTTCTATACTGATGAAGATCTAGGTTTTAGTGAGTATACTGTGTCTCTCTTCTTTACCCCTACTCAAAGAGATATGAATGCTTCTGAGTCTCCTATATCTATCCCACATCAGTCACCTATAACTGAGGTAGACACTTTTGAACCTGTTCAGGATGTCCATATGGAAGAGGCTCTCACTTCTGAACGTGATTACATCATTAAGACCTCAACCATGGCAACTCAGCCCACTAAAATCTCAACTGAGATTGCCAGTGAGCAGAGGAAAACCAACAGCCAAGAACCCGAAGCTGGTGGTGAGAAAGAGGACTTTGGTCCAATCATCTGATGAAGATGAGGGGAATTTGAGACTAAAGTTGCACAAACTGAGTAAAACATGCACCTATTTAGTCTCAAAGGTCAGTCACCTTGAATCTCAGGTGACTACCTTACACAACAGGATCAACGATCAGCAACTTGAGATTTCGTATCTTAAAGAAAAACTAGCTGCGAGACCCTTAAGAAATGCTGAACCAGAAATACAAAAACCTATGATGTGATTGACCTGTCTTCCAGCTCACCTATGCAAGTGGGTGAGCTACCAAAAAAGGGAGAAAGTTATTACAACCATAGAACTTGGGAGTTTTTCAGAGAGAGTGGACATTGAGGACTCACCATCCTTACTTGCAATTGTGCATTCTCAGCAACCTCCTCAAATTCACATTGATGTGGACTACACTGACTCCTTCATACATAGTTTGTTTGAGGATGGGATACCAAGGGCTATGTCATCCTCACCATCTTCCAATCACATCATTGGGTGGAGGTATGACAACATTAAGAAAGCCTTAATCATCATAAGAGTTCAAGGACAACAAGAAGTCTTAAATTTTCATACTTTGAACTATTATGAGGGTCTTGATCTAGTCAACATGCCACTTGTCAACCCAAGCAAATCAAGACAAGCTGACAGACTGGCTAAAAGAATCCAATACATGATCACTGTAGATTTTAGCTTAAGAAGGAGATTTAGGCAATCAGGCAATGCCATCGGTCAACTGGATGTCGAGACAGACCCTAAGATTAGTTTCATAGGGGAAACCTTGACTAAAGGCCTAGTGGCACAACCTCAGACCCCTGTCTCATCATCATCAACTGCTGCAGAGATCCACACTCCTATTGAGACACCTGCTGGTGAAGGTGCTTCTCAACCTCTCTCTGGCCAGAGCTTAGATGCTGCAACAAGCATAAAGGCTAAAGCTCTCTCCACCCTGAGTCCCAAAGGTCTGTGAGTGACAAAGGGAAAAAAAAGATGACATCTGAGGAGATTGAGGAGGAGGAGAGAGAAAGAGAGGAAAAGGAGGTTGAGGGGACAAAGTTCATCTGCTGAGTCTTCAAGACTCATGGAGTCTGCTATCAGGGTTGCTCCCAGACCAGATACTTAGAATGATGAGTTAAAGGCAGTTAGGATAAATTATCTACAGACAACGAACTATGACATAGATAGTGTCATCTCTCTCCCCATAGAAGAGTTGAATGAAGTGGTTGATCTGGAAAGGTCAAAGGAGAAGGAGGCAGAAGATGTAGAGCTTCTAGTACAAGTCAAAGAAGAGAGAAGAAGAAAAAGACTGTACAAGGATATGCCTACCCTCTCCCCAGTTTAGGAAAGTCATGGACAAGAAGATGTGGTTCAACAATAACCTCATGTAAACAAAGAAGAAGAAGAGAGGATCAAGATGATCAACTACTTGAGTGCCAAGCTTCTATTAGGTAGATGTACTCCTTCCTTTGTCCTATGACTGTGTTGAGTTTGAGTACTTAAAATAGCTTGAAGTTGAGATAATCAAGGAAAGAAAGAAAACTAAGAAGAAACTAAGGGAAGAAGCTGCAAAATCAAGAGCTATCATCCAAAAGAGCATGAAGAAGTCTACTGATAGGCAGAGGATGATGACCTTCTTAAAGCTATATGGATTCTCCAGAAAGAGACTTGGCCCCATGTCTCTATCTATTATGGATGAGCATATTAGGGTGATCAAGTAGAAAATCAAAGTGGAGAGCTTATTGACTTACACTCCTCTCCAAGTCATGCTCTACGTGAAGTGGAGGTTAAGGTTGAACAACCAGAGACAACACAACCTGGACCTCTTGCTGAAACTCAGCAAGCTTCATCTTCTGATCCACAGCAGGGTCAACCTCCCTCTCCTTCTGAGCCTGAGAGATAGGAAGTCCCATCTGAGAAAGACAGTGAAGATCAATCTGGTGCTGCAGGCCAGTCTTCTCAGTTAAAACCTGTTAAGAGAAAGAAGAGGATGGCTTCTAAACCAAAGCCAAAGAAGAAGAAGACTGCACCCTCTTCTAAACCCCAGGATGAGTCAAAACATCTTGAGGTTGTGCAGCGAGAGGATGCTACATCAACTCCAATTCAAACAGCTCCTCTAGCATCAGGAGACCCATCTTGTCTTGGACATACACCACAAATCTAGAAAGATGGCATGGAATTAGAGATCATGGCACTAAAGACATTTACACATGGGAAAATATGTTTTAGTTGCTTCTGCATGACCTCTTTGATATGAGAAGACACTTTGATAGTCTGAAGGATCCTGATCACTTTATGAAGAAAGGATTGGTGATCATCCTAATGAGGACTGTTGACATCTGAAGTCTACTAAGTGTTTTGGTAGCATGAACGTAGGGGGAGTTTGTAGAGATTAATAAAGAGGCTGATGCAACCTAAACATCCAATGTCTATCCTGCATGTTGCACAAGTGCATTTAAGAACAATGCTTAGGAAGTTTTACACATGCAACAAAAAATACTCTAAGTGTAAAATATTCAGAAGCCAAGACCAATATCTTCCGATGCCAAATATGAAGTCTTCCGAAGCCTCAGAGACAAAGTCTTCCGAAGCATCAACTCATGAAGACAGATTTCTTCCGAAGACTTTTAATACATGCTCTATCTGATGTACTTTTCCATAAAGCTGGACACCTTTCCGCTGCACCTCTGTAAGGTCACCAACATACATGAGTTGGTGAAAATGTCCATGCTTTTGGTAACTGTACATTGAGGTCTTGAGTCTGTAACTTTCTACTTCATGTACTTTATCCTTTTTGTAATAGATAAGGATGTGAGCTATGGCATGTCATAGTCATAAGTCAAAAGGCAATCTGCCTTTTGACTCTACAATTGATTTTGTATTCTGTCTAGTCAATTGTATCCAGTTGGCTTTCAAAGTATAGCCGACTGTAAGATGTAGTATAAGTATCTCATGTTCTTGTATCTTTCAAATATGCTTTGTAACACTTGTAATTGAACATAGAGAAAGCAATATACTACATTCTTGAAAACCATATACTTGTGTTCTGTCTATTATATTACTTGTGTTCTTAGTGTCTTACCTTGGTTAATCCATTTGTAACTGACCCCCTTCAATGGTCCTGCAATAAGTCTCTCTATGGTCTTCATCATGCTCCTCGCATCTGCTACGAGACCGTAATAGGGTATTTTTTAAGCAATAGCTTTTCTTGTGGCATCATTGATATTACTCTATTCAAGAAGGAAGTGGATGGTGACATGCTAATTGTGTGCAGCCAAAACCTCTAAATTATTCGTTGTCCCACTTATTGTTGGCAAAGTGTTGGTCTTTTTCCTTCTTGATCAGTAGAGAAGATGACCCATGTAAGCTCCGGCCTGGGAAGAAACCTCAAATATTTGTTTGGCAGAGTATGAATGGGAACTCTGTTTTGGGGAACAGGACACAGAGTTGTTATCCCATTCATGAGATTCACTTCCCCATAATGAGTCTGTACGACTCTCTTGTGTAGGCCTCAAGGAAGGTGATTTCTTCCTCCATGGTTAGCTCTTCAGCACCTCCTTCAAACAATGATTCAGGCCTATAATACTCAGACAGGTATTTGGCTTGTTTCCCATTCTTTAGCTCCACAGTTGTTATTATTCTGTAAGCAAACTCATCCGGGTGATTACCCTCTAGGAACAACTGGAGCTCATTTTTCCTGACTTCCTCAAGCCTCTTGTAAACTAACCCCTTTTTCACTATTTTGTTTTCCAGCATCTTCTGAGGGGTTAGATTAGCTTTGTAGGCTTTCTTGAAGTCTTCTAGGATTTCCCAGGGTGAAACTACAAAGACCAGAGAGATCACTTCATCTACGATCTTTTTCACTTGGCCAATGTATCTCTGAGGTATATTTTTCTTATGAATTCTGTGACAGACCCTGGGATCAGGCCAAATCCTCACTCTTTCCTTTTAATATTGAAAGGTATGCCTGAGAGTGTAAAGTCTGAGGGCTTGCTTCTTCATATTGATGATAGAAGATGTGGCTACATAAGCTTTGTCAACTCTCTTCAGCAATTCCTCATCATGCTGTTTATGAAGCTCTTCTTCTTCTAGCTTCACTTTAACCATTTGTCTCTGGACTTCAGGAGTAATTGCTGAGGAGTGACTTGTGGCCTTAGGCAACTGAATCACAGCTGAGAGTGGCAACCTATCTTCATCATCCTCTTCATCATCTTCTAGCCTCAATATCCTTCTCTTCTTCTTCAAGGGTATATCATCGGCTATGGGTTTTGAGGGTAAGGGAGTTGGTTTGGTGGGTTGTGTTTTGGGTGGTTTTGGTGCGGGAATGTTGACAGGCTGTTCTAGCATCCTTGAGGTGAGTGTGGCTTTTGATTGCTTGGCTAGCTCAGTCCTGCTCCCAGCACCCGCTTCATTCAAAGCTTCAATAACAAGCTCCTTAGTATATGCTTCAGACGAACATATCTTGGTGGTGATTGCCAAGATACTGTCCCTGGACCAAGCTTTGATTTCGATCATTGATCTTCCAAGATATTTTGCAATAAATCTAATCATGATTTCAAGCCTTTCTCTTTCTAACACTTCATAACTTGCCCATCTATTCTGGATTTCTTCAATCTCTAGTCGTCGAATCTCAGAGTCAAGTTTATTGGTGTCATGGCCTTGCCTAAACAGCTGATCAATGATGTTGTCCGTTGATCTGCTGTGTTCGGCATCAGCCTCTTTTATCAGTAGCTCCAATGCTTTATCTTCAGCAATGTGATCATCAGCACCTTTCTTTCGCTTGTAGGTGAGTAGTGGTGCTGTTCTTTCTCCTCCTTTTGGGCTTGCTTCACTTCCTTCTTTTCCTCGGATCTTTTCCTCTTCTTTTCTTTCACTGCAGTACTCTCCCCCTTTTTGGATGCATTGGAGGAAGGGGTTTGTACCGCAAAAAGAGTCTTTTGTACAGCAGCATCAATCAGGGGCTGTAAAGTGGAGGAAAGCCTCTCATCAATGGCTTTAGTCACAATATCAGTGATTATGGGTGTGATGAGAGGGAGGGAATTTTGAAGTACAACACCTATTTGCTCAGGAGGGTTCTGTTCCTGAGAAGTAGGGCCTGAAGCAGAGGCAGGTGGTTGAGTTTGGAGTGGCTCAGTGTTTGGGAAACCTTCAAGTGAAGGTGCCATCTGTGGGTGGGTAGAGGCAGATGGTTTTTCTCCTTGTGAGAGTTGATCAGTAGGTTTTGCAGCCTACTAACCTTCTCTTCAAGGATTGTGTTCTGGGCAAGAACATCATAGAAAAAGCCCATGTCATCATTAGCCGAAGCTGAATCATCTGACCTCCTGCTTAGAGCAGGATTTACATGCACTGGGTGTAGACCAGTTGATGCATGTGCCCTTGTGCTTGGTACTGGGGACTTCCAGCCTCAAGACAGTGTCCATCATCAGCTGTGCCTCTACTGAGGTCTTGGCAATGTTACCAGCCTCATTCTGATCATGTGCTGAGTCAGAGGAGGTGGCAACGTCACTAGATATTCTAAGCTCCTTGTCTACACCAGGAGATAGAAGTGGTAAACCCCTGTGCTGTGGGTTCTCAAGTGCACTGTGTTCCCCCCCCCCCTCAATTGTAGAGGTATTCCCAGTAGTCAGTGGTTTCTGGGGAGGGGGTGAGGAGTGCAGTTGAGTCAGCACTTGTGCAACTATTAAAGTTGGGCTGTGAGGGGCGGTTGTTTGGGGTGAAGGGATAGAAGCAGTGTGCACCTGGGGAGGTTGGTGCTCTTTAATGGCAATCCCCTCAAGTGAGGAAGATCCCAGATATGTAGGGACCCCTTTTGTGGTTGCTGCAGGCTCCTTTTGAGAGGAAGCCTGAGCGGCTATGGCTGGAGGAGTCATTGTATCCACTAGGGGGTTTGGACTAGTGGATATATCCTGCGTTTGAGTTGCAGGGGCATCCTCAGGGGACTCAATTCCCTGAGTAGCCGTTTTGGGTTCTTTTTGGTGGGTTTGGTGGGGACTTTTGATTTGGAGGTGGTGGCTGTGGGTTCCAGCTGCGTGGGTTTTCGCAGCTTGGCAGCCATTTTTAGTGTCTGGTCAGAGTTGTGCCGGGAGTATACTTCCGGCAGAACAGCCGTAGCAGGGACTCCCAAGCCAACAAGTCCCTCAGCATTAAGCTGGTCTGTAATAATGGCCATTATGAACCGTGGATAAAGTATCCAACGGTTTGCAGTTAGTTTTTGAGCCATATCTTTGAGCTCTGAAAATAGTATTTCTGAAAAGTTTAGCGGTTGTTGCTCAAGGATAGAATACATTACCTGCTGCCATTTCGTCGACATTTGATCCCAAGACGACGTCTTAGGGGCCAAACATACATTCACCATGTGAAAGATTAGCGCTCAGCGTCATTAAAGTGTTTCTTCATGATAGTGGAGGCACTGAGATAACCTTGATATCCATGTTGGGCAAAGGATAGATCTGTGGTGCCCTTTGGATATCCAGCAGGAGAACTAGCATCATTCAGATGAAGAATTTTGCGGATTATTGCAGGAGTGATGACTACTTCTTTGTTGTTTACGACCGACTGGAGGGATGGTGTGTTGTTCTCCCCAGTGGTACAGTAACGTTCATCCAAAATTGGTGCAGGGATTCGGCATGTAGTATAGATTCAGAAGAAATGCCGTGTTGTATTGGGACTGAACCATAAGATCGATAGCAGTATCGAACTTAGTCCAGATGGGCGATTTAGTGAGGTAGGCAACACAGTTGTGTCGCGGTTAATTTGCATGGACGCCATGGAGGAGAGGGAAGTTTTGGAGAGGAACGTTAGGTTTGAAGAAGATGAAGCATTGAGAGCTTAGGTTAGGGATATTTATAGGGTACGGGTAAGAACGACTGAAGGATGTGGTGTTAGTCATCAGTAGTTTTAAACGACCGTTGACATGGTATTATCCTTTCAGACGTTGAAACAGCTGAAGTCGTGGTGTTAGGCATCAGTAGTTTAGAAAACTACTGAAGACCGTGGTTTGACTTCAGATGATTGAAACAACTGAGGACTTGGTGTTTGTCATCAGTAGTTATGAAACTACTGAAGACAGTGGTTTTGTCATCAGCTGTTGTAAACAACTGAAGACTTGGTATTAGTCATCAGTAGTTATAAAACTACTGAAGACATGGTTTTGCTTCAGTTGTTTAGAATGAAACAACATTGTACAAACGACTGAAGAGAAAGTTCTCTTCAGCTGTTTTCGTCAATTCTTAGCTTTTCAGCTGTTTCATACTATCCTCAACACATTCATCAGTCTTTTGGCTGATTTCAGTTGTTTCATAGGACATCAGTACTTATCTGTTTTACTGATTGCAGTAGTTGTAACTGCATCAGTAGTTGTAACTACATCAGTAGTTTAGAACAGATGAAGTACTTCAGTACTTGTGAGACATTTAACCTTCAGTAGTTATAAAACTACTGAGGGTAAAAGAGCTCATCAGTACTTATACGTGACATAGGTACTAATGATCATCAGTACTTATTACTAAGATCATCAGTAGTTGTCACTTATTCTAGCTGCAGCATACCAAGCCTTAACCCAGGTTTTGGAAAGTTGAACTATCCAAAGGCTTAGTAAAAATGTCTGCAAGCTCATCAGCACTAGGCACAAACTTAGGATCAATCAGACCTTTTTCAAAACAATCCCTTATAAAATGATGTCTGATCTCTATATGTTTGGTCCTAGAGTGCTGGACTGGATTTTTGACAATGCAAAGAGCTGAAGCACTATCCATTAACAATGGATCTTAGTCTCTGTAATGCCATAATCCAAAAGTTGTTTTGAAGCCAGAGTACCTGAGATGTACAACTTGCAGCCGCAATGTACTCTGCTTCAGCAGTTGATGTGGCAACTGAGGTCTGTTTCTTGCTCTGCCAAGAAATCAAGCAGTTGCCTAGGAATTGACATCCACCAGACGTTGATTTCCTGGTCAACTTACACCCTGCATAGTCACTGTCAGAAAAAGCAACTAATTTACCAGAATGTCCAGTAGAATACCATAAACCTAGAGATGGAGTGCCTTGAGATATCTAAAGATCCTCTTGACTGCAATCAGATGAGACTCTTTAGGTGCAGCCTGAAATCTAGCACAAACACATGTAGCAAACATAATATCTGGTCTAGAAGCTGTTAAATACATCAAGGACCCAATCATACATCTGTAAAGTGTTTCATCAACCACTTTACCTTTCTGATCTGTATCCAGTTGTGTGGTGCTGCACATGGGGTTAGAAAGGGCTTACAGTTTTGTAAATCAAACTTTGCAAAAGATCTTTTGTGTATTTGGACTGATGAATGAAAATTCCATCAGCCTTTTGTTGATTTGCAACCCCAGAAAGAACTGTAATTCTCCCATGGCACTCATTTCAAACTTCTGTTGCATCAACTTTGTAAAGGCATCACACAACTTTGGATCAGAGGATGCAAAAATGATATATCTACATAAATTTGAACAAGTAGATTATGCTGCCCAGTTTTCTTAATGAATAAAGTCTTATCTATGGAGCCTCTAGTGAAATTTTTTTCCAGAAGAAAGTTTGATAATGTCTCATACCAGGCTCTAGGAGCTTGTTTTAACCCATAAAGAGACTTATCAAGCTTATACACCCAATTAGGATGTTTATTGTCCTCAAAGCCTGGAGGTTGACATACATAAACCTCTTCTTAATTTTTCCATACAAAAATGCACTTTTGACATCCATTTGAAAAACTTTAAGGTTTTGATAAGCAGCATAAGCTAAAAACAATCAAATTGCTTCCAGTCTGGCTACAGGGGCAAAGGTTTCATCATAATCAATACCTTCTTCTTGTGCAAACCCCTGAACAACCAGTCTGGCCTTGTTCTTAACAATAAGCCCATTTTCATCAGTTTTGTTCCTAAACACCCATTTAGTGCCTATTGCACACTTACCTGGAGGTAGAGGAACCAGTTCCCACACTTGCTGTTTCTTGAACTGAAGAAGCTCAAGCTGCATGGCATCAACCCATCCATTGTCCTTTAAAGCAATGTGATAATTCTTTGGCTCTTGCTGACTGATGAAGAGAGCATAGAAGCAGAAATTTGACAATTGACTTCTTGTTGATACTCCAGCAGTGATATCACCAATGATTTGAGACATAGGGTGATTCTTCAGATCTTGATACACAATGAGATGTGTGCAAGTGTTTGTAGCAGGCTCAGCAGTAACAGATGGTGATGGTGAATCATTTCCTTGAAACCAATCAGTGGATGGTAATTCAAAGGAAGTTGAATTCGAAGAAATCTCATCAGCATTTGTTGTGGATGGTGCTACTGGAGCTACAGGAACATCAGGTCTAGCTGAATCAGGCAGCAGATCACTAAACCTGAAGAGATGAGTACTGCAATCATCATCATTCAGCAGTACCACCGGGTGGTGAACTGTTGACAGGAGCAACAGCAGGAGTTTGATGAGGAACATATTGCAGTATGTCCGAATCAAATAACTCCACAGGGCTTTGTGGAATCTTGTCCTTTGGAGATTCATTGAACTTAACATGTAGAGTTTCTTCAACCATCTTTGTTCTGCAGTTGAAGACTCTGTATGCCTTACAAGTAGATGAATAACCAACAAAATACCCTGCATCCACCTTAGGATCAAATTTTTGGAGTTGATCCTTTGTGTTGAGAATAAAAACAGGGACACCCAAATGCTTTGAAAAATGAAATCAGAGGAGCCAAATGATGGAGAACTTCATATGGAGTCTTCATCAATCTCTGATTTACTAAAACTCTATTTTGCACATAGCAAGCTGTGTTGACAGCTTCAGCCCAAAAGGTCAGTGGCAAACCAGAGTCAGCCAGCATGGACCTTGCAGCTTCAATGAGGGTCCTGTTCTTTCTCTCCACTACTCCATTTTGTTCTGGAGTCCTTGGAATGCTGAACTGCCTTTTGATTCCCTTTGAAAGATAGAAGTCATCAAGTGTATGATTCTGAATTCAGTTCCATTGTCACTCCTAATAACTTAACTGGAAGGGAATACTACTTCTCAATGTACAACACAAAGTGAATAATCTTCTGAGCAGCCTCATCCTTTGAATGTAGAAAGAAAGTCCATACAAATCTGGAGTAATCATCCACAATTACCAGACAGTATTTCTTCTTTGCCATACTCATTACTCTCACAGGACCAAATAGATCCATATGCAGTAATTGCAAGCAGGCAGTGGACTTAGGCACTTCAATAGGAGGGAATGAGACTTTGTGTTGTTTTCCTTTTAAACAAGCAGTGCAGGTTTCATCACAGTGGAACCTTTATTGGTAAGCCTCTGACTAAACTTTTGTGGGTAAGCTGATTCATGTTTTTGAGATTAACATGACCAAGCCTCCTGTGCCACAGTTTAGATTCTTGAGAAGAGGCTTGGAAAATAGGCAAGGATTGCCTTTGAGATCTATCTTCTTAGAAAGATCTAAGGCATACACTCTTCCTGTCCTGTTGGCTTTCAGGAGAGTATGATCATCCAACACCTTGTCACTCAAGTGCAAAACTTTGGATGACAGAATCCTACAGTTTGGACTGGTGAAAAAAGCAACATGGCCTTTATCACACATTTGACTGACACTCAAGAGATTGTACTTGAGATTTTCACATGATTAACATCATCAAATTTGATTTCTCCATTGGAGACAAAGCCCTTACCAATGATGTAACCCCTAGCATCATTGCCAAAAGAAACAAATCCCTTCTTTCCTTGAGAGTAGTCATGAATAAGAGAGCTATTCCCAGTCATGTGCATAGATCCCCCACTGTCTACATACCAGATGCTACTTTGGCATGTTGAAGAACCCTGCAATTATAAACAATCAGTTAGTTTTAGAGACCCAAACCTTTTTGGTTTTGGGCCTGGTCTCATCAATAGATGGTAAACTAACAGGTTTATTTGAAACAACAGTCTGAGAGGAAGAAGATGGTGTAGAAGAGGAGTCAGAGGAGTCCTTGCTTGGATCTCCTTTTCTGTGGTTTCAACATAGGAGCATCTAGTTGGTTAACTCTACCCAACAGATGTTGAACCATCATAACCAGCTGTGTCTGATTTTGTGATAAGACTTTCAGCTTATCAGACATATTGCCAGTGGAGTTTGATAAGTCCCTATGTTGCCCTTCTTCTTCTGAGCATTCTCAGCTGTCACCTGTTTAACCCCTTCCTTTTGGATTTCTTTGAGGACTTAAGGGTTACAGGATTTGATGTTGCTGATACAAATGTGGTCTCAAACTCAGTTTTCATTTTTACCATTTTCTCTTTAATTTCTTCTTTTTGTTTGAGTTTGGAACCTCTTTTGTACCAACAATCATCTATAAGATGATTGAACAAACCACATACTTCACATGGTTTCTTCTTCATCTTAGGTTGATCATCAACTAAAGAGGGTGAAGCAACTGAAGACTTGTTCTTCAATGCTTTGGAAGCATTGTTGCTTTCTGAGTCTCTTTAGTAGTCTTCAAACTCTTTCTACTGTCAGTTTTCTCTTCGATACTGACAGCAGTTGAAGTTTGAACTTCAGGTGTTAGATCCTGCTCTCTAGTCCTTTCAGGACCTTCAGAATTAACTCCTGAGTTGATCAACTCATAATCATGTGAATGTTAGCATTTGAACCATCAACATCAGCTGATAAGTTCAAAGAGGGCTTGATGCTGACTGCTACTTCTGATTGTGCTGTATGAGAAGGTAGATCACATGATGTGATGGATTGGTTATCACTCTCACCATCAGATTCTACCTTGCTCTTGGGGTAAAATCTGTAGGTGGAGCAGTGTGATTGTAACCAATTCCAAACTTCACATTTGAAGCAGATTGCTTACTAAGAAGCATTTCAAAACCTTTGCATGATTGTACCCATCTATCACACTCGACCTCGGTAACTGCAAGGGTTTCTTTGAGATCTTTGTACTTCTCAGGAAGTACTTCTTCTCTAGCCTTATCATCAATTATTTGGCAATTCAGTTTATAAATCTCATCATTTTTATGTTAAGCACAGACTCAAACTCTGCTTTGTTTTTGGAAATTATTTGTTCTAGCTCAATGTTCTTATTAATTAGAGCTACATTTGCTTCTCTAATGGAAGCAAATGCTGCTATGCATGGTTCAGAACATAATTTGGCTTTTGCCTCAGAGGATACCTGTGATACCTAAGGTGTAGAGGCATTAGAAAATGAAGTATCAGTAGACTCCAAAGCCATAAGAGCTAGATTCCCAAAAGGACTGTCACCACCATGTTGACCAGCACCTAAGAACAGTTGGTCATGACCAGACATGTCATCTGGTAAACTGCTCCAGTCAACAAGTCTTGGGGTGAAGAAGCTGTGTTGTTGAGATTGAGGTTGTTGATGAGATTGGGATGGCTGAGGTTCTGGTAGTGCATGAGGTTGTGGTGCCATAGGAACTTGAACTTGATTTGACTGTGGCATGTAATAACAAGGGTACGGATATGGCATTTGACCTTAGGAACAAAATATGCCAGAGATTGTTGTTGAGGATGATGACTAGAAGTGACAGGATGTTGCCCCCTGTGTTGTTGACTATTGCCGGGAAAAGTCACAAAGGGTGCAGTGGAGTTAGATCCAGTTGATCTACACTCTCTTGCAAAGTGTCCAAGCCTTTGGCATTTGTGACACCTCAACTTGCTCTTGTCAAAACCAACTTTGGTTTTGCCAGAGAGTCCTGGGAATTTTCTTCCAGTTCTTTTATAGAACTTCTGAGATCTGATATTTATCAGGGCCATTTGGCTCAAAATATCCATCTCCTCTAAGTCATCATCAGCAATCCCCTTGAGATCATCCATAATGAAGCATAGATTGTCATTATTACACCCAGTAAACTGACCATCAACACTCACAAATGCAGAATCAGAAGTGCTTGAAGAGAAATTAATATACTCATCATACTGGCATTCAGATGAAGCATATTCTGACTCATGACCCACCAAGGCAGTGTTGCCTGGTACAAAGTCTTCAGTGAGCTTTCCAGATGAAGATAGCTTTCTCTTCTGTTCTATCTCTCTCTCAAACGTGAGCAGTTCCCATGGAGTTGGGTGAGAGATAGTTTGTCCAAACTTGCACTGGAGCGTAGGACAATAGTATATGTGTCCCATCTCTCAGGCAGTGATCTGAGAAATCTGTTATTCATCTGAATATTTGTGTACTCAAGTTTGACCATTTTTAGTTCAGAGATCAAACAAGAGAACCGCTCATATTGTTGAGTCAGTGTCTCACCCTTTCTATGAGAGAATGTCTCATATTGTTGGGCAAGAATTTCTCTATTATTTGCCAAGACCTCATCTGTTCCTCCAAATTGTTCTTTCAAGGCATTCCAGAGGTCATGGGCAGTTTCATGATGCATTAGCCCAGAATAGATTTCATTTGGCAGTGCCATGGCCAGAATTCCATGAGCTTTTGCATCAATTTCAAGCAACTTCTTATCCTCATCTGAGTATTGCTCCCTCCTCTTCGGAACCATTTGATTGGTTTCCGGGTTATTCACCATAGGCTTGTGTGGACCATGTACCACTGATGTCCAAAACCTGCGCTGTTACAGACAGGTGATGGAGCATACGTCTTTGCCATATGTTATACTCATTCCTAACCAGCATTGGTGGCTTGGTTGAGGAACCAGTATTGTGAGGATCATTGGAGGGAGTGTCATTTTCAGTTCAAAAACAATTTAATTCAAGCTTTTAAAAGTTTTAAACAGACCACAACAAACTCAATGAAAACCAAGAGAAGATCTGAGGATGAATGACCAGAAATACAGAAAATTCAATCTCTATAACCGTTTCTTGCAAAAACAAAAGCTAATTCAATCAAACTTAGATCTTGAATAGCAGTTTCAATGATCAATTATTAGATCGATCAATGATTAACCTGCTCTGATACCATTTGACAGGATCAGCGATCACAAGTTTGATGTATTAGGATTCAAAGCAGCGGAATACGAACAAGAATTAGACAAATTGTAGCAAGCAATCGATACTTGTATGCATTAAGAGCTCATACGGTTATAGGGAGAGAATGTTTGTTTCTGATTTAAAGGAATGTTTATAGATATAAAATATTTCTAATCAAATCATTCAAAAACATTCATTCATTCATCACACTATTACAATAGGTTGTCACTCCTTATATAGAGTGCAATAATCACTGTTGTTATCACGGAAAGTGACAACTGGCAGATCTAATACAAAAATAACGAACTCTTAACAAACTACTAAAATGTTCACAACTACTGAGAACATATCAGGGTGTTAAGTACAAAATATAAAACTACTGAAACTACAACGACTGAAGAACAAGCTCTTCAGTCGTTTAAAACTACTGAAATATAAAACTACTAAAACTAGAAATATAAAACTACTGATATCACAACTACTGAAGAAGTACTCTTCAGCAGTTGTGACAAACTACTGACGCTTCAGTACTTGATCTTCAGACTTTGACCTTCAGATGTTTCATCAGCTGATGACTTCAGTAGATATCATCAGCTGATGTCTTCAGTCTTTGTCTTCAGACTTTGTACATCATCTGTTGATCTTCAGCACTTGTAAACTCTTCAGTGTTGTACTTCAGTACTTTGGTCTTTCAGCTTCAGCACTTGTGTTCTTCAGCTGTTGTACTTCAGCACTTTAGTTCTTCAGCTGTTGGAATCTTCAGCACTTGATCTTCAGCTGTTGAAGTCTTCAGCATTGTCAAACTGCTAATGAGTCTTTCAGCAGTTGTTGTGATACCATGTGGGACTTAGAGGTTTTCTGATCTTGGCTCATTGGTTCTTTTGGTCCAACAGAAGTGGATGATGAGATGCTAATTGTGCAAGTCTACATGGATGATATTATTTTGGCTCCCCCAATCAAAGCTATGTTGGGTGTTTGAGGAAGTTATGTGTAGTTGTTTTGAAATGAGCATGATGGGTGAGATGTTCTTTTTCTTTGGGTTGCAAGTTGAACAAAAATCCTGAAGCAATTCTCATTCATCAGGAATAGTATATCAAAGAAATTCTAAAGAAATTCAAGATGGATGATGCTTCTCCTGAACTGAATCCATTCACTACTCAAACATGACTCACTCTAGATGAGAACGGGAAACCTGTTGATCCTCATGTATACAAATCTATGATCAGTTCCCTAATGTATCTTACAGCAAGCCATCCCGACATCACCTTTGTTGTAGGATATTATGCTTGATACCAATCTGCCCCGAAGGAGTCTAATGAAAAGGTTGTAAAACAAATATTTCGTTATCTTAAAGGATCTTCTCGTTTAGTGCTTTTGTATCCTTATGGTGGGAATTTTTTTTACATGTTTATTTGACAATGATTCAAATGGTTGCATGTAAAACAAAAAATCGGACACCGGAGGATGTCAATACCTAGGAAATTGTCTTGTATCATGGCAGAGCAAGAAACAGACTATTGTCTCTCTTTCCACGTGGGAGGCAGAGTACAATGTTGCTTCAAGCTCTTGCTCACAAGTCCTCTGGATACAACATCAAATGATGACTATGACATCTGTTGCACCCTGAAAGGATCATACATGCCAACTCAATGGGTGATTTGATGATTGCTTTGCTGGAATCCTTAAAGTCCAAGAAAAATGCGGATGAAGATTCTGCTAAGAAAAAGAACAAATGTTGTCTTCCGCATTTGTCAATGCAGAAGACATAAAGCAAATACGGACATATATTTGTTCTTCCGCATTGACAAATGCGGAAGACTAAAAGTTAATGCGAACAAGACTTTGCTCGTCTGCATTTGTCAAATGCGGATTGACAGGATCAGTGATCTCAAGTTTGATGAATTAGAGTGTAACGCAGCGGAATAAGAACAAGAATTAGACAAATTATAGCAAGAATTTGATATTCGTATGCATTAAGAACAAATACGGTTGTAACGAGAGAATGTATTTCTGTGAAAAGAAATGTTTCAATAATATCAAATGTTTCTGCTCAATCATTCACCGATTACAATTAGGTTGACACTGCTTATATAGAGTGCAATCACTGCTGATATCACGGGATAGTGACACCTGGCAGATTTATTAAAAAAATAACTAAAACTTAACAAACTACTCAAATGTTCACAACTATAGAGAACATATCAGAGTGCTAAGTACAAAACATAAAACTACTGATGCTAAACTACTGAAACTAAACTACTGATTACAAAACTACTGAAAGGGAAAAATATAACTACTGAAAGAAAACCGTCACAACTACTAAAGAAGACCTCTTCAGCTGTTGTGACAACGTCTGATACTTGGTCTTCAGTACTTGTCTTCAGCACTTGTCTTCAGACTTTGTCTTCAGCACTTGTCTTCAGGCTTTGTCTTCAGCACTTGTGTCTTCAGACTTTGTCTTCAGCACTTGTGTCTTCAGACTTTGTCTTCAGCACTTGTGTCTTCAGACTTTGTCTTCAGCACTTGTCTTCAGACTTTGTCTTCAGCACTTGTGTCTTCAGACTTTGTCTTCAGCACTTGTGTCTTCAGACTTTGTCTTCAGCTCTTGTGTCTTCAGACTTTATCTTCAGCACTTGTCTTTAGCTGTTATGGACTTCAGCAGTTGTTGTGACGTCTGTGGGACTTAAAGGTTTTTCTGATCCGGCTCATTGGTTCTTTTGGTCCAACAAACTCCCCCTGAACCAATGCAGCGAAAACCTTTAACTTTATTGAGGTCCCACTTATTGTTGGCAAAGACTTCTCTTGATCAGCTTCAGAGAATCGGATCAGCATAGGCCAGGAAGAGGTTTCTAATCATGTGCTTGGCTAAGTATGGAGGGGAACTCTGTTTTGGGGAATCTGGACATAAAGTTGTGATCCCAACCATGAAACCTACTTCCCATTTATGAGTCTGTAAGACTCACGAACATAGGCCTCAGGAGAACAACCTGTTCCTTCTTGGAGAGTTCTTCTACTCCTCCTTCAAAGAAGAACTCTAGACCATACTCACATAGGTACTTTACAGTCCTGCCATTCTTCAACTCCACAGTAGTTATCTCCCTATAGACAAATTCATCAGGATGGGTGCCCTCAAGGAGTAACTGGAGCTCATTCTTCTTAATGTCTTCAAGCTTCTTATATAATAACCCCTTTTTGATCATCTTGTTTTCCAGTAAGGCTTGAGGGGTCATTTTTGATTGATGAGCCTTCTTGAATTCATCGAGTATTTCCCAAGGTGAGACTACAATGGCCAACATGATTGTAGAGTCTATTGTTTTTCTAACCTGGCCATTGTATCTATGTGGAATGGATCTTTTGTGTATTCTAGAGCTCACCTTGGGGTATGGCCATACTCTCACTCTCTCTTTTTGATACTGAAATGTGTGTCTAAGAGTGTACAACCTCTGAGCATGCCTTTCATGGCTTGTATAGATGATGACTGGGGAAATTCCTTGTCAACCATCTTCAGTAGTTGTTGATCGTGCTGCTTCTGCTATTCTTCATCTTCTATTTTGACTCTAACCATTTCCCTTTGTGAGTCAGGTGTGATCATGAGTTGACTCCTGGGTTCTGGTAGCCTTAGAACAGCAGTGAGTGGTAGACTATCATCTTCATCTTCTTCTATCCTCAGCACTCTTCTCCTCCTTCTAGGTGCATCACTGGATGATGGTTGGGTTGGTTTTTGTGGTAAAGGAATTGGTATTGATGGTTGAGGATGTTTGGATTTGAGTTTTGAGATTGGTTTGGAGATTTGAAGGGTAGGCTATTTTTGAGTGGGTGATTTGGAAGGTTGTTCAAGCATTTTGGTTGTAAGTTTAGCTTTGGTGAGCTTTGCCATTTCAAACCTTTTCCCAACTCCAGCCTCATGAAGTGCTTCGATAATTATCCCCTTATGAAATTGCTCAGACAAACAGATTTTGGTGGCTATAGCCAGAATGCTGTCTCTGGTCCATGAACGAATCTCCATCAGTGATCTTCCTAAGTATTTGGCTATGAATCGAATCATGATCTCCAATCTCTCTTTCTCTAGCACACTGTACCCAACCCATCTGTTTTGGATTTCATTTACTTCCAACCTCCTGATCTCACTGTCTAGTTTGGCTGTATCAAAGTCTTGCTTGAAGAGTTACTCAATGATTTTGTCCATGGATCGGCTGTGTGCTTCATCTGCATCTTTTATCAGCTCCTCCAAGGATTTTTCTTCAGCAATCTTTTGATCAGCAACACTTCTATTTCTTTTGTAAGTGATCAGTTGTTGTTCCTTTTCCTTCTTCAACTCCTTGGTTTTCTCTTGTGCCTTCTCATCCTCAGTTCTTTTTCTTTTCTTTTCTTTCACTGCTGTACTCTCCCCCTTTTTGGATGCATTGGTTGCAGGGGTTTGTACCGCAGAAAGTTTCTTGTGCACAGCATCATCAATGAGTGGGTGTAGACTTGAGGAAATCCTCTCATCAATGGCTTTATGAACAATGTCATTGATGATGGGAGTGATGAGAGGTAAGGACTGTTGGAATGCAGCAACCATCTGCGTAGGGGGGTTCTGTCCCTGAGAGATAGTGCCAAAGGCAGAGGCTGGAGGCTCAGTGAAGTGAGAGGGTGAAGTGTTTGGGGGACCTTCGAATGAAGGTGCCATCTGTGGGTTAGTGGAGGCAGATGGACTTACATCCTAAGACTTCTTGGCAAGCAGTTCTTGTAGTCTTGTTACCTCAACCTCCAGGATGGTGTTGTGGGCTAGAACGTCATAGAAAAAGCCTAGGTCATCATCAGCAGATGTTGAATCACCTGACCTACTGTTTGTAGCAGGATGTACATGCACCGGGTGTAGACCAGTTTTAGCATGTGCCCCTTTTTCTTGGAACTGGGGACTTCCAGCCTCAGGACGATGTCCTTCATCAGCTGTTGCCTCTGGTGAGGTCTTACCTATGTTACCAGCCTCAGTCTGATCATGTGCTGATTCAGAAGAGGTGGCAGCCTCACCAAATGTTCGTATCTGCATATCCACACCAGGAGATAGAAAAGTTAAACCCTGGTGTTGTGGGTTGTCAGAAGCATTTTGATCCTCTTCCTTAATTGCTGTGGTTCTCCCCTTTGTTGGTGTTTGTTGGGGAGGAGGAGAGGCATGCAGTTGAGTCAGCACGTTTGCAATTATAATGGTTGGACTTTGGGGGGCATTTGCATGGGTAGAGGGGATAGAAGCTGATTGCATCCGGGGAGATGAATGCTCTTCAATGAGGACCTTCTCAAGTGAGACAGGTCTCTGCAGTGTGGTGTCCCCTGTAAGGTTGCATCAGGATCCTTTTGAGAGGATGCGTGTGCGGTGGTAGCTGGTAGAGTCTCTGAACTGCTAGGGGGTTTAAGCCAGCAAGTATATCCTTCCTTGGTCTACAGGAGCATCTTCAGGGGACTCATCTCCCTGAATAGCTGTTTTGGGGCGTTTGGTTTTTGGTTTGGTGGGGACTCTGGATCTGGTGGTGGAAGCTGTGGGTTCCCTCTGCTTAGGCTTTAGCATTCGGGCAGCTTCTTTGAGAGTGAGGTCTGAGTTGTGCTTGGAGTATACCTCAGCCAAAACAGCTGGTGAAGGGACTCCAAGGCCAACAAGGCCATCAGATTTTAGTTCATTTAAAATAATGGCCATCAGAAACCTGGGATATAATAGCCAATGGTTTGCCGCAGTTTTCTGAGCCAAGTTCTTTATTTCTAGAAACACTATTTCAGAGAAATTTAGTGGTTGGTGTTCTAGAATAGAATACAATACCTGTTGCCATTGGGATGACATTTCATCCCAAGAGGATGTCTTTGAAGCTAAGCATACATTACCATGTGAAAGATAAGCTTTTCAGCATCATGGAAATGTTTCTTCAGAATGGTTGTAGCCCGAAGATCACCTTCATACCAATTATTGATAAAGTACATATCCATTGTGCCCTTTGGGTATTCAGTCACAGTGGTGGAGTCATGTAAGTGTAATGCCTGACGAATGATGTCGGCTGTAACAACCACTGGTTTCTGGTTGATGAGGGACCGAACAGAGTTTTGATGAGTAGACTCATCAGTATGAACAGATATATTTGACCTGACTGAGAGATTTAGGGTAGATGGTCGGATTCAAGAGAAAGGCTATGCGATATGGGGAATCCACCATTAGGTCAATGGCATTATCAAATTTGTTCTAGAACGCCGACTTGGTAAGGTATGCAACGCAGTTATGTCGTGGTTTTAGACTCATGGTCGCCATGTTTGAGAGAGAGAAGATCAGAAAATAACGGCTAATGAAACATTTGAAGGAGAAGACATGTATTTATAGGGTGGGATAGGAAAAGGCTGAAAGAAAACTACTGAAGGTTTTGGTGTGGTCATCAGCTGTTTGAAACTACTGATGACGTGGTATTAACATTCAGTGGTTTAAAACGACTGACAGTGGTGGTGTTGTCATCAATTGTTATAAAACAACTGAAGACTTGGTTTTGACCATCAGACGTTGAAACAGCTGAAGACTTGGTGTTAGTCTTCAGTAGTTGTAAACTACTGAAGACATAGTTTTGGCTTCAGTTGTTTTAATGAAACAGTAGTTGTATAAACGGCTGAAGAGAAATTCTCATCAGCTGTTTTCGTCAATTCATAGCTTTTCAGCTGTTTCAGTCTGACCTCCACACTTACTCATCAGACTTAGATCTGAGTTTCAGACGTTTCATTGGTCATCAGTACTTATCTGCATTTCTAAAATCAGTAGTTGTAGCTACATCAGCTGTTGTGACTACATCAGCTGTTGTAACTACATTAGCTGTTTCAACAAATAAAATACTTGAGTACTGAGAAGTTACTTAAGCTTCAGTAGTTTTAAAAACTTCTGAAGGGAGGATAACTTCAGTACTTATATATGACAATAATAAACTAATGATCATCAGTACTTGTGAGTTGAGATCATCAGTAGTTGTCACTTATTCTAGCTGCAGCATACCAAGCCTTAGCACTAGGTTTTGGAAAGTTGTGCTATCCAAGGGCTTAGTGAAAATGTCTGCAAGCTCATGAGCACTAGGAACAAATTTTGGATCAATCAGACCTTTTTCAAAACAATCTCTAATAAAATGGTGTCTGATTTCAATATGTTTAGTCCTAGAGTGCTGGACAGGATTCTTGACAATACAAAGAGCTGAAGAGCTGTCCATTAACAATGGGGTCTTAGTCTCTGTTATGCCATAATCCAATAATTGGTTTTGAAGCCAGAGTACCTGAGATATACAGCTTGCAGTAGCAATGTACTCTGCTTCAGCAGTTGATGTAGCAACTGAGGTCTGCTTCTTACTCTTCCAAGAAATCAAGCAGTTGCCTAAGAATTGGCATCCTCCAAAAGTGGACTTTCTTGTCAACTTACACCCTGCATAGTCACTGTCAGAAAAAGCATCTAATTTACCAGAATGTCTAGTAGAATACCATAAACCTAGAGATGGAGTGCCTTGCAGATATCTAAAGATCCTCTTGACTGCAATCAAATGAGACTCCTTAGGTGCAGCCTGAAATCTAGCACAAACACATGTAGCAAACATAATATCTAGTCTAGAAGCTGTTAAGTACATCAAGGGCCCAATCATACATCTGTAAAGTGATTCATCAACCACTTTACCTTTCTGATCTGTATCCAGTTGTGTGGTGTTGCACATGGGAGTAGAATAGGGCTTACAGTTTTGTAAATCAAACTTTTCAAAAAGATATTTTGTGTATTTGGACTGATGAATAAAAATTCCATCAGCTTTTTGTTTGATTTGCAAACCCAGAAAGAACTGTAATTCTCCCATGGCAGTCATTTCAAACTTCTGTTGCCTCAACTTTGTAAAGGCATCACACAACTGTGGATCAGAGGATGCAAAAATAATATCATCTACATAAATTTGAACAAGTAGATTATGCTGCCCAGCTTTCTTAATGAATAAAGTCTTATCTATGGAGCCTCTAGTGAAATTACTTTCCAGAAGAAAGTTTGATAATGTCTCATACCAGGCTCTAGGAGCTTGTTTCAACCCATAGAGAGCCTTATAAAGCTTATACATCCATTAGGATGTTTATTGTCCTCAAAACCTGGTGGTTGACATACATAAACCTCTTCTTTAATTTTCCCATACAAAAATGCACTTTTGACATCCATTTGAAAAACTTTAAGGTTGTGATAAGCAGCATAAGCTAAAAAAAATCAAATTGCTTCCAGTCTGGCTACAGGGGCAAAGGTTTCATTATAATCAATACCTTCCTCTTGTCAAAACCCCTGTACAACCAGTCCGGCCTTGTTCTTAACAATAAGCCCATTTTCATCAGTTTTGTTCCTAAACACCCATTTAGTGCCTATTGCACACTTACCTGGAGGTAGAGGAACCTGTTCCCACACTTGCTGTTTCTTGAACTGAAGAAGCTCAAGCTGCATGGCTTCAACCCATCCATTATCCCTTAAAGCAATGTGATACTTCTTTGGCTCTTGCTGAAAAATGAAGAGAGCATAGAAGCAGAAATTTGACAATTGACTTCTTGTTGAAACGCCAGCATTGATATCACCAATGGTTTGAGACATAGGGTGATTCTTCAGATCTTGGTACACAATAAGATTTGTGCAAGTGTTTGTAGCAGGCTCAGCAGCAACAGATGGTGATGGTGAAGCATTTCCTTGAAACCAATCAGTAGATGGTAATTCAAAGGAAGTTGAAGTTGTAGAAATCTCATCAGCATTTGTTGTGGATTGTGCTACTGAAGCTACAGGAACATCAGGTCTAGCTGAATCAGGCAGTTGATCACTAAACTTGAAAAGGTGATTACTGATATCATCATCATCATCAGTAAACCAGAGATGGATGACTAGCTACATAAGATGATGGATTCATATGATCTGCAACAGCAGGTGGTTGATAAGGAACATATTGCAGAATGTCCAGATCAAACAACTCCACAGGGTTTTGTGGAATTGTATCCTTAGGGGATTCATTGAACTTCACATGTAAGGTTTCTTCAACTATCTTTATCCGACAGTTGAATACTCTATAAGCCTTGCAAGTGGATATACCCACCAAAATACCCTGCATCCACCTTAGAATCAAACTTTTGGAGTTGATCCTTTGTGTTAAGAATGTGACAGGGACACCTGCAGGATCGTTTAAGGGCTTGAACACAATTACAACACAACAACACAATGAGAAGATTAACTAAAATTTAATCAAACAGTGAACTAGGTAACCAAAGGTGATACAAAGAACACAAGTAAAGCAAGAGACAGAACAAAAGAGTATAGTTTTCAAGGGAGCAGTATATTGCTTTCTCAAGTTCTTTTACAAGTGTTACAAAGCATGAAGAAAGATACAAGAACTTGGAATACTTATACTACAACCTACAGCCGGCTATACTTTGAAAACCAGCTGGATACAATTGACTAGACACTAACAAAAATCAATTGTAGGATCAAAAGCATATCTGCCTTTTGACCTTGTGACTATGACATGCCATAGCTCACATCCTTATACATTATAAAAAGGATAAAGTACATAAAGTGGAAAGTTTCAGACGCAAGACCTCAATGTACAGTTACCAAAAGCATGGACCTTTTCACCAACTCTTCTAAGTTGGTGACTTATCAGAGACGCAGCGGAAAAGGTGCTTTATGGAATAGTACATCAGATAAAGCATGTGTACTAAAAGTCTTCGGAAGAAATCTGTCTTCATAGAGTGAAGCTTCGGAAGACTTTGCCTTTTGAAGCTTCGGAAGACTTCATGTTTGGCTTCGGAAGATATTGGTCTTGGCTTCGGAAGATATTACATTAGAGTATTTTCTAATGCTTTGTGTAATTCTTCCGAAGCATTCTTCACTTCAGTACTTAGTGCATGTTGCTGAAACACTTAGGCAGTTTTGGGTTGCATCAGACTTCAGGAATCCTTACAAACTCCCCCTAGGCTGATGCTACCAAAACACTTAGAAGATCTTTAAATGTTTGTAGTTTCAGAACAATCAAGACCATTCCTTTCTTCATTTGATGGTCAGGATCATCAAGACTCTCATAGTATCTTCTCATTTCAAAGAGATCATGCAGAGGTAAGTTGATTATGTCTTGCCATGAGTAGACATTTTCAACACCTTAATCTCTGATAACATTCCATCTTTCTAGATTGGTAGAGTAAGTCCAGGATAAGATGGGTCTCAGTTGCTAGAGGAGCCACTTGCATAGGAGTTGATTGGGCTGCCTTATCATGCACTTCCTCAGGTTGATCTGATTCAGCCTGGGGTGTAGAGGTAGATGACATTCACTTCTTCTTTATCTTTGGTTTAGAAGCCATTTTCTTCTTCCTCTTGGATGTCTTTAACTGAGAACACTGGTCTGCAGCACCATGTTGATCATTAGTGTCTTTCTCAGTTGGGTGTTCCTCCCTCACAGGTTCAGAAGGAGAGGGAGTTTGACCCTGCCTAGGATCAGAAGATGAAGCTTGCTGAGGCTCAGCTGGAGGTGCTGGTTGAGGTGTCTCTAGTTGTTCAAACTTGACCTCCACTTCAGGTGGGACTTGACTTGGAAGAGAGTGCAAGTCAATGAGTTCTCCACTTTTAATCTTCTGCTTGATCACCCTAATATGTTCATCCATAGTGGATAGAGACATGGGGCCAAGTCTCCTTCGGAGAATCCATACAGCTTCAAGAAGCTCACCATTCTTTGTCTATCAGCAGACTTCTGTGCATTCTTTTGAATGATGACTCTTGACTTTGCAGCTTCTTCCCTTAGCTTCTTTTGGTTGTTTTTCTTTCTTTGACTTGCTCAAGTTCAAGTTGCTTTAAGTATTCGAACTCAATGAAGTCATAGGACAGGGAAGAAGTACATTTCCTGATAGAAGCCTGTGGCACTCAGGTAGTTTATCATTTTGATTCTATCTTCTTCTTTATCTACCTGAGGTTCTTGTGGAGCCAATCTTCCTGTGCAGGATTTTCTTGAACTGGAGAGAGAGTGGGAGTATGCTTGTGAAGTCTTTTCTGTCTCCTCTCCTCTTTGAATTGGAGAAGTAACCTTGCATCCTCTTTCTCCTTTATCTCTCTTGACACTTCCATGTCAGCCAGTTCATTCAACTCTTCTAAGGGGAGGGAGATGATTTCATCAACATCATAGTTCCTGGTTTGTAAATAAGTAATCCTGACTGCCCTTTGTTCATCATTTTGAGTATTTGGTCTGGGGGCAGCCCTGATTGCAGCTTGCATGAATTTTGATGACCCAGAAGAACTTTCTCCCCTTAGCCTCCTTTTCCTCTCTCTCTTCCTCCTTAATTTCCTCAGGAGTCATTATCCTTTTCCCTTTGTCACCAACAGACCTTTGTGACTCAAGGTGGATTGAGGCTTGGCCTTCATTGCTTGGTGTAGCTTCCATGCTCTGGCCAGAGAGAGGCTGAGAACACCTTCACCAGCAGGTGTCTCAGATGGAGTTTGGATCTCTGCAGCAGTTCTTGATGGTGAGACAAGGGTCTCAGGTTCTGCCACTGGGCCTTCAGCCAAGGTTTCCCCTATGAAGCTAATCTTAGGGTCCACCTCAACATCCAGTGACCGATGACATTGCCTAATTGCCTAAGTCTCCTTCTTAGAGAGAACTCTGCAAGGATCCTGTCTTGGATTCTTTGAGCCAGCCTGTCAGCTTGTCTTGATTTGCTTGGATTGACAAGTGGCATGTTGACTAAATCCAGTCCTTCATAGAAGCTCAGGCTTTGGAACTGAAAAATTTCTTGTTGGCCTTGAACTCTGTGAAGTATGAGGGCTTTTCTGTCATCATCATACCTCCATCTGATGATGTAGTTGCCAGTTCCTTGTGGTGGAGATGAGACAGCCCTTGGTATACCTTCCTCAAAGAGACTCCTGATGAGAGAGTCTATAGAGTCCACATTAATGTGAACTTGAGGAAGTTGCTGAGAATGCACAACAGCAAGTGAGAATGGTGAGTCCTCTATGTCCATTCTTTCTAAAGAACTCCCAGGTTCTGTGGTTGTGATAACATTCTCCCCCTTTTTGGTAGCATCACCCACTTGCAGAGGTGAGCTAGAGGATAAATCAATCACTTCCACATGTTCTTGTGTTCCTGGTTGAGCTCTCCTTAATGGTCTCCCAGCTAGTTTTTCCTGCAGATATGAAATCTGGAGTTGCTGATCATTGACCCTGTTTTGCAGGGTAGTCACCTGAGATTCCAAGTGACTAACCTTAGAGACTAGATAGGTGCATGTTTGTGACAATTGTTGTACCTTTAGTCTCAAATTCCCCTCATCTTCATCAGAAGAATCACTGGGGGATGAGAGGATTGGACCAAGTCCTCTCTCTCACCACCAGCTTGAGTTTCTTGGCTGCTGGTTTTCCTCTGCTCACTGGCAACCTCAAGTAAGATGCCAATGGGCTGAGTTGCCATGGTTGAGGTCTTAATGATGTAATCACTTTCAAAAGTGAGAGCCTCTTCCATATGGACATCCTGAACAGGTTCAGATGTGTCCACCTCAGTAATAGGTGACTGATGAGGGATAGACTGAGGAGAGTCAGAGGTACTCATCTCTCTTTGAGTAGGGGAGGAGAAGAGAGACTCATGGTACTCACTGAATCCTAAGTCTTCATCAGTGTAAAAGGATAGGTTGGGAATTGGTTGGTTTAGATCCAAAGGCTGGGGATGGTAGCTGTCCCCTGAAGGTTGTTCACTTGAGTGTTGAGACTCAGAGTGAAAGCTTACGGTTGTTGGGCTAATGAGCTCATCAGGTTGAGCTTGAGGAACCTCAGCTCTGATAGGTAAAGTAATGGGAGTGGTTTGCTCCTCAGGAGAAGTGGGAGCTCTGGAGTCCACTTCTTCTTGTAAGGTTGAGTGTTTGGGGGCCTGCACAGACTCAATAGCCTGAGCAGGGGTTCGTTGGGATTTTCTTTTGTAGGTGATGAATATTTGAGGTTGTGAAGGGGGTAGGAGAGCAGTAGGTGTGGGTTCAACACTAGCTTGGACTGCTATGTTGTCACCTTGAGCAATGAGCTCTAACATTTTTGGGACTAGGGCTGTTTCTACCCCTGAGAAGCCTACAGTTGGCTTCTTCATAATTTTAAAGATGTCGGGCTTCATCTGTCCCAGTTTAAGAATATTGCCTGTTTCCCTCAACTGTGAGCCCAGTTCACAGTTGAGAATGTGTTGAACATATCTAGGAAACATGTAATACTCTAAGGAGTCTAAGTTTGCAAGTAAATTAGTATAAACAAATTGTGAATACCTGCACTTGACCCCCTGAACCATCCCATGAACTATAAAGGAGAGATCCTCAGGAATCTGGTCCCATCCACCATGCTTGTTTGATAAGCTGTGGATAACCACATGGAGCAGGTATTTCCACTGGGATGAGACCTTCCCTTTCCTGAAGGTCTTTACAGAGAAATCTCCTTCATATCCCATCTGCTCGAAGGAATGATTAACTGCTTCTTTGGGAAGAACACTTCACCTGCTTCATCATCCAGCTGAAGATGTCGGTTGATGATGGCCGGAGTGAAAATTGTTCTCCCCTGCACTGTGGCAGACAGTGCCTTCTCCCCATCATAATGACCTCTTGGCAGGTCTTCCAGAATTCAAGCAAATGATCCTCATATAGAGGAGGATCAATGGTTAGGGAGGTGAAGTAGTGAGACAAAGACAAGAAACGGCAAACCTCTGAGAAATAAGGATCTTTGTCAGAGCATAACAGAGCAACCTGATTGTGTTGTCTGTGTAGCTGCATGGCAAAGTGAGGATCATTTCTGTGTGTAAGGTCAGCCACTGTGAGGTAGCTCAGAGATGAAGAGAAAAAAATGGGAAGGAAATTTCAGAGAGAAAGCTTTGGGTTTTAGGTATGGAAGAAAAGCAGATGATAGAAGAGGGGGAAACCGTTGGTTTATATGAGAGAGAAGGATTTCAGATAAAGTTTAATGAAAGAGGATAAACTTTGAAATCCGTATGTCGGTCCCACCTCTGAAAAAGTAGTTTACCTTTTTGCTCAAAAAGTAGTTTTCTTGGAATTCGAAAAGCTTCCGAAAGTAATTTTTCGTCGGAAGTTGTGATTGAAAAAGCTTCCGAAGCTAAAGTGGCTTCGGAAGAATTTTCCTGAGCGTCTTAAAGATTTATGCTTCGGAAAGAAATAAACTTTTGGATGCTTTGTATAAGAATGAACAAAGCTTCCGAAAGTAATTTTTGCTTCGGAAGGAAAAAGTCCTTAAAAATGAATAAGTGTCTAAGTTAAGAATTTTAAGCTTCGGAAGATAAATTTTGACTTCTTCCGAAGGTAAAATTTCTTAGACAGTCATTTTATTTGAAGACATATTTTTCTTCCGAAGGTAAACGTTATCTTCCGAAGTATCAGAAAATTTTCAAGAATCTAAGGAAAGTCTTAAAAAGAGTTTTTCATTCAAAGAAAACATGAGCTTATGAAAGTGATGAACTAGACAACTTAGGACACACATATTTTAAGAAGAAATAATTAGAATTAGTTTTAAGAAAAAGTCTACTCAAAGTTAATCATCCCAATAGCTGATATCAGATACTTAAATCTCTGTTCATCAAAAGCTTTTGTGAACAGATTAGCATATTGTTCATCTGTGTGAACTTTGACTAGTTTAATTAACCCCTTTTCATAGTTATCTCTTATTAAATGATACTGCTGATGTGATGTGTTTGGTCCTTGAGTGCTGCACAGGGTTCTCAGTGATAGAGATAGCACTGTTTGTCTATGTGGATAGGAGTCTCTTTGAAGTTAAATCCGTAGTCTAGCATCTGAGTTTGAATCCAAAGCACTTGAGCACAGCAGCTTGCAGCAGCAATGTATTCAGCCTCAGCAGTTGATGCAGACACACAGGTTTGTTTCTTGCATTGCCATGAGACAACCCTCCACCAAGGAATTGACATCCCCCAGATGTAGACTTTGCAGTCATGTTGCAGCCACCATAATCACTGTCTGTATAGGCATACAGATTGAAATTAGAATTCTTTGGATACCAAACCAAGTGTTGAAGCACCTTTGAGGTATCTTAAAATCCTTTCACAGTGATTAAGTGAGACATCTTAGGATTGGCTTGATATCTTGCACAAATACATGTAGCAAACATGATATCAGGCCTGCTAGCTGTAAGATACATAAGAGACCCAATCATAGCCCTGTATAAGTGCTCATCTACACACTCCCCCTCAAGATCTGGACCAAGGGAGTGGTTTCTGGCTATGGGTGTCTTAGCAGTCTTACAATAGTCATGTTGAACCTCTTGAGTATATCTTGAACATACTTTGACTGACTTATGAAAATGCCATCTTCAACCTGCTTCACTTGAATTCCAAAAAGAAATTAAGTTCTCCCATTGAACTCATTTCAAATCTATCTTTCATCAGCTTTTCAAAGTCATTGCAGAGCCTTGAATTGGTTGAGCCAAAGATGATGTCATCCACATATACTTGAACTAGCAGAATGTCGTTCCTTGTCCTTTGATGAAGAGAGTTCCATCTATAGTACCTCTCCTGTAACCATGTTTACAGAGATACTCAGACAGTGTCTCATACCACTTCCTGGGCCTGATGCAGCCCATAGAGAGGTTTGTCAAGCTTGCAGACATAATCAGGATGATCAGGATCTACAAAACCAGGTGGTTGTTTGACATAAACCTCCTCATCAATCACTCCATATAAGAAACCACACTTTACATCAAGTTGGTAGACCTTGAAGTTCTTGGATGCAGCAAATGCCAGGAATATCCTAACAGCTTCTAGTCTAGCTACAGGAGCAAAGACATCAGTGTAGTCAATCCCTTCTTCTTGTGTGTATCCTTGAACAACTAGTCTTGCCTTGTTCTTGATGATGATTCCTCTATCATCTTTTTATTCCTAAAAACCCATTTGGTTCCAATGGTAGTCTTCCCATGAGGAAGAGGACAAAGGTTCCAAACTTTCTGCCTTTTGAATTGAAGCAGCTCTTGTTGCATAGCTTCAACCCAACTTCCATCCTTTAGAGCCTCCTCAACTTTCTTTGGCTCTAACTGGGATAGAAAACAAGAGTGAAGACAAACATTTGCTTCATGGGTTGCCCTCTTGTCTTTACCCCGGGATAACATCTCCAATGATGTTTGTGGTAGGATGAGACTTGTGGATCCTTAGCTGAGGGATCACAGCAAGTTGCTGAGATAGATCCAAATTTGAGAAATTTAGATGGTCTTGAAGATTGATCCTCCACATTATCACACCTATCAAGATTAACTTGATCCAATGAGTGTGTGACATCATTGATGTTGTCATCTATGGTATGGTTATTAGCATCAAGAAATTCTTGATCACTATCACCATCACCATTGTTGTCTTCTGCAATTGAGATGTCTTTATCTGGTTGAGAAGCCTCTAAGCTGGAATTTGAAGGCATGCCAGATGTATCAGCTGGATTTGTCATTGTTGTGCTGATAGAAACCTCATTTGCTAAAGTAGTTTCAACTGGAGCTGAAGGTCTTCCTAGCTCAAATCTTGGATCAGGATCACCTGTATTTAAATTTTCTGCAGATCCTGAAACATGCTCACAAGATTTATTAAACAGTTGGTAACTAAATCAAGATCAAATAGCCAATCCGGACCAGAACCAGCCACACTGGGAGTGTGCTCATTGAAAGTCACATTGGCTGACTCCTCAATGATTCTAGTTCTGAGATTGTATACTCTATAAGCTTAGCTTGAGAAGAGTATCCAATGAAGTGTCCATCGTCTGATTTCTCAGCAAACTTGGTAACTTGATCTTTGGTATTCAAGATGGTGCAGGGACATCCAAATGACCTGAGAAAACCAATGAAAGGTTTCCTCTTGTGCCAAAGTTGATAAGGAGTCTTACCATGTGTCTTAACTACTAAAACTCTGTTTTGCACATAGCAAGCAGTATTAACTGCCTCTGCCCAGAAGGTGACAGGCAGTTTAGAGTCAGACAACATAGTTCTTGCAGCTTCAATAAGTGTCCTGTTTCTCCTCTCAGCAACTCCGTTTTGCTGAGGAGTCCTGGGAGCACTGTATTGTCTTGTAATACCCTTTTCATCACAAAATGTATCAAGGATTTGGTTCTTGAATTCAGTTCCTTGATCACATCTTATGGTTTTGACCTTGTGATCACATTGATTCTCAATCTTTAAGATGAAATTCTTTAGAATCTCAGGAGTCTCATCTTAGTTCTAAGAAGAAAACCCAAGTGAATCTTGTAAAATCATCTGTGATCACTAGACAGTATAAGGTCCTTCCTAAACTCATTACACTGGTGGGGCCAAAGAGATCCATATGTAATAAGTGTAGGGGAGTAGTGATGGAGTTCTTTTCCTTAGGCTTGTGAGATACCTTGTGTTGCTTCCCTTTCAGGCATGCAACACAATGATCATCACTTGTAAACTCTTTCTTTGGCATTCCAGTTACCAGATCATGTTAATTAATTTATTCATATTCTTAAAGTTTACATGGCACATTATTTTATGCCATAGGAAAGACTCATCACTATTTGCTTTAGATAGAAAGCATGAAACTTCTCCAGAGGGAGATGTTTCTTGCAAATCCATCTTGTACATGTTCCCTTTCTGGGGGCTCTGAGCAGGATATGCTCATGAGGAATGACCACTCCAGGCTTGAGAACAATGCACTCATGCTCAGTGAAGAGCATGTTATGACTCTGATCACAAAATTGGGATACACTCAGAAGATTGTACCCAAGCTCCTTAACAAAGTTTACCTTCTCAATGCTGAGCTTACCATTTGTGACCTTGCCCCTTCCATAAATGTAACCACCTTCATCTCCTCCAAAAGCAACTGGTCCTCCATCAATTCTCTCAAAATTATGAAGTAAAGACCTATTGCCTGTCATGTGCCTGGAACAGCCACTGTCAATTATCCAGACATTCTTGTTTGTCTTGAGCTGTTCCTGCACAAAGAAAATGATTAGTTATTTTGGAAACCCAAGCCTTACTTGTCTTGGGTTCAGTAGTGTAATAGAAGGTAATGCAACAGTAATAGATCCTATGGTTGTAAAGAGGGGATCTTCAGCTGTTGTTGATGGAGAAACCTCAGTTTTGGTCTTTCTTAGACTTCCACACCACCTTTGGAGTCTTGGATTTGACCTTCAAAACCTTAGAAGCTTTTGGAGCTTCACAAGTTTTAATGACTGATACTTCGGAAGAATCTACAGTCACTGCAACAGACTTTAGTGCTTCGGAAGAACTCCTTCTTCCGAGACCAACTTTGCTTCCGAAGGTAATTTTCCATTTACCTTCTTCTTTGATTTGGAGCTTCCGAAGGAAACAGACTTTCCTTCCGAAGCTTGAGACTTCTTGAGATTCTTTGAAGTTTGTATTGGTCATGTGATGGTACTTTTAGGATTGTATGGACAATCCTTGGCAATATGAGAAGTACTTTCACACATGACACACAACATTTTCTTCTTCAAAGAAATCTCATTTTGAGAGCAAGACTGGCTTTGGTCACATCCCTTTTTCACCTTCATCTTGGTAGATGCAGATACAATTCCCTTGGGCTGTGAACTGTTCTTGGAATTGATGGTCCAGGCTGTGCAGCAGTGGTACACAGCAGCTCAGTCTTCTTCTTTGTACTGAGATGATTTGAACATGAACCAGAACTCTTGGCTAAGAAGCTTTGGTGGATGTCTTCAGTCCTTACTACTTTGAAACCTGCAGAGATAACACTTGTTTCTGCTTAGCATCAAAAGTATCCTTGATTTCTTGAGCCTTCTTTGCTTTCCTTTTGCTCTTCCTGATCAAGTTCTTTCTCTTGGACTTGGTCATCACAGTTAATTTCTTCTCCTCAGAAGGATAGTGGCCCTTGGAGGAATCCTCTTCTTCACTCTTCTCAGAGGGATTCCTCACTATCACTTCTTCATCATCCTCACTTATTGGATCTATGAGAGGAAGCTCATCTTCACAAGTTCCACACCTAGGAGATCTTACAGACAAGATTGTGTGTGGAGGAGCTATCTCATTTGATCCCAGTCCCTGTCTATTTTGATAACAAACCTTATTGTGTAGGGATGAGGATATCATGTTCTTGAAGGTCTCTTCTTCAAGAACACTTTTCTCTGCCAGGGCTTTGCCGATCACAAGCTCAGCCTGGCACTCAGTCAACTTAGTGATGAGATCTTGGATCTGAGTTCTAAAATCTGTATGTTCATGTTTTAGTACTGAAATGGTTTTCCTCATCTTCTATCTTTAACTTGTAATCATTTTCAGACTTTCTAAAATCAGATTTTAATATGTTTAATGACTCAAGATCAGATCTCATCTCTAGGTTGTAGGACCTGTATCTATTTACTTTAGCAATGCATTCAGGGGAGCAAGATGTTCTAATACCTTGGCTTCATCATGGTCAGCCATCAATGCTTGGTTTGGAGAAGCATCCTCCACCTGAAAACTCCAGTCAAATCCTCCCTCTTCAACAGCAACCGCAGCATGTTGCTTTGTCTTCTCAGCCTGAGGGGTATTGTTAGTGTAGTTTGGTCTTAGTTGTGTTTGACCCCCATTTGCTCTAGGTGCCTTACACTCCCTAGCAAAGTGACCCATAAGGTTACAATTGTAACACTTAACTTTGCTTTTATCCAGCCCAAACTTACCACTGGTAGCATTGCTTGGAAATCTTCTTCCTGTCCTCTTGTAGAACTTCTTGGCTCTGTGAGTGAGGAGAGCCATTGCTGAACTATCTCCATGTATTCCAGGTCATCTGGATGGATACAGTCTAGGTCTTCAAGAGTGAAGAGAATTTCCACAGCTTTCATCTGCAGACACAAAGGCTTGAGAAGAACTTGTCTCTTGGAATGGGCTTCCTTGAGTAAAGTTCTCCCTGGTGTCTTTGGGAAGGTGATGAAAGGACCCTTTTATGAGTTGTCAGGGTAGCATAGGAGATGATGTTGGGGTTCTATGCTGTCCCTTTCAACCACATGAAGGGCTGAACCCATTTGATTGTTAGAGTTGCCAGATGAACCTTGTAAGTTCATCTCCATCTGGTATCCACTGAGAATCCCATATAACTCTGTCAGAGTAAGATTTTAAGGTTCTCGGTCCTCTTGATTACCACACAATAGTGTGTCCATTGCCTAGGAAGTGAGGACATGAACTTCCTTACAATGTCTCTGTTCTCAAGAGGAACTCCTCCATCCACAGGGTATCCACAATCTCAACATACATGAAGTATTGTTGGGTCATGGTTTCACCTGCTTTAAAGGTGAATTTTCAAACTGCTGCTTCAGAAGATCTTTCTTGTTCTCCTTGGCTTCAGAGGAGCCTTCATACATCAGCTTCAGTGCATCCCACAGCTGTTTAGCTGTCTTGCACTTCTTAAACCTCTGTACACAAGTTTGGATAGCAGTCTGAAGAGCAGTCATGGCCTTCCTGTCAATCTCTACTTTTTCCTATCTTCATCTGAGTAGTTGGCCACATCTTTAGGAATCATAACCGGTAGCAGAGGGGGTGCTGGGTATGAAAGGTCCATATTCAACAGATTCCCACATTCTTGAGTCAAGAGACCTGATGAAGCCTTCCATCCTCATGCACCAGGTGTCAAAGTCATCAAGAGTGATCAATGGGGATTTGTTCATGGTTCCAGTCTCCATATCAGTCTTTGAGATGGAAGCCATTTGAAAAGTTTAGTTTTTGTGTGTGTGAGGGATCATAAGATGGTTAGATCTTATATCACGAGCCTGAGCTCTGATACCAATTGCAGGATCGTTTAAGGGCTTGAACACAATTACAACACAACAACAAATGAGAAGATTACTAAACTTTTAATCAAACAGTGAACTAGGTAACCAAAGGTGATACAAAGAACACAAGTAAAGCAAGAGACAGAACAAAAGAGTATAGTTTTTCAAGGGAGCAGTATTTGCTTTCTCAAGTTCTTTTACAAGTGTTACAAAGCATGAAGAAAGATACAAGAACTTGGAATACTTATACTACAACCTACAGCCGCTATACTGAAAGCCAGCTGGATACATGACAGGATCAGTGATCACAGGTTTGAGTAACCAATATAACGCAGCGGAATACAAACACGAATTAGACAAATTGTAGCAAGCTAACAATATATTGAGCATTAAGATCGCATACAGTTATAGGGAGAGTATGTTTTTCTGATTTCTGGAATGTTTATAGATGAAGAATATTTCTAATCGAATCAATCATTCATTCCATTCAATTCATCATTTCATTCACACATTACAATAGGTTGTCACTCCTTATATAGAGTGCAACAGTCACTGCTGTTATCACGGAAAGTGACAACTGGCAGATCCAATACAGAAATAACTAATTCTTAACAACTACTGAAATGTTCACAACTACTGAGAACATATCAGCAAGTTAAGTACAAAATATAAAACTACTGAAACTACAACGACTGAAGAACAAGCTCTTCAGTCGTTTTACAAAACTACTGAAACAAAGAAAATAAAACTACTGATATCACAACTACTGAAGAAGTACTCTTCAGCAGTTGTGACAAACTACTGAGGCTTCAGTACTTGATCTTCAGACTTTGACCTTCAGGCGTTTCATCAGCTGATGACTTCAGTAGATATCATCAGCTGATGTCTTCAGTCTTTGTCTTCAGACTTTGTACATCAGTTGTTGATCTTCAGCACTTGTGAACTCTTCAGCTGTTGTACTTCAGTACTTTGGTCTTTCAGCTTCAGCTTGTGTTCTTCAGCTGTTGTACTTCAGCACTTTGGTTCTTCAGCTGTTAAGGTCTTCAGCACTTGATCTTCAGCTGTTGAAGTCTTCAGCACTTGTCAAACTACTGATGAGGCTTTCAGCAGTTGTTGTGATACCGTGTGGGACTTGAGGTTTTCTGATCTTGGCTCATTGGTTCTTTTGGTCCAACAAACTCCCCCTGAACCAATGCAGCCAAAACCTCTAACTTATTTATACTCCCACTTATTGATGGCAAAATGTTGGTCTTTTTCCTTCTTGATCAGTAGAGAAGATGACCCATGTACGCTCCGGCCTGGGAAGAACCTCAAATATTTGTTTGGCAGAGTATGAATGGGAACTCTGTTTTGGGGAACTGGACACAGAGTTGTTATCCCATTCATGAGATTCACTTCCCCATAATGAGTCTGTACGACTCTCTTGTGTAGGCCTCAAGGAAGGTGATTTGTTCCTCCATGGTTAGCTCTTCAGCACCTCCTTCAAACAATGATTCCGGCCCATAATACTCAGACAGGTATTTGGCCTGTTTCCCATTCTTTAGCTCCACAGTTGTTATTATTCTGTAAGCAAACTCATCCGGTGATTACCCTCTAGGACAACTGGAGCTCATTTTTCCTGACTTCCTCAAGCCTCTTGTAAACTACCCCTTTTTCACTATTTTGTTTTCCAGCATCTTCTGAGGGGTTAGATTAGCTTGTAGGCCTTCTTGAAGTCTTCTAGGATTTCCCAGGGTGAAACTACAAAGACCAGAGAGATCACTTCATCTACGATCTTTTTCACCTGGCCAATGTATCTCCGAGGTATATTGTTCTTATGAATTCTGTGAGAGACCCTGGGATCAGGCCAAATCCTCACTCTTTCCTTTTGATATTGAAAGGTATGCCTGAGAGTGTAAAGTCTGAGGGCTTGCTCCTTCATATTGATGATGGAAGATGTGGCTGCATAAGCTTTGTCAACTCTCTTCAGCAATCCTCATCATGCTGTTTATGAAGCTCTTCTTCTTCTAGCTTCACTTTAACCATTTGTCTCTGGACTTCAGGAGTAATTGCTGAGGAGTGACTTGTGGCCTTAGGCAACTGAATCACAGCTGATAGCGGCAGCCTGTCTTCATCATCTTCTTCATCTTCTTCTAGCCTCAATATCCTTCTCTTCTTCTTCAAGGGTATATCATCGGCTATGGGTTTTGAGGGTAAGGGAGTTGGTTTGGTGGGTTGTGTTTTGGGTGGTTTTGGTGTGGGAATGTTGACAGGCTGTGCTAGCATCCTTGAGGTGAGTGTGGCTTTTGATTGCTTTGCTAGCTCAGTCCTGCTCCCAGCCCCACTTCATTCAAAGCTTCAATAACAAGCCCCTTAGTGTATGCTTCAGACGAACAGATCTTGGTGGTGATTGCCAAGATACTGTCCCTGGACCAAGCTTTGATCTCAATCATTGATCTTCCAAGATATTTTGCAATAAATCTTATCATGATTTCTAGCCTTTCTCTTTCTAACACTTCATAACTTGCCCATCTATTCTGGATTTCTTCAATCTCTAGTCGTCGAATCTCAGAGTCAAGTTTGTTGGTGTCATGACCTTGCCTGAACAGCTGATCAATGATGTTGTCCATTGATCTACTGTGTTCGGCATCAGCCTCTTTTATCAGTAGCTCCAAGGCTTTATCTTCAGCAATGTGCTCATCAGCACCTTTCTTTCGCTTGTAGGTGAGCATTGGTTGCTGTTCTTTCTCCTTTTGGGCTTGCTTCGCTTCCTTCTTTTCCTCGGATCTTTTCCTCTTCTGTTCTTTCACTGCAGGACTCTCCCCCTTTTGGTTGCATTGGAGGAAGGGGTTGAGACCGCAGAAAGAGTCTTGTGGACAGCAGCATCAACCAAGGGCTGTAATGTTGAGGAAAGCCTCTCATCAAGGGCTTTGATCACTATATCAGTAATTAGGGGGTGATGAGAGGGAGGGAATTTTTGAGTGCAGCACCTATTTGCTCAGGAGGGTTCTGTTCCTGAGAAGTAGGGCCTGAAGCGGAGGCAGGTGGTTGATTTTGGGGTGGCTCTGTATTTGGAAACCTTCAGGGAAGGTGCCATCTGTGGGTGTATGAGGGTGGCAGATGGACTTGCATCCTGAGACATCTTGGCCAGCAGCTCTTTGAGTCTGCTAACCTCATCCTCTAGAATGGTGTTTTGAGCAACTACATCGAAGAAGAAGCTCAGGTCATCATCAGTTGATACTGAATCACCTGACCTCCTGCTTAGAGCAGGAGGACATGCACTGGGTGTAGACCAGTTGGTGCATGTGCCCCTTGTGCTTGGTACTGGGGACTTCCAGCCTCAGGACAATGTCCATCATCAGCAGTTGCCTCTAGGGAGGTCTTAGCAATGTTACCAGCCTCACTCTGGTCATGTGCTGAGTCAGAGGAGGTGGCAGCCTCACTAGATATTCTAAGCTCCTTCTCTACACCAGGAGATAGAATTGGGAAACCCCTGTGCTGTGGGTTCTCAGGTGCACTGTGTTCCTCCCCCTCAATTGTAGAGGTATTCCCAGTAATAAGTGGTTTCTGGGGAGGGGGTGAGGGTGCAATTGAGTCAGCACTTGAGCAACTATTAAAGTTGGGCTGTGAGGGGCGGTTGTTTGGGGTACGGGTAGAAGCAGTGTGCACCTGGGGTGGATGGTGCTCTTCAATGGCAATCTCCTCAAGTGAGGAAGATCCCAGATAAGTAGGTCCCCTTGGGTTGCTGCAGGCTCCTGTTGAGAGGAAGCCTGAGCGGCTGTGACTGGAGGAGTCATGGTATCCACTAGGGGGTTTGGACTAGTGGATATATCCTGCGTTTGTGTGCAGGAGCATCCTCAGGGGACTCAATTCCCTGAGTAGCCATTTTGGTTTCTTTTTGGTGAGTTTGGTGGGGACATTGGATTTGGAGGTGGTGGCTGTGGGTTCCAGCTGCGTGGGTTTTCGCAGCTTGGCAGCCATTTGAGTGTCCGGTCGGAGTTGTGCCGGGAGTATACTTCTGGCAGAACAGCCGTAGCAGGGACTCCCAAGCCAACAAGTCCCTCAGCATTAAGCTGGTCTATTATATGGCCATTATGAACCGTGGATAGAGTATCCAACGGTTGGCAGTTAGTTTTTGAGCCATATCTTTGAGCTCTGAAAATATTAATTCTGAAAAATTCAGTGGTTGTTGCTCAAGGATAGAATACATTACCTGCTGCCATTTGGTGGACATTTGATCCCAAGACGATGTCTTAGGGGCCAAACATACATTGACCATGTGAAAGATCAGGCGCTCAGCGTCATTAAGTGTTTCTTCATGATGGTGGTGGCAGTGAGATCACCTTGATATCCATGCTGAGCAAATGATAGATCTATGGTGCCCTTCGGATATCCAGCAGGAGAAGTAGCATCACTCAGTTGAAGAATTTTACGGATTGTTGCAGGAGTAATCACTACTTCTTTGTGGTTGACGACTGACCGGAGGGATCGTGTGTTGCTCTCCTCAGTAGTGACATTAACGTTCATCCAAAATTGGTTCAAGGATTCGGTATGTAAAACGGGGTTCAGAAGGAATGCCTTGTTGTATTGGGACTGAACCATAAGATCGATAGCAGTATCGAACTTAGTCCAGATCGGCGATTTTGTGAGGTAGGCAACACAGTTGTGTCGCGGTTTAATTTGCATAGACGCCATGGAAATTTTTTGGAGAGGAACGTTAGGTTTGAAGAAGATAAAGCATGGAGAGCTCAGGTTAGGGTATTTATAGGGTACGGGTGAGGAAACGACTGAAGGATGTGGTGTTAGTCATCAGTAGTTTTAAACGACCGTTGACATGGTATTATCCTTTCAGACGTTGAAACAGCTGAAGTCGCGGTGTTAGGCATCAGTAGTTTAGAAAACTACTGAAGACCGTGGTTTTGACTTCAGGTGATTGAAACAACTGAGGACATGGTGTTTGTCATCAGTAGTTATGAAACTACTGAAGACAGTGGTTTTGTCATCAGCTGTTGTAAACAACTGAAGACTTGGTATTGGTCATCAGTAGTTATAAAACTGCTGAAGACGTGGTTTTGCTTCAGTTGTTTAAAATGAAACAGCAGTGGTACAAACGACTGAAGGAAAGTTCTCTTCAGCTGTTTTCGTCAATTCTTAGCTTTTCAGCTGTTTCAAACTGTCCTCAACACATTCATCAGTCTTTATGGCTGATTTCAGTTGTTTCATAGGACATCAGTACTTATCTGTTTTTACTGTTTTCAGTAGTTATGACTGCATCAGTAGTTGTAACTACTTCAGTAGTTTAGAGCAGATGAAGTACTTCAGTACTTGTGAGAACTTTTAGCCTTCAGTAGTTATAAAAACTACTGAGGTTAAAAGAGCTCATCAGTACTTATATGTGACAGGCACTCATGATCATCAATATGAATTACTGAGATCATCAGTAGTTGTCACCTATTCTAGCTGCAGCATACCAAGCCTTAACACCAGGTTTTGGAAAGTTGAACTATCCAAAGGCTTAGTAAAAATGTCTGCAAGCTCATCAGCACTGGGCACAAACTTAGGATCAATCAGACCTTTTTCAAAACAATCCCTTATAAAATGATGTCTGATCTCTATATGTTTGGTCCTAGAGTGCTGGACTGGATTTTTGACAATGCAAAGAGCTGAAGCACTATCCATTAACAATGGAGTCTTAGTCTCTGTAATGCCATAATCCAAAAGTTGGTTTTGAAGCCAGAGTACCTGAGATGTACAGCTTGCAGCAGCAATGTACTCTGCTTCCGCAGTGGATGTAGCAACTGAGGTCTGTTTCTTGCTCTGCCAAGAAATCAAGCAGTTGCCTAGGAATTGACATCCACCAGAAGTTGATTTCCTGGTCAACTTACACCCTGCATAGTCACTGTCAGAAAAAGCAACTAATTTACCAGAATGTCTGGTAGAATACCATAAACCTAGAGATGGAGTGCCTTGCAGATATCTAAAGATCCTCTTGACTGCAATCAGATGAGACTCTTTAGGTGCAGCCTGAAATCTAGCACAAACACATGTAGCAAACATAATATCTGGTCTAGAAGCTGTTAAATACATCAAGGACCCAATCATACATCTGTAAAGTGTTTCATCAACCACTTTACCTTTCTGATCTGAGTCCAGTTGTGTGGTGCTGCTCATGGGAGTAGAACAGGGCTTACAGTTTTGTAAATCAAACTTTTGCAAAAGATCTTTTGTATATTTGGATTGATGAATAAAAATTCCATCAGCCTTTTGTTTGATTTGCAACCCCAGAAAGAACTGTAATTCTCCCATGGCACTCATTTCAAACTTCTGTTGCATCAACTTTGTAAAGGCATCACACAACTTTGGATCAGAGGATGCAAAAATGATATCATCTACATAAATTTGAACAAGTAGATTATGCTGCCCAGCTTTCTTAATAAATAAAGTCTTGTCTATGGAGCCTCTAGTGAAATTGTTTTCCAGAAGAAAGTTTGATAATGTCTCATACCAGGCTCTGGAGCTTGTTTTAACCCATAAAGAGCTTTATCAAGCTTATACACCCATTAGGATGTTTATTGTCCTCAAAGCCTGGAGGTTGACATACATAAACCTCTTCTTTAACTTTTCCATACAAAAATGCACTTTTGACATCCATTTGAAAGACTTTAAGTTTTTGATAAGCAGCATAAGCTAAAAACAATCGAATTGCTTCCAGTCTGGCTACAGGGGCAAAGGTTTCATCATAATCAATACCTTCTTCTTGTGCAAACCCCTGAACAACCAGTCTGGCCTTGTTCTTAACAATAAGCCCATTTTCATCAGTTTTGTTCCTAAACACCCATTTAGTGCCTATTGCACACTTACCTGGAGGTAGAGGAACCAGTTCCCACACTTGCTGTTTCTTGAACTGAAGAAGCTCAAGCTGCATGGCATCAACCCATCCATTGTCCTTTAAAGCAATGTGATAATTCTTTGGCTCTTGCTGACTGATGAAGAGAGCATAGAAGCAGAAATTTGACAATTGACTTCTTGTTGATACACCAGCAGTGATATCACCAATGATTTGAGACATGGGGTGATTCTTCAGATCTTGATACACAATGAGATCTGTGCAAGTGTTTGTAGCCGGTTCAGCAGCAACAGATGGTGATGGTGAATCATTTCCTTGAAACCAATCAGTGGATGGTAATTCAAAGGAAGTTGAATTCGAAGAAATCTCATCAGCATTTGTTGTGGATGGTGCTACTGGCGCTACAGGAACATCAGGTCTAGTTGAATCAGGCAGCTGATCACTAAACCTGAAGAGGTGAGTACTGCAATCATCATCATCATCAGCAGTACCACCAGGTGGTGAACTGTTGACAGGAGCAACAGCAGGAGTTTGATAGGAACATATTGCAGTATGTCCAAATCAAATAACTCCACAGGACTTTGTGGAATCTTGTCCTTTGGAGATTCATTAAACTTAACATGTAGAGTTTCTTCAACCATCTTTGTTCTGCAGTTGAAGACTCTGTATGCTTTGCAAGTAGATGAATAACCAACAAAGTATCCTGCATCCACCTTAGGATCAAATTTGTGGAGTTGATCCTTTGTGTTGAGAATAAAACAGGGACACCCAAATGCTTTGAAAAATGAAATCAGAGGAGCCAAATGATGGAGAACTTCATATGGAGTCTTCATCAACCTCTGATTTACTAAAACTCTATTTTGCACATAACAAGCTGTGTTGACAGCTTCGCCCAAAAGGTCAATGGCAAACCTGAGTCAGCCAGCATGGACCTTGCAGCTTCAATGAGGGTCCTGTTCTTTCTCTCCACTACTCCATTTTGTTCCGGAGTCCTTGGAATGCTGAACTGCCTTTTGATTCCCTTTGAGAGATAGAAGTCATCAAGTGTATGATTTCTGAACTCAGTTCCATTATCACTCCTAATACACTTGACTGGAAGGGAATACTGCTTCTCAATGTACAGCACAAAGTGGATAATCTTCTGAGCAGCCTCATCCTTTGAGTGTAGAAAGAAAGTCCATACAAATCTGGAGTAATCATCCACAATTACCAGACAGTATTTCTTCTTTGCCATGCTCATTACTCTCACAGGACCAAATAGATCCATATGCAGTAATTGCAAGCAGGCAGTGGACTTGGACACTTCAATAGGAGAAATGAGACCTTGTGCTGTTTTCCTTTTAAACAAGCAGTGCATTTTCATCACAGTGGAACTCCTTTATTGGTAAGCCTCTGACTAAACTATTGTGGCTAAGCTGATTCATGTTTTTGAGATTAACATGACCAAGCCTCCTGTGCCATAGTTTAGATTCTTGAAAAGGCTTTGGAAATAGGCAAGGATTGCCTTTGAGATCTATCTTCTTAGAGAGATCTAAGGCATACACTCTTCCTGTCCTGTTGGCTTTCAGGAGAGTGTGATCATCCAACACCTTGTCAATCAAGGGCAAAACTTTGGATGACAGAATCCTACAGTTTTGACTTGTGAAAAGGGCAACATGGCCTTTATCACACATTTGACTGACACTCAAGAGGTTGTACTTGAGATTTTCCACATGATTAACATCATCAATTTGATTTCTCCATTGGAGACAAAGCCCTTACCGATGATGTAACCCTAGCATCATTGCCAAAAGAGACAAATCCCTTCTTTCCTTGAGAGTAGTCATGAAGAAGAGAGATGTTCCCAGTCATGTGCATGGATCCCCCACTGTCTACATACCAGATGCTATTTTGGCATGTTGAAGAACCCTGCAATAATAAACATCAGTTAGTTTTAGAGACCCAAACCTTTTTGGTTTTGGGCCTGGTCTCATCAATAGATGGTAAACTAGCATGTTTATTTGTAACAACAGCCTGAGAGGAAGAAGATGGTGCAGAAGAGGAGTCCTTTGGCTTAGACCTCCTTTTCTGTGGTTTCAACATAGGAGAATCTAGTTGGTTAACTCTACCCAACAGATGTTGTACCATCATCACCAGCTGTGTCTGATTTTGTGATAAAGCTTTCAGCTCATCAGACACATTGCTAGTGGAGTTAGATAAGGTCCTATGTTGCACCTTCTTCTTTTGAGCACCCTCAGCTGTCACCTGTTTAACTCCTTCCTTTTTGGATTGCTTTAAGGACTTAAGGGTTACAGGATTTGATGTTGCTGATACAAATGTGGTCTCAAACTCAGTTTTCATTTTTACCATTTTCTCATTAATTTCTTCCTTTTGTTTGAGTTTGGAACCTCTTTTGTACCAACAATCATCTGTAAGATGATTGAACAAACCACATACTTCACATGGTTTCTTCTTCATCTTAGGTTGATCATCAACTAAAGATGGTGAAGCAACAGAAGACTTGTTCTTCAATGCTTTGGAAGCATTGGTTGCTTTCTTGACAGCATCTTTAGTAGTCTTCAAACTCTTTCTACTGCCAGTTTTCTTCTCTTCAGTACTGACAGCAGTTGAAGTTTGAACTTCAGGAGTTGAATCCTGCTCTCCAGTCCTTTCAGGACCTTCAGGATTGACTCCTGAGTTGATCAACTTATTGATCATGTGAATGTCAGCATTTGGACCATCAACATCAGCTGATAGGTTCAAGAGGACTTGATACTGACTGCTACTTCTGATTGTGCTGTATCAGAAGGTAGATCACATGACTTGATGGATTGGTTATCACTCTCACCATCAGATTCTACCTCTGCTCTTGGGGTAAAATCTGTAGGTGGAGCAGTGTGATTGTAACCAATTCCAAACTTCACATTTGAAGCAGATTGCTTACTAAGAAGCATTTCAAAACCTTTGCATGATTGTACCCATCTATCACACTCGACCTGGGTAACTGCAAGGGTTTCTTTGAGATCTTTGTACTTCTCTAAAAGTACATCTTCTCTAGCCTTATCATCAATTATTTTGCAATTCAGTTTATAAACCTCATCATTTTTATCTTTGAGCACAAACTCAAACTCAGCTTTGTTTTTGGAAATTACTTGTTCTAGCTCAATGTTCTTATTAATTAAAGCTACATTTGCTTCTCTAATGGAAGCAAATGCTGCTATGCATTGTTCAGAACATAATTTGGCTTTTGCCTCAGAGGATACCTGTGATACCTGTGGTGTAGAGGCATTGGAAGATGAAGTATCAGCAGACTCCAAAGCCATAAGAGCTAGATTCCCAAAGGGACTGTCACCACCATGTTGACCAGCACCTGAGAACAGTTGATCATGACCAGACAAGTCATCTGGTAAACTGCTCCAGTCAACAACTCCTGGGGTGAAGAAGCTGTGTTGTTGAGATGAAGGTTGTTGATGAGATAGGGAAGGCTGAGGTTCTGGTAATGCATGAGGTTGTGGTGTCATAGGAACTTGAACTTGACTTGACTGTGGCATGTAATAACAAGGGTACTGATAAGGCATTTGACCCTGAGGAACAAAATATGCCGGAGATTGTTGTTGAGGATGATGACTAGATGTGACAGGATGTTGCCCTCTGTTTTGTTGACTGTTGCCAGGAAAAGTCACAAAGGGTGCAGTAGAGTTTGATCCAGTTGATCTACACTCTCTTGCAAAGTGTCCAAGCCGTTGGCATTTGTGACACCTCAACTTGCTCTTGTCAAAACCAACTTTGGTTTTGCCAGAGAGTCCTGGGAATTTTCTTCCAGTTCTTTTGTAGAACTTCTGAGATCTGATATTTATCAAGGCCATTTGGCTCAAAATATCCATCTCTTCTAAGTCATCATCAGCAATCCCCTTGAGATCATCCATAATGAAACATAAATTGTCATTATTACCTCCAGTAAACTGACCATCAACACTTACAAATGCAGAATTAGAAGTGCTCGAAGAGAAATTAATATGCTCATCATACTGGCATTCAGATGCAGCATATTCTGACTCATGACCCACCAAGGCAGTGTTGCCTTGTATAAAGTCTTCAGTGAGCTTTCCAGATGAAGACAGCTTTCTCTTCTGTTCTATCTCTCTCTCAAAAGTGAGCAATTTCCCATGGAGTTGGGTGAGAGATAGTTTGTCCAAACTTGCACTGGAGCGTAGGACAATAGTATATGTGTCCCATCTCTCAGGCAGTGATCTGAGAAATCTGTTATTCATCTGAATATTGGTGTATTCAAGTTTGACCATTTTTAGTTCAGAGATCAAACAAGAAAACCGCTCATATTGTTGAGTCAGTGTCTCACCCTTTCTATGAGAGAATGTCTCATATTGTTGGGCAAGAATTTCTCTATTATTTGCCAAGACCTCATCTGTTCCTCCAAATTGTTCTTTCAAAGCAATCCAGAGGTCATGGGCAGTTTCATGATGCATTAGCCCAGAATAGATTTCATTGGGCAAAGCCATGGCCAGAATTCCATGGGCTTTTGCATCAATCTCAAGCAACTTTTTATCCTCATCTGAGTATTGCTCCCTCCTCTTCGGAACCATTTGATTGGTTTCCGGTTTATTCACCATAGGCTTGTGTGGACCATGTACCACTGATGTCCAACACCCTGCGCTGTTAACAGACAGGTGATGGAGCATACGTCTTTGCCATATGTTATACTCATTCCTAACCAGCATAGGAGGCTTGGTTGAGGAACCAGTATTGTGGGATCATTGGAGGGAGTGGTCATTTTCAGTTCAAAAACAGTTTAGTTCAAGTTTAAAAAGAAATTTAGACAAACCACAACAAACTCAATGAGAACCAAGAAAAGATCTCAGGATGAATGAGCAGAATACAGAAAATTCAATCTCTATAACCGTTTCTTGCAAAAACAAAAGCTAATTCAATCAAACTTGGATCTTGAATAGCAGTTTCAATGATCAATTATAGATCGATCAATGATTAACCTGCTCTGATACCATTTGACAGGATCAGTGATCACAAGTTTGATGTAACAGAATAAACGCAGCGGAATACAAACACGAATTAGACAAATTGTAGCAAGCTACATATATGTGAGCATTAAGATCGCATACGTTTATAGGAGAGTATGTTTTTCTGATTTCTAGGAATGTTTATAGATGAAGAATATTTCTAATCGAATCAATCATTCATTCCATTCAATTCATCATTTCATTCACACATTACAATAGTTTGTCACTCCTTATATAGAGTGCAACAGTCACTGCTGTTATCACGGAAAGTGACAACTGGCAGATCCATACAAAATAACTAATTCTTAACAAACTACTGAAATGTTCACAACTACTGAGAACATATCAGCAAGTTAAGTACAAAATATAAAACTACTGAAACTACAACGACTGAAGAACAAGCTCTTCAGTCGTTTTACAAAACTACTGAAACAAAGAAAATAAAACTACTGATATCACAACTACTGAAGAAGTACTCTTCAGCAGTTGTGACAAACTACTGAGGCTTCAGTACTTGATCTTCAGACTTTGACCTTCAGGCGTTTCATCAGCTGATGACTTCAGTAGATATCATCAGCTGATGTCTTCAGTCTTTGTCTTCAGACTTTGTACATCAGTTGTTGATCTTCAGCACTTGTGAACTCTTCAGCTGTTGTACTTCAGTACTTTGGTCTTTCAGCTTCAGCACTTGTGTTCTTCAGCTGTTGTACTTCAGCACTTTGGTTCTTCAGCTGTTAAGGTCTTCAGCACTTGATCTTCAGCTGTTGAAGTCTTCAGCACTTGTCAAACTACTGATGAGGCTTTCAGCAGTTGTTGTGATACCGTGTGGGACTTAGAGTTTTCTGATCTTGGCTCATTGGTTCTTTTGGTCCAACATACATTGACTAGACACTAACAAATCAATCTAGGATCAAAAGGCAATATCTGCCTTTTGACCTTGTGCTATGACAATGCATGCTCCATCCTTAGTACATTAAAAAAGGTAAAAGTACATAAGTGGAAGTTTTTCAGACGCAAGACCTCAATGTACAGTTACCAAAAGCATGGACCTTTTCACCAACTCTTGTAAGTTGTTGGACTTATCAGAGACGCAGCGGAAAAGGTGCTTATGGAATAGTACATCAGATAAAGCAGTGTACTAAAATCTTCAGGAAGAAATCTGTCTCATAGAGTGAGCTTCGGAGACTTTGTCGCTTGAAGCTTTGGAAGACTTCATGTTGGCTTCGAAGATATTGTCTTGGCTTCGAAGTATTACACTTAGAGTATTTCTAATGCTTTGTGTAATTCTTCCGAAGCATTCTTCACTTCAGTACTTAGTGCATGTTGCTGAAACACTAGGCAGTTTTGGGTTGCATCAGACTTCAGAATCCTTACAACACCCGAATGCTCTAAAGAATGAATCAAAGGGGCCACGATGAGAACTTCATATGGAGTCTTCATCCCTCTGATTTACTAAACTCTATTCTGTACATAGCAAGCTGTATTGATCTTCAGCCCAAAAAGTTAGTGGCAAACCAGAATCAGCCAACATGGACCTTGCAGCTTTAATGAGGGTCCTGTTCTTTCTCACTACTCCATTTTGCTCTGGAGTCCTTGGGATGCTATACTGCCTCTTGATTCCCTTTGACAAGTAAAACTCATCAAGAGTGTGGTTTCTGATTCAGTACCATTGTCACTCCTGACACACTTAACTGGTAGGGAATACTGCTTCTCAACGTGTGACACAAAGTTCATAATGGATTGAGCAGCCTCATCCTTTGAATTCAAGAAGAAGGTCCATACATATCTAGAGTAATCATCCACAATTACCAGACAGTATTTCTTCTTTGCCATACTCATTACCTTCATAGGACCAAAAAGATCCATGTGTAGTAGTTGTAAGCAGGCATTAGACTTGGATTCTTCTATGGTTGGGAATGAAACTTTATGTTGTTTCCCTTTTAAGCATGCAGTGCAGATTTCATCACAATTGAACTCCTTTATTGGAAGACCTCTCACTAAACTCTTGTGGATTAGCTGATTCATGTTTTTGAGATTAACATGACCCAGCCTTCTATCCCACATTTTAGATTCTTGGAGAGAGGCCTTGGAGAACAAGCATGGATGGCCTCTTAACTCAATTTTCTTTGACAGATCCAAGGCATATACTCTTCCTATCCTGTTGGCCTTCAGGAGAGTATTATCATCCAGTACTTTGTCAATTAGGCTCAGAACCTTGGAAGACAGAATCCTACAGTTCTGGCTTGTGAAAAGAGCAACATGTCCTTTGTCACACATGTGACTGACACTCAACAGATTGTATTTGAGATTCTCCACATGGTTGACATCATCAAATCTAATATCTCCATTAGACACAAATCCCTTTCCAATGATGTAACCTTTAGCATCATTTCCAAATGAGACAAATCCCTTCTTTCCCTGAGAGTAATCATGAAGAAGAGAGCTGCTCCCAGTCATGTGCATGGATCCTCCACTGTCCACATACCTGATGCTTCTTTGGCATGCTGAAGAACCCTGCACAATCATGAGAAACTAGTTAGCTTTGGAGACCCAAACCTTTTTGGTTTTGGGACTGACTTATCAATAGATTTAACCATAGCTGGTTTCTCATGATTAATAGCTGATGAAGATGGAGATGGTGCTGAAATAGATTTGGACCTTGAATTCCTCTTCAGTGGTTTGATCACAGTGGCTTCAAGTTGGTTAACTCTCCCTAACAGATGCTGAACCATCATAACAAGCTGTGTCTGATTTGAAGCTCGAGCTTTCAGTTCATTGACACTCCAGAGCTTCTTTTTGATGAGTTCCTGTGACCCACCATTTCCTCCTTCTTAGATTTCACAGACTTAGTCTTACGTTTATCATGAGGAACAATATCAGCTGTCTTCTGATAAACGTATCCTTCTTAGTGGATTTGGGTAAGGCCTTGGGTTTATCAGGTTGAGATGATTGTGGTACAAACTTGGTCTTAAACTCAGTTTTCATTTTATTTATTTCTAGTTTAATGAGCTCATCCCTTTGGAGCTTTAAACCCTTTTTGTACCAACATTCATCAGATAGATGATTGAATTTACCACAAATTTCACATGGTTTATTCTTCATCTTGGACATCTTTACTGCTGAAGTTGAAACTACTGAAGGTGTGATCTTTAGTACTTTCCTCATATCAGTACTAGGTACTAAAGGATTTGTAACAGCTGAAGACTGTTAATTCAACTGTTTTCCATCCATCCTAATAGACCGTTTGATGGATTCCTCAACAGTTGTTAGTCCTTGTATTTCAACTGATTTGAAATGCTTTTCAGATGTTGGGTCTCTTTCAGTACTTGGGGTACATTGAGGAACAACATCTGAAGTACTCAGCTTCATATGAGTCTCAGTAGTTAGATCATGAGTCAATTTATTTGCTGAGATCTTAACACTGGTTTCATTCTCTGATCTTAGATTATCATTGGAGAATGACTCACACTATAATGTGGTTTGGAGATTTCTTTCACTTTCAGACTTAACTATGGAGTTAGGAGTAAAGTCTGTTGGTGGAGCAGTATGGTTGTAACCAATGCCAAACTTCACATTTGAAGCAGTTTGCTTGCTAAGAAGCATTTCAAATTCCTTGCATGATGAGACCCAGCGGTCACACTCAACTTGGGTCACTGCAAGTTTTTCTTTGAGACTCCTGTGGTCTTCCAGAATAACCTCTAGCTTGGCCTTTTCATCATTTAATTGGCATTTAAGCTTATAAATCTCATCACTTTTACTGTTAAGAGCAGACTCATACACAGCTTTTCTTTTGAAAATGGTTTTCTCAACTCAAGTTTTTGATTTATTAATGCTACATTTGCCTCTCTAATAGAGACAAAGGCAGCTATGCATGATTCAAAACATAACTTGGCTTTAGCCTCTGAAGATACCTGAGTTACCTGTGAGGATGATGCATTTGAACAGGAACCCTCAGTAGACTCCAGGGCCATGAGAGCAAGATTTCCAAAAGGGTGTTCACCACCATGTTGACTAGCACCAGCATAGTATTGCTCAGTGTGACCAGACAAGTTATCAGGTAAGCTACTCCAGTCAACGACTCCAGGTGTGAAGAAGCTGTGATGAGGTTGTAATTGAGATGGAGATGGTTGAGGTTCTGCTAGTGCATGAGGTTGTGGTACTATAAGAGCTTGAACTTGATTTGACTGTGGCATATAATAGCAGGGATAAGGATATGGCATTTGACCCTGAGGAACAAAATATGCAGGAGATTGAGGGTGTGATGAATGACTAAAACCAGCAGAATGTTGCCCTTTGGATTATGAATTGTTATTTGGAAAAGTCAAAAAGGGTGCAGAGGTGTTAGATCCAGTTGTCTACACTCTCTTGCAAAGTGTCCAAGCCTGTGGCATTTGTGACACTTCAACTTGCTCTTGTCAAAACCGACTTTGGTTTTGTTAGAGAGTCCAGGAAATTTCCTGCCAGTTCTCTTGTAGAATTTCTGAGATCTGATATTGATCAAGGCCATTTGGCTCAAAATATCCATCTCTTCTAAATCATCATCAGCAATGCCCTTCAAATCATCCATGATAAAGCATAGATTGTCACTATTATTACCAGAATGACAATCAACACTCACAAAGGCATGATTAGAATTGTTTGAGGTGAAATCAATATGCTCATCATAGTGGCATTCTGATCCTGCATACTCTGACTCATGACTTACCAAGGCAGTGTTTCCTCATACAAAATCATCAGTGAGCTTTCCAGATGATGACAGTTTTCGTTTCTATTCTATCTCTCTCTCAAATGTGAGCAATTTCCCATGGAGTTGGGTGAGAGATAGTTTGTCCAAATTTGCACTGGAGCGTAGGACAATAGTATATGTGTCCCATCTCTCAGGCAGTGATCTGAGAAATCTATTATTCATCTGGCTATTTGTGTACTCATGTTTGACCATTTTTAATTCAGATATCAAACAAGAGAACTGCTCAAACTGTTGAGTCAGTGTCTCACCCTTCCTATGAGAGAATGTCTCATATTGTTGGGCAAGGATTTCTCTATTATTTGCCAAGACCTCATCTGTTCCTCCAAATTGTTCTTTCAAGGCATTCCAGAGGTCATGGGCAGTTTCATAATGCATTAGCCCAGAATAGATTTCATTGGGCAGTGCCATGGCCAGAATTCCATGGGTTTTTGCATCAATCTCAAACAATTTCTATCCTCATCTGAGTATTGCTCCCTCATCTTCGGAACCATTTGATTGGTTTCCGGGTTATTCACCATAGGCTTGTGTGGACCATGTACCACTGATGTCCGACAACCTGAGCTGTTAACAGACAGGTGATGGAGCATTCGTCGTTGCCATATGTTATACTCACTCCTAACCAGCATTGGAGGCTTGGTTGAGGAACCAGTATTGTGAGGATCATTGGAAGGAGTAGTCATTTTAGGTCCAAATACAATTTAATTCAAGCTTTTAAACGATTTTACACAGACCACAACAAACTCAATGAAAACCAAGAATAAATCTCAGGATGAATGACCAAAAACACAGAAAATTCAATATCTATAACCGTTTCTTGCAAAAATGCTAATTTAATCAAACTTGGATCTTGGATAGCAGTTCAATGATCAATTATTAGATCGATCAATGATTAACCTGCTCTGATACCATTTGACAGGATCAGTGATCTCAAGTTTGATGGATTAGAGTGTAACGCAGCGGAATAAGAACAAGAATTAGACAAATTATAGCAAAATTTGATATTCGTATGCATTAAGAACAAATACGGTTGTAATGAGAGAATATATTTCTGAGAAAAGGAATGTTTCAATAATATCAAATGTTTCTGCTCAATCATTCACCGATTACAATTAGGTTGACACTCCTTATATAGAGTGCAATCACTGCTGATATCACGGGATAGTGACATCTGGCAGATTTATTACAAAAATAACTAAAACTTAACAAACTACTCAAATGTTCACAACTACTGAGAACATATCAGAGTGCTAAGTACAAAACATAAAACTACTGATGCTAAACTACTGAAACTAAACTACTGATTACAAAACTACTGAAAGGGAAAAATATAAAACTACTGAAAGAAAACCGTCACAACTACTGAAGAAGACCTCTTCAGCTGTTGTGATAACGTCTGATACTTGGTCTTCAGTACTTGTCTTCAGCACTTGTCTTCAGACTTTGTCTTCAGCACTTGTCTTTAGACTTTGTCTTCAGCACTTGTGTCTTCAGACTTTGTCTTCAGCACTTGTGTCTTCAGACTTTATCTTCAGCACTTGGGTCTTCAGACTTGTCTTCAGCACTTGTCTTCAGACATTGTCTTCAGCACTTGTGTCTTCAGACTTTGTCTTCAGCACTTGTGTCTTCAGACTTTGTCTTCAACTCTTGTGTCTTCAGACTTTATCTTCAGCACTTGTCTTCAGCTGTTGTGGACTTCAGCAGTTGTTGTGACGTCTGTGGGACTTAAAGGTTTTTCTGATCCGGCTCATTGGTTCTTTTGGTCCAACACGGATGAAATGCGCATAAGTATTGTTCATCCGCATTAACCAATGCGGATGACTAACGTACTAATGCGGATGATCAAGTGAAGAAATGCTGATCAAGTTAACTCATCTGCATTTGTCAATGCGGATAAACAAGCAAAGATGCGGATCAAGAGTTAGACTAGTTCTGATGTAATAGGTCAGGGATAGTTTAGTCATTTTGTAACACACATCTTGTTTGCCCATAAATAGAATAGATAACCTCATACCTGAGGTGACGGCTCACAGACATAGAAATTTTTGTTGTAATTATTCTCTGTAATTAATCACCTTTAGTATATACAATACAAAAGCATTTATGAGTATTTTTCTTGAATTGAATGTTCTTTGATTGTTTGTTTCCACGATTCAATCATTGACTTGATTACCATATTCGATTCTTAATAAAAATCTCAATCTTACTCAACCCAATCAATTGGTATCAGAGCTTTGACTCTCGATTCTCTTTCAGATCTGCGCAAGAACTTAATAGAATTTGATTGATGTGGTAATCTAGTTGCTATTAGTGGATATCATTATCTCTACTTAGTAAACAACAAAATGCTCCTGTCAACAGCAAGAAAATCGTTACAATTACAGATCTATGTCTGAACTCCAAACGAACTGCTTGACCAAGTCGGACTAATCAATTTTAAAATCAACTAAATCTATATTACACAAGTTAAAATGGATTCTAACAGTTACTCAGAACTTGGTCATACACATAAACCTCCTATGCTTAAACACAAATCTGAGTTTAAATAGTGGAGAATAACGTTTAGAAATTACATCATAGGCGTAGATCCTGATTTCTGGATATCAATATGCAAGGGTCCACACATCCCTGTTACTCTGTCTGTAGATCAAGCTACAATATACAAAATTGCTAGAATACCCATTGAAGAATTAACTCTTGATGAAGAAGACTATAAGATAATCAAAATTGATTTCAAAGCTTACTCAATTCTGACTTAAGCACTCAAGATGGATGTGCTGAAAAGATTGGAGAAGTATGATAGTGCAAAAGTTGTGTGGGATGCACTGAAAATCATGTGTGAAGGAAGCAGTGAGGTGGCTGAAATAAACAAGGATAAGCTTGTTAATCAGTATGAAACATTCCACCACACCAAGGGAGAATCAATATCTAAACAACCGCACAGATTTGTACAGTTAGTAAATGACTTAGAAATCGTTGTAGTCACTTACAAGATTATTGAATTAAACAAGAAACTACTTCACTGTCTCCCTGAAAGCTGGAAACAGAATGTAACCATGCTAAAAATACTCTTGATCTTGAGAGTACTACTTTAGAGATCATGATTGCCAAAATTGAAGCTTTAGAACTTGATGAAAGAAGTAGAAATCTTGGTGGACCAAGAGTGATTGAGGCTTACAAATTTCCACCAGAATCTCATTCTGTGGAAAATGCCTTCATCACTGAGGAAGATAATTTTATCTCATCAAGAGATCAAATGAACAACACTGGGTTCATTGCAACTCCACCTATCAATCATCCATCAACTTTATATCAAACACCTAAAGTCTCTGCTGCTCCTCAAACCACTCCTGAAGACTCAAGATCAGAAGAACAAAAGGCAACTTACAATGCCTTTATTGCATGCTTTGAAGCCTACTTAGGAGGAAGACTCACTTCTGCTCATCTAATTCAAGACGATTTGGAGGAAATGGATCGTGCTGATGTGGAGCAAATGGATCTACAGTGGCAAATGGCCATGATTGCCATGAGAGCCAAGAAATTCTTCATAAAAGGAAGAAAGTTGAGCCTAAATAAAAATATAAAACATGGATATGATAAATCCAAGGTGAAATGCTTCAACTGTGGCATGGCTGGCCACTTCTCAAGAGAGTGCAATGCCTCTAAGAGAAAAAACTATCAAAGGAACTATCCAGGTCAATCATCATCATAGCCTAACTCAAGCTATCATTCCAACAACCAACAACAGCAGTATGATTATTATTGTCATCAACAAACATATCAGAATCAACCCCATCTAAAAAATCAAGCTCATGGAAGCAGTCAGTCTTCTGCCAGTGCCCTAGTGATAAAGCAAGATGGGGTAGTATGTAGAGGAAGTCAAGCCTCAATTACAAAATCATGCTCTTATGGCTAACATCAATGATGGACCATCTCCAATGCCTACTGAGGTAAAATCTAACCTTTGTATTGAAAAATGCATTAATGAATTGCAAGGTTATAGGGAGCATAACCATAAACTGGTACATAAAATCAAAGAAGAAAAGGTAGAGTCAGAAATGATGAAGAGAGAATTAAAAAGCTTTGAAATCAAAATCAAATCTCTCATTTCTAATATAGAAAACTGCATGGTGAGAAGTACTTTGTTGCAGCTGAGAATGAGCTACTTACTGAAAAGTTAGCTTAATCTAAGGCTTAACACTCAATGACTCAAGTGAAACTTGAAAAGTTTCAAATGTCTTCAGTCAAGCTACAAGAGATGCTTGATTCCCAAAAGGATCCAAAGGACATGTCAGGGATTGGGTATAATATATTTCCTCCACCATACAATGACAACTACGCTGCTATGCCTGAACCTGTCTCACTCACTGAAGCAAATTGAAACTAAAACTATGGAACCTAAATCTATAGTAAAATAGGTGACCAATCCTCAAAACAAACTTGATGTTTATATTGAAACAAATGAGGATAAAATCAAGTTAGGTCACCCAATCAAAATCAAAGAGTGCTCAGACAAGACAATGAGTGTCATGAAACCCTCAAGCCCTATAAAAGCAATTGTCCCTTTTAAAAAATTCATAGCCTATGTATTACAAGGTAAAAATAAATCCATGAAGTTAGTGAAACCCACTACTGATAGCAGCTCTGATAATGAGATCATATCTCCAAACAATTCAAGCAAATTAGAAAAGGTTTCACTACAAAAGAAACAAACAGGATTACTGAGTTCAACACCTAAAACATTGTCAGACCCTCAGTCTTCAAGATTAAGGCAGGGAGTTAGGTTTGATATTTGCAACAAGGAACATGTTGACCAGTATGAAAAAGTGGTGAGAAATGGGTTAAAGAAACAGAAACAACCCAGAAAATCAACCAAAGGTAGTGTTGTGAAACAAACTACAAAAAAGGTTGATTCTGATTCATCCCCTAAAGAAAAGAAAGTGACTCATCAAAAGAAAATATCAGGTGAATCATACAAGGAAAAATAAAAAAATCGATAAAACAAAAAATCAAAAGAAAATATCAGCTGAATCATTGTCAGAAAGTGACTCGTCAAAAGAAAATATCAGCTGAATCACACAACATCAAATGATTGACTATGACATCAACTTTCTCCATACACTGTTGTTGTATGACAATGAGGCAGCCATTGGCATCACAAAGAATCCCATTCATTATTCCCGCACCAAACACATCGAGACACGGATTCATGCAATCCATGATGCTCTGTAGAAGAGTTTTATTGATATTATTACCATTTACACTAAAAATAAAAAAAGATCTTTTCACTAAAACATTTGATAAACATTGTTTTTATGAATTGATCTCTATGTTAGTATTAATATCATTTTAAACCCCATTTTTATTAAAACTATCTCATGTGCATATTGTTTATACTTCTTTTTTTTGTTCTCTTTGTTTCTTTTTTGTTTTTCTGTATGCTACATTTTCCTTTATCATTTTACATAAAAACATATATTAAATAACAACAACAACAATAATAATAATAATAATAATAATAAATATAAAAATAAATAAATAATATATAGTATATATATATTACTTAGAAATTTCCCCAGTCTTATTGATTCCTACAAATCTCGGGGGAGAGTCTAAATGTTTTTTCTTGTTTTATGTTGCAAAATTCTCCAAAATAAAATTTGTTGCCCGGATGATGTGAAGGAGGTCAACCGTGTTGTGTTGGGATATGCTTGATAAGTTCAGCTAGAAAGCAATGTAGATAGTAATCTCGTGGCTTAACTAACAGAATAAGAAACTTTGTAAGTCGGATTATCACCTTAACATTTTCTGCCTTTACAAAGTTACAAGTCCATGTTCAGAATAGGTTGAGAACATGATATTACTTCATAGATTTATTTTTACCTAAAGTATCCTCGTTTCTTTTCCCCATCCTGTCTCAAAAGCTATATGCTTGCTCATCTTTGTATCTAATAAGCTCCTTGATGTATTCTTCCTCGTGCTTATCTACTCTTCTATGTGTGAACATTGACATGGAGTGATGATCTCCTTTGTTGTACTATTGTATGATTTGGAGCTCTCATGAGCACGATAAGATGATCTTCTCTGATATACATAAGTATAGACCTCATGCTCTCATATGTAAGTCTTAATTAATCAACTCCTCTGTTCTACATGAGTATAGACCGAAGCTTTTATCAATTGATGGATATTGTCTTCTTTTGAAAAAAAGATCTTCGTTGCTTTTAAAAGGAATAATTAAGTAGAGTGTATCATTTGTTCAATATATCATGAGGACATGATAAGGTTTTTTGTCAAATATTTATGGGGACTGAATCACTAAAGTGTTCTTTAAATGAAACCAAAGCATGATAACAGTAGTTGTGGTTCACTTGTTGAAAAGAAGAAGACATGAGCTTAAAAGGACAAGTATAGCAACAATCCGATAGAACTATGACTTTATGAAAAATCACTTCAGGTTCTTGTTCTTCTCTATCCGTTATTTCCAATTATTATATATGTGATGTTTGGGGAGGATTTATGGGGCAATTTCTTTTTTATTCCTTCATTTTGCTTTTGAATTATTTTAATTCATTTCTATATATTTTTATTTTACTTTATTTAAATGGAAAATAAAATTTTGAAAGTTTCAAGTTTTTTAAATTTTCAGCGAAACTATACTTTCGCTGATAGTTTCATAATGTGAAAGTGTAGATTCGCAGTCTTTTTCATTCATATCAGTGTCATTTCTGACCAAAGCATGTACGTGCGAAAGTATAGTTTTGCTTTCAGCGAAACTACGTTCTAGATATCACATTTCGGGAATTTAAGAGCTCATTTTCGCACAATCGTGGTTTTTAGTTTCAAAGTTTATACCGTGACTTTTTCGAACGATATTGAGTTTTTGAGTGTTTGATTCCTCTTTAATGGTCATTTAAGCTTTAGATGTGAGTTTCAAACTTTGCACAGTAGTTTAATCTAGGTTTGAGCAACTCATTAAGGACCAATTAGGCTGTGACTCTTCCGTACCTTCATAGTTCTTACTACGAAAGTACTGATAGTCTAGAGAAACTAAACACAAGTTCAAAGGTTATCAGCGAAACTGTGATCTTATGTTGTCCGTGCGAACTTGACAGCTTCGCTAGTCAATTTTTAGTTTTGCTTGGCCGATTATAGTTTCGGCTTTCCGAACCTACTGCCTTGGCATGCCGAAACTTCACCTTGCTCCTTGCCGAAATTACATTTTCACTTGTCAAAACTACGGTTTCGGCTAGTGAAACTATACTTTCGCCTAGCAAATTAAATTTGAATTTCCTTAAATTTATTCTTTTTAATTATTATTCTTTATTATTCATTTTAGGCTATCTTTCTAATGCATTTCATCTACTTTTTAGATAAAATTGCTAATCTGATGTTCGACGAGAGGCACAACATTACGACTAACCTCGATGATGCACACCCTAAAGACATAGGATTTAGAGATTGTAAAATTTGACAAAGAGACTTTTCACTGCGGTAAATAAGGTGAAGGTTGCAGCCGGCCTACCCAATCAGCTTACTCAATATGAGTTAAATTATATGACTGATACTTCTAAGTACCCATTTCTGAATGTGGGTACATCTTCTAGGGCAGGAGAGGGCACTTCTAGTTCAGGGACTGAGGTAGTTGGAGGATCAGGTGTGAGAGATGATTTGAGAAAAAGATAAGGATGGAAGGAATAAGAATACTGAGAATGCCGGAGGTGGTGATAGAAGTTTGGTTTGTTGATATGTGGATAGACTTAGATGATTTTGGAGGACAGGAGATGCATGCTGTGAAAACTATGGAAGGTGCTAAAAAGTCTACTGAAAAGAGTTTGTTAGATGAGGAGGAAGAGGATGAACAACTTGTTGATTATGACTCTAAGCTAGAATATTATGAGTTCAATGAGAGACCATTGACATATTTAGCTAGAAAAGGCTCGGATGAAAATGATGTGTTTGAAATGGAAAATGATGAATAGTTCGTTAGGGAGAAGGAGGCTGAGGAGATAACCTATTTATTTCAAAATATATAGGGGCCAAGCAAGAAGGAGTCAGATAAGAAGAATATGAGCTGGAAATACAACCCCAGCCTCAAAATATTCATGATTAAGATGAGAGGGGGAGGCATTACAAATTTTTACAAAAGGAAGGCATTTAGGACCTTGCCTAAGTGGGATTTCAGGAGGTTAGTTGTGCTCCCAATAATTGATTCAAATTTGTGTGAGAGGGTTAAGCTATTGGAGGAAGAGATAAAAAGGGGGTTGAATGATCACTTTCATGCATCTGAGTTTATGAAGGCTGAGAGAATAGGTTCAAAGAAACATAAGGATTGGGAGACAGGGAAAGGTAGGATTGTGTTGCGGGAAACCCCCAAAGACTGTAATATGGGGAGGCAGTGATTAGGTTAAAGAATGGAGTTTTAGAGAAGAACAACGGTGGTTTCAGAGAATTTTGGGAATTTAGGTTTGAGAGTACATGAAGATGATAAAGAAAGAGGTAGAACTGTTTTGTTTATATATGAAATATATCTCAAACAAAGTTAATGAAAGAGTATAAACTTCGAAATCCGGATGTCCGTCCCACCTCTGCAAAAGTAGTTTCTTTTACCCAAAAGTTAGTTTTCATGGAAGTCGAAAATCTTTTGAAGGTAATTCCTCTTCGGAAGATTTGATGAAAAGCTTCTAAAGACAAATTGGCTTCAGAAGATATTCCAAATGTTTTGAAAATTTTCTTTCGGAAGATATTCCAAAAGTTTAGAAAATTTTGCTTCAGAAGAGATCATCACTTGAAGGTATTAATAAAAACTTCCGAAAGTTAATTGCTTAAAGAAGAAAATTGTTCTTTAAAACATAAAAGTATTTTGAAAAGAAAATAAGCTTTGGAAGATATTTTCAACATTTCTTTTGAAGGTAAATTCTTCCAAGTTATTGTTTGTTTTGAAATCTTAAATTTCTTCCGAAGGATCAAAATTTTCAACACTCAAAAGAATAACTTGTAAAAGTTATAGAATAGACAACTTCAAACACACAATTTTAGAAATAATATGATTAACCTTTAAGAAAAAGCTACTCAAAGTTAATCATTACAATAGCAGAAATCAGATATTTAAATCTCTGCTCATCAAAGACTTTGTTGAACAGATCAACATATTATTCATTTGAGTTAACTTTGACTAATTTGATTAATTTTTTTCAAAATTATCTCTAATCAAAATGATACTTGATATTGATTTGTTTTGTTCTTAAGTTCAGCATAGAGTTCTCTGTGATAGAGATATCACTATTGTTGTCTATGTGAATGGGAGTCTCCTTGAAATTGAATGCGTAATCTAGTATCTGATTATGAATCTAAAGCACTTGAACACAATAGCTTGTAGTAGCAATGTATTCAGCTTCAGAAGTTGATATAGAGACACAAAATTGCTTCTTGCATTTCCATGAGACCACCCTTCCACAAGCAACTGACAACCCGCTCAGGTAGATTTTGTAATCATATTGCATCCATCATAATCACTATCTATATATGCACACAAATTGAGGTGAGAATTCTTTGGATACCAGAGAGCAAGAGTTGATGCACCTTGAGGTATCTTAAAATTATATTGAGAGTGATTAGGTGAGACATCATGGGATTTGCCTGATATATCTTCACAAATACATCTAGCAAACATGATATCCGACCTGCTAGCAATGAGATACATTAGAGACCCAATCATAGACCTATATAGGTGTTCATCCACACACTCCCCCTCAAGATTAGGTCCAATTGAGTGGTTTCTTTCTATGGGTGTCATAGCAACCTTGCAGTCAGTCATGTTGAATCTCTTAAGTATGTCCGAAACATACTTTGACTGACTTATGAAGATGCCAACTTCAACTTGATACACTTGAATTCCCAAAAAGAAATTAAGTTCCTCCATCAAACTCATTTCAAATATCTCCTTAATCAACTTCTCAAAGTCTTTGTAGAGCTTTGGATTAGTTGATCCAAAGATGATGTGATCAACATATACTTGAACTAGCATAAAGTCTTTTCCTTGTCCTTTGATAAAGTGAGTTCCATCTATACTACCTCTTTTGTATTCATGCTTGCATAGATACTGAGATAAAGTCTCATACCACTCCTTGGTGCTTGGTGCAGCCCAAAAAGAGCTTTATCAAACTTGCAGACAAAATTAGGATGATCAAGATCTATAAAACCTCGTGGTTGTTTGACATATGCCTTGATGGGTTTTGTCACAAGTAAAACACTTAGTTTAACAATTAAACTAAGAAAACATAGTGGAATTAGAGGTTTAAAACAAGGTTTATAATCTGAATTTTTTCCATACTAACCATCAACAAAAACCCAAGAATGAGGATCGTAATATGTGAAAAATATGCTATCAAACATCACGAAACAACCATAGGGTGTCAAAAGAAAAACAACCTTTCTAGTGCAAATGTTGTAGATGAAAGAGATGATGTTCTTGAAGTGTAGCCTTCAAAAGGAAAGCCTCAAGCTTGTATACCCACAAGCCTTAACAAACACCTAATCTTGTTAGGTAGAAGAACACCAAGATGTACTCCCTTTTGAACAATCCAATCAGCCAAGAAGAACTTGAGGAGCTGCAATAAAAACGATTTTTCAGCCCTTTCTAACCTTTCTTTTTGAACGAATTTGGTGGTTTCTTTGGGAGCTTTTTTTTGTGTATGTGAGATTAAAAGTGTTTTTGATGGTTGAGTAATGATGTGAGTTAAGTCTTGCAAAGAACAAGAAGCAAAACACATGCTACAATGGCCAATTAGGGGCGGCCGAAAATTCAACCCAAAAGGGTTTCCCTCCCTTTTGAATGTTTTGTAAAATACTCTTTCAACCATAAGATTTTATAAAATTAGAACCCCTTTTAATTTTATAACTATAAACCACTTTTATTTGTATTATTTAACCAACGTAAATAATGAAACAAATAATATCTCATGAACAAACTATCCATATAATGTTGTTCTACCACAAAGCAATGTTTTAGAAAACTCATTTTCTAAATTGGTATTAATGTTTATTTGTATGATCTCATCAACAACAAACATTTATTGGTGTTTGTATAGCTTCGTATTGGGTATGACCTGACTTGGATCATAACATATTAACCACATCAATCTTGTATGTGTCTTGGGCATATGAGGTCCAACAATCTCCCACTTGCACAAGATTCATAGACGGTTGATACAAGCAGTAAATACCGCCTAACAACGGTTTACTACCCTTAATACGTATGACTACGTGCCATTCAATAAAATCATCTCCTTCAAGTACCATACTTGAAATGTTTTAGGTGAATCAATCATCTATCCTTTTATCGCAGATGCCATGTTAAATCCTAGAGACATAGAGTGATCATTCTCCATTGATTTAACTTTATCAGGCCTTAGACATCTTTCTCAATGAATAAGAGGGACAAATTCCATCTTGACAACATACGTCTCTCACAATTTACCTTGTATCATACCTGAACTCAGACTTATGTACTGCCATGTTTCTATTGAGTGAAGACCTAAGTCAAACTATAATATTCAGTAAATATCAAGACCCAATATTTATCTCAGGTTAGAGGATACCAAATGATTTTCGCCTTTACTCAAAATTAATTATGATCGATCACGAAGATTCCATGTAGTAATATTTGAGACGCAGGTCAGTCCAATATTTGCATCCCACAATATCTATGAACATTGGCAGTAACCTTTTGCTCTACATTCATCTATATGAATGTCTGCCAATCCAAGTCATAATAACATTACCTTCATGCTTGTTCCCACAAGCATGAACAACTAGGACATTCTGAGTAAATACTTTACTCATGGATTTTGAACATGCAAAATAGGAATATTAGTTGAATCATTATAACCGAATAATTCATTCAGTAATAAAGGGTTTCAATATCTCAATACAAAATTAAAGATCAAATCCAGTCACTAGAATATTGAAGTCCCATGGCACAAGCATGACTTTCATGCTTTGCCTTTTCAAGAAGCTTCATGAGTGAATCCGCAATGTTTTGATCCATGTGAACTTTGCGAATACATATCTTTCCCTTTTCAACTTCATCCCTATGTAGTTGAATCTTCGTTCAATGTTCCTAGTCTTCTAATGTGCACGGGGTTCCTTGATTTGAGCAACCGCACCACGTTATCACAAAGAATCTAAGGGGTCTTGAATGGAAGGGACCACCCCAAGGTCAGCAATGAATTTCTTTAACCATGCAGCTTCCTGAGCTGCTAATGAAGCAGCAATGTATTCAGACTCTGTAGTCGATAATGCCACAACATCTTGCTTAGAGCTCTTCCAAGAGATTGTTCCTCCATTCAAGATGAAAATGTACCCCGATTGTGATCGTGAATCATCCCGATCAGTTTGGAAACTCGCATCCGTGTAACCTTTACTATGAGTTCCTCCTCACCAGATCCATAGATTAGGAATATATCTTTAGTCCTCCTTAGGTACTTAAGTATGTTTTTAACTGCCATCCAATGTCTGCTTCCAGGATTTTGTTGGTATCGCCTTGTCATGCTTAAGGCGCATGACACGTCCGGTCTAGTGCATATCATTGCATACATGATGGATCCTATGGCAGATGCATACGGGATTCCTTCATTTTGTCTTGCTCATCCTTTGAGCTTGGACATTGAGTTACTCAATATCGTTCCTCTTTGAATAGGTACGGTACTTTCTTGGAGTTTTCCATCTTGAACCTTTTCAAGATCTTATCAATGTATGCACTTTGATTCAAACCTATCAACCTCCTTGATCTATCCCTATAGATCTTTATTCCTAAAATAAGGCAGCTTCACCAAGATCCTTAATGGAGAAACAGCTTCCAAGCCAGGCTTTTACACCTTCCATGGTTGGAATGTCATTTCCAAATAGTAGAATGTCATCGACATACAATACTAAGAAAATGGTGATGCTCCCACTAGCCTTCTTATATACACATGCTTCATCAGTGTTTTTGATGAACCTAAATTGGTTATCTTTCATCAAAATGGTGATTCCAACTTCTTGTTTCTTGCTTCAATCCATAGATTGATTTCCTTAACTTGCATACTTTGTTAGGATTTTGAGTTGACAAAACCTTCAGCCTAAACCATATAGACATCTTCCTCAAGATATCCATTTAGAAAAGTGGTTTTGACATCCATTTGCCAAATTTCATAATCATAATGAGCAGCTATGGCAAATAATATCCTAATAGACTTTAGCATTGCAACTGGTGAGAAAGTCTCATCATAATCAACCCCTTGAGTTTGAGTGAAACCTTTTGCTACAAGTCTAGCTTTATAAGTATCCAAGTTTCCATGCATATCGATTTTCTTCTTGAAAACCCACTTACATCCATTATCTTGGAGTTTAGAGGTGGTTCAACCAAGTCCCATACTTGGTTGCCATACATGGATTGCATCTCAACATTCATGGCTTCAAGCCATTTGTCACAATCCAAATTGGACACTGCATCATGATAGGTGGTTGGTTCATCGGAATCTACCACATAGCATCCGTCTATGAAAAATCCATATCTTTCAGGTGGATTACTAGTTCTACCAGATCTACGAATGTGTTGTGTATATTGATCAACTACTTGATCATTCTTAACATCCTCATGATGAGTGCTAGTGTCAACCAAACGTGTATCGGTTTTGGTTCTTGATCCTCCTCATCCACAGTTCTACTGCTAGCTCCTTCCGTAAGGAACTTAGCTTCTAAGAACTCAGCCTTCTTGGCAACAAACTCCTTTTGTTCCAATGGATCATAGAAATAATATCCCATAGAATCTTTTGGATATCCAATGAATATGCACTTAGTGGAACGACTTTCAAGCTTGTTTGAGGTGGGAGTCTTAACATACGCCTCACAACCCCATACCTTTAAATATGACAATGATGGAACTCTTCCATGCCATATTTCAAAAGGTCGTTTCCACTTTCTTGGTTGGGGCCATATTCAAAATACGGCCCACAGAGAGCAAAGCAAAACCCTAAAATGATAGAGGCAGTGAGCTTCTAGCCATCATTGATCGAACCATATCTAATAGAGTTTGATTTCTCCTCTCGGATACACCATTGTGTTGTGGTGTTCCAGGTGGAGGTAGTTGTGAGACAATACCACCACTTCTAAGATGATATCTAAAAGTGTCACTCAGGTATTCACCTCCTCTATCGGTGCGGAGAATTTTTATCTTCTTATTGAGTTGATTTTTTCATTTTGGAAGATTTTGAACATTTTAAAAGCTTCATCTTTGTGTCATAACAAGTACACATAACCATATCGACTATAGTCATCGGTAAAGGTAATGAAGTATTTTTCATGGTACCTAGTCATTGGCTTAAAGGGACCACCTACATCCAAATGTATGATGCGTAATAAATCTTTTGCCCGTTCGGACTTGCCGCTAAAAGGTGCCTTAGTCATTTTACCTTGTAAACAAGATCACATACATCGAATGAATCATATTCATTTGCTTTTAAAAGACCGTTCTTTTGAAGTGTTGGTATGCGCTTCTTGTTTATATGACCAAGACGGCAATGCCAAAGATAGGTATCACTCAAATCCAATTTGAGTTTCTTAGTGGTGGTCTGGTACAATGAGCTATCATATAATGTGTTTTCACGAACCAATTCATAAAAACCATTAACTGGAATAGCTTTAAAACAAAATGCCATTTAAAGAAACATGAATTTCATTCTCAATAAATGACAAAACATAACCATATTGTCTTAATTGGGCAAGAGAAATAATGTTCCAGTCAAACTAGGAGCATAAAAAATATTGTTCAAATTTACTTCCAAACTATTTGGAAGCTTCAAGATGTAGTCCCCTAGGCCTCAACTTGAACCTTTGCCCCAATTGCCCATGAAGAGGCTCACATCCCCTTTCTTGAAGTCCTTACTTTTTTGAACCCCTGCAATAAGTTGCAAATATGAGTTCCACATCCGGTATCCAATACCCATGTGTTAGAGGATATAAAATTTAGACCAATATGGATCATGAAACATGTACCTGAGGTTTGCCCGACATCCCTCTTTGCTTGCAACTCTTTGAGATGGACAGGGGAATTTCTTGCCTAATGTCCAATCTCCCCACACTTAAAGCATGGGTCATTTGAAGCAACCTTTTGTTCTTCTCCGCTGGTTTTGTGGTGGCGCTCTAACCACTCCCTTTCCCTTTCCCCTAATGTGCCCTTTACCCTTGGCAACATTTGCCTGGGTGCGGGTGAGGCCTCTTCTTGTTCCCACCTTCATTGATGGTGAGAATGGGTAAAACCCTTTCACCCATGGCCGCCTCGGCAGTTTTGAGCATAGAGTGAAGCTCACTTATATTCTTGTCCCACCCGTTCATGTTGTAATTCATGACAAAATTGTCAAACCTTTTTGACAAAGAGTTGAGGATCAAATCCGTAGCAAACTCTTTCGAGACGGGACAATTCAGCCGTTCGAGACTGTCAATGTGGCTTTTCATCTTAAGTACATAAGATGAAATAGATTGAGTGTCGTCCATACGAAACGCATGGAGTGCTGAAACCATTTCAAAGCGCTCAACCCGTGCTTGTTGTTGGAATGTTTCCTTCAACTGGGTTATCATGTCGTATGCTCCATGATGCTCATACTCCTTTTGGAGATCTAGAGTCATACTTGCCAACATGAGGCAAGACACTTGGACTGAGTCCTCAGTGTATTTCACCCAATTATTATAGGCCTCCTCATCATCCTCACTAGTTGATCGGGAATTGGATCATCTAATAGGTATGATCGTTCTTTTGCTTGAGAACAATTCTCAAGTTTCGAAACCAATCAATAAATCGTTATGGTTTAGACGCTCCTTTTGGAGAATGGTTCTTAGTGATAGCGAGTGAGCGGGGAGGGATTTCGTTGTATCATTATTGTTGGTGACCATCTACAAATAGAGCGAAGTTCAATTTTAGTAATTTTGATATTGTCCATATTTTAATAATTAATACCATTTTTAAGTGTCTTACATATTTTAAATCTAGAATCCAACGTTACATTTAAATAGTGGTTAGGTGACCTTTATCTATTATTTAAATTAACAAGGTAGTCAACTTTTGACAATTGCAACCCTTTGCAACCTCTAGGGTATGGATCGACTTTAAACATCATATGTATTGTCGGCATGTTAATCCCATCAACACCTTTGTAAACCATATTGTAGGTGATCCATTTATATGGTTTGCAAATCAAGTTACCCTATTGCACACACATGTGAGTTTTCCAACATAAGTGGTTAGGTGACCTTTATCCCTAAATATGGTATCCCCACCTCAAGTCACAAGTTCCTCAAAATGGTTAGGTGACCTTTATCCCATTAAGAGTTTCCAAATGACTCAAGTGTTGTGCAAAAGGATGGTGTAAACTTGTTTAAAAGGAATTTAAGTTTTCATGATCTTAGTTTAGAAAACTCTATGTACCTTATATTTGCATGCTTTCAAATACAAGGTACCCTATGGTTCACTTTTAATAAAACCTCTTTTATTAAAACCATTAATCCTTTTAATTACCTTTTATTAACCACTTAATGATAAAGAATCATCAAATTTTAGCTTGTTAAGTTTGTTAATAAGTTTGTAATGCATATCCAATATCAACCAAACAATCAACAACAACAATCCAAACAAGCATAAACATACAAACATGGGTGCATAACCGTAGCTACTATGTTGACCACACTTGTTTGCCATCACAAGTGTTGTCATAAGGTCTTTCCTAAGCGTGAAGATGACACATCAAAATGTGTCCATGAACTCCCACTTGAATCCACATCCAAATGCTTCAAGTGTCCATGTCTTTTGTGTCCTTCTTTGAGTCTTCATCTTGTGCATCTTCTTTTACAAAATCATATCCTAATACAATTTTTCTAATAAACGAAATGCACCTAATCTATTTATTACATAACCAAATGAATAAATAAATTACAACCCAAGATACAAAACACAAATTACAACCCTTTCAAGAACAAACCTACATGACAAAACACAATCAACCAAAACCAACACATAAGGCCAAGGCTGTGTTATGCACCATAATATAAAACACATACAACATCCAAGAACAACCATAAATCCATTATTTCAGCCCCAAAGTTTCAGCCAACATAAACTAAAACTTTAAGGTTGGTCCAAACAACACAAGCAACCATTTGATGTAAATCTTTCAAGGTTTAAACCAAAGCATGCAAGATTAAACCTTGAAATGTAAGGGATTCATAAATCCACAACAAAGCAGCCCCTAATGGGTGGAAAAGGTCCATGAAAACTAATTTTTCAAGACCTTTTGAAGCACATATTCCACATAACCGGCTCTAGATGCCATTGATGGGTTTTGTCACAAGTAAAACACTTACTTTGACCATTTAAACTATGAAAACACAGAGGAATTAGAGATTTAAAACATGGTTTATAATCTGAAATTTTTGCCATATTAAACCATAAACAAAAACCCAAGAATGAGGATCGTAATGTATGTGAAAAATATGCTATCAAACATCACGAAACACTAGGGTGTCAAAAGAAAAACAACCTTCTAGTGCAAATGTTGTAGATGAAAGAGATGATGTTCTTGAAGTGTAGCTTTCAAAAAGAAAGCCTCAAGCTTGTATACCCACAAGCCTTAACAAACACCTAATATTTTTAGGTAGAAGAACACCAAGATGTACTCCCTTTTGAACAATCCAAATCAGCCAATAAGAACTTGAGGAGCTACCAACAAAAATGATTTTTCAGCCCTTTCTAACCTTTCTTTTTGAACGAATTTGGTGTTTCTTTGGGAGCTTTTTTGGTGTGTGAGAGAAAAAGTGTTTTTGATGGTTGAGTAATGATGTGCGTTATGTCTTGCAAAGAACAAGAAGCAAAACACATGCTACCAATGGCCCATTAGGGGCGGCCGAAACATTCAACCCAAAGGGTTTCCCTCCCTTTTGAATGTTTTATAAAATACTCTTTCAACCATAAGATTTTATAAATTAAAACCCCTTTTAATTTTATAACTATAACACACTTTTATTTGTATTATTTGACCAACTTAAATAATGAAACAAATAATATCTCATGAACAAACTATCCATATAATGTTGTTCTACCACAAAGCAATGTTTTAGAAAACTCATTTTCTAAATTGGTGTTAATGTTTATTTGTATGATCTCATCAACAAACAAACATTTATTGGTGTTTGTATAGCTTCTTATTGGGTATGACCTGACTTGGATCGTAACATATTAACCACATCAATCTTGTATGTGTCTTGTGTGCATATGAGGTCCAACATGCCTCTTCATCAATCACCCTATAGAGAAAGGCACACTTAACATCATTTGGTAGACCTTGAAGTTCTTGGATGCAGCAAAAGCTAAGAATATCCTAACAGATTCTAGTCTTGCTACAGGGGCAAAGACATATGCGTAGTAAATTCCTTCTTCATGTGTGTACCCTTGAACAACTAGTCTTACCTTGTTTTTCATGACAAGTCGTTTATCATCCTTCTTATTCCTAAAAACTTATTGGTTCCTATTATAGTCTTTCCATGAGAAGTACGAAGGTTGCCTTAGAAGAAAAAGAAAAAATGAAAGAGGAAGAAAAGCAACAGTCGAGGAATGGGAGGATTGCCTTTTTATGCTCGAGGGATATTCTCTCAATCAATTGACTCCCCATAAAAATGATACAATCTTGTGGCTTTTCCATATCGAACAGGATCAGATGGATAAGAAGAGAAAGAGGGCAACAAGGGAAAAAATAAAGGAGAAGAAGAAGAAGGAAGAGGAAGCTCAACTTATGGCTACCAAGAAGGTGGGAGACAAAGCCTGTATGAAGGAATATTTTAGAGCCCACAAGTTCTCAAGTAGACAAGTTGGGCACATGTCTGAAAAGACACTGTAGCGACATGTCAGTGACATAAAGGCTGACATTCGCTTAGGAAGAAGCAATGGGGTTTACCCAAACATTCAGAGGATGACACCCAAACCTGCACCTCAACCTCAACCTCAACCTCAATCCCAACCTAAACCCGAGCCAACTCCTTTTTCCTTCCCTATCAAAACTAAACCAACCACTGAACCCTCACTCATGAACCTACACCATCAACCATACCCTCATCTTCACCCATTGCTTCACAACAACAACCTCCACTTCCCATCCGGAAACCTAAACCACTCCCTAGAACTCAACTCTATTCTACCTAACAATCAACCACCTATTCATCACCCAAGCCACCCCTTTTACCCAGTAAACCTCTAACCTTGAAGGAATTCAACGAAATGAAGAAAAAACTCAATAACTATACCACTTTGAGAGAAATAATCTATAAGGAGGATTCAATCAAATTAACATTCATTGATGGCACTTCTAGTTCCCTCACAAGAGAAGCATTTCTTGATTTGCCTAGTGGAACGCTAAACTAGGCACTTCGGCTACTCGTAACTAACTATGACTCACTCAATGAAGAAGATAAGAAGCTGAGAAGAAGACTAATGACTCTCTTGGGCACTAGGAAGGGGAACAAGCTGCCAACTCAATACCTCATTCCTAGGAAGAAGATTTTCCAATAAAGGTTCAAAGACTCTTCTCACAACTTTATTGTGGAATGAGAGAATGGTGAGGTCAACAGACACAATACACCATCTATGCTACACTCTAGCAGATTTGACATTGTTGATTTACTAGAGAAGCGATTCTTAAACGCCTCCAACTCTAAGTCTGGTGCTCATATTCGAAATCATCTTAGCAGCCTTCACCTTGCTGAACTGACTGCAAAAGTAAGGATTGAGGAAGATTTGAAACAAAGAGAGCAAGTAGACAAGGAACAGTCAATAAAGGAAAGAATTTCTTACAAATAGGTGAAGGACCTGAGTTGGAACCCGTTGTTAGATGGGAGTACCATTATAACTCCCGTCAACTAAGTCTCTTTCGAGGGCCACAACAAAGGGTACATGTTATCTAGAGTAACAAAGAAGATTCGTTATCTACAAGGGACTTGTACCAACTTGTTAACACCACCTCTAGAATGAACAAAAATACAGATAGATATTTACTTTGCCTGGTGCTAAAGTTTTAAGAAGTAGAAAACAATGAAGTTTTTGTAGCATCAGCCTAGGGGGAGTTTGATGAGGACAAGTAAGGCTGGTGCAACCAAAACAACACTTGGAATAATTTTCGGTACAACTGATAAAGATTTCAAAAGGCAAAGCTACACTTCCTAAGGTTAAAGTAAAAGAACTTCTGGAGAAGGAACTCTATCTTTCAATGACAAAATGAAGCCATCTTTCAAAAACAAAAACTTGGAAGACCGCAAGGCAAAAGACTTCTGACATATAAAGACTTGAAGATGAGCAGAAGCCTCCGAAGAAGTAGACTCTTCCAAAGTATAAGTGGCCTCGGAAGAACTTGTTTTTCCAAAGCTAATTAATTTTCGGAAGGATGTACGATGAACCAGTGGATATTAGTATGGTCCTTCTAACAAGTCGTTGCACTCTCTAAAATACTGCATGGCATTTTCCCACGCCCATGTAGTTGACCATACTTTATTCAATGTTCATTATTTATTAGTTAGTATAGTTTGAATGTTCATTATCAAATACACTGAATTTGTTCCAAAATTGATGAATTGTGATATTGAATTCAACTATCAAAAACCTAAAACAATCAATAGCACAAAGGAGTCCCGAGACTAGCTTCAAGATGAGATAAGGAAGAAATGAAACATAAGAAAGAGACATCCTTGATTTCAAACTTTGACTAGAGTGTAGAAGTAGAAGAGTCTACTGAAGAAATCAATCAAGCTGTCGTTGCTAATATTGTTGAAGAGAATGAGAAGATGGATTGTGAGGAAGAGTTAGATTCATTTAAAATGTTCAGAGTTGAAGCTGAAGTAGCTGAGGATGTGTAGGAGGATTGTGAGGAGTGTGTAAAAAATATTAAGATGATGACTTGAAGGGTAAGGTTGTGATAGAGGGTGATGATAAGAAGGTGCTGCAAGCTAGAAGCTAGACAGAAGATTATAGGAAAGAGAAGAGTGATGTTGCAACCATTGTTGAGAAAAGAAGAAGAGTACTCTGGTGTGTCCATGCGAAAAGGCTTTGGTAGCTTAAAAGGTGGTGATAGGTCTTCCATATGAGATAATACAAGATATGTGCTCTTCAGCATGCAAAATAAGGCTTTTTGGTGTGTACAAAGGAATCGTTTGTTACTCGATAATGAAAAGGATTTAAAAGGAACTAATGAAGAGCTTAAAATAAATGAGTCAAAATATTTTGTTAAACTAAATGAAGCATTAAAATAAAATAAACACTCAGAAATACTGTTTTAGAAAGAAAAGTTGAAATTAAGACTATGACTGAAAAGGTTGCACTTGCTGAGTTTCAAAACAAGTAAACTTCAGTCAAAGGTTAATAAATAGACAATATCTGGGATGAAACATGACAATTTGTGCAAATCATAGAGGGGGATAAGGTTAAAATAGGTTTGGGTTATGACACTGTTGCGGTTTATCATCCTCCTAGTACTTGTTGTTATTCACCTATGTATGTTCCACACCTTTCTAATGATTTGATTAAATAGATATTTACAGTCTGTCAGCAGGTTTAGAAGGGGTGAACTCTAAGGATGTGCATGAGGAATATGGTTATGAACCAACTAACGGGTTTGGATTTAATAGTTCTAGTACACCTAAACCCTAACATTTTGTTTTAGATCATAGCTCTAGCTTATGTTATATTTTTGTTTCCAAAAAATCTATCTCAGACATTGATGTGACTTGTTCTAGTAATGTTTTGATTTTTTCTTTAGATAATTTGAGTTGTAATGTTGATGCTTTTTCTGATTTTGTTGATGATGTTGATGATGTTGTGAATGTTGTGAATGCTTTTTCTCACCCTTTCCCATCGCTTACCCTAATTAATATTTTACGGTCAACCGAAAGGGTTATGTCATCATCATGTGCAAGTACAAGTGGTATAAGTACCACATGTACTTCTAATGAAAGTGTTCCATCATCTGTAAATAATCATTCTTTTATGAATAAACTAGATCCAGAGATATGTACGAAACATAGTGATGTTGATTCTAGATTGTCTAAAGATGTGGAAATATACATGGATAAAATTCCTGACTTGCGGTATAATAGACTTAGATTAAAATCACATTGTTCAGGTGTGGTAAAGATGATGATGTAGTTAAAACCTATCCTGAGCTTCATCATAGACATGCTCATAAGAATTCTTTCGGTAGTAGATTACCTCATCTGCTTAGTAATCTTTTTTTTCAAAAATTCATCTACACCAAAGCCTAAAGTTGTTCAAACATGGGTTCCTATTTCAACTGGTTAATATGTTTGTACTATTATTGCAGGGGTCATCCACTAAAGTTGTAAATAATGTTTGGCATGTTAATGGTGGATGCTCAAGACATATGACGGGGCTAAAGGATTTATTGACTATCTATCGCATAATGAATGGAGGATATGTAACATTTTTCGGCAACAAAAACGGAGGAAAAAGGATTGGCCAAGGGGAGGTTTCCAATGGTTCTCTTACCCTGGAGAAAGTCAATTATGTGCTAGAACTAGTTTTCAATCTGTTGAGTGTCTCTCAGATTTTTCATAAAGACATTATGGTCTTGTTCTACTCGAGTGAATGTCTCTTTCTAAAGTCCGAGATTGATATTCCAAAAGAGATGGTGCTTATGCAGGCTCTGAGAAAGAATGACACATAACTTCTCGACATGGGTTCTAAAGAGTCAACATCCACTGTCACCAATCTTTTGTCAAAAGCTTCAACATGTGAGTGTTTCTTGTGGCATCGAAGAATCAGGCATGTTAATTTCAAAAATATAAAAAAAATTAGTTAAAAACAATCTTATTAGGGATTACCTTTAAAATACTTTTCAATTGTAGAGAAATGCATGGGATGTGCCACAGGAAAACAACATAAGAAACCACATAAACCAAATCTTGAAAATAACATTTCTAATCCCCTCGAGTTGTTATATACTGATTTGATTGGCGTAATTAATGTTAAATCGATTGCTAAGGAATCTTTTTGTCTTGTCATTATACATGATTTTTCCTAGTATTCATGGGTGAGATTTCTAGGCCATAAAGGAGAAGCTGCTAAGGAGCTGCAAAAGTTGATTCTTTCAATTGAAATGATAAGCAAGATGAAGGTTATGGCTATTCGAAGTGACAATGGTACTGAGTTTAGAAATCAAATCTTTGATTCCTTCTATGCTGGTAAAGGTATTCTCAGACAGTTCAATGCAACGAAAACACCTTAGTAGAATGGTGTTGCTGAAAGAAAGAATCACACCCTTATTGAAGTTGTTCGTACTATGCTGATTAAGACCTCTTTACCCATTATCTTCTGGGTAGAGGCGGTGAACTGTGCTTCATATGTTCTTAACAGGGTGTTGATCATCAAAGACAAAATGAAAACTCCGTATGAACTATTCCAGAAGAGGAAGAGTTTAATTGATTTCTTTCGCTCATTCGGATACTCGTGAACTTTACTAAATACCCAGACACAAAATACTAAATTCGGTGTTGTGTTTGATGAGTGTTACTTCATGGGCCACTCCTCTTCTTAGAGAGCTTATCGGATGTATAACAAGAGAACCCGTATTTTGCAAGAGTCATTCAATGTTGATTGGCTGGAATCTAATACCTCTAATGTTCGATCACAACCCACATGGTTCTTTGACTCCAATACGGTTTTCAACTCATTTAATCTTCAGTTTTTTTATGATAATTCATCCATTTCTATTGTTCGAACAAACATCATTTCTCTAGATCCATTACCAATCGTTCCTCCTATTCATTAAGCCCCTCCTAAATCATCACCTGACAATGCTACACGGCCACATTACCAATCGTTTTGACATGCCACCCCACATGTTTCCGTATCTCTTCTCTCGTCACCTACCTCTACCTCATGTTAACCTCCTGTCCAAATCACAAATTGATTCTACCCAACCATCTTCTCCTCTATCATCTAACCATCAATAACCCATCAACACACCTTCTTCAACTACCCTACCCTTAACCACTGATTTCAAAACCCTCAAAGACCACCCCTATGATAACATTATATCTTAAATTGTTCTAAAGATTTGATTAATGTATGCCTATTCTCTTGTTTTATATCTCAAATTGTTCTAAAGAATGTTCATGCAGCTCTTTAGGATCCTTGTTGGTTGAATCAATGCAATTAGAGCTACAACAGTTCAGGAAGCTCAAGGTGTGGACCCTAGTTGATCCCCCACCAAAAAAATGCCCAATAGGCATGAAAAGGGTGTTCAAGAACAAACCCGATCACTGTGGTATTATGGTAAAGAACAAGTTTAGATTGGTGGTTAAGGGCGTTGCTCAAGAAGAAGGGATTGTCTACATAGGGTTTGAGTATCCCGACTTTCCTGACAAAGTCTACAATCTTGATAAATCTATCTATGGTCTCCATCATGCTCCTCGCATATGGTACGAGACTCTAACATAGTATCTTCTAAGCAATGGCTTTTCTTGTGGCACCATTGATATGACTCGATTCAAGAAGGAAGTGGATGGTGAGATGCTAATTATGCAAGTCTATGTGGATGATATTATTTTTGGCTCCATCAATCCAAAGCTGTGTTAGGAGTTTGAGGAAGTTATATGTAGCCTTTTTGAAATGAGCATGATAGGAAGATGTTCTTTTTTCCTTGGGTTGCAGGTTGAAAGAAAAAGCCTGAAGGAATTCTCATTCATAAGGAAAAGTATATCAAATAAATTCTAAAGAAATTCAAGATGGATGATGATTCTCTTGAACTAACTCCATTCACTGCTCAAACATGACTAACTCTAGATGAGAACGGGAAACTTGTTGATCCTCATGTATACAGATCTATGATCATTTCCCTTATGTATCTTACAGCAAGTCGTCCGACATCACCTTTGCTGTAGGATATTGTGCTTGATACCAATCTGCCCCGAAGGAGTCTCATGGAAAGGTTGTAAAACGAATCGTTTGTTATCTTAAAGGCTCTTCTCCTTTAGGGCTTTTGTATCCTTATGATTGGAATTTTGATTTACATGTTTATTATGACAGTGATTCAAATGGTTGCAGGTAAAACACATAATCGGTCATTGGAGGGTGTCAATACTTAGGAAATTGTCTTGTATCATTGCAGAGCAAGAAACAAACTACTATCTCTCTTTCCACGTGGGAGGCAGAGTACATTGCTACTTCAAGTTGTTGCTAACTAGTGCTCTGGATACAACATCAGATAATTAACTATGACATCAAATTTCTACACCACCGTTGTTCTATGACAACGAGGTAGCCATTGGCATCACAAAGTGTTGGATCCTAAAAGGATCATGCATGCCAATTCAATGAGTGAGTTGATGGTTGCTTTGCTGGACTCCCACAAGTTCAAGAAGAAATGCAGATGAAGATCCTACACAAGAAAAACCAAGTATGGTCTTCCGCATTTGTCAATGCAGAAAACATAAACAAAATACGAACAAGTATTTGTTCTTTCGCATTGACAAATGCGGAAGACAAAATAGTAATGCGGACAAGACTTTGTTCATCCGCATTTGACAAATGCGGATAACCAAAAAAATATGCATAAGTATTTGTTCATCTGCATTAACAATGCGGATGACCAACATACAAATGCGGATGATCAAGTGAAGAAATGCTGATCAAGTCAACTCATCCGCATTTGCCAATGCAGATGAACAAGCAAAGATGCGGATAAAGACTTAGACTAGTGCTAATGTAATAGGTCAGGGGTAGTTTAGTCATTTTTTAAAAGGCATATTGTCTGACTATAATTAGAATTGATAACCTCGTACATGAGGTGACGGCTGATAGACATAGAGAATATTTGTTGTCTTTTATTCTATGTAATCAATCAACTTCATTAATTTATACAAAAGCATTTATGAGTATATTTCTTGCATTAACTTTTTATTGATTGCTTGTTTCCACCATTTAATCATTAACTCATTCACTATATTCGATCCTTAGAGAGAATCTCACTCTCACTTACCCAGTTAATCGTATCAGAGCTTTCGCTCTCGGTTGTCTTTCAGATCTGCCCGAGATCTGAATAGAACCTGATTGATATGGTGATTGAGTTGCGAGTAGAGTATACGTCATCTATACTTAGTAAACAACAGAACATACTCTTTAAAAAGGAATTTCTGTCAATCTATTCTCACCTTCAAGAATCACAGTCAAAATCTTCAGCCTCGTATACAGAACACAAGTTGTGACACTTGCAAGAACAATTAACAGATCTAATTTACAAAACAGTTCGTGAACTATTTGGACTATTCGGACTAATTAATCTTAAAACTTACCTAATCTATACTTATACAAGCTAAACACCTTGTTAAAATCGATTCACATAGTTTTTTAGAACTTGGTCATACTCCAAAACCACCAATGCTTAAACATAAATCTGAATTTAAACAATGGAAAATTAGATTCATGAAATATATTACAGCTGTAGATCTAGATTATTGGATTTCAATCTGCAAGGGACCACACATTCCAGTCACTCTGTCTGCAGATCAAGCTGCTATATACAAGATAGCAAGAATTCCCATAGAAGAACTTACTCTTGATTAAAATACTACAAGAAAATCAAGATTGATCTAAAAGCTTATTCATCCTAACTCAAGCACTCAAAATGGATGTGCTGAAAAGGTTGGAGAAATATGGAACTGCCAAAGCATTATGGGATACATTGTTGATATGTGTGAGGAAGCAGTAAAGTTGCTGAAATTACAAGGATAAACTTGTTAATCAATATGAAACTTTCAATCACTCCAAAAGGGAGTCTATCTCTAAACAGCTTCACAGATTTGTGCAGCTTATGAATGACATAGAGATAATGGGAGTCACCTACAAAGTCAAGGAGTTGAACGAAAATGCTGCACAACCTTTGTGAAAGTTGGAAATAGAATGTTACAATGCTGAAAAATACTCTTGATCTTGGGAGTACAACTTTGGATATTATGATAGCAAAATAGAAGCATTAAAGCTTGATGAACGAAACACAAATCTAGGAGGACCAAGAGTGATTGAAGCATACAAATTTCCATCTTACTCTTATATTGTGGAAAATGCCTTCATCACTGAAGAAGATGATTTATATGTCCTCAACGGATCAAGCCAAGACAACTGGACTCAGTGCAGCTCCATCTATCAACATGCCTTCCACATGAACCCAATCAGCAAGATTCTCCGCAACTCTTCCAAACACCCATAATGATACCAAATCAGAAGAACAAAAGGCTACTTATAATTCCTTTGTTGCAAATTATGAAGCATATCTGGGAGGCAGACTCACCTCCGCACATCTGATCCAGGAAGATCTGGAGGAAATAAATCCAGATGATCTGGAAGAAATGGATTTACAATGGCAAATGTCCATGATTGCAATGAGAGCAAAGATGTTTTTCAGAAAAGGTAGAAGACTCAGACTTAATGAAAACACAAAGCATGGATATGATAAATCCAAGGTAAAATGCTTCAACTGTGGCATGGTTGGTTACTTCTGAAGGAATGCAATGCACCAAAAGAAACAACTTTGAAAGAAACTCTCAAAGCCAGTCATCATCACAATCTAACTCAAGCTCTCATTCCAATAACTATCAACACTAGTATCATCATAAAAAACAAGAGTCATACCAGAATCAACCTCAACTGACTAATCAAGCTCATGGAAGCAGTCAGTCATCTAGAAATGCTCTTGTGATCAAACAAGATGGAATATGTGATTGGAGCATGTATGTTAAAGAAGTGAAGCCTTAATTTCAAATCATGCACTTATGGCTCACATTAATGATGGCCCTTCTCCAATGCCTACTGAGGTAAAATCTAACCTTTATAGTGAAAAATGTAATACTGAATTGCAAGGTTATAGAAAGCATAACCATAACTAGCAGATAAAATAAAAGAAGAAAAAGTGAAGTCAGAGATGATGAGAATAGAGATAAAAGGATTTGAAATTAAAATAAAATCTCTCATCTCTGACATTGAAAAATTGCATGGTGAGAAGTAGACTCTTGCAGCTGAGAATGAGCTACTCACTTAAAAGTTAGCTTAATCTAAGGCTAAATATTCACTTACTGAAGTGAAACTTGAAAAGTTTCAATTATCTTCAGTCAAGCTGTAAGAGATGCTTGATTCTCAAAAGGATCCAAAGGACATGTCGGGGATTAGGTACAATTCATGTCCTCCACCATTCAATGACAACTACATTGTCATCCCTAAAACTGTTACACTCAATGAAGAAATCAAAATTAAAACTATGGAACCAAAATCTATAGTAAAACAAGTAACCAATCCTTAAAACAACATGATGTTTATGTTGAAACAAATAAGGAGAAAATCAAACTAGGTTATCGAATCAAGATTAAAGAGTGTTCAGACAAGGAAGTGAGTGTCACCAAACCCACCAGCCCAGTAAAAGTAATTATCCCATTTGTGAATTCATACCTTCTGTCTTGAAAGGTAAAAAGAAATATGTGAAGTCAGTGTAACCCACTACTGAGAGAAATTCTAATAATGAGATTATATCTCCAAAAAATTCAAGCAAATTAGAAAAGGTTTCACTGCAAAAGAAACAAACAGGATCACTGAGTTCAACACATAAAACACTATCAGACCCTCCTTCAAGGCAGGGAGTTGCGTTTGATATTTGCAACAAGGAACATGTTGACCAGTTTGAAAAAGAGGTGAGAAATGGGTTTAAGAAACAGAAACAACCTAGAAAATCAAACAAAGGTAGTGTTGTGAAGCAAACTACAAAATGGGCTGATTCTGTTTTATCCCCTAAAGAAAAGAAGGTGACTCATCAAAAGAGAAAATCAGTTGAGTCACACAAGTCAAAGTCTGATTCAAGAAACAAACAAATGTATTATGACATTTGTGAAATGTTCAATCACAACACAGATGAATGCTTTTATAATCAATATTCCTCTATCTATGATATGAACAATCACTTCACCAAAAAATGTCACTTTAACAAGTACCGTTCAGTCTATGACATGAACAGTCACAATACATTTGATTGTTACTTTAATCAGGAGGGATTGAGAATTCTCCAACACAAGCCCATCTCAAAAAGATCACTGTGACACATTCTGTCAAACCTCATTTACACAATAATCAATCTAAGACATCTAGATCAACAAATGATAGGAATACTTTAAAGGAAGTGTTGAAGGGTCAAAGAAACCATCTCACAATGAAACACAAAAGTGACCTTCCCAAACAAAAACCAAATTTTGATAATAAAAAAACCAGCTAAATTTCTACAAAGAAACAGATACAACGATTTCATTACTTATCTGAATCATCAGTAGATGTTGATGAGATGACCCAACCCAGTCATTACCAAAAATCTCCCAGGACACCTCCATCTAAAACACAATTTAGAGAGAAATATCAAGAAGTCACCAGTATGAATAGGAACGGGAAACCCAAAACCATCATGGCTTGGGTTCCTCATTCTAATTATTTCTTTTTGCTTGCAGGTTCATCCACACAGGTCTAATAGCTTATGGTACGTAGACAGTGGATGTCCCGACACATGACTGGAGATCGTTGCCTTCTTCATGACTTCAAGCATAGACAAGGAACTACTATGGCATTTGTTGGAGATTCATAGAGTGGTAGAATTACAGGTGAAGGATCTGTGAAAAACAAGATGCTAAGCTTTGACAGAGTGAACTACTATGAACAGCTGAATTTCAATCTGCTAAGCGTGTCTCAGATCCGCGACAAGAAATATTCCACACACTTTACAAACACTCATTGCTACATTTTGAAATCGGGATTTTAGACCCCGAGGAAGAATAATACATATGTCTTAAACCTATGTTCTGCATCACCTAAAGAAGAAACATGTCTTTTGTCAAAAGCATCATTTGATGAATGACTACTTTGGCATAGACGTTTGGGGCACACAAACTTTAAAAACATGAACAAGTTGGTCAAAGGAAACCATGTCATTGGTCTTCCTCAAAAAGAATTTCATTTTATTGATCACTGTTCAGCATGCCTCCAAGGAAAACAACACAAATCGTCTCACAAAACCAAGCCCGTGAACACTAACAATACTCCATTGAAGTTACTTCACATGGATCTATTTGGACCAACTCATGTAATGAGTATTGCAAAGAAACAGTATTGTTTAGTTATCATTGATGACTTTTCACGATTCACATTGGTTTTCTAGTTACTTCATAAAAATGAGGCATCCCACATCATACAATAATTTATCACTAAAATAGAAAATCAACTTGATCTTCAGGTCAAAATAATCAGAAGTGCTAATGGTACTGAATTCAAAAATGAAAGTATGAGTTCTTTTTATGCAACCAAAGGCATTGGTCATCAAATTAGTGCAACTAGAACTCCTCAACAAAATGGGGTGACTGAAAGGAGGAATACAATACTGATTGAAGTAGCAAGAACGATGCTAGTCAATGCTAAACTGCCAATCACCTTCTGGGCGAGGCGGTTAATACATCATGCTTTGTACAGAATCGAACTCTACTTGTCAAAGAAAACAACATGACTCCTTATGAACTGCTCTTTCATAGAAAACCATTCATTGGATTTCTTAAATTATTTGGTAGTCCTGTCTAAGTATTAAACACCCAAGACTATTTGGGAAAGTTTTCATCTAACTCTACTAAAGGATTCTTTATAGGTTATTCTTCTGTCTTAAAGGCTTACAGAGTGTTTATTCCTAGATTAAACATTATTGATGAATCAACAAACTTTCAATTCAAGGAATATTCGTTTCCCAAATCTACAAATGGTCCTGAATGGCTGTTTGATATTGACTTATTTACAAAATCATTTGATAAATTCCACTTGTCTGATGCAGGAAATCTACATTCAAGTGAGAGTTCGTCAGTGGTAGAAAGAAGATATGACTTTCCATTGATTCCTCCTACATCTGTTGAATGCATGAATGAAGATGTTCCTCTTCAAGTTGATCCCATCGGACAACCATCAAAAAACTTAGTGTTTCTACTGAAGGAGGTCCAAGCTTGGTACCATCTAACTTAGATGATCTGTGAACTGAGGTTAGAAATCAAAAACCGCCCACTCCTCCAGCTGAAAGAAAAAGGACATCAAATGATGTAAGCAATCACAGTGCTGCTGAAGCTGAAGCAGGAACTGAAATGGAGTCTGACAATCTTCATAATTCAACAACAGTACAAGATGAAAGTGCCTCTGACTATAATGAACTAAATGTCTCCAATCTTGATATAACCATTGCTGGTGACTCAATTCCAACCACCAGAATACACAAGAATCATCCAGTTGAAACCATTATTGGTGAACTTAATGAGAAGGTGAGTAGAAGCAAGTCAAGTATTGCAAACTCTTGTTTATTCTCATGCTTTCTATGTCAAACAATACCCAAAAACATCAAAGAGGCACTTCAAGACAATAGCTAGATTGAAGCAATGCAGGAGGAATTGCTCCAATTCAAGAAACAAGAAGTATGGAAACTGGTAGATCTTCCCGAATGACAATACCCTATAGGTACCAGATGGCTGTACAGGAACAAGACTGATGATAGAGGGATCATCATCAGAAACAAAGCGAGATTAGTGGCACAGGGATGCACTCAAGAAGAAGGAATCGACTATGATGAAGTGTTTGCACCTGTTTCCAGATTAGAAGCAATAAGAATCTTTCTAGCATATTCTGCATCCATGAAATTTCTTGTTTATCATATGGATGTAAAGTGTGCCTTCTTGTATGAAAGATTGCTTAGGAAGTCCATGTGAGTCAACCACCTGGCTTTGAAGATCCAGATTTCCCTCATAGAGTTTACAAGCTTGACAAAGCACTGTATGTCTTCACCAAGCCCCAAGAAAGTGGTATGAGACTCTATCATCCTTTCTTCTTAAATGTGGATATGAAAGAGGAAAGATTGATCAGACTCTCTTCAGAAGAACAAGAGGAAAAGACAGGTTGTTAGTCCAGATTTATGTGGATGACATTATATTTGGCTCTACAAACAAGCAACTCTGCAAAAAATCTGAAAACCTAATGCATTCAAAATTCCAAATGAGTGCAATGGGAGAACTCACATTCTTCTTAGGAGTGCAAGTCCAACAAACAACATATGGAATTGCTTATCTTTCCTTTGTTCTAGTACAGCTACTATCATGAAATCGTTTGTGTTGCATATGAGTTCGAATGGTAGCATATAATATTGGGAAATCATCATTGGAGTGTAACACCCCGAATTTCTATTCAAACGGAAGGAAAAGAAACGTAAATGGAAGGAATAGAAATTGTGCACAAGTGGAGGGGAAAAAGTGTACAAAGTACAAACCTTATTATTTTAAGGAGGTGAGGGGCATGGTTGCCCATTTCTTCTCACCTTCTTCATTCGGCTGAAAAGAAGAAGAGAGAGAGCCCGGTTCTAGAGAGAGAAAGTGGAAGAAGCAGCTTCAAAGGTAAGTCTTCTCTCCTATAAGCTCGGGTTCAGCTAGGTTTCGAGTTCTTGACCGAAGTTCTAAATGTTCAGAGTTTGTTTTCGGGATTCAAGAGCTGAATCGAAGTGGGTCTTAAACTGGAAGAGTGTTGCTCAAAGGCTGCTCAAGGTGAGTTTCTAGAACCTTTTTTACTAATTTTCAACTGATTTGGGGCTATTATGCATACTAAGTAACATTTTGAAAGAAACCGTTAGTTTCAGATTTATGTTCGAAATGATATATGTATGTATCTATGTATGTTATAGTGATAATTATGGTTAGTGATGATGTATAGGATGCGTAGAGGGCCTTAGTATGTTAGATTTTGTTTGGGTATGATTAGAATGTCGATCGGGTGAAATTGATAACATAGAAAAGATTTCAGAATGTTTTGATGAACATGAACAGTGGTCCATGCCCCTTGTTGGACCAAAAGAACCAATGAGCCTGATCAGAAAAACCTCTAAGTCCCACAGACAGTGCAACTGCTGAAGAAGATCACAACAGCTGAAGACATCAGCTCATTACAAGGTCTGAAGATAAAGTCTGAAGACAAGATCTGAAGACTTCTACTGAAGACAAAGTCTGAAAGAAAAGTACTGAAGACAAAGTCTGAAAGAAAAGTACTGAAGACAAAGTCTGAAAGTAAAAGTCTAAAGAATAAAGACTGAAGACAAAGACTGAAGACCAAAGTGATCAGTAGTTGTCACAACAGCTGAAGTTATTAACTTCCGTAGTTGTGATGGTTTCCTTTCAGTACTTGTAATTTACTTTTCAGTAGTTGTAGTTCAGTAGTTTTATGTTTTTGTACTTACCATTCCCTGAGATTTAATCAGTAGTTGAGAACATTCTTAGTAGTTTGCATAGTTTCAGTAGTTTGTATAATTCTGTTAGATGTTCACTATCAAGTGACATCAGCAGACGTCACATTCCTATATAAGAATGTTGACCTAGTTGTAATGTGTGACTTTCAGCCCCACCACGAAAGCATATGAATGAAATATTCCTTTGCAGAATTCTCTCTCTATAACCGTTTACTTTTTATTGAATATCATTTGTGTTCTTGCGATTTGTCTAATTCATTGTTCAAATTCCGCTGCAATCTACTCTAAATTAATCAAACTTAGATCACTTATCCTAAAAATTGGTATCAGAGCAGGTTAATCATTGATTGATCTAACAGTTGATCATTGAAACTGCTATTTCAATATCTATGTTTGATTAAATTAGCATATTTGCAAGAATTGGTTATAGATCATTGAATTTCTACTGCTTTCGGTAATTTGCTTTGAGTTTTCTCTGGTTCATATTGATTGTTTGTTGTGTTTTTCACTAAATCATTTAAAACTTAATTGAATTTGGTTGAATCTGAGAATGACTACTCCTTCTAATGACCCTCACAATACCGGTTCCTCAACCAAGCCTCCGATGCTGGTTAGGACTGAGTACACATATGGCAACGAAGAATGCTTCATCACCTGTCTGTTAACAGTTCAGGTTGTTGGACATCTGGGTACATGCTCCACACAAGCCTATGGTGAACAATCTGGAAACCAACCAAATGGTTCCGAAGAAGAAGAACAATACTCGGATAAGGATCGAAAACTGTTTGAGATTGATGCTAAAGCGCATGGTATTCTGGCCATGGCTCTCCCTAATGAAATCTATCCTGGGCTTATGCATCATGAAACAGCTCATGACCTCTGGAATGCATTGAAGGCACAATTCGGTGGAACAGATGAGGTCTTAGCAAACACAGAGAAATCCTTGCCCAACAATATGAGACATTCTCTCATAGGAAGGGTGAGTCACTGAGTCAACAGTTTGAGCATTTTTCCTGTTTGATCTCTGAGCTGAAAATGGTCAAACATGATAACACTAATAGCCAGATGAACAACATATTCTCAGATCACTGCCTGAGAGATGGGACACATACACCATTGTCCTACGCTCCAGTGCAAATCTGGATAGCCTATCTCTCACCCAACTCCATGGAAACTACTTACATTTGAAAGAGAGATAGAGCAGAAAAGGAAACTGGCATCATCAGGAAAGCCATTGATGACTTTGTACCAAGGAACACTGCCTTGGTTGGTCATGAGTCAGAATATGCTGCATCAGAAAGCAATTATGATGAGCATATAGATTTCTCTTCAAACAGTTCTGATCATGCATTTGTTAGTGTTGATAGTCAGTCAGGCTGTAATAGTGACAATATGTGCTTCATTATGATGATTTGAAGATATTGCTGATGATGACTTAGACGAGATGGATATTCTAAGCCAATGGCCTTGATTAATATCAGATCTCAAAAAAGTTCAACAAGAGTATGGTAGGAAATTTCCAGGACTCTCTGGCAAAACCAAAGTTGGTTTTGACAAGAGTAAGTTGAGGTGTCACAATGCCACAGGCTTGGACACTTTGCAAGAGAGTGTAGATCAACTGGATCTAACTCCTCTGCACCCTTTGTGACTTTTCCAAGCAATAGTCCACAAAAAAAGGGCAACATCCTGCTAGTTCTGGTCATCATGCACAAACTATATCTCCTTCATATTTTGTCCCTCAGGGTCCAATGTCATGTCCATATCCCTGCTATTACATGCCACGGCCAAATCCAGTTCATGTTCCTATTGCAGAACAACCTCAAGCCTTACCTGAGCCTCTACCATCTCAATCATCTCAATCACAACCTCATCACAGCTTCTTCACCCCTGGTGTTGTTGACTGGAGCAGTTTACCCGATGATCTCTCTGGTAATGAGCATTATTTGCTAGTGATGGTCAACATGGTGGTGAACATCCTTTGGGAATCTTGCTCTCATGGCCCGGAGTCTACTGAGAGTTCATGCTCCATGCATCTTCATCACAGTAACCTAGGTATCCTCTGAGGCTAAGGCCAAGCTATGTTCTGAATTCTTCATAGCTGCATTTATCTCTATTAGAGAGGCAAATGTAGCTTTAATAAATCAAAATCTTGAGCTTGAGCAAACCTTTCCAAAAGAAAAGCCAGATGAGTCTGTTCTTAATGATAAGGATGATGAGATTTATAAGCTTAAATGCCAATCAATGATGAAAAGGCAAAGCTAGAGTCATTCTTGAGAACCACTGAGAACTCAAAGAAAAACTTGCAGCTACCCAAGTTGAGTGTACCACTCGGTATCATCCTGCAACGGATTTGAAATGTTGCTTAGCAAGCAATCTGCTTCGAATGTGAAGTTTGGAATAGGTTACAATCACATTGCAACCACCTACAAATTTTACTCCAAATCAATGGTAAAACCTGAAGGTGAAAGTAATTCCAACCACATCATCATGTGCATCATCCTCAAGTGATCACCCAAAATCACAAGATGAATCAGTGTTGATACCTCAGCAAATCAATTTCCGTATGGTTTAACTACTGATAAGCCATGAAGCTGAGTACTTCAGATGTTGTCCCTCAAAGTACCTCAGTACTGAAGGCAAGTCACAACATCTAAAAAGCATTTCAAATCAGCTAAAAAATAAAAGTAACAACTGTTGATTCATCAGCATATCATACGGTCTTTCAGGACAGTTGGAACAACTGAAGAACAAGTCTTCAGTTGTTAAAGATCCTTCAGTACTAAACACAAGTACTGAAAGGAGGTAAGTACTGAAGAGCACACCTTCAGTAGTTTCCACATCAGCAGTTGATCATCCAAGATAAAGAGTAAGCCATGTGAAATATGTGGTAAATTCAATCATCTTTCTGATGAATATTGGTACAGAAAGGGTTCCAAACTCAACAGAGATAAGCTCATTAAAATCCAGATGATGAATGAAAAATGAGTTTGAGACCAATTTGTACCACAGTTATCCAATGTGATAAACCCAAGCCTTCATCCAAATCCAAAGAGAAGGATAGGGTTTATCATGGAACAGCTGATAGTGCTCCTCATGACAAACATCAGACTAAGTCTGTGAATTTCAAGGAGGAAATGGTGGGTCACAGGAACTCATCAAAAACAAGTACTGATATGTCCAAGAGCTGAAAGTTTTAGCTACAAATCAGACACAACTTGTTATGATGGTTCAGCATTTGTTGGGGAGAGTTAACCAACTAGATGCACCTGTGATCAAACACTGAAAAGCATTCCAAGTCCAAAACCAAGAAATCCATTTCAGCACCATCTCCCTTCATCAGCTGTTAATCATGAGACACAAGTTGTGGTTAAATCTGTTGATGAAAACAGACCCAAAACCAAAAAGGTTTGGGTCTCAAAACTAACTAGTTCTTTATGATAAATGCAGGGTTCTTCAGCATGCCAAAGGAGAATCTGGTATGTAGACAGTGGAGGATCTATGCATATGACTAGGAGCAGTTCTCTTCTTAATGATACTCTCAAGGAAAGAAGGGATTTGTTTCATTTGGAAATGATGCCAAAGGTTACATCATCGGGGAAGGATATGTGTCTAATGGAAATATCAGAGTTGATGATGTTAACCATGTGGAGAAGCTCAAGTATAATCTACTGAGTGTCAGTCAGATGTGTGATAAAGGGCATGTTGCACTTTTCACAAGCCAGAACTGCAGGATTCTGTCTCCCCAAGTTCTGAGGCTGATTGACAGGTATTGGATGAACATACTCTCCTGAAGGCCAACAGGATTGAAGAGTATGCCTTGGATTTGTCAAAGAAGATTGATTTGAAGGGTCATCCTTGCTTGTTCTCCAAAGCCTCTCCTTAGGAATTAAACTGTGGCATAGAAGGCTGGGTCAAGTTAATCTCAAAACATGAATCAGCTATCCAAATAGTTTAGTGAGAGGTCTACCAATAAAGGAGTTCCAATGTGATGAAACCTGCACTGCTTGTTTGAAAGGAAAACATCACAAAGTCTCATTCCCTCCTATTGAAGAACCTAGTCCACTGCCTGCTTGCAGTTACTGCACATGGATCTATTTGGTCCTATGAGAGTGTTGAGCATGGCAAAGAAGAAATACTGTCTGGTAATGTGGATGATTACTCCATATTTGTATGGACTTTCTCTTGCATTCAAAGGATGCGGTTGCTCAGACGATTATAAACTTTGTGTTGTATGTTGAGAAGCAGTATTCCTATCAGTGAAGTGTATAAGGAATGATATAATGGAACTGGATTCAGAAACATACACTTGATGATTTTTATCTATCAAAGGGATCAAGAGGCAGTTTAGCATCCCAAGGACTCCAGAACAAAATGGAGTAGTGAGAGATAAGAATAGGACCTAATTGAAGCTGCAAGGTCTATGTTGGCTGATTCTGGTTTGCCATTGACCTTTTGGGCAGAAGCTGTCAATATAGCTTGCTATGTGCAGAATCGAGTTCTAGTAAATCGGAGGTTGATGAAGACTCCATATGAAGTTCTACATCATTTGGCTCCTCTAATTTCATTTTTCAAAGCCTTTGGGTGTCCTTGTTTCATTCTCAACACAAAGGATCAACTACACAAATTTGATCCTAAGGTGGATGCAGGGTATTTTGTAGGATATTCATCCACATGCAAGGCTTACAGAGTCTTCAACTGTAGAACAAAGATAGTTGAAGAAACCTTGCATGTGAAATTCAATGAATCTACTAAGGATAAAATTCCACAAAACCCTATGGAGTTATTTGATTTGGACATACTGCAATATGTTCCTTATCAACCTCCAGCTGTTGCAGATGATGTGGATAAATCATCTTCTACAGAAAGTCTTCCACCTGGTGGTACTGAGATGATGATGATTTAGTACTCACCTTTTCAAGTTTAGTGACCAACTGCCTGAGTCTGCTAAACATGATGTTCCTGCTCAGTAGCTCCATCCACAACAAATGCTGATGAGATTTCTGAGTCCTCTACATCATGTGAATTGCCATCTCATACTTGGTTTCAAGAATCTGGATCGACATCTGTTGCAGCTGAACCAGCTACAAACACTTGCACTGATCTTATAGTGTACCAAGAGCTGAAGAATCACCCCATGTCTCAAATCATTGGTGATATAATACTGGTGTCTCAAGCAAAAGTCAATTGTCCAACTTCTACTTCTATGCTCTCTCATCAGTCCGCTAGAGCAAAGAACTATCATGTTGCTTTGAGAGACAATGGATGGGTTGAAGCCATGAAGCTTGAGCTACTTCAGTTCAAAAAGAAGCAAGTGTGGGAACTGGTTGCTCTACCCCCAGATTCAGGCTACTCCTAAAAAGTTCATTTGATTGCAGTCAAGAGGATCTTTAGATATCTGCAAGGTACACAATCTCTAGGTCTTTGGTATCCACTGGACACTCTTGCAAATTAGTTGCTTTTTCTGATAGTGACTATGCAGGGTGTAAGTTAACTAGAAAGTCAACTTCTGGTGGATGTCAATTCCTAGGCAACTGTTTGATTTCTTGGAAGAGTAAGAAACAAACATCTGTTGCTCACATCCACTGCTGAAGCAGAGTACATTGCTACTGCAAGTTGTACATCAGGTACTCTGGCTTCAAAACCAACTATTGGATTATGGCATTACAGAGACTAAGACTCCATTATTAATGGATAGTGCTTCAGCTCTGTGCATTGTCAAGAATCCTCCAGCACTCTAGGACCAAACATATAGAGATCAGACACCATTTGATTAGGGATTGTTTTGCAAAAAGGTCTGATTGATCCAAAGTTTGTGCCTAGTGCTGATGAGCTTGCATATATATTTACTAAGCCTTTGGATAATTCAACTTTCCAAAACCTTGTGTTAAGGCTTGGTATGTTGCAGCTAGAATAAGTGATAACTACTGATGATCTCAATAAACAAGTGCTGATGATCATTAGTAAACATGTCACAAATTTGTACTGATTCTGTTACAAACTACTGATGTAGTTATAATACTGATTCAGTAAAAACAGATAAGTACTGATGTCCTATGAAACCACTGAAAACAGCTAAAAAGTCTGATGAGTAAGTGTTGAGGACAGTATGAAACAGCTGCAAAGCTAAGAATTGACGAAAACTACTGATGAGAATTTTCTCTTCAGTCGTTTCCACAAATTGCTGTTTCATCCTAAACAGCTGATGATAAAACCATGTCTTCAGTAGTTTCACAACTACTGATGACTAAACACCAAGTCCTCAGTTGTTTACAACAGCTGATGACAAAACCATGTCTTCAGTAGTTTCACAACTACTGATGACTAACACCAAGTCCTCAGTTGTTTCCAACACCTGAAGACAAAACCAAGGTTTGAGTAGTTTCACAACTACTGATGACTAAAACCAAGTCTTTAGTTGTTTTCAAATGTCTGATAGTTTAAAACCAAGTCTTCAGTTGTTTTCATACAACTGCTGACAACACCAAACACTTTCAGTCGTTTTCTTTTCAGCTTTTCTTAACCTATAAATACCTGCACTCATAGCCAAACGTTTCATTAGCCGTTTTCAAACTTTTCTCTCTTAACAATGGTTACCATGAAACTCAAACCCCGACACAACTGTGTTGCCTACCTTTCGAAATCGGCCTTCTGGAACAAGTTTGATAATGCCATCGATCTTATGGTGGATTCCCATACCGAACAGCCTTTCTTATGAATCCTACCATACACCCTGATTCTTAAACCAGTTATGGACCAACGTCTCTGTCACAACTAGTGATAATAATAGCCAAATCACTCTCCAATCGTTGGTGAATCAGAAACAGGTGCTCATCACCCCCGACATCATTCGCAAAACCCTAAATTTGCATGATGGCACCTATACTAAAGAATACCGAAAGGCACCACTGATATGTCTTTCATCAATAACGGGTATGCAGGCGACTTAAGTGCTACAACCATTCTTAAAAAGCATTCCATGATGCCGAAAGACTTATCTTCATATGGTGAATGTTGCCTTGCTTCAAAGACATCCTTTGGGATCAGATGTCTTCACGGTCGCAACAGGTATTGTACTCTATCTTTGAACGCGGAAATCTAAATTTTTCTGAGATGGTGTTCATAGAACTAAAGGATCTGGCTCAGAAACCTGTGACAAACAGATGGCTACTTTATCCCAAGTTTTGATGGCCGTAATTTTGAATCAATTAAAATCTGATGGCCTTGTTGGTCTTGGGGTCCCTGCTCCAGCTGTTTTAGGTGAGATATACTCCACACATAACTCAGACCCTACTCTAAAAAGGGGCTGCCTAGATGCTAAAACCCAAGCAGAGGGAACCCATAGCCTCCACTTCAGATCCAAAGTCCCCACCAAACCCAAATCAAAAAGCCCAAAAAGGCTACTCAGGGAGATGAGTCCCTGAGGATGCCCCGGTACCACCAATACAGGAAGTACATACTGGTTATAACCCCTCAGTTATGTCCAAGACTCAACCTGCTGAAGCCGCACAGGTATCCTCTCAACAGGATCCTGTTGCAACCATAATTAGGGATCCCACATTACTGGAACCTATCTCAATTGAGAGGGTTACCATTGAAGAGCACCTCTCACCCCGGGTGCTATCTGCTTCGACCAATCTCCACATGCAACCGCCCTCAAAGCCCAACACTAATAGTTGCTAAAGTGCTAAGTCAGTTACATTCCTCACCCCTCCCAAAAACCAATTACCAATGGGATTACCTCGAACTATGAGGGGGAGGACCAAAAATGCTTCTAATAACAAACAGAACAGGGGTTACAATGTTCAATCTCCAAGTGTAGAAAAGGAGGTTAGAACATCTGGTGAGGCTGCCACTTCTACTGATTCAGCTATGATCAGGATGAAGTTGGTAACATCCCTAAGACCTCACCAGAGGCAACTGCCAATGAAGGACATAGTCCTGAGGCAGGAAGTCCCCATTACCAAGAACTAGGGGCACATGCATCTACTGATCTACACACAGAGCATGTTCATCCTGATTCAATCAGGAGGTCAGGTGATTCAGCAAAGACTGATGATGACCTGGGCTTTTTCTATGATGTTTTAGCCCATAATACCATCCTAGAGAATGAGGTAAGCAGAACTCAAAAGCTGCTAGCCAAAATGTCTCAGGATCAAAGTCCATCTACCCAATAAACCACACAGATGGCCCTTCAATGAAGGTTCACCAAACTCTTCGCCTACACCATAATTATGCCACCAGCCTATGCCTGTTGCACCGCCTCTCAGGGACAAAACCCTTCTAGCACATGGTTGCTATCTTTCAAAACTCCTTACCTCTCATCACTCCAATCATTACTGAGATTGTCCATAAAGCCATAGATGAGAGGATCTCCTCAAATCTACAAACCCTCATTGATGATGTTGTTCACAAATCTCTTTTTGCCTTTCAAGCCCCTGATCCCAATGCAACCAAAAAGGGGAGACTACTAAGGCAGTGAAAGAAAAGAAAAGGAAAAGAGTTGATGATGAGAAAGAACCTGAAAAAGAGAGAAAGAGAAGGAGGTGGAGAAAGAACTGATCTCAGAACAGCTGATCACATACAAGCGAAAGAAAAGTGCTGAGTCAAAAGCTGATGAAGAAAAATCCTTAGAAGATCTTGTCAAAGATGCTGATGAAGCTCACAGCAGATCCTGAATAAAATTATAGATCACCTCTTTAGACATGGTCATCACACGCCACATTGGACTCTGAGATCAGAAGGCTGGAAATAGAAGAGATTCAAACAAGATGGGCTGGTTATAGTGTGTTGGAAAGGAAAGATTGGAGATAATGATCAGATTCATTGCCAAATACCTTGGAAGATCATTGATAGAGATAAAGTCCTAGTCCAGAGACAGTATCTTGAAGATAACCAGAAAATCTGCTCTGTTGGAGGCTATAATTAGGGTGATCATCGAAGCACTGGATGAAGCAGGTGTAGGTAAGAGAACTGAAATGGCAAAGCTCTCCAAAGCCAAACTCACCACCAAAATGCTAGATCGTCTTCTCAAACTCCCACTCAAACACAACCCTCATCTCTAAAATCTCCCAAATCTATCCCTAAACCAAAGCCACCCACAAACTCAACCCACAAAACCAATCCCTTTACCCCAAAAACCACCTCAAACCTTACCCAGTGATACACCCAGAAGGAGGAGAAGGGTGTTGAGGGTAGAAGAAGATGAAGAAGAGGATGATGATGAAGATTGTCTGCCAATCTCTGCTGTTCTAAACTTTAAAACACCTGAGCGCAGAAGTCAACAAGTGATTACACCAGACTTGCAAATGCAAATGGTGAAGGTAAATATTGAAGAAGCAGAACAGCAGAAGCAGCACAATGAGCAGTTCTCAAGATGGTTGACAAGGATTCCCTTAGTCTTCATCCATTCAAGAAATGAAGTAACAAGCTCTGAGGCTGTACACTCTTAGACATACTTTTCAACATCAAAGAGAAAGAGTGCGGATTTGGCCAGACCCCAGGGTAAGTTCTAGAATTCATAAGAAGAATATACCAAGTAGATATCATGGCCAAGTGAAGAAGACCTTGAATGCTATAATTACGTTGACCATGGTAGTCTCACCCTGGGAAATCATTGAAGAATTCAAGAGAGCTCACAACTCCAAGACAACCCCTCAATCTATTCTTGAGAACAAAATGATCAAGAAGGGGTTGTTATTGAAGATCTTCAAAAGAGTGAACTCCAGTTGTTGCTTGAAGGCTCCCACCCTGATGAATTTGCTTACAGAGAGATAACAACTGTGGAGTTGAAGAATGGAAAGACAGTGAGATACCTATCTGAGTATTATGGCCCAGAGTTCTTCTTCGAGGGAGAAGCAGAAGAACTCACCAAGGAGGAACAAGTTGATCTCCTTCAGGCCTATGCTAGTGAGTCTTACAGACACATTAATGGGAATTAGGTTTCATGGTTGGGATAAGACTCTGTGTCCAGTTTCCCCAAGACAGAGTTCCCTTCCATACTTAGCCAATCAAAAGATCAGAAACCTTTTTCCGGCCTGTGCTTAACTGATTACCTCTGAAGCTGATCAAGAGGGTGTTTATGCCAAGAATAATGGGATCATCAATAAGTTTAGAGGTTTTGGCTGCATTGGTTCAGGGGGAGTTTGTTGGACCAAAAGAACCAATGAGCCTGATCAGAAAAACCTCTAAGTCCCACAGACATTGCAACTGCTGAAGAAGATCACAACAGCTGAAGACATCAGCTGATTACAAGGTCTGAAGACAAAGTCTGAAGACAAGATCTGAAGACTTCTACTGAAGACAAAGTCTGAAAGAAAAGTACTAAAGACAAAATCTGAATGAAAAGTACTAAAGACAAAGTCTGAAAGTAAAAGTCTGAAGAACAAAGACTGAAGACAAGGACTGAAGACCAAAGTGATCAGTAGTTGTCACAACAGCTGAAGTTATTAACTTCAGTAGTTGTCACAACAGCTGAAGTTATTAACTTCAGTAGTTGTGATGGTTTCCTTTCAGTACTTGTAATTACTTTTCAGTAGTTGTAGTTCAGTAGTTGTAGTTCAGTAGTTTTATGTTTTTGTACTTAGCATTCTAAGATGTAATCAGTAGTTGAGAACATTCTCAGTAGTTTGCATAGTTTCAGTAGTTTGTATAATTCTGTTAGATGTCACTATCAAGTGACATCAGCAGACGTCACATTCCCTATATAAGGAATATTGACCTAGTTGTAATGTGTGACTTTCAGCCACCACGAAAGCATATGAATGAAATATTCCTTTGCAGAATTCTCTCTCTATAACAGTTTACTTTTCATTGAATATCATTTGTGTTCTTGTGAATTGTCTAATTCATTGTTCAAATTCCACTGCGATCTACTCTAAATTAATCAAACTTAGATCACTGATCCTAACACCCCAGAGATGGCTCATGCGCCCAAACAATTGTCCATGCGCTCCGCATAAGAGGCCAGATGCCTAAGTGTTGGCCATGCGCCTAAATAGTGGCCCATGCGCCCAGCATCTTGGCCATGCGTCGATGTGTTGGCCATGCGCGCAAGGGTGGGCCATGTGCCTAAACAGTGGCCCATGCGCCCAAGTGTTGGCCATGCGCCTAAATAGTGCCCATGCGCCTAAGTGATTGAAACGACTAAGTGTGGTGATGCGCCTGAACAGGTGTCATGCGCCTGAACAGGTGTCATGCGCCTGAACAGGGCAGAAGTGCCCAAATAGTGCCCATACACCTGATTGTTTTACACTTAGAATTTTTATGCTCACGCGCCTGGAAGGTCTCATGAGCCCAATTTGGACTTGAGGTTTTCTAAGTGATTTTAAGGGATAAAATGGGGAGATAGGCCTGGGTTATGATGTGATGGCATATGTTTGATGTGTGTTATGCATGTATGTGTATTGGTGATGGTGTATGTATATGTTTATGTATGTTCCTTATTATGTATGTATGTCTTCCCTTGGCTTTGTGTTGAACGTTAGCAAATGTAATGAAAGTATTATGTAACGTAAAGTGGAAGATAATAAAAAGAGGAACATAATGATAGAATGCATGCATGAGAGAGAAAGTATAGAGAGGATTGCAAGCAGCATGTATAGAGGTGCACGTCTCTAAATGCCTTAAGCTCTACCGCGTGAGGTTCTACAAATCCTAAAGTGTGCACGCAAAGGTTCTAGTCTTTGTGACTGACCGTCAGTCGTGTTACCGATTTCGATGGGGGTGTTACCTATTTCTATGGGGTGTGTACCCACTTAGGTGGGGGTGTTGTTACCACTTCAGTGGGGGTGTTGTTACCCGAGTTACGTATCACTCGGGGGTGTGGCATAAGGCAAGCATAGTTATGAGGTGAGCGACTCTGTGTCGCAACAGAATCGAAAGAGATCCTTGTCACGTATCACGGTACTATGTCAGTCGTCGGACATGAGTCGGGGGTTTGTCAGTAGGCCCCGACACAGTATCAGTCTTCGGACATGAGTCGGGGGTATTGCATGAGACAGGATACAGGTTGCGTACTCTAGTATTGTGTCAGTCTTCGGGCATGAGTTGGGGGTTTGTGAGCAGGCCCGGCACAGTATCAGTCTTCGGACATGAGTCGGGGGTATTGCATGAGACAGGATACAGGTCGCGTACTCCAGTACTTTGTCAGTCGTTGGACATGAGTCGGGGGTTTGTGAGCAGGCCCCAGCATAGTATCAGTCTTCAGACATGAGTCGGGAGTATTGCATATGACGAAAGTGACGGATGATGAGATCCGTGTCGCGTATCCCGGTACTGTGTCAGTCTTCGGACATGAGTCGGGGGTTTGTTTATCAGGCCCCAACATAGTATCAGTCTTCGGACATGGGTCGGGGATATTGCATGAGACGAGATAATGAGGTGAGCGACTTTGTGTTGCAACAGACTCGGATAGAATTCAATCCCTGTGATTGACCATTTGCATAGAACAATTGCTGCATACCCTAGGTAGTGTGACCACGAGGTGCGATGCATCGTTATAGAAGGTCTATGATAGACCTAGGTCCAGTACCATGAACAGAAGGGAAGATTTTATGGTTGTCAGAAAGGAAGTAAAGCATGAAAGATTAAAGAAGATAATGATGTAAAGAACGAACGAATGAATGAACGTAAATGAATTATCGTAATAATGTACAGAAGGGAAGAGTTTATGGTTGTCAGAAAGGAAGTAAAGCATGAAAGATTAAAGAAGATAATGATGTAAAGAACGAACGAATGAATGAACGTAAATGAATTATCGTAATAATGTACAGAACAAGATCCTTGTCATTCGACCTCAGTAATCATGGTGAGTGCCACGAAGAGGGTACAGTCTGACTGGATCTAGAAAGAGAAGTGAACGATAATGTAATACGTTGAATGAACAAGTTAATGAACGTAATGACGAAGCTAATAATGATATATATGTATGTACGTATGATGCATGATCACGAACGATGTAAAGTATAGTATGATTTGAAATAAGTAAAGAATAGTTTTAACAAAGAAAAGTATGTTTTATTATAAAACTAGAACTCACTCAGCATCACTGACTTTTGTATGCATAATAGTTGGCAGGTATATGTTGATGCTGAGGAGTTGCAGGCATGGATGCATAAGCTACTAGGAGCATTTTGAGGCTGGCATCCGTATTTTGACATGTCATTGTATTTTGAGAAGAAAACGAACATTGTAAATGATATGTTTTTAGTTATCAATGAAAGATTTAAATTCCGCTGCAAAATATACGTACGTTTTAAAATGTTTTAAGTGCAATGAATGACCAACTGTCAGGTGCTTGGGACGGGGGTCTTACATGGAGCGTTTACAACTCTCTCTTTAAACAAATTGTATGTCCTAATGCATTCGTCAGAAAATACAAATTGTGTGTCTTTCTCAAGAAGTTGAGTTATCAGTCGTGCGATGTTGGAGCTATACAAGATAGTATATGTTGGAGCATATATAGTCATATATAGTGTGTCCGTCGCTTGTCGAATAGTCTAGGCTTAATGTTATACACCTGATATGTTATAAACACATGAAACTGGGTCATTCCCAGGAGCATATGCGAATGAGACTCAGTCGTACGACTGAGCCATGCTAATGGACTAGCCGTGCGATTGAGAGGTGTGATTGGGGCATTCGTGAGACTGAACCATAAGAATGGTCCAGTCGTACGATTGAACCATCGCATGGTCCAGTCGTAAATTGAATCATACGCATGTTCCGATCGCACGAATGGGCCAATTGCATCTAATATGGCCGAGGCCTATATATACCAGTTTCAATGTGTAGAGAGAGAAAAAGGAAGGAAGGATTTTGAGAGGAAGTCTGCCCGGAGCCTAGGGCTGCCGGATGAGAGGGGAGATCATGTTCAATCTTCCCCTTGCAAAGAGTCTTGATTCTTATGTTGTAACGAGCTTGTAATCGTTAGGTTTTATCAATGAAACCATTAAATCATAGTTCGTGTTATTGATTGACTTTTGGTTGTGTTATTGTTTATCCTTCCATCAAGAACATGCTCGGATGTTTATCGATCCTAAAACCGACTTCACAATTGATATCAGAGCTAGGTTACTGCTGGAATGATCTAACAATCATTTTAGCAACCCGAGCTCTTGATTTCTGGATCAAATTTCAGATCTTGACGTTAATTTTACTTCGTGTTCTTCATGTTTTGTTCAGATCTTGTTACATGTGTTGCTTCTATATTAAAATCGAATTCGAAACCACGTTCCTATCACCCTTTCGAATCTGATGATGCCTATGTTGTTTCGGATCAAGTAAAATTCATCAAATTAGGGTTTTGGGCAGCTCTGGCAGCTGCAGATCTGAAAATTTACGTGCAGACCCGTTCATGCGACTGGGTCATGCGAATGGACCATTCGTACGAATAGGCCACGCGAATGGACCATTCGTGCGACTGGACCAGTCGTATGTTCAGTCGTTTGACTGCACCAGTCGTATGTTCAATCGCACGAATGGGCAATCCGCATTGACTCACCCGCATTTGTTCCAGACCAAAAAAAAGAGTCTGGAATAGCTTCTTGCACAGATTTGAAGATGAACAAAGCATATTCACCCTGAGGTTCTTTGTCAATTAAGTTGGATGTGTACCCCATTATTCGTCGGACTTCCAGAATAGGTGAATGTAATTGGAACACGAAAGAGAGAAGAGAAGATGTCAGCAGTTGGTGCTGATTTTTGGGGTAGTCAGGAGCATCTGACTACTTATGGGCCAATCAAGTTATATATATCCACACAATAAAGATTCCCATTCTTAGGGGGAATCCATGTATCGAGAAAGTGAAGACACAATCAGAAAGTGATGATGTCAGCAGATTTCCGATGATGAATCTTCATGCATGCTGATTTGTTTGAGATTGTCAGCTGTGGATTGGAACCTTCAACCTTTTGCCCAATACACCGTGTGAAAATGTCAGGAGAGCACAATGTCTATATATTGGGATATGCTGAATGTGAGGGGGAATTTCTGCAGGTGGTGATGTTAATCAGGTTAGCCTGTGTGAAGATTGAAGCAATGTAAAACAGTTCATGTCATTATCTAGAAAAATCAGTCATATGGGGAATCTTGCTGCTATGATGGTGTTCTACTAAGTAAACGAAAGATGTTGTGCCTAAATTCATTTTCAGGAAGGTGTAGCAAGCTGACAGATCGGCAACGTCGGCTAATTTCATTTTCGTTTGATTCTATTAGCAACCAAAGCAAAGATTGACTGAAGATTGTAAGAGGTGTTATCTACAATTTGCAAGCAACGTCCAAGGGGGAATTTGTTGGAGCATATATTGTCATATATAGTGTGTCTGTCACTTGTCGAATAGTCTAGGCTTAATGTCATACACATGATATGTTGTAAACACATGAAATTGGGTCATTCGCAGGAGCATATGCGAATGAGACTCAGTCGTACGACTGAGCCATGCTAATGGACCAGCCGTGCGACTGAGAGGTGCGATTGGGGCATTCGTGAGACTGAACCGTAAGAATGGTCCAGTCGTACGATTGAACCATTCGCATGGTCCAGTCGTACGATTGAATCATACGCATGGTCCAATCGCACGAATGGGCCTAGTCGCATCTAATATGTGCCGAGGCCTATATATACCAAGTTTCAATGTGTAGAGAGAAAAAAGGATGGGAAGGATTTTGAGAGGGAATCTGCCCGGAGCCTAGGGCTGCCGGATGAGAGGGGAGATCATGCTCGATCTTCCCCTTGCCAAGAGTCTTGATTCTTATGTTGTAACGAGCTTGTAATTGCTAGGTTTTATCAATGAAACCATTCATTTGATCACCCAATTCAATCACACGCATACCCAGTTGCACAACTCAGTCGCCCGAATGACACAATCGCACGACTCACCCAGTCGCACGACTTAGTCGCATGACAGACCTAGTCGCCAGAAGTGCAGATTCGCGACGCAGAAGTGCAGAGCAGCCTTCGACTGCTCCGAGCATGAGTTTTACACAACATGGACTTCCAGAAACACACTACAAACACACACAAACAAGAAGCACTCGCAGAAAGACATCACACGCACCCACGCCACCTCATGTGTTTGGGTTGAACCCAAACACCCGAAACCCTTGTTTGGATAGCCAAAAAACAAGCAAGAAAGGGACAACCAAAGTCGTCTACCTGCAAGGATGTAGTAGACTCGGTTGTGGACGAAGTCTAGACGACGAAAACGAGAGCAAATGGGGCGGTTTCGGTGCAAGGAAAGAAGGTGTAAAGTAAAGAAGAGAATGAAGGAGAAGAAGAAGAAGATAAGTCTAGGGCTCGGAAAATAGGGTTTTATACCCATCCCAAGTTTGCAAAATGTCATTTTTAGTCTCTACACTTAGCCCCCGAGTTCCTAAAATTTGTTTCGGTTGAAGACGGCTTCAAAAGTGTGTGTTATGTTAATGATGAAAGTGTAACTAATGATAATTGGTACTTAAAATAGTTTTATTAATGATAATAATATTATATATAAATGGTAAATTTAGTGATAACAATGATGGAAATTTGTAAAAGTTTTAAGCATAGCACACGTTCACGATGAAAGCACAAGCATAAAGATGATAAAGCAAGTATGATATCCACACAAGGAGTTAATAATGATAAGGAATGAATGATCAATGTAAAGTTAATGGAAAGTCGCGTTAATTGCTGGACCTTGATGTGACAGATGTCACAACTAGGTCTGGCAGACTCATGGTGTCTGCTATCAGGGCTGTCCCCAGGCCAAACACTTAGAATGATATGTTGAGGGCAGTCAGGATCAACTACTTGCAGACCAGGAACTGACATAGATAATATCATTTCTCTCCCCTTAGATGAGTTAAATGAATTGGCTCACAAGGAATTGTCAAAGGAAATAAAGGAGGCAGAGGATGCAAAGCTACTTCTTCAGATCAAACAAGAAAGAAGAAAGAAAAGACTACACAAGCATGTGCCTTCACTTTCCCCAGTTCAAGAAAGTCCTGTGCAAGAGGATGTGGTGCCATAAGAACATCAGGTAGACAAAGAAAAATATAGGATCAACATGATCAACTACCTAAGTGCACGGGCCTCTATCAGGTTGCTGCACTTCTTCCCTTACCCTTAGACTATATTGAGTTTGAGTACCTCAAGCAACATGAACTTGAGATAGTCAAAAAGAGAAAGATCACCAAAAGGAAGTTAAGGGAAGAGGCTGGAAAGTCAAGAGCCATCATCAGAAAACTATGAAGAAGTTTGTTGATGGGCAGAGGATGATGAGCTTCTTGAAGCTGTATGGATTCTCTAAAATGAGACTTGGTCATATATCTTTGTCCACCATGGATGAGCACATCAGAGTGATCATGCAGAAGATTCAAAGAGGTGAACTGTTGACTTACAGTCCCCACCAAGTCAGGTCCCTCAAAAAGTAGAGATTAAGGTTGAACCATTTGAGATAACACAATCTGAATCTCCTTTTGAACCCTAGCAAGCTTCCACTTTTGATCCATGGCAGGGTTCTGTCCCCTCTCAATCTGACCCTGTGAGAGAGGAAAACCAAACTGAGAAAGAAAAAGAAGATCAATCAGGTGCTATAGGCTAGTTTGCTTAGTTAAAAGGTTCAAAGAGGAGAAAAAGGATGGCTTCTAAACCAAAGCCAATGAAAAAAAGAAAGAAGCATCCATATCCAATCCTAAGGATGAGTCAGAACATCCAAAGGATGTGCAAATAAAGGATGTGCCACCAACTCCAACCCAAGTAGCTCCTCTAGCATCAGGGAGAACCATCTTGTCCTGGACAGACATTACAAATCCAGAAAGATGGCATGTCATCAGAGATCATGGTATTGAAAATGTTTACACATGGCAGGATATGTTTACTCTTTTTTTGTGTGATCTTATTGACATGAGAAGACACTTTGAGAGTCTGAGTGATCCTTATCATCTCCTGAAGAAAGGGTAGGCATTATCCTGATGTGGACTGTTAATATCTGAAGTCTTCAAGTGTTTTGGTAGCGTCAGCCTAGGGGGAGTTTGTAAGGATTAAATGTAAAGACTGATGCAACCCAAACACACAAACTGTCTCTTTCATGCATGCACAAGTGTAATGAAGTAGAGTGCTTCGGAAGTTTCTCACACTGCCTTAGAAAGTACTCTAAGTGTGTAATCTTTAGAAGCTAATACCAATATCTTCCGAAGCCAAAGAAGAAGTCTTCCGAAGCTTCAAAGACAAAGTCTTCCAAAGCCAACACTTCAAGACAGATTTCTTTAGAAGACTTTTGAACACATGCTTTATCTGGTGTACTTTTCATAAAGCTGGACCCCTTTCCGCTACAACTCTATAATGTCACCAACTTTCATAAGTTGCTGAAAAGGTCCATGCTTTTGGTAACTATATATTGAGGTATTGAATATATAACTTTCTACTTTATGTACATTATCTTTATTATAATATATTAGGATATGAGTTATGGCATGTCATATTCACTAGTCAAAAGGCAATCTGCCTTTTGACTCTACATTTGATTTTGTTTGTTGTCTAGTCATTGTATCTAGATGGCCTTCAAAGTATGGCCGGCTGTAGGATGTAGTATATGTATCACAAGTACTTGTAACTTTCTGATATGTTTTGTAACATTTGTAATTACCTTAAGAAAACAATACTACGGCAATCTTAAAAACCAACTCCTTGTGTGTTTTGTAATTGTTCTGTCTCATATTTACTTGTGTTCTTAGTATTTTTAATAAAAGTTAACGAGTTCCATGTTTGATCTGTAAGTGTTCTTAACAACTCTCCTCATTGTGTTGTTTTGTTGTAAGTGCATACCCTTCACCAGTCCTACAAGTCCTGATATTACTTAACCTTAGCAATACAATCTAGAGTATAAAGATGTTCATATATGTTGTTGTTATCTGTTTGAACCATGAGTGCTTGAGCTGGAGTCAAATCCTATACCATAAAGCTCTAATCATCTTCTTAAGCTACAATTGTTGTTTCAGTTGACTTCCTAGTGGCTTTTGGTGTAGTGGGATGTGAGGAGGCATGTGAGGTTACCATATTTGACTTGGGAGCCTTACATTCCCATAGCAAAGTGACCAAGTTGGTTATGGTTGTAACATTTGGCCTTTATTTTGTCAAACCCAAACTTGCTGCTAGTTGGGTTTTAAGGGAACTGCTTCCAGTTCTTTTGAAGAACTTCTTTGTTCGGTAATTCAACAAAGCCATTTGTCGGACAATGTCCACATACTCCATATCATCTGGTTAAGTCACTCTAGATCATCAAAGCAATATTGATAATCAATAGAGTACCCACCTCCTGAGAAAAAGGCACAACTGTCCTGAAAAGAACCCTGTTGATCTTGTCGAGACTTGGAGTCTCAAGAAATATGATGTAGGGTCCTGAGGAGCAAGATGGCTGCTGAGAATATGTCAGGTACTACTGATGTTGCGTGGGTCCTGAGCCGTGAGCAACCATTAAGCGTTGCTAGCAGGAAGGCCTAAAGATCTGCTCATCTAATAACCTTTCTCGTTGTCCATCTCTGCACGGTATCCATCAAGGATGTCGTATAGTTCAGCCATGGTGAGGGAGTTCAAGTTTGTTGTCCTCTTGAAAAAGACACAATAGAACATCCATTTATTTGGGAGTGCACTCATGAATTTTCTATTGAGATCTCTCAATTCAAGGATAATTCCCTTAGACTGAAGGGAAGAGATAAGATCCATGTACCTGAAGTATTGCTCGCTAAGGGTCTCTCCAGCAATGTAAGTGAAGTTTTAAACTGCTGCTTCAGTAAATCTTTCTTTGACTCATTGGAGCTAGAGTACATCTGAGATAATACATCAAATAGTTCTTTAGCTGACCTGCAGTGCTCAAATCCCACTATAATAGAGTTTGGTATAGCAGTCATAAGAACAGACATGGTAGGACAGTTAATGTCCATCTTCTTTTGGTCTTCATAAGAGTAGTATTCAACGGATTTCTCTATCATGGCTCCATTCCACCTAGGGTAGCAACCTTTGGCTTGTAGGGGATATTGACAATAGATTGCCACATTTTTCTATCAAGATACCTGATGAAGCCTTCTATGTGTCTTCTTCATGATCTAAAGTTTTCAGGGGTGATGATGAGTGCTTTAGTCATCGTCCTCATCTAAACATCAGAATTTGGTTGAGGGCTATTATAGAGTGTGATGAATGGAGGGATGAAAAACAGGTAGATTGGATTGTAAGATCTCACATGAAGAGCCTAAGAAGCTGTGACACCAATTGCAGGATTAGTTTTGTCACTTAACACTTGTATATATATTCTATCACCTAAACTAGATATATTTTGGTACTAGCTAGAATCCTATAACTAAAGCATCTATTACAAAGCTATAGTTAAGGTATCTTAGATAATGTCTTATCTAAGATTGGTAGTCATGACATGTCCATAGTCATGACATGTCCATGACATACCTTTTGTCATCAACTAAAGTTAGCAACTGAGCTAATAGATAAAGGTGAACAGTCGAATAAAGTGTGATCACCTACATGGGTTTTAAGAAAACGTCATGTAGTATATGAGAGAGGTCGGCAACGGAGTGTCAGAGAGACCATACTTATGTCCACTGGTTCATAGTAGATGCTTCCGAAGGTTAACTAGCATTAGAAGAACTTGTTCTTCCGAAGCCACTTATACCTCGGAAGTAGCTACTCTTTTCTAGAATTCCTTGTGACTTCATAATTTGGAAGTTGCAGTCTTCGTTTCTTCTAATTGTTGAAGCTTCAGAAGAATAGAGACTTTGTCTTTGGATATTGGAGTTTTCCTTCAGAAGTTGATCTTACACTTGTCTTCGGAGGAACACCATTTGTCTTTAGAAGTTCCATAGTTAGCTTCGGAAGACCTTTATTTGTTCCACCAAAATAGTCTAGGTGTTTGATTTTGGTTGCACTAGCCTTTCTAGATCTAACACCTAGGTAAGTTGACTAATAATAACATCAGTATAAAATTTAAAAAATATATATTTTTGCTTACACATTTTACCAATATTGTATTTAAAATTATGGAAAAATATTATGTTAGGATTTGGTATTTGAACAAAATACCAACTGATTAACGTGTTAAACCAAACCAAATAGTATGGAATCCTATTTGATTGGCGATCCAATCAGTGAGAACGCACGCATACACAATAACGTATTGAATCTAACGTCAAGAATCGATTAGGAATCGATTTACAGCGTTCTATGAACTTGGAGTACGAACTTAGAGGCTTCCGGACGGCTAAGGTACGTCTGGAGTCGAAGTATATTCACTGCTTTTGTTTTCCATGAATTAGGTGGTATTTATAGGTTAGGGTTTCTCATTCGGGCGACTGAACCATGAGCTTGGTTCATTCATGTGATTGAGCCATGCGGTTGATCCATTGACATGACTGAATGTTCAGTCGTGCGACTGAGTTAGACGCATGAAGTTGTTTAGGCGTATGGACTATTTAGGTGCATGGACACTCAGTCGCATGGCCATTTGGACGCATGACCACTGTTTGGGCGCATGGTCCAGTCGGACTCATGAGAACTTCACTTAACCAAGTTTGAATGTATTCGTTATTATAACATCATGCACATCAATTCAAATAATCACAAACCTATATAATCTAGTCAATATGCGTTACCCAACTCATTAATGAAATATTAAACATTATAAATCACAAACAAACATTATTAGTTCATTAAGTACCCATTATTACATAAGTGCAAGACATTTAACACATACTACATTAAGATCAGGATCTAGGTACATAAGTGTATCAACAAACTCCCCCTTGGACCAAGATCTATCTATCGTCTTACCTTCTTCATAACCTTCTCATACTTCTTGTACTTTTCCTCTCTTGTGACTCCTACATGTATTTCAAATGCAAAGCACAGTCGTATCACATTTTGGAATTGGAGGGCTTGTACAATATCCTACGTGTCATAGAATAGTTGCCACTTGTATAGAGTGTAGACGTCATCAGCTGACAAGTTGGTAAGCCACATCGGGTTGAATACCCTGATAGTATCCATTTTTCCCTCTTTGTTCAGAACTATGATAGCTTCCCATGTTCTCCATCATAGTACCACTATTTGAAGTAAGGAGTGAAGTCATGTGGCATTTCCCGCAGAGGGATCTTTGAAATTGTTCGTGGAGGACTCCACTTCAGCACTATCTTTGGCTTTCCAGTTATGGGATCAACTTCAGAACATCTGATATACCTTGTAGGTTGTTGAGATTTGAAGCTGACCCACCTGGTGTGGTACTCTTTCTTCAGGGCAGCCTCAAACCAGCCTGACATCTTTCTCAGGTAGCGTATAACAGCTTTAGTTTAGCCAACTGGTTTAGCTCAAAACCAGGTAGAGTCTTTAGATCATGCGAGAATCTAAAATACACAATACGTTTCTCTCTCTTCACTGCATAAACATTAAGATCATCAAAATATGCCCACGCAATAATTTTTCTGACACCTTGTGATGTTTCTTCATATTCTTGAGCTTGGTATAGACATTCTGTTTAGGAGCAGCACATGGGCTCGGATCTCCTCAAACAAGCAGCCCATTCAGCCTTTCCGATATCAACATCAGGGTTTGAGGCTTAGGCTTGTCCTTCAACCTTCTCGAACTCTTGCTCCATCTTATCTAGTGTCTCAAATGTATCACCGACCAGGGAGTCACCCAAATTCGGAACCGCATTTCCCTCTTAGTCAGCGTACTCAGGATAGTACTCTGCAGTGACGTCCTCTATCTCTATTTCATCAATGTCATTCAGCTCGTCGTCACTGGTTTCTACAAAGGCTGGAGCGTCCTTTACAATCTCATCGGGATTAAGCTTGAACATTTCTGCAATTTGCTCGTCAATAAGACTGTGAATGATCTCTCCTTCTTCAGGAGTGTACATTACAGATCTCCTGACAATGCCCTGCAGATCAAGAATCATCATGAGCTGAGTCTTGATCTATTGGAGGGTAGCAACGTCATGTTCACACTCTAAAAGTTTGGATCTGCTTGATTTAAAACATGTAACACAACAATCAATAATTAATAATCAAGACATAACCATTTACATTAGATATAAACATTCATACATACATTTTATACATGATCCAAATACAAATGAGTTTAAATAACAATAAAACATCTAAATATTACTCTTGTCTTGGATCATGTGTCCTTCTGCTGTCAGGGCTGATGTCGAGGCACCTAGATCTTGAGTCTTCTTGGTCCGCCTCTCACTAGCTTCTTGCGCACCCGAAGTAGAAGATTCTTCTCCTCCTTCAATGTCTCCTCCATCCTCATCATCACCATCATCATCTCCATCATCACTCTCATCATCATCACTATCATCACCCTCATCACTATCTCCCTCTCTGATCTTTAGAGGCTCATCCTTTGTGCCCTTAAGTTTGAGCAGGATGGTCCTCTTAGCGTCCTCCAACTCGTCAATCTTCCTAGTAGATAACACATTTTGCTCCTTGAGTTTGGAAATCTCTTGGCTCTGAGCAGCCATTTGCTAGCCCTGCTCTTCAATCTGGCATTCCTGTTGAGAGATCTGCTGTGATTGTGCAGCTGTAGTCTCCACTAATTGTCTGAGTTGAGCAGTCTTCTCATCATCGGCTGCTAACAGTTTCAGCACCATACGATTTAGTGCTGAAAGCTGTTCCTCTACCCCATTTGGAGGTAGAGATGATCCTGAGGGAAAGGATGGGGAATATGATGGTCCTACCTGGTGGCTAGAGGTGGTAATGGTGGCAGTGGTGAATATGGGTGGTGGTATGTGAATGGGTGGTGAGGGGTAAGCTGAAGTGGTGGTGGATGTGATGTGGGTTGGGGTTGGAATCACTGGTGGAGGTGAGGCTGTAGTAGTGGAGGGCGGAGGTGTAGTGGAGAAAGTGGGTGGTATGGTAGTGGTGGTAGCTGTGGTGGTGGTAGGTGGAGTGATGGTGTTATGAAGGTCAGTCTTCTCTTCTTTTTCTTCAGGTCATGGAGCTGAGCCATCCTTTTCTTCCTTGATCCTTTCGAGGATGATGCTCCCCCTACGGCACTACTCGGCTGATCGGGAGCATACGTGGGATCGGTATCATCCCTTCTCGACCTGTCGGGGCGTTCAGCAACCGCCCGGAGCCCTCGTTCTATGGCAACCACCTTACATCCTACAGTCCGAGTGAGGGGCTCCTCAACAATATCCTGCTCCTCATCAGGTATGAAGTCTTGATGGAATCCAACATCCTCAGTATCTCTATGGGTGGGTGCTGGAGATGCTATATCAGAAGTGGGGGTCCTCGGTTGAGTGGGCCTTGCATCTCCACCGTACCACTGTCATCGTCATCTGAGTCATCGTCTGGGAGCTTGATCTGCTTAGTATCTGAGTCACTGTCGTCGTGGCACTACTTTCTTGTGACGGCGCTACATAGTCTTCACGGGCCAGATGCCCAAATAGTCGTCTCATAGGGGGTTTCATCGGCTTTCCCCTTTATACTTTCATCCGACCCAAGGTGGTATCATCCATCACCTCTAGTGCTACCGTATCGTCCTTCTCCGTTGGCAACGAAGGGAGCTTTTGATCTATGATCATCTGTAAGAATCAAGGATACATGCAAAAGCCCTCCTTTCCCTTCCCCTCTATGTTCTCCACCAGGTAGGTGAAGATCATCCTGGAGAAGCTGAACGGATGGTTAGGCAATATTTACTGCTTGCATCAATCCTCTATGAATCTCTTACAAGTGGGAGATTGTTGGATCCTGTATGCCCAAGACACATAGAACATTGATGTGGTTAGTACGTCATGATCCAAGTCGGGTCATACACAATAACAAGCTTAGCAAACACCAAAAATATTTGATTGATGATATGATCATGCAATTAAATATATGCACCTAATTAGAAAATGGGTTTTCTAATTAAAGAAATGAGAGATAGAACAAATTGTATGGATAATTTGTTCATGAATTATTGTTATTACATTGTTATTTAAATGGTTAAATAACAAAAATAATATGTGTACTTATGTTATATAATCAAAAGGGTTTTATTATATAACATGTTAACATCTTATTGTGTTAGTTGTTTTAATTATTTTAGATTGTATGAGTTACACAATTAAAAGGTTAATTATATATCTTATCAATTAACTAATCACATTATAATGTATACTTATGTTATTTAACTAAAAGGCTTAGGTATATAACTTTTACACACCTTTTTAAATATGTAACATGACCTCACCACTTCTAATGTGTTACAAAGTAATTCAAATGGGAGGGAATGTGGTTTTGAATCCAGATTTTTGGCCCCTTTAGGTTGTATGTCCTTCCCCATTTGTCTTGAAAAAGGTACACTCATTATGATAGTGGTTGAGTGCAAGTCTTAAGATCCTATCTCTCTCTCATTTTGCATAATTGAACTTCTAGAGAAAACTCCATATGCTCTCTATTTTCATAGCTGAAGAAGGTGTTTTAGAACTCCTTTTGGTCGTTTCTTGGGTCCTCTCATGACTTAAGTTATGCTCCTTCATTTGTGCAAGAAAGGAAAAAGTATTTCCTCTCTTCTCCCAAAGTTCTCACGGCTGAAAACGATTTTCTGCAGGCCTTTGGGCGTTTTTGGTGCTTGAAATCCTAGCAACCATGATGTTTGCTTAGAGGCTTGTGGGTATGGACACTTGAGGACTTCTACGCTTGAAGTCTTGGCCCTTTTCAGACTCATTTCTGCCTTCTCTTTGGTCGTTTTTGACAGCATCCAGAAAGGTAGTATTATGGTATGATAATGTCATGTTTTTGGGTGTTCTTGTTCATATTGTATGCTTGCTTTTCACATAATAAAGATCCTTTTGTCTATGGGTTTGTTGTTTTCACATGACAATGGTAATTTTCAGAAACTTTAACATGTTTAAAGTAGTATATTCCGCTGCGTTTCATATGTTAAATGGTTAAACAAGTTGTAAATGGCCCAACAAACCCCTTCAATGGCATCTAGAGCTGGTTATGTGGAAACTAGCATCATTAACCTTGTAAAATCGGTTTTAAAGGATGTTTATCAACTCATTGGAGGCTGATTTTGGTTGATTTAATAAACCCCATGTCTTTCAAAGTTATATCTTCATGCTTATGATTAAACTTTGAAAGCTAGGAATGTCAATGGTTGATATGTTTTGGTTATGTTTGTTTGGACAAACAAACCCTATTTTCAGTTTATGTTAGCTGAAAATTTGGGGTTTAATGGGGTTTATTTTGTTTGTTGAATGATGTTTGTGATTGTTCATTTGATGGTGCATAACATAGCTTAGACCTTATGTTGTTTTGGTTGGTTGCATGTTTGTTTTGGTTATCTTGTTCAATTGGGTTGTAAGTTTTGTGCTTGTAATTTATCTATTTATTCATTGCGATGTAATATAGATTAGGAGTATTTCTCTTTTACTAGAAAATATGTATTAGGATATATATTATGTAAAAGAAGATGCTCGGGAAGGAAGCACAAAAGGAAGACACAAAGTGGACTTGAAGCATGGATGTGACATCAAGTGGGAGATCCATTGTGATCTCAATTTTGTGTTGTTGATAACCCTTAGGAAGACCTAATGACCACACTTGTGATGGCAAACAAGTGTGGTCACAATAGTAGCTATGGTTATGCACATGTGGTTGTTTATATTATGCTTGTTTGATTGTGATTTTGTGAATGATGTGTGATATTTGGATATGATAAACAATCTTAATAAAAATGATTAACAAGCTAATATAAAAATGGCTCTTATCATTAAGTGTTAATAAATGGTTATTATAAGGATTAATGATTTCATAATAAAATGGGTTTTATTAAAAGAACCATAGGGTACCAGTATTTGTAAGCATGAAATTACAAGGTACATAGAGTTTTCAAAGTCTAGAATTAATGGAAACTTAAATCCCTTGGTAACAAGTCTATCACCATCCTTTTACACGACACTCGAATCACTTGGAACTATTGTGGGATAAAGGTCACCTAACCACTTGTAAGGAACTTGTATCTTTGAGGTGAGTCTAACGTACTTGTGGGATAAAGGTCACCTAACCGCTTGTATGTGAAAACTCACACGTGGGTGTAAGTAGGACGACTTGAATTGGAAACCATGTGATTAGGGTCACCGAAGGACGGCGTACAATGGTGTTGATAGGATTAAACATGCCGACTAAACATATGATGTGTAACCGATCCCATAAGACTAGAAGTTGCAATAGGTTGCAATTGTCAACTGTTGACTACCTTGTTAATTTAAATAATGGGATAAAGGTCACCTAACCATCATTTAAATGTAACGTTCGATTCTAGATTTTAATTGTTAATTGTCTATGAGACATTTAAGGGTATTAATGATTAAAATAAATTTATTAGAAATACTGAAATGAACTTTATCAATTATCGTAGTGATGACCGCTAACTATAACGCTACCACCCCGATCGTCCCTTCCCTATCACTGAGATCTATTCTCGAGAGGGATCGTCCTAACCATAATTACCTTATGGACTCAATTTCGAAACTTGAGAATTGTTCTCAAGAATGAGTAAAGGCTTGTGTCCTTAACGATCCCATACCTCACCAACCAACGCTGTTGATGTTAAGGCTTTTTGACGATTGGCTTAGGCACACTAAGGATTCTGTGCAAGTATCCTACCTCATGTTGGGAATATGATTCCCGAACTCCAAAAGGGTTTGGAGCATCATGGGGCATATGACATGATAATCTAGTTGAAGGAAATGTTCCTTCAACAAACTTTAGTATATTGCTTTGAAACGGTTCGAGCACTTTATGCATGTCACATGGAAGAAACCCAATCGATATCATCTTATATATTCTTAAGATGAAAAGCCACATTGATAGCCTTAAGATGCTTAACTATCCTGTCTCAAAGTATTTAGCCAAGGATTTGATCCTTGATTGCGCAACTAAAGGTTTGAGACATTCATAATAAACTGTAATATGAACGGGTGGGACAAGAGCATCGGTGAAATTCACGCAATGCTCGAAGCAACCGAGGCAGGGATGGGTAGAGAGGTTCTACCTATTCTCTTGATCAATGAGGGAGGCTATAAGAAAAGGCCAATCCCGATCCTAAGGCAATTATTGCCAAAGGAAAGGAATACATCAAAGCAAAGTTTAAAGCGAAACCTCAAAAAACCTAAGCTTATGAAGCTTAAGGTAACGGAGAACGATCCATGCTTTGAGTATGGAGAGATAGGACAATGAAAAGGAATTGTCCCTCCTATCTCAAGGAGTTGAAAGATAAGAGGGATGTTAGGCAAATCTCAAATAGAATTTCCATGATTCACACATTGTATTAAATACCAGTTCTTCAAACACATGGGTATTGGATACCGGATGTGAGACTCATACTTGTAATTGTTGCAAAGGGGTTCAAAAGAAATGTGTGCTTCAAGGAGGGAAACTCTATTTTGAGACTTTCAAATGGTTTGGAAGTCATTATCAAAACATTTTGTATGCACCTAGTTTGACTAGGAACATAATTAATGTTTCCTATTAAAACAATATGATCATGATTCAAAGTTTGTAAATAATGGTATTAAGTTTTATGGATGATGTATTTCATTTTAAGGATTTGCCTTTTTAATGATATCCATGAATTGGTTCATGATAATTCGTCCTATATAACTCATTATACACATTAAGCACCAAGAAACTTAAAATGGGATTAAGTTATTATTATCTTTGACATTGTCATCTTGGTCACATAAACAGGAATTGGATTCAAACACTTCAAAAGAATGGTCTTTTGGAAACAGATGAAAATGTTTCATTTGGTAAGTGTGAACCAAAAGACTTATTAGGAATGATACATTTGGATGTATGTGGTCCTTTTAAGACAATGACAATGATTGGTGAAAGATACTTCATTACTTTTACCGATGATTACAGTCGCTATTATTGTGTGCACTTGATGACACATAAGTATGAAGCTTTTGAAATGTTCAAAATCTTCAATAATGAAGTAGAAAAACAACTCTACATAACTATCTATGTTCTTCATTCTGATAAATGAGAAACTGAACCCTATTTGGATATGGTTAAATTTATTATGGCTATGAGCTTACCATTTTTATCATTTTGGGTTTTCGCATTGCTCTTTAAGGCTCATATTATGAATATGACCCAGACCAAGAAAGTGTAGATTAGTTGAATATCCTAGAGACTGCATAGGATACTGTTTCTTCGACTCAACAGAGCAAAAGTATTTATTGCTCGAAAGGGTAAGCTCTTGGAAACCGAGTTCCTTATCAAAGGAATGATATATAGAACTGTGGAACTTGATAAGGATCAAGATCCACAAGCCGATACACTTATGGTTGACACTAGCTATCAACAAGAGGTTGTTGATGATAATCAAGAGGTTGATCAATACACACAAAACATTCATAAATCTGGTAGAGTTAGTATTCCATCTAAGAGATATGGATATTCCAAGAATGGATGCTATGTGGTTGACCCCTGTAGGCTAACCATATACCAAGATGCTATGTCCAATTTGGATTGGGACAAATGGCTAGAAGCCATGAATGTAAGGATGCAATCCATGTATAACAACCAAGTTTGGCAATTGGTTGACCCTCCACTTAACTCCAAACCGGTTGGATATAAGTGGGTTTTCAAGATCAAACAGATATACATGGAGACTTGAATAGTTATAAGTCAATTCCTGTTTTCAAGATCAAAAGGTTCAAGATGGAAAACTCTTAGAAAGGTATGGTACCTATTCAAAGAGGGACAATGTTGACTACGTCTCAATGTCCAAGCTCATAGGATGAGCAAAATTAAATGAAGGATATCCCATACGCATCTGATATAGGATCCATCATTTGTGTGATGATATGCACTAGACCGGACGAGTCATGCTTATTAAGTATGACAAAGTAGGTACCAATAGAAATAACCATTGGATGGCTGTTAAAAGTATATTGAAATACCTTAGTAGGACTAAGGATATGTTTCTAATATACGGATCTATTGAAGAGGAAGTCATTGTAAAGGGTTACACGGATGCAGGCTTCCAAAACTGATCGAGATGATTCTCGATCATAATCGGGGTATACTTCCACTATGAATGGAGGAGAAGTGTCCTTGAAAGGTTCAAAGCAGGACACGGTAGCATTGTTCACTACAAAATCTGAATACATAGCCGCTTCATTGGCAGCTTAGGAAGCTGCATGGATAAGTTTGTCCATTGCTTATCTAGCGGTAATTAAGTGGGTGCGATTGCTCAAATCAAGGAACCCCGTACTCAACAAAAGACTAAAAACCTTGAGCGGGGATTCAACATCATAAGGGATGGAGTTGAAAAAGGGTAAAGATATGTATTCATAAGTTCGTAAAGATTAAAACATTGCGGATCCACTCACAAAGCTCCTTGTGAGGGCAAAGTATGAGGGTCATACTTGTGCCTTAGAACTTCGATATTCTAGTGATTTGAATTGTTCTGTTTAGCATATAAAATATGGAACAATTGTAATATTTAACTCTTTTATATATTTGAGTTATGTTCCTTTTTAGCATGTTTACATCCATGAATATGTTTATTATTCTAATGTCTGTAGTCGGTCATATTTGTGGGAACAAATATGAATGTAAGACTATTATGAACATGGATTGGTAGATATTCATAAGGTATGAATATAGAGCAACTGGTTGCTATCAAGGTTCATAGATATTTGTGGGATGCAAATATTCGACTGACCCGCGTCTCAAATTTTACAACATTGATCTCTTTGATTGATCCTAAGTAATTTTGAGTAAAGGCGAATATCATTTAGTATCCTCAGACCTGAGATGCATATTGGGTTTTGATATTCACCAAATGTTATACCTTGAGTTAGTTCTTCACTGTTCTGAAATAATGGATAGTACATAAGGCTATGTTCAGGTGTGACACAAGGTGATTGTGAGAAACGTATGCAGTGAAGATGGGATTTGTTCCTCTTATTCATTGAGAGCAAGATGTGTAGGGCCTAATTAAGTTAAATCAACAAGGAATGATCATTCTGTGTCCTTGGATTTAATAGGATATCTGTAACAAAAGGATAGATGATCGATTCACCTAAATAATTTCAAGGTTTTGAACTTGAAAGGGATGATGTTATTGAATGGCTTTTAAGTCATGCGTATTAAGGGTAGTAAACTGTTGTTAGGCAATAATTACTGCTTGCATCAATCTTCTATGAATCTTATGCAAGTGGGAGATTGTTGGATCCTGTATGCCCAAGACACATAGAACATTGATGTGGTTAGTACGTCATGATCCAAGTCGGGTCATACCCAATAACAAGCTTAGCAAACACCAATAAATATTTGATTGATGATATGATCATGCAATTAAATATATGCACCTAATTAGAAAATGGGTTTTCTAATTTAAAGAAATGAGAGATAGAAGAAAAATATATGGATAATTTGTTCATGAATTATTGTTATTTACATTGTTATTTAAATGGTTAAATAACAACAAATAATATGTGTACTTATGTTATATAATCAAAAGGGTTTATTGTATAACATGTTAACATCTAATGTGTTAGTTGTTTTAATTATTTTAGATTGTATGAGTTATATAATTAAAAGGTTAATTATATATTATCAATTAACTAATCCCAATATAATGTATACTATGTTATTTAACTAAAAGGCTTAGTTATATAACTTGTACACACCTTTTTAAATAGTAACATGACCTCACCACTTCTAATGTGGTACAAAGTAATTCAAATGGGAGGGAATATGGTTTTGAATCCAGATTTTTGGCCCCTTTAGGTTGTATGGCCTTCCCCATTTGTCTTGAAAAAGGTACACTCATTATCGTGTGTAAGGATTCCTTAAGTCTGATGCAACCCAAACATCCAAGTGTCTAGCAACATGCACTAAGTACTGAAGTGAAGAATGCTTCGGAAGTTTTACACAATACATTAGAAAACATTCTAAGTGTAAAATCTTCCGAAGCCAAGACCAATATCTTCTGAAGCCAAACATGAAGTCTTCCAAAGCTTCAAGAGACAAAGTCTTCCGAAGCTTCACCCTATGAAGATAGATTCTTCCGAAGACTTTTAGTACACATGCTTTATCTGATGTACTGTTCCATAAAGCACCTTTTCCGCTGCATCTCTGATAAGTCACCACTTACAAGAGTTGGTGAAAAGGTCCATGCTTTTGGTAACTGTACATTGAGGTCTTGAATCTGAAACTTTCCACTTTATGTACTTTATCCTTTTTGTAATGTATAAGGATGTGAGCTATGGCATGTCATAGTCACAAGGTCAAAAGGCAGATATGCCTTTTGATTCTACAATTGATTTTGTTAGTGTCTAGTCAATTGTATCCAGCTGGCTTTCATAGTATAGCCGGCTGTAGGTTGTAGTATATTTTCAAGTTTCTTGTATCTTAAACATACTTTGTAACACTTGTAAAAGAACTTGAGAAAGCAATATACTACATCCTTGAAAACCATATTCTCCTGTTCTGTCTCTTGCTTACTTGTGTTCTTTGTATCACTTTTGGTTAACCCAGTTTACTGTGATTAGAGTTTAGATAATCTCCTCATTGTGTTGTTGTGTTGTAATTGTGTTCAAACCCTTAAACGATCCTGCAATTGGTATCAGAGCATTCAGGCTCTTGATATAAGATCTAACCATCTTAAGATCCCTCACACACACAAAAACTAAACTCTTCAAATGGCTTCCTTCTCAAAGACTAATATGGAGACTGGAACCATGAACAAATCCCCACTGATCACTCTTGATGATTTTGACACCTGGTATATGAGGATGGAATGCTTCATCAGGTCTCTTGACTCAAGAATGTGGGAATCTATTGAAAATGGACCTTTCATACCCAACACCCCTCTTGCTATTGGTGCTGGTATGATTCCTAAAGATATGGCCAACTACTCAGATGAAGATAGAAAAAGAGTAGAGATTGACAGGAAGGCCATGACTGCTCTTCAACTGCTCTCCCAAACTCTGTATACAGAGGTTTTAAGAAGTGCAAAACAGCTAAACAGCTGTGGGATGCACTGAAGCTGATGTATGAAGGCTCCTCTGAAGCCAAGGAGAACAAGAAAGATCTTCTGAAGCAGCAGTTTGAAAATTTCACCTTTAAAGCAGGTGAAACCATGACCCAACAATACTTCAGGTATGTTGAGATTGTGGATACCCTAGTGGATGGAGGAGTTCCTCTTGAGAACAGAGACATTGTAAGGAAGTTCATGTCCTCACTTCCTAGGCAATGGACACACTATTGTGTGGTGATCAAGAGGACTGAGAACCTTAAAACTCTTACTCTGATAGAGTTATATGGGATTCTCAGTGGATACCAGATGGAGATGAACATACAAGGTTCATCTGGCAACTCCAATAATCAAATGGGTTCAGCCCTTCATGTGGTTGAAAGGGACAGCAATAACCCCAACATCATCTCTTATGCTACCCTGACAACTCACAAAAGGTCCTTTCATCACCTTCCCGGAGACACCAAGGGAAAACTTTACTCAAGGAAGTCCATTCCAAGAGACAAGTTCTTCTCAAGCCTTTGTGTCTACTGATGAAAGCTGTGGGAATTATCTTTTCACTCTTGAAGACCTGGACTGCATTCATCCAGATGACCTGGAATACATGGAGATAGTTCAGCAGATGGCTCTCTTCACTCACAGAGCCAAGAAGTTCTACAAGAGAACAGGAAGAAGATTTCCAAGCAATGCTACCAGTGGAAAGTTTGGGCTGGATAAAAGCAAAGTTAAGTGTTACAATTGTAACCTTATGGGTCACTTTCCTAGGGAGTGTAAGGCACCTAAAGGAAATGGGGGCCAAACACCACCCAGACCAAACTACACTGACAAAGCTCCTCAGTGTGAGAAGCCTAAGCAACATGCTGCTGTTGCTGTTGAAGAAGGAGGCTTTGACTGGAGTTTTCAGGCGGAAGATGCTTCTCCAAACAAGCACTGATGGCTGACCATGATGAAGCCAAGATATTGGAACATCTCTGTACTCCTGAATGCATTGCTAAAGTGAATAGATACAGGTCCTACAACTTAGAGATGAGATCGATCTTGAGTCATTAAACATATTAAAATCTGATTTTAGAAAGTCTGAAAATGATTACAAGTTAAAAATAGAAGATTTGGAGAAAACCATTTCAGTACTAAAACATGAACATACAGATTTTAGAACTCAGATCCAGATCTCATAACTAAATTGACTGAGTGCCAGGCAGCTTGTGATCAGCAAAGCCAAGGCAGAGAAAAGTGTTTTGAAGAAGAGACCTTCAAAAACATGATATCCTCATCCCTGCACAACAAAGTGTGCTATCAAAATAGACAGGGACTAGGATCAAATGAGATAGCTCCTCCACACACAATCTTGTCTGTAAGATATCCTAGGTGTGGAACTTGTGAAGATGAGCTTCCTCTCATAGATCCTATAAGTGAGGATGATAAAGAAGTGATAGTGAAGAATTCCTCTGAGAAGAGTGAAGAAGAGGATTCTTCCAAGGGCCACTATCCTTCTGAGGAGAAGAAATCATCTGTGATGACCAAGTCCAAAAGAAAGAACTTGATCAGGAAGAGCAAAAGGAAAGCAAAGAAGGCTCAAGAAATCAAGGCTACTTTTGATGCTAAGTAGAAACAAGTTTTTATCTCTGCAGGTTTCAAAGTAGTAAAGACTGAAGACATCAACCAAGACTCCTCATCTAAGAGTCCTGGTTCATGTTCAAATCATCTTAGAGCAAAGAAGAAGACTGAGCTGCTGTGTACCACTGCTGCACAGCCTGGACCATCAACTCCAAGAACAGTTCACAGCCCAAAAGAACTGTCTCAGCATCTACCAAGATGAAGGTGGAGAAGGGATGTGACCAAAACCAGTCTTGCTCTCAAAAGGAGACTCTTTTGAAGAAGAAAATGTTATGTGTCATGTGTGAAAATACTTCTCACATTGCTAAGGATTGCCCATACAATCCTAGGAGTACCATCCACATGACCAATACAAAGACTTCAAAGAATCTCAAGAAGTCTCAAGCTTCGGAGGAAAGTCTGTTTCCTTCGGAAGCTCCAAATCAAAGAAGAAGGTAAATGGAAAATTACCTTCGGAAGTAAAATTGGTCTCGGAAGAAAGGAGTTCTTCCGAAGCACTGAAGTCTGCTGCAGTGACTGCAGAATCTTCCGAAGGTTCAGTCATCAAAACCTGTGAAGTTCCAAAAGCTTCAAAGGTTTTGAAGGTCAAATCCAAGAGTCCAAAGGTGGTGTGGAAGTCTAAGAAAGACCAAATGACTGAAATTTCTCCATCAACAATAGCTGAAGATCCTCACAGTACAACCATAGGATCTATTACTGTTGCATTACCTTCTATTACACTTACTGAGCCCAAGACAAGTACGGCTTGGGTTTCCAAATGTAACTAATCATTTTCTTTGTGCAAGAACAGCTCAAGACAAACGGAAACGTCTGGATAATTGACAGTGGCTGTTCCAGGCACATGACAGGCAATAGGTCTCTACTCCATAATTTTGAGAGAATTGATGGAGGACCAGTTGCTTTTGGAGGAGATGAAGGTGGTTACATTTCTGGAAGGGGCAAGGTCACAAATGGTAAGCTCAGCATTGAAAAGGTAAACTTTGTTAAGGAGCTTGGGTACAATCTTCTGAGTGTATCCCAATTTTGTGATCAAAGACATAACATGCTCTTTACTGAGCATGAGTGCATTGTTCTCAAGCCTGGTGTGGTCATTCCTCATGAGCACATCCTGCTCAGAGCCCCTAGGAAAGGGAACATGTACAAGATGGATTTGCAAGAAACATCTCCCTCTGGAGAAGTTTCATGCTTTCTATCTAAAGCCAATAGTGATGAGTCTTTCCTATGGCATAAAAGAATGTGCCATGTAAACTTTAAAAACATGAATAAATTGATTAAGCATGATCTGGTAACTGGAATGCCAAAGAAAGAGTTTACAAGTGATGATCATTGTGTTGCATGCCTCAAAGGGAAGCAACATAAGACATCCCATAAGCCTAAGGAAATGAACTCCATCACTACACCCCTACACTTGTTACATATGGATCTCTTTGGCCCCACCAATGTAATGAGTTTAGGAAGGACCTTATACTATCTAGTGATCAGAGATAATTTTACAAGATTCACTTGGGTCTTTTTCCTTAGAACTAATGATGAGACTCCTGAGATTCTAAAGAATTTCATCTTAAAGATTGAGAATCAATGTGATCACAAGGTCAAAACCATAAGATGTGATCAAGGAACTGAATTCAAGAACCAAATCCTTGATACATTTTGTGATGAAAAGGGTATTACAAGACAATACAGTGCTCCCAGGACTCCTCAGCAAAACAGAGTTGCTGAGAGGAGAAACAGGACACTTATTGAAGCTGTAAGAACTATGTTGTCTGACTCTAAACTGCCTATCACCTTCTGGGCAGAGGCAGTTAATACTGCTTGCTATGTGCAAAATAGAGTTTGAGTAGTTAAGACACATGGTAAGACTCCTTATGAACTTTGGCACAAGAGGAAACCTTTCATTGGTTTTCTCAGGTCATTTGGATGTCCCTGCACCATCTTGAATACCAAAGATCAAGTTGCCAAGTTTGCTGAGAAATCAGACGATGAACACTTCATTGGATACTCTTCCCAAGCTAAAGCTTATAGAGTATACAATCTAGAACTAGAATTATTGAGGAGTCAGCCAATGTGACTTTCAATGAGCACACACCCAGTGTGGCTGGTTCTGGTCCGGATTGGCTATTTGATATTGATTTAGTTACCAACTGTTTTAATAAATCTTGTGAGCATGTTTCAGGATCTGCAGAAAATTTAAATACAGGTGATCCTGATCCAAGATTTGAGCTAGGAAGACATTCAACTCACACACCTTCAGCTCCAGTTGAAACTACTTCAGCAAATGAGGTTTCTATCAGCACAACAATGACAAATCCAGCTGATACATCTGGCATGCCTTCAAATTCTAGCTCAGAGGCTTCTCAACCAGATAAAGACATCTCAATTGCAGAAGACAACAATGGTGATGGTGATAGTGATCAAGAATTTCTTGATGCTAATAACCATACCATAGATGACAACATCAATGATCTCACACACTCATTGGATCAAGTTAATCTTGATAGGTGTGATAATGTGGAGAATCAATCTTCAAGACCAGATCTAAATTTCTCAAATTTGGATCTATCTCAGCAACTTGCTGTGATCCCTCAGCTAAGGATCCACAAGTCTCATCCTACCACAAACATCATTGGAGATGTTATCTCCGGGGTAAAGACAAGAGGGCAAACCATGAAGCAAATGTTTGTCTTCACTCTTGTTTTCTATCCCAGTTAGAGCCAAAGAAAGTTGAGGAGGCTCTAAAGATGGAAGTTGGGTTGAAGCTATGCAACAAGAGCTGCTTCAAATCAAAAGGCAGAAAGTTTGGAACCTTTGTCCTCTTCCTCATGGGAAGACTACCATTGGAACCAAATGGGTTTTAGGAATAAGAAGATGATAGAGGAATATCATCAAGAACAAAGCAAGACTAGTTGTTCAAGGATACACACAAGAAGAAGGATTGATTACACTGATGTCTTTGCTCCTGTAGAAAGACTAAAAGCTGTTAGGATATTCCTGGCATTTGCTGCATCCAAGAATTTCAAAGTCTATCAACTTGATGTAAAGTGTGCTTTCTTATATGGAGTGATTGATGAGGAGGTGTATGTCAAACAACCACCTGGTTTTGTAGATCCTGATCATCCTGATTATGTCTGCAAGCTTGACAAAGCTCTTTATGGGCTGCATCAGGCACCCCAGAAGTGGTATGAGACACTGTCTGAGTATCTCTGTAAACATGGATACAGGAGAGGTACTATAGATGGAACTCTCTTCATCAAAGGACAAGGAAAAGACATTCTACTAGTTCAAGTATATGTGGATGACATCATCTTTGGTTCAACCAATTCAAAGCTCTGCAAAGACTTTGAAAAGCTGATGAAAGACAGATTTGAAATGAGTTCAATGGGAGAACTCAACTTCTTTCTGGGAATTCAAGTGAAGCAGGTTGAAGATGGCATCTTCATAAGTCAGTCAAAGTATGTTCAAGATATACTCAAGAGATTCAACATGACTGATTGTAAGATTGCTAAGACACCCATAGCCAGAAACCACTCCCTTGGTCCAGATCTTGAGGGGGAGTGTGTAGATGAGCACTTATACAGGGCTATGATTGGGTCTCTTATGTATCTTACAGCTAGCAGGCCTGATATCATGTTTGCTACATGTATTTGTGCAAGATATCAAGCAAACCCTAAGATGTCTCACTTAATACTGTGAAAAGGATTTTAAGATACCTCAAAGGTGTTTCAACACTTGGTCTATGGTATCCAAAGAATTCTAATTTCAATCTGTATGCCTATACAGACAGTGATTATGGTGGTTGCAACATGACTGCAAAGTCTACATCTGGGGGATGTCAATTCCTTGGTGGAAGGGTTGTCTCATGGCAATGCAAGAAACAATCCTGTGTGTCTGCATCAACTGCTGAGGCTGAATACATTGCTGCTGCAAGCTGCTGTGCTCAAGTGCTTTGGATTCAAAATCAGATGCTAAACTATGGATTTAACTTCAAAGAGACTCCTATCCACATAGACAACAATAGTGCTATCTCTGTCACTGAGAACCCTGTGCAGCACTCAAGGACCAAACACATCAACATCAGGTATCATTTAATAAGAGATAACTATGAAAAGGGATTAATTAAACTAGTCAAAGTTCACACAGATGAACAATATGCTGATCTGTTTACAAAAGCTTTTGATGAACAGAGATTTAAGTATCTGATATCAGCTATTGGGATGATTAACTTTGAGTAGACTTTTTCTTAAAACTAATTCTAATTATTTCTTCTTAAAAATTTGTGTGTCCTAAGTTGTCTAGTTCATCACTTTCATAAGCTCATGTTTTCCTTTGAATGTAATTCTGATACTTCGGAAGATAACGTTTTACCTTCGGAAGAAGTCAAAATCTTCTCCTTCCGAAGAATAAAATTTCTTAACTTAGACACTTATTCATTTTTAAGGACTTTTTCCTTCCGAAGCAAAATTACTTTCGGAAGCTTTGTTCATTCTTATACAAAGCATCCAAGAGTTTATTTCTCTTCCGAAGCATAAATCTTCAAGACTCTCAGGAAAATTCTTCCGAAGCCATTTTAGCTTCGGAAGCTTTTTCAATCAAAACTTCCGAAGACAAATTACCTTCGGAAGCTTTTCGAATTCCAAGAAAACAACTTTTTGAGCAAAAAGGTAAACTACTTTTTCAGAGGTGGGACCGACATACGGATTTCAAAGTTTATCCTCTTTCATTAAACTTTATCTGAAATCCTTCTCTCTCATATAAACCCAACGGTTTCCCCCTCTTCTATCATCTGCTTTTCTTCCAAACCTAAAACCCAAAGCTTTTCTCTGAAATTTCTTCCCATTTTTTCTCTTCATCTCTGAGCTACCTCACAATGGCTGACCTTGCTCACAGAAATGATCCTAACTTTGCCATGCAGCTACACAGACAACACAATCAGGTTGCTCTTTTATGCTCTGACAAAGATCCTCATTTCTCAGAGGTTTGCCGTTTCTTGTCTTTGTCTCACTACTTCACCTCCCTAACCATTGATCCTACTCTATATGAGGATCACTTGCTTGAATTCTGGAAGACCTGCCAAGAGGTCATTATGGATGGGGAGAAGGCACTGTCTGCCACAGTGCAGGGGAGAACAATCTTCATCACTCCGGCCATCATCAACCGACATCTTCAGCTGGATGATGAAGAAGGTGAAGTGTTCTTCCCAAAGGAATCGGTTAATCATTCCTTCGAGCAGATAGGCTATGAAGGAGATTTCTCTGTAAAGACCTTCAGGAAAGGGAAGGTCTCATCCCAGTGGAAATACCTGCTCCATGTGGTTATCCACAGCTTATCAAACAAGCATGGTGGATGGGACCAGATTCCTGAGGATCTCTCCTTTATAGTTCATGGAATGATTCAAGGGGTCAAGTTCAGGTATTCACAATTTGTTTAAACTAATTTACTTGCAAACTTAGACTCCTTAGAATACTACATGTTTCCTAGATATGTTCAACACATTCTCAACTGTGAACTGGGCTCACAGTTGAGGGAAACAGGTAATATTCTTAAATTGGGACAGATGAAGCCCGGCATCTTTAAAATTATGAAGAAGCCACTGTAGGCTTCTCAGGGGTAGAAACAGCCCTAGTACCAAAAATGTTAGAGCTCATTGCTCAAGGTGACAACCTAGCAGTCCAAGCTAGTGTTGAACCCACACCTACTGCTCTCCAACCCTCTACACAACCTCAATATCCATCACCTACCAAAGAAATCCAAACGAACCCCTGCTCAGACTATTCAATCTGTGGAGGCCCCCATATACTCACCAATACAGGAAGAAGTGGATACTGGAGCTCCCACTTCTCCTGAGGAGCAGACCACTCCCATTGTTTCAAGAATCAGTGATGAGGTTCCTCATGCTCACACTGATGAGCTCACTAGCCCACAGCCTTAAGCTCTCACTCTGAGTCTCAACACTCAAGTGAACAACCTTCAGGGGACAGCTACCATCCCCAGCCTTTGGATCTCAACCAACCAATTCCCAACCTATCCTTCTATACTGATGAAGACTTAGGATTTAGTGAGTACCATGAGTCTCTCTTCCCATCCCCTACTCAAAGAGAGATGAGTACCTCTGACTCTCCTCAGTCTATCCCACATCAGTCACCTATTACTGAGGTGGACACTTCTGAACCTGTTCAGGATGTCCATATGGAAGAGGCTCTCACTTTTGAAAGTGATTACATCATTCAGACCTCAACCATGGCAACTCTGCCCTCTGGCATCTCAACTGAGGTTGCCAGTGAGCAGAGGAAAACCAGCAGCCAAGAAACTCAAGCTGGTGGTGAGCGAGAGGACTTTGGTCCAATCATCTCATCCCCCAGTGATTCTTCTGATGAAGATGAGGGGAATCTGAGACTAAAGGTGCAGAAATTGTCAAAAACATGCACCTATTTAGTATCTAAGGTTAGCCACTTGGAATCTCAGGTGACTACCTTACAAAACCGGGTCAATGATCAGCAACTTCAGATTTCATATCTAAAGGAAAAACTAGCTGGGAGACCTTTAAGGAGAGCTCAACCAGGAACACAAGAACCTGTGGAAGTGATTGACTTATCCTCCAGCTCACCTATGCAAGTAGGTGATGCTACCAAAAAGAGAGAGAAAGTTATTACAATCACAGAACCTGGGAGTTCTTCAAAGAAATGACATAGAGGACTCACCATCCTCACTTGCTGTTGTGCATTCTCAGCAACTTCCTCAAGTTCATATTAATGTGGACTCTATAGACTCAATCATCAGGAGTCTCTTTGAGGAAGGTATACCAAGGGCTGTCTCATCTCCACCACAAGGAACTGGCAACTACATCATAAGGTGGAGGTATGATGAGGACAGAAGAGCGCTTATACTTCACAGAGTTCAAGGCCAACAAGAAGTCTTTCAGTTCCAAAGCCTGAGCTTCTATGAATGACTAGATTTAGTCAACATGCCACTTGTCAATCCAAGCAAATCTAGACAAGCTGACAGGCTGGCTCAAAGAATCCAAGACAGGATCCTTGCAGAGTTCTCTCTAAGAAGAGACTTAGGCAATCAGGAAATGTCATCGGTCAACTGGATGTTAAGGTGGACCCTAAGATTAGCTTCATAAGGGAAACCTTGGCTGAAGGCCCAATGGCAGAACCTGAGACCCTTGTCTCACCATCAACAACTGCTGCAGAGGTCCAAACTCCATCTGAGACACCTGCTGGTGAAGGTGTTTCTCAGCCTCTCTCTGGCCAGAGCATGGAAGCTACACCAAGCAATGAAGGCCAAGCCTCAATCCACCCTGAGTCACAAAGGTTTGTTGGTGACAAATGGAAAAGGATAATGACTCCTGAGGAAATTGAGGAGGAAGAGAGAGAGAGGAAAAGGAGGCTAAGGGGAGAAAGTTCTTCTGGGTCATCTAAATTCATGCAAGCTGGAATCAGCGCTGCCCCCAGACCAAATACTAAAGATGATGAGTTAAGGGCAGTCAGGATTCCCTATTTACAGACCAGGAACTATGATGTTGATGAAATCATCTCCCTCCCCTTAGAAGAGTTGAATGAGCTGGCTAACATGGAAGTGTCAAGAGAGATAAAGGAGAAAGAAGATGCAAGGTTACTTCTCCAATTCAAAGAGGAGAAGAGACAGAAAAGACTTTACAAGCATACTCCCACTCTCTCTCCAGTTCAAGAAAGTCCTGCACAGGAAGATGTGGCTCCACAAGAACCTTAGGTAGATAAAGAAGAGGATAGAATCAAAATGATAAACTACCTGAGTGCCACAGGCTTCTATCAGGCAAATGCACTTCTTCCCATGTCCTATGACTTCATTGAGTTCGAGTACTTAAAGCAACATGAGCTTGAGCTAGTCAAAGAAAGAAAAACAACCAAAAGGAAGCTAAGGGAAGAAGCTGCAAAGTCAAGAGCCATCATTCAAAAGAATGCAAAGAAGTCTGCTGACAGACAAAGAATGATGAGCTTCTTGAAGTCATATGGATTCTCCGAAAGGAGACTTGGTCCCATGTCTCTATCTACAATGGATGAGCATAAAGGGTGATCAAGCAGAAGATTAAAAGTGGTGAATTGATTGACTTGCACTCTCTTCCAAGTCAAGTTCCACCTGAAGTGGAGGTCAAGTTTGAACAACCAGAGACACCTGAACCAGAACCTCCAGCTGAGCCTCAGCAAACTTCATCTTCTGATCCAAGACAGGGTCAAACTCCCTCTCCTTCTGAACCTGTGAGGGAGGAACACCCAACTGAGAAAGACACTGATGATCAACATGGTGCTGCAACCAGTCTTCTCAGTTCAAGACACTAAAGAGGAAGAAGAAAATGGCTTCTAAACCAAAGACTAAAAAGAAGAAGCCAAAGTCATCTACCTCTGCACCCCAGGCTGAATCAGATCAACCTGAGGAAGTGCATGATGAGGCAACCCAATCAACTCCTATGCAAGTGGCTCCTCTAGCAACTGAGACACCTATCTTGTCCTGGACTTATTCTACCAATCCAGAAAGATGGCATGTTGTCAGAGATCAAAGTGTTGAGAATGTCTACTCCTGGCAAGACATAATCAACTTACCTCTGCATGATCTCTTTGAAATGAGAAGATACTATGAGAGTCTTGATGATCCTGACCACCAAATGAAGAAAGGAATGGTCTTGATTGTACTGAAGACTACCAACATCTGAAGATCTTCTAAGTGTTTGGTAGCATCAGCCTAGGGGGAGTTTGTAAGGATTCCTTAAGTCTGATGCAACCCAAAACATCCAAAGTGTTCTCAGCAACATGCACTAAGTACTGAAGTGAAGAATGCTTCGGAAGTTTTACACAATACATTAGAAAAAATTCTAAGTGTAAAATCTTCCGAAGCCAAGACCAATATCTTCCGAAGCCAAACATGAAGTCTTCCGAAGCTTCAAGAGACAAAGTCTTCCGAAGCTTCATCCTATGAAGACAGATTTCTTCCGAAGACTTTTAGTACACATGCTTTATCTGATGTACTGTTCCATAAAGCACCTTTTCCGCTGCATATCTGATAAGTCACCAACTTACAAGAGTTGGTGAAAAGGTCCATGCTTTTGGTAACTGTACATTGAGGTCTTGAATCTGAAACTTTCCACTTTATGTACTTTATCCTTTTTGTAATGTATAAGGATGTGAGCTATGGCATGTCATAGTCACAAGGTCAAAAGAGATATGCCTTTTGATTCTACAATTGATTTTGTTAGTGTCTAGTCAATTGTATCCAGCTGGCTTTCATAGTATAGCCGGCTGTAGGTTGTAGTATAAGTATTTCAAGTTTCTTGTATCTTAAACATACTTTTTAACACTTGTAAAAAACTTGAGAAAGTAATATACTGCATCCTTGAAAACCATATTCTCCTGTTCTGTCTCTTGCTTTACTTGTGTTCTTTGTATCACTTTTGGTTAACCCAGTTTACTGTTTGACTAGAGTTTAGATAATCTCCTCATTGTGTTGTTGTGTTGTAATTGTGTTCAAACCCTTAAACGATCCTGCATAGTGGTTGAGTGCAAGTCTCAAGATCCTATCTCTCTCTCATTTTGCACAAATGAACTTCTAGAGAAAACTCCATATGCTCTCTATTTTCACAGTTGAAGAAGGTGTTTTAGAACTCCTTTTGGTTGTTTCTTGGGTCCTCTCATGACTCAAGTTATGCTCCTTCATTTGTGCAAGAAAGGAAAAAAGATTTCCTCTCTTCTCCCAAAGTTCTCACGCTAAAAAACGGTTTTTAGCAGGCCTTTGGGCTTTTTTGGTGCTTGAAATCCTAGCAACCATGATGTTTGCTTAGAGGCTTGTGGGTATGGACACTTGAGGACTTCTACCCTTGAAGTCTTGGCCCTTTTCAGACACATTTTTGCCTTCTCTTTGGTCGTTTTTGACAGCATCCAGAAAGGTAGTATTATGGTATGATAATGTCATGTTTTTGGGTGTTCTTGTTCATATTGTATGCTTGCTTTTCATATAATAAGGATCCTTTTTGTATGGGTTTGTTGTTTTCACATGATAATGGTAATGTTCAGAAACTTTAAATGTTTAAAGTGTATATTTCCGTTGCGTATCATATGTTTAAATGGTTAAACAGTTGTAAATGGTCCAACAAACCCCTTCCCTGTTGTCTTCAGCAGTTGTCTTCATACTTTGTCTTCAGACTTTATCTTCAACTGTTGTCTTCAAACTTTGTCTTCAGCAGTTGTCTTCAGATTTTGTCTTCAGCAGTTGTCTTCAGACTTTGTCTTCAGCTGTCGTCTTCAGACTTTGTCTTCAGCTGTTGTCTTCAGACTTTGTCTTCAGCTATTGTAGACCAATTTAGTTGTTATGATGTCTGTGGGACTTAAAGGTTTTTCTGATCTGGCGTATTGGTTATTTTGGTCCAGCAAACTCCCCCTGAACCAATGCAACCAAAACCTTTAGGATTATTGAAGTCCCACTTATTGGTAGATGCATTTTCTGGATTAGCTCAGAAATCACCAAATCAAGCTCAGGCCAGGGAAGAGTTTTTAGAAAGTTTGATTGGCAAAGGATGAATGGGAACTCTGTCTTGGGGAATTGGACACAGAGCTGTTACCCCATCCATGAGACCTACTTCCAATGATGAGTCTGTAAAACTCTCTAACATAGGCCTCAAGGAATACAACTTGTTCTTCCATTGTGAGTTCTTCAGCTTTACTTTCAAAGAAGAACTCAGGCCCATAGTACTCTGATAAGTCTTTAACATTCTTTCCATTCTTTAGCTCCACAGTAGTTATTTCTCTGTATGCAAACTCATCAGGATGAGTACCTTCAAGTAACAACGGAGCTCATTTCTTCTTATTTCTTCAAGCTTCTTGTAGATCAACCCCTTCTTCACCATTTTGTTTTCTAGTAAAGTTTGTGGAGTCATCTTAGACTTGTAAGCTCTCTTGAAGTCTTCAAGGATTTCCCATGGTGACACTACAATGGCTAGCATTATCACAACATCTACAGTCTTCTTTACTTGGCCATAGTATCGACTTGGAATATTCTTTTTATGAATTCTGTCACTTACTCTGGGGTCAGGCCAAATTCTCACTCTCTCTTTCTGATATTTAAATGTAAATCTGAGAGCATACAACCTCTGAGCATGTTTCTTCATAGCTTGTATGGATGAAGACTTAGGAAACTCTTATCAACCATCCTTAACAGCTGCTCATCATGTTGTTTGTGTTGTTCTTCTTCTTCAAGTTTGGCTTTTACCATTTGCCTTTGGATGTCAGGTGTGATTGTTGTTGGTTGACTCCTAGGTTCAGGCATCTTTGTTTTAAGAACAACAGAGATTGGCAGACTATCATCCTCATCATCTTCTTCTTCTTCTTCCATCCTCAACACCCTTCTCTTCCTCTTGGGTGCATCATTGGTAGTGGTTTGAGTAGATTTCTTGGGTAAAGGAGTTGGTTTTGAGGGTTATGAAGTTGGTTGTTTTGGTGTGGGAGATTGTACAGGCTGCTCTAGCATCTTGGTTGTGAGTGAGGCTTTGGATAACTTTGCCATATCAGATCTTTTCCCAGCACCAGCTTCATCAAGAGCTTCTATGATCAATCCTTTGTTGAATACTTCAGAAGAACATATTCTGGTGGTTATCTCCAAGTTAGTATCTCTGGACCATGACTTCACTTCAATGATTGATCTTCCCAAATGCTTTAATATGAATCTTATCATAGCTTCCATCCTTTCCCTTTCTTTCTCACTACAACTTGGCCATCTATGCTCAATCTCTTGAATCTCTAGCCTTCTAATTTCAGGGTCAAGTTTGGCTGTGTCAAAACTTTGTCTGAAGAGTTTATCAATGATCTTATCATAGATCTGCTATGTTGCTCATCAGCTTCTTTTATCAGTTCTTCTAAGTTTTTCTCATCTTTAGTCTGCTCAGCACTCTTCTTTCTCTTGTATGTGATCATCTCCTTTTCTTTCTTCTGTTTTTCTTCTTCCTCTTTACTCTCTTTCTTTTGTCTGCTTTCACTGACTTAGACTCCCCCTTTTGGTTGCATTGGATCAGGGGTTTGAATGTCAGAAAGTCTCTTAGAAACAGCATCATCACTAAGGTTTGAAAATTTGAGGAAAGCCTCTCATCAATGGCTTGATGCATAATGTTAGTGATGATGGAGGTGATGAGAGGTAAGGAGGATTGAAAGGCAGCAACCATTTGCTCAGAGGGGCTGTCCCTGAGAAATGGTGCCTGAATCAGAGGCTGGTGGCACAGTTGTTGGGAGTGGCTCAGTGTTTGGGAGAACTTCAGAAGAAGCTGCCATCTGTGGGTGAATTTGGGTAGATGGACTTGATTCTTGTGACATTTGGCAAGCAGTTCTCGCAGTCTGCATACCTCAGCCTCAAGAATGGTATTGTGGGCTAGAACATCAAAGAAAAAGCCCAGGTCATCATTAGTCTTTGCTGAATCATCTAACCTCCTGACTAAATCAGGATGAACATGTGCTGAGTGTAGATCAATATTCACATGTGCCTCTATTTCTTGGAACTGGGGACTTCCTATCTCAGGATTATGTCCTTCATTGGCAGTTGCCTCTGGTGAGGTCTTAGAGATGATACCACCTTCATCTTGTTCATGTGCCGAAACAGGAGAGAGGCAGCCTCACCAGATGTTCGAATCTCCTCCTCTACATAGGGAGATTGAACTCTATAATCCCTGTGTTGTGGGTTATCAACCACATTATAATCCTCTCCCTCAATTGTTTAGGTTTTCCCAGTGGTAATAGGTTTCTGGGGAAGGGTAGAGGAATGTAGTTGAGTCAGCACTTGTGCAATAACCGTAGTTGGGCTTGTAGGGGTGGCTTCAGTGGGAGATAAGTGTGAAGAAGATTGCACCTGGGGTAAATGGTGCTCTTCAATGGCAATCTTCTTAAGTGAGAGAGATTCCAGTAATGTGGTTTCCCTATTTTTGGTTGCATCAGGATCCTATTGAAAGGATACCTGAGCGGTTTCAGCTGGTAGAGTCTTGGAAACTACAGGGGGATTACTACCAGTAGTTTCATCCTACCTTTGTGCTACAGGGGCATCATCAAGGGACTCAACTCCCTGAGTAGCCTTTTTGGTTTGTTTAGAATATGGTTTGGAAGGTACTTTGGATCTGGAGGATGAGGTTGTGGGTTCCCTCTACTGGGTTTTAGCAGTTTGGCAGCCTTATTGAGTTGTGGGTCAGAGTTATGCCTGGAGTATACCTCAGGCAAAACTACCACAGCAGGGACTCCAAGACCAACAGGGCCATCAGATTTTAATTGATTGATGATTATGGCCATAAGAAACCTTGGATATAATATCCATCTGTTAGCCACAAGTTTCATTGCCAGATCTTTTAATTCCAAAAATATAATTTCAGAAAAATTTAAGCTTTGGCGTTCAAGGATAAAATACAATACCTGCTGCCACCTGGATGACATTTGATCCCATGAAGAGGATTTGGGTGCAAGGCAGACATTGATCATATGAAAGATTAGGCGTTCAGCATCATGGAAGTGCTTCTTCGGAATGGTGGTAGCACTTAGGGTATTCGGTGACAAAGGTGCATCATTCAGATCTAGGGTTTGGCGAATGATAGCAGGAGTGTTGACCACCTTCTTCTGGTTTACAAATGACTGGAGAGTGATCGCGACATCATTCTCACCAGTATGGACAGTGACATTTGTCCAGAATGGCGAAGGGTATCGGGATAGATGGTTGGATTCAGAAGAAAAGCAATTTGATACGGGTAATCAACCATCAGATCAATGGAAGCATCAAACTTAGTCCAAAAGGCCGATTTTGTGAGGTAGGCAACACAGTTTTGTCGTGGTTTGATTTGCATGGTCGCCATTAATGGAAGATGAAAGTTCTGAAAACGACTTATGAAAAGTTTGAAGTTAGGGTTAGGTATTTATAGGTTATGAAATGGCTGAAAGAAAACAACTGAAAGTTTTGGTGTTATTCATAAGTTGTTAGAAACGATTAAAGACATGGTTTTAACTTTCAGATGTTGTAAACAACTGAAGACTTGGTGTTAGTCATCAGTAGTTTGAAACTACTGAAGACTTGGTTTTGGCTTCAGTTGTTTTGAAATGAAACAGCAGTTGTTTGAAACAATTGAAGAGTAAAATTTCTCATCAGTTGTTGTCATCAATTCATAGATCTCAGTTGTTTCATTGACCTTAACACTTACTCAGCAGACAATCTGATTTTCAGATGTTTCATTGGTCATCAGTACTTATCTGTTAGAATAGACATCAGTAGTTGTACCACATCAATAGTTGTAACTACATTAGTACTTTTCAACAAATAAAGTACTTCAGTACTTTTAAGTAATTTAGTCTTCAGTAGTTATGAAAACTGCTGAAGATAAAATAACTTAGCAGTACTTATTTTTGACAGCTATATACTAATGCTCATCAGTACTTGTGAACTGAGATCATCAGTAGTTGTCAAATCATTCTAGCTACAGCATACCAAGCCTTAGCACTAGATTTTGGAAAGTTGCACTGTCCAAAGGCTTAGTAAATATATCTGCAAGCTCATCAGCACTAGGAACAAACTTTGGATCAATCATACCTTTTTCATAACAATCCCTAATAAAATGATGTTGATCTCAATATGTTTGGTCCTAGAATGTGGACAAGATTCTTAACAATACAAAGAGCTGAAGCACTGTCCATCAGTAAAGGAGTCTTAGTCTCTGTAATGTCATAATCCAGTAATTGATTCTGAAGCCAGAGTACCTGAGATGTAAAACTTGCAGCAGCAATGTACTCTGCTTAGCAGTGGATATAGCAACTGAAGGTTGTTTCTTACTCTACCAAGAAACTAAACAATTGCCTAGAAATTGGCATCCACCAGAGGTTGATTTTCTGGTTAATTTACACCCTGTATAGTCACTATCAGAGAAAGCAACTAATTTGCAAGAGTGCCCAGTGGAATACCAAAGTCCTAGAGATTGAGTTCCTTGCAAGTATCTAAAGATCCTTTTGACTGCAATCATATGGGATAGTTTAGGTGCAGCCTGAAATCTAGCACAGACACAAGTTACAAACATAATGTCTGGTCTAGAAGCTGTAAGGTACATCAAGGAACCAATCATACATCTGTAAAGAGTTTCATCAACTACTTTACCTTTCTAATCAGCATCCAGTTGTGTGGTGCTGCACATGGGAGTTGAACAGGGCTTCCAATTTTGTAAATCAAACTTTTTCAACAGATCCTTTGTATATTTTGACTGATGAATGAAAGTTCCATCAGCCATTTGTTTGATTTGCAAACCCAGAAAGAACTGTAATTCTCCCGTGGCACTCATTTCAAACTTTTGTTACATCAACTTAGTAAAGGAATCACACAACTGTGGATCAGAGGATGCAAAAATAATATCATCTACAAAAATTTGAACAAGGAGCTTATGCATTCCTACTTTCTTAATGAACAAAGTTTTATCTATGGAGCCTCTAGTGAAATTGTTTTGAAGAAGAAAGTTAGACAGTGTTTCATACCAGGCTCTGGGAGCTTGTTTTAACCCATAAAGAGCCTTATCAAGCTTATACACCCAATCTGGATATTTATGATCTTCAAAACCTGGTCGTTGACACACATAAACTTCTTCTTTTATTTTACCATATAAGAATGCACTTTTGACATCTATTTGAAAAACTTTAAGATTATGGAAAGCAGCATAAGCTAAGAACAATCTGATTGCCTCTAGTCTGGCTATAGGGGCAAAGGTTTCATCATAATCAATACCTTCTTCTTGTGAAAACCCCTGTACAACCAGTCTGGCCTTGTTCTTGACAATTTGACCTTTTTCATCAGTTTTATTCCTAAACACCTATTTAGTGCCTATTGCACACTTACTTGGGGTAGAGGAACCAGTTCCCACACTTGCTGCTTTTGAAACTGAAGAAGCTCAAGTTGCATGGCTTCAACCCATCCATTGTCTCTTAATGCAATATGATAGTTCTTTGGCTCTTGCTGACTGATAAAGAGAGCATAAAAGCAGAAATTGGACAATTGATTTCTAGTTGAAACACCAACATTGATGTCACCAATGATCTGAGACATAGGTGATTCTTCAGTTCTTGGTACTCAATAAGATCTGTGCAAGTGTTTGAAGGAGATTCAGCAGCAACAGATGTTGATCCAGACTCTTGAAACCTAGAATGAGATGGCAATTCAAATGAAGTAGAGGATTTAGAGATCTCATCAGAATTTGTTGTGGATGGAACTGCTGAAGCTACAGGAACATCAAGTTTAGTAGACTTAGGCAGGTGATCACTAAACCATGCATTTGTACCACTAGATGGATGACTAGTTGCAGGAGATGATGGATTCACAGAATCTGCAACAGCTAGAGACTGATAAGGAACATATTGCAGTATGTCCAAATCAGATAACTCCACAGGATTTTGTGGGATTTTGTCCTTTGGAGATTCATTAAACTTTACATGCAAGGTTTCTTCAACTATCTTTGTTCTGCAATTAAAAACTCTGTACGCCTTGCAAGTAGATGAATACCCAACAAAGTACCCTGCATCCACCTTTGATTCAAACTTCTGAAGTGGATTCTTTGTGTTAAGAATGTAACAGGAACACCCAAATGCTAGAAAAAAGGAAATCCGAGGGGCCAAATGATATAACACTTCATAAGGAGTCTTCATCAACCTCTGATTTACTAACACTCTAGTTTGCACATAACAAGCTGTGTTGACAGCTTCAGCCCAAAAGGTTAGTGTCAAACCAGAATAAGCCACATTGACCTTGCGGCTTCAATAAGGGTCCTGTTCTTTCTCTCCACCACTCCATTTTGTTCAGGAGTTCTTGGAATGCTATAATGCCTCTTGATTCCCTTAGATAAATAGAATTCATCAAGTGTGTGGTTTCTGAATTCTGTGCCATTATCACTCATCATACACTTGACTGGAAGGGAGTACTGCTTTTCCACATACAACACAAAGTAGATGATGATTTGAACAGCCTCATCTTTTGAATGTAAGAAGAAGTTCCATACAAATCTGGAATAATCATCCACAATTACCAGACAGTATTTTTCTTGCCATGCTCATTACTCTTACTGGACAAAAAAGTCCATATGCAGTAATTGCAAGCAGGCAGTGGACTTTGGTTCTTCTATTGGAGGGAATGATACTTTATGTTGCTTTCCTTTTAAACAAGCAGACAGTTGTCATCACATTTGAATTCCTTTAATGGCAGACCTCTCACTAAACCATGATGGATAAGCTGGTTCATGTTTTTAAGATTCACATGACCAAGCCATGTTGCCATAGTTCAAATCCTGAGGAGAGGCCTTGGAGAATAGACATGGATGGCCTTTTAGAACAATTTTCTTTGAAAGTCTAAGGCATATACTCTTCCAATCCTGTTGGCCTTCAGGAGAGTATATTCATCCAACATCTTATCAATCATTCTCAAAACATTGGAAGACAGAATCCGACAGTTCTGGCTGGTGAAAAGTGCAACATGCCCTTTATCACACATTTGACTGACACTTAACAAGTTGTACTTGAGATTCTCCACATGGTTAACATCATCAAATCTTATATCACCATTTGACAAAAAGCCTTTGCCCATGATGTAACCCTTAGCATCATACCAAAAGATACAATCCCTTCTTTCCTTGAGAGTAGTCATGAAGAAGAGAACTGCTCCCTATCATATGCATAGATCCTCCACTGTCCACATACCAGATGCTTTTATGGCATGCTGAAGAACCCTGCATTTGTCACAAGAAACTAGTTAGCTTTTGAGATCCAAACCATTTTGGTTTTGGTTCTGTTCTCATCAACAGATTTTATACTAACTGATTTGTCATGATTAACAGCCTTTGAAGGTGGAGATGGTGTTGAAAAGGATTCTTTTGATTTTGGCTTAGTTTTTCTTTTCAGTGGTTTAATCACAGGTATATCTATTTGGTTAACTCTCCCCAACAGATGTTGAACCATCATAACAAGTTGTGTTTGATTGGTTGTTAAAGCCTTCAGTTCAGCAGACACATCAGTACTTGTTTTTGATTGGTTCCTGCGACTCACCATGTCCTCCTTTTTGAAAGACACCAACTTAGTCTGGTGTTTTGATATTCCATGAGGAATACTTTCAGCTGTTTTATGATAAACCCCTTCCTTATTTTTAGAATTTTGTAAGAACTTTGGGTTATCAGTTTGAGAAGTTTGTGGTACAAACTTGGTTTCAAATTTATCTTTCATTTTATTAATTTTCTTTTTAATGATTTTATCTTTGTTGAATTTGGAACCCTTTTGTACCAACATTCATCAATGAGATGATTGAATAGACCACATATTTCACATGGCTTTTTCTTCATCTTCTGTTGTTCAACTGCTGATGAAGATGAAACTACTAAAGGTGTGTTCCTCTCAGTACTTATGTTAAGTACTAAAGGATTTGTAACAACTGAAGATTTGTTCTTCAGAAGTTTTCTATCAATACTTTTGGATTTCCTGATAGACTCTTTAACAGTTTTCAAACCATGTTTGTTTTCATTTAGTTTGAAATGCTCTTCAAGTGTTGTTACTTGCCCTTTAGTACTTTGAATACTTTATGAGACAATACCAGAATGCTCAGTTTTTCTTTGATCATGTGTTTATCAGCAGTGAGACCATCAGCAGATTAATTAGCTGAGGTACTAATACTGACTTCATCCTTTGATTTTGGATTATCACTTGAGGACGAGACACATGATGATGTGGTTTGGGAATTGCTTTCACCTTCAGATTTTACTTCTATCTTGGGAGTAAAATCTATAGGAGGTACAGTGTGATTATACCCAATCCCGAACTTCACATTTGAAGCTGTTTGCTTGCTGAGAAGCATTTCAAACCCCTTGCAGGATGTTACCTAGCGTTCACACTCTACTTGAGTAGCTGCAAGTGTTTCTTTGAGATTCTTATGATTCTCTAAAATGACCTCTACCTTTGCCTTTTCATCAGTAATTTGGCATTTTAATTTGTAATTCTCATCATCTTTTTCATTTAAGACAGACTCAAACTCAGCTTTTCTTTTGGAAATCACTTTCTCTAGGTCAAGATTTTGATTAATTAAAGCTACATTTGCTTCTCTAATTGAGACAAAAGCAGCTATGCATGACTCAAAACCCAACTTGGCCTTAGCCTCAGAAGATACATGTGGTACCTGTGATGTTGAAGCATTTGAGCATGAACCATGAGTAGACTCCAGGGCCATAAGAGCAAGATTTTCAAAAGGATTTTCACCTCCATGTTGACTAGCATCAGAAAACAATTGTTCAGGATAACCAAAAAGATCATCTGGTAAGCTACTCCAGTCAACAACTCCAGGTGTGAAAAAGCTTTGATGTGATTGAGATTGAGACTATTGATTTGATTGATATGGTTGAGGCTCAGGTAGAGCATGTGATTGTTGAGCTATAGGTACTGGAACCTGACTGGATTGAGGCATGTAAGAACAGGGATAAGGATATGGCATTGGACCTTGAGGTACAAAATATGCAGGAGATGATTGAATTTGTGAATGATGACCAGAACTGGTAGAATGTTGCCCTTTGTTTTGTGAGCTATTGTATGGAAAGGTCACAAGGGTGTAGAAGAGTTAGATTGAGATTATCTACACTCTCTTGTAAAATGTCCAAGTCTATGGCACTTGTGACACCTCAACTTGCTCTTGTCAAAACCAACTTTGGTTTTTCCAGAGAGACCAGGAAATTTTCTACCTGTCCTTTTGTAAAATTTTTGAGATCTGATATTGATTAATGGCATTTGGCTCAAAATATCCATCTCTTCCAGATCATCATCAGAAATTCCTTTCAAATCATCCATCAAAAAGCACAAATTATCACTACTACACCCTGAATTACTATCAACACCAACAAAAGCAGGATCTCCACTGTTTAAAGAGAAATCTATATGCTCATCATAAGAACTTTTTGATGCAGCATATTCTGACTCATGACCGACCAGAGCAGTATTCCCTGGTACAAAATCATCAGTGAGCTTCCCAGATGAAGCCAGTTTCCTTTTCTGTTCTATCTCTCTTTCAAATGTTAACAGTTTCCCATGAAGTTGGGTAAGAGATAGATTGTCCAGATTTACACTGGAGCATAGGACAATAGTATATGTGTCCCATCTCTCAGGCAGGGATCTAAGGAATCTGTTGTTCATCTGACTGTTTGTATATTCATGTTTAACCATTTTCAGCTCAGATATCAAACAGAAAAATCGCTCAAGCTGTTAGTCAGTGACTCACCGTTTCTATGAGAGAATGTCTCATATTGCTGGGCAAGGATCTCTCTATTGTTTGCCAAGACCTTATCAGTTCCTCCAAATTGTTCTTTCAGAGCAACCCAGAGGTCATGAGCAGTTTCATGATGCATTAGTCCAGAATAGATTTCATTAGGCAGTGCCATGGCCAGAATTCCATAGGCTTTAGCATCAATTTCAAACAGTTGCAGATCTTCATCTTACTATTGCTCTTTCTTCTTCGGAACCATCTCATTGGTTTCCGGATAACTCACCATAGGCTTTTTGGTCCATGAACCACAGAATTTCCAACAACCTGAACTGTTGACAGACAGGTGACGGAGCATTCGGCGTTGCCATATGTTATACTCACTCCTAACAAGCATCGGAGGCTTTGTTGAGGAGCCAGTATTGTGAGGAACATTGATTGATGTAGCCATTTTCACCAATTCAAACAGGTTCAATGAAATTTTAACAGATCTAGCTCAAAAACTCAACAACTCAGCTTGAAACAAGATGAATCTCAAATTAATTCACCGGAAGCAACAGAAAATCAAACTCTATAACCAATTCTTGCAAATTTGCTAATTCGATCAAACTTAGATATCAAAAGAGCAGTTTCAATGATCAATTGTTAAATCGATCAATGTTTAATCTAGCTTTGATACCATTTGAAAGGATCGGGATCTAGTTTGATCAATTAGATTAAGATTTGCAGCAGAATAGACCAAGAATTAGATGAAATTTAAGCAAGAATAATATGAATATTCAATCAAACAGTGACGGTTATAGAGAGAGTTTTCTGCAAAGAGAATATTTTCATTCATGCACAAGCTTCGGCTACCTTGAAATTAGGTCAACATTCCTTTTATAAAGGAATGTGACATTAGTTGACGTCACTTGATAGTGACAGCTAACTGATTTATACAAACACCTGAAAGTAGACTAAACTACTGAAGATGTCCACAACAACTGAGGACACCTTCACAATAAGCTAAGTACAAATTAACATTACAACTACTGAAGTTATAACATCTGAAGTGTAAGAACTTCAGATGTTTTACATAAAATAAAACTACTGATTACAAACTACTGAAAAGTAAACCATCACAACTATTGAAAAGAACTACTTCAGCTGTTGTGACAACTTCTGAGAACTTGGTCTTCAGACTTTGTCTTCAGCAGTTGTCTTCAGACTTTATCTTCAGCTATTGTCTTTAGACTTTGTCTTCAGACTTTGTCTTCAGTTGTTGTTTTTAGACTTTGTCTTCAGCAGTTGTCTTCAGACTTTGTCTTCAACTGTTGTCTTCAGACTTTGTCTTCAGCTGTTGTCTTCAGACTTTGTCTTCATACTTTGTCTTCAGACTTTGTCTCAGCAGTTGTCTTCAGACTTTGTCTTCAGCTGTTGTCTTCAGACTTTGTCTTCAGCGGTTGTCTTCAGACTTTGTCTTTAGCTATTGTCTTTAGACTTTGTCTTCAGCTGTTGTAGACCACTTCAGTTGTTATGATATCTGTGGGACTTAAAGGTTTTTCTGATCTGGTTGATTGGTTCTTTTGGTCCAACATACAGGGAGTAGAGATGGCATAAGAGATCCTCGATCTCCGTAGAAACAAGATAATGCCAGAAAGTCTGAGGCATTTCTGGATGTCAGATCCAAATGAGCACAAATGTTGTGCTTAGTGCTCATAGTCCAACGACTAGCCATCTGTTACACAATGAAAATAAACATTAGTAACCATCAAGGAGTAATAACTTGAATCATTTGGACTTGAAATTGTTCTTGTTCTGTCATGCGAATGAGACTGTGCAATTGAGTTGTAGTCATGCTAATGAGTAGTGCGATTGAGTTCTAGTCATGCGAATGTACTCATACGTACGACTAAACATGCGACTAGGCTCATACGTATGCAAACTTATGTGTTTACACCAGTCGTGCGACTGAACTCATATACATGGTTCAGTCGTGCGGTTTAGCCATTCGCACAACTCAGCATGCGACTGAAGTTCATCAGATTGTCCATTCGCATGACAGACTAACTGTTTAATTCAAAATCAAATATTGAATAATCTTTAATGTTAGACATCGTGGTTAGGATAATTAGACTCGCAATTCATCGACAAAACACATTATAACATTTAATTTCATAGTGGACTTAGTTTTATTAGTTTATTTGTCAATGTAGGCTACGGTTTCTTTAAGGGCCAAATATCTGTCGAATTTGGGCTCAAATCGATGCATATTTTCGATGGATTGCACCGCATTATACCTGTATAGTCAATAGAAAACGTCAGTACACAACAAACAATAGTCTTGAATGCTCAAATGAAAATTTGGCAGAGTAACGGTATGTTCATGCGATGTAGGGGAGATTTGGGAGTAATGACCAACTGCGATCGACTCACCCTCTATTTATACTAGGGTTTACTTTCAGTTGTGCGACTAAGCCCAGTCGCATAGATGATTCATGCGACTGAAGATCATTTGTGCGACTAGCACAGTCGGTCATCTCCAGTCGTGCGACTAGAAGTCAGTCGTGCGACTGTGTCATTCGGTCACTTTAATCCATGCAAATTGCACATCCTGATGGTCCAATCGCATATATGTCCCAACCGTGTGAGTTAATCGTACGATTGGGCACATTCGTATCTTCCAATCGTACGACTGGTCCATAATCATGGTCCAGTCGTGCGAATGGATCATACTGATGATTTTGACTTTTTCACCATTCCACACTTTTATCTTTTGAGTAACCATTATGAGCATTTGATCATCTCAGACATGATCATTTTAACTTGAAAAGCTTTTGACCACCTCAGACGTGGTCCTTTTAAAACACTTTGTCACCTCAGACGTGATCCTTTTTATTTAAAAGCACGTGTGGTCACCTTAGACGTGACCGTTTAGATGATAAGATTCCCTATCAACTTCCATGACATAGTCCGATATTAAGCAAACTGAAATTGACAAACTTTATATAGAGATAAAAGAAATAAAACTGTAACTTAAAACTAAGACATGTTTTTGTGTTTTTGTGAGGGTAAACTCCTAAGATGTAGTTCTAAGGAACTGTTGGAGCATATATAGTCATATATAGTGTGTCTGTCGCTTGTCGAATAGTCTAGGCTTAATGTTATACACCTGATATGTTGTAAACACATGAAACTTGGTCATTCGCAAGAGCATATGCGAATGAGACTCAGTCGTACGACTGAGCCATGCTAATGGACCAGCCGTGCGACTGAGAGATGCGATTGGGACATTCGTAAGACTGAACCATAAGTATGGTCCAGTCGTACGATTGAACCATACGCATGGTCCAGTCGTACGATTGAACCATACGCATGGTCTAGTCGTACGATTGAACCATACGCATGGTCCAATCGCATGAATGGGCCCAGTCGCATCTAATATGGGCCGAGGCCTATCTATACCAGTTTCAATGTGTAGAAGGAGACAGGATGGAGAGGAAGTCTGCCCGGAGCCTAGGGCTGCCGGATGAGAGGGGAGATCATGCTCGATCTTCCCCTTGCCAAGAGTCTTGATTCTTACGTTGTAACGAGCTTGTAGTCGTTAGGTTTTTATCAATGAAACCAATATTTGATAGTTTGTGTTATTGATTTGACATTTGGTTTTGGTTGTTCATCCTTCCGTCAAGAACATGCTCGGATGTTTATCGATCCGGAGAAAAACCGACTTTATAGGAACAATTTTTTGAGAGAGCAGCTTCAATCATTTAAACCATACATGGACTAATTCAAGTTGGAATCATACAGGAGATTCAAATCATTCAGGACAAGTTATTTAAAACCTTTGATGCTCTATTCTTGCTTTTCATCTAGAGTCATTTAGCAAATTTAGGAAATCATACAAGTACCATTTGGTCCCCACACTGATTTGAACTTTCAAGAATTGTAGCCATAATGATTGTCAGTATATTTGTCCTCTTAAATCCATACACAGACTTTCAACATAGATTGGCGATGGTTAAGTTTGTTTATTTCAACCAGAATTTGTGGATCCCACATTTATATAGTAATCAACATTCCTCATGAGATTTTTGAGCGGTCTAAGGGTAGTGTTCAAGAAGAGACTATTCTTATAACTTTCAAAGAGAAGCCAATCCTCAGGTCAGTGCCACCGCACATCAGAGAGGTGGCAAACAACAATGAGTTCTAGAATATATAGATTATGCTTAACCTCAGGTCAGTGCCACCGCACAGTAGAGAGGCACATAACCCATCTTCTTGTTTGAGCATTTTCATTCTTTTTGCACAGATCTCACAGACAACCTAAGTTATCAGTTTGATTGCATTTTTTTATGTTCTTTTTCTCATGCTTTGGTCTTACGCACACATTTGTGGTGTTTCTTTTGCTCGTCACCCCTTATTGGTGTGACATCCGGTAAATTTCCGCTACCAAACTCCGTTAGTTCCGTTAAGTCTTGCATACACGTGTCGTAAACACACACTAGTTATGGTTTAACATTGGTGACCTAATAATAATTAATAATGTTACATTATTGATAATGTAGTTGATTATGTGATTATGGTATTATGTTTATGTGTTTGCTTGTTTTAAATGTTAATTAGGAAATTAATCGCGTAACGCGGAAACGTGCCCATTTATTCGTATACCTTGTGTTTTTATAAAGATAAAATATATGATGATTATCATTAGTATAGATCTTTATATTATTAAGTTAAAAACACCTTACAAAGAGTTTAAAGTCTAGTTTTTATAAAATACCAAAACACAAGGGTTTAAATGGTAATTATGCAGATTAGATTAAACAAAACACAAAAACCCTAGCCCACACCCACCTTCGGCCGCGATTTCACCCTCACACCCCCCTCCCTTGCGATTTCGACCTAGAACAAGCCTTCAAGCCTCGATTTTGTTCGATTACAAGGCATACAACACGTTGGAATCATCAATTGTAAGTTAACACACGTTTAAAGGTTAGATTTTTCAAGTTTTTATGGAATTATTGTTATGGCCGAACCTAAATTCGTGAATGGGTGTTCATGGAGTCGAAATTGATGTTAATTGATGATGATAGTATGTTACTTGGATTGAATACATGTTGTTTAACGTTGATTATGCATGAGTTGTATGTTTTTAGTGGATTGATCGTGAACTTTGGTTTTATGCAAACCTTAATTCAAAATTAGCATGATTATGTGAAGTTGATGATTGTTTGATGAATGTATGATGATTTGTAGGTTGTATGAATGTTAGGATACGTTGATCTTGCAAGAAATGATGAATTGAAGTTGGTGTTCATAGCTTACTAATAATAGTAACTTTATTTTGCATGTAATGTTGAATTATTGATGAATTGATGTTATGGATGTGTTCATGGTGATGATTAGATGTTAGATTGTTGTTGTGATCATTAGGAATTCAAGAACACATTTTATAGTTCATACATTACCAAAGATAGTAACTTTTTAGGATATGAATTGATGAGTTATGATGTTTGGATGTTGTTGATCATGCTTAGATGTTGATATGAACTTGAATTGGTATATTATTAATGAATTCATGAATGCATTGGATGTTTGATGGATTTTGGGATGTGCTTTCCCAAAACGGAAACTTTATTTACACAAAGTTTGATGGATGATAGTTTGAACATGTTTGGGATGTTAGGAGCATGTTAGTAGGTTCATGGATGAATTCTAATATGATAGAACATGTTAAATTAGTTGTATGAGATGCTTGGATAATCATGGGTGATGTTTGGACTTTAATGATCATGTATGATGTTGATGGTGATTAGTAGTTAGGACATTATGTATGGGACTAGAAATTGATTGTTGTGATGTTTGTTGAATGCAATGAACATGGTTAATGAATATGATTATGATCATCATACATGCGTGCGAATCTGAGGCCCCTACTTCGTAGGATTGGCAGGGTTTAGGATGTGAAGTCGTGAGTGGCTTCAAATGGCATGTGGTGCGTGATTTGATCTTTGTGTGGTATATTGGTTGCATTATAACTAGTGGATATGTTAATGTTCTAGATTCGCATGACTTGTATGATACTTGGTTGTATGATGATTTAAGTGATACACCTAGATAATATAGCATACATATGATCTATTTGAATGTAACCATGTATGATATATGTGTATGATTGCTTGAATGGTTTACAACACATAAAGTCACCAACGGGTCAAACGGGTCAACTAGGTCAAACGTGTCTGTTCTCTGAAATCTTGAGTCCTTGGTTGTAGTGTACTTAGGGTTTCACATGTTCTTTGTTTACACATACTCATGTACTTACATGATCTAGGTAACCTCTGAAGGTTGTTTGTCCATTCTGTCTGTCAAGTAAAACTCTAAGTGTCTATCACGCGTATTAGGTGAGTTCATGTCCCACTCTTTATTTAATCTCTTTTGGGGGAGATAGCATACTGGTAAATCATAAACGCTTTATATATTCAAGTTGTGTATAACATTAATATAGTGTTGATATCATGGAAAGTCCTCACACTTTCGAATTGTTAATATTGGATAGCGGGGAATTTGGGTAGTACTACTGGGTCTGACGAGCCCAACCTGTGTGACTCGAGGTCAACCGGGTGCAAGTTGTCCTATTGAATATTGTCACGACCTGTTAAGTTGTGACAGGAGGCAACAACGTAACACAGTCAGCTTCAATTGCGAAATCACTATGAATTAATATTTATTGTTAATGGACTAGCTATCTGTTACAATGCATTACTTTTATATCTATGTTATTAAATTGTTTATGTTTGATTATCACTCTTGAACTCACCACCATTGTGTTGACATTTTAGTATGCTATTCTCAGGTCATTAGCTCGCTTGCCATAGGAGCACTACATGGTTCACTTGCATTCTAAGACTCGGTCTTCAAGACATTTTTTTTATCATTTAATGGTTAATGTTTACTCTTTTGGGTTGGCGCATGTTTTGCCATAGTATACACTTTTAATTCTTTGGGTTTTTTTACAAAATGCTTCCGCACTGTTTCAAGTTTATAATTTGGTTGATTTTATTTTTAATAGTGGCATATAGAGTCATTCTAAGTAACTATTGACTGTGAACTTGGTTTATTCACACGCCTCGCGGTAAAACTCCACACGTGGATTTTGAGGGTGTGACAGATTGGTATCAGAGCCATTGGTTATAGGGAACTAGGTTGCATACACACTAGACTATAACTTCACACAGGTAATTAGTTACCTGTGCCGTATTCTCATCTACTGTATACTCATTGGCATACACGTCACACTTTCTGCAGCATGGCATCGTCATCGAGAGCTCCGGGTAAGCGACCTGAATCACCTTCACGATCTGAATCCCCACCTCCTGCACCTGTACCTGACGATGGATTCGATTGGCCCCGACTAGCTTATCCTCGAGAGGAGATTGACTGGGATTAACCTTTTGCATTGATGAAGCGTGACCCTCCACGAGACTGGAGTTTTTATCCTAGATTCGTTGATCATATTATGTTTAGGGAGCGCGTACCTGTCCCGAGGCCCAGGACTAGGAACAATGCCGACCAACAATGCCTTCACTCCCACAGACGGTGCAGTCCAATGAGCAACTGATTGCTGCACTAGTGGCTGCACTAGACACTGAGCAGCATCGAGTCAGGCGGCTCACGGGTGATGTCTGTACACTGCAGCAAGAGGTGTACAAACTGAGACATCAACTGGATGAACTCGAGGAATAACACGGGAAGACCCTAAATGGGGTTTCACCATATGCAAGATGGTCTCATGGCACTCCAAGGGCGCGTGACTGCTCGTGAACAGCGGGACGCCGTAGCTGATAATAGGATTGCTATTTTAGAAGCTCAACTAGCGGCACTTCAGATTGCTATAGCTCCTGCTCCGGCAGCAGACGCTGAGGATGAGGATTCCGAGGAGGGACCCGAGGAGGAGGAACCGGTGGAGATGGAGGATGACAGTGATAGGTCAGATGTTCTCGATTGACTTTTTTATATGACTTAGACTACATAGTGTTTTTCTTTTTGAAACCTATGTGGGAAGGGTTGTTTCCCCACACGAACGACAAACTTAAATTTTGACATTGATAAATACATTGTGACTCATTTACAATTTATTTACTTGGGTTATTATTTTTGTTATGAATGTTGTGGTTGTGATGATTCATTATTTCTTTTATTTACTGTTTACTGTGCTTCAATGAGATAAATGTGTTTTATGTTACTCATTATTGTATTTGTGAATGTAAAGTGAAAAGAATGGACGCCCGTGGACGTGGACGTGGACGTGGTCGTGGACGTGGTCGGGACGCGGACGTGGACGTGGCACTGGAGAACAGGGCGGTGGTGCTATTAACATGACCCTCGCAGAATTAGCTGCTCTAATTAATGAGCATGTTCAGGCGGCAGTGGTTGCTGCTCACGCGGGTCAGCCAGCAGGTAAAAAATGATAGAAATATAAATCTCATATCCTTCATAAATGTATGGGATATTTGATTAATGTGTGTTGTGTTAAAACAAGACCACCAGTGTGTACCTACAAGTCCTTTATGGACTGTAAACCACACACCTACAACGGTACTGAGGTGCTGTAGGGCTTGTACGATGGTTCGAGAAGACTGAGTCTGTCTTCTCCAAATGTAACTGTCCACCTGCAGATCAAGTGAAGTATGGCACCGGGACTTTGGAGGGTGCTGCTCTGTCTTGGTGGAACGCGCAAGTCCAGATGCTAGGACAAGCGATGGCGAATGGACTTCCATGGGATGAGTTCAAAGCAATGATGACTGAGGAGTACTGTCCTCGCAATGAAGTGCAGAAGTTAGAGATGGAGTTCTGGCAATTGAAGGTGCAGGGCTCGGAAATCAAGGCTTACACCACCAGAACCCATGAACTAGCAACGTTGTGCCCGGAAATGGTGAATGAGGTGCATAAAAGGGTAGAGCATTACATACGGGGATTGGTACCCGAAATCCAAAGTATGGTAACTGCTTCCAATCCAACCACAATTCAGCAAGCCATCCAGCTAGCTCACAGGCTAACTGACCAAGCCGTGGAGCAAGGACGTCTACCCAAACAGGGCGCTATGGTGAGCGTGCCCGACAACAAAAGAAAGTAGGATAATGCCAACAACACCAAAGCATCATCATCTTCTAGCGGTCAACCTCAACCTCAACAGCAACAACAGCCAGTTCAGTAGCAACGGATGTTCGATAATAACCACAACTTCAACCATACGCTTGCAAATAATCAAGGACCCAGTGGTTATGGTGGTAGACGTCCGAAGTGCACTCGGTGTAATTACCATCATGTGGGAAGGTGTGATAACTTCAAGTGTCAACGCTGTGGAAAAATTGGACACGCTGTTAAGGATTGTCGTGGTGCGCTGGTAAGGAGGGCATAACAACCTCAAGAAACTCCAAGGGTTGTTTTGAATGTGGGAAAGAAGGGCATTACAGGCGAAACTACCCACAACTAAGGAGAAATGGTAATGGTAATAACAACAACAAGAATAACAACACCAACAATGGTAACAACAACAACAATGGTAATAACAACAACGGTGGAAATGGTACTGGTAATGGCGGCAATAAAGATGGAGCCAAGGGGAGAGCCTTCGTCATTGGCTCAGGTGAGGCACTAAATGATCCCACAACTGTTACTGGTAGGTTCTCTGTTAATGGTTGTTTTGCTATGGTACTATTCGATACTGGAGCCGATAGGAGTTTTGTGTCCTTAAAGTTCTGTACTCTTTTAAGTGATATACCCTCTACTTTAGAATCTAAATACACTGTGGAATTAGCCGACGGTAAACAGATCCATGTAACGCATATCCTTAAAGACTGTAAGATAGAACTTGCTAGTCATACTTCGCTATAGATCTTATGCCTGTTACGCTGGGGAGTTTTGATGTTGTGATAGGCATGGATTGGCTCTCTAGCAAGAAAGCGGAAGTCATATGTCATGAGAAGATCATACGAATCCTTGTTGATGACAAAATCCTTACCGTCAGAGGTGATAAGAGTGGTGCTATGATAGGCATCATCTCATACATGAAAGCCCAAAAGTCACTACGAAAGGGTCGTGTGGCTATTCTAGCACTTGTAACCGATAAGCAGGCAGAAGAAAGGAGAATGGAGGATATTCCCATAGTACGTGATTTTCCAGAGGTGTTTCCAGAGGATCTTCCTGGATTACCACCTCACCGCCAAGTGGAATTCCAGATTGAGTTGACTCCCGGCGTAGCTCCGATTGCTAGGGCACCTTATCGATTAGCACCAAACGAGCTACAAGAGTTGTCATCACAACTTCAGGAGCTTTTAGATAAGGGCTTTATTTGACCTTGCACATCACCTTGGGGAGCTCCTGTTCTTTTTGTTAAGAAAAAGGATGGCACATTCTGGATGTGCATCGATTATAGAGAGTTAAACAAAGTAACAGTCAAGAACCAATATCCTTTACCTCGTATCGACGACTTGTTTGATCAGCTTCAAGGATCGAGCTATTATTCGAAGATTCACTTGAGATCTGGTTATCATCAACTTAGAGTTCGAGAAGAAGACATTCCCAAGACTGCGTTTCGTACTTGTTATGGTCATTATGAGTTCTTGGTCATGCCTTTTGGTTGACTAATGCACCTGCTGTGTTCATGGACCTCATGAACCGCGTGTGCGAACCCTATCTTGATTAGTTTGTCATTGTGTTCATCGATGATATACTGATATATTCTAGGACCAAGGACGAGCATGAAGAGCACTTACAAATGGTCTTGGAACTATTGAAAAATGAGCAGCTGTATGCCAAATTCTCAAAGTGTGACTTTTGGATACGAGAAGTGAAATTCCTAGGTCATATTATTAATGAGAAAGGGTTACATGTTGATCCTGCCAAAATTGAGGTGATAAAGAATTGGACTACACCCAAAATGCCAAGTGAGATAAGACAATTTCTGGGATTAGCAGGATATTACCGACGATTCATAGAAGGATTTTCTAAGATCGCACAACCTCTCACTGCCTTGACCCACAAAGGAACGACACACAAATGGAGTGAGAGTCAAGAATCAGCTTTCCAATTGTTAAAACAAAAACTCTGTACTGCCCCGATATTAGCATTACCAGAGGGAACAGATGATTTTGTGGTGTATTGCGATGCATCCATTCAAGGATTGGGTTGTGTCTTGATGCAACGAGCTAAGGTGATAGCCTACGCCTCGAGACAACTAAAGGTTCATGAGAAGAACTATATCACCCATGACTTAGAATTGGGTGCAGTGGTTTTTGCTTTAAAGTTCTGGAGACATTACTTGTACGGTACCAAGTGCACTATCTACACCGATCACAAGAGTCTTCAACATATCTTCGAGCAAAAAGAGTTGAATATGAGGCAACGACGTTGGGTGGAACTACTAAATGACTATGATTGCGTAATTAAGTATCATCCGGGAAAGGCAAACGTAGTTGCCGATGCCCTAAGAAGGAAGGAAACAGCTAAACCCTGACGGGTGCGAGCTTTACAGCTTACTATCAGTACCCAACTGCCCGAACAAGTTAAGGAGGCGCAGATAGAAGCTTTAAAAGCAAAAAATGTTGGTTCTGAGTCATTAAGGGGAATGGATAAGCAGCTAGTTGTGAAAGAGGATGGAATTCGGTATTTCATGGATAGACTATGGGTGCCTGTTTATGGAAATCTGAGAGATTTAGTTATGAGCGAGGCACACAAATCTAAGTATTATATACATCTTGGATCTGACAAGATCTATCATGATCTAAAGGCGCAGTACTGGTGGCCTAACATGAAAGCAGATGTAGCTACGTATGTGAGCAAGTGTTTGACCTGCTCGAAAGTAAAAGTGGAATATCAAAAACCATCCGGATTGTTACAACAACCTGAGATACCAATGTGGAAATGGGAACAGATCTCCATGGATGTTATTACTAAGTTACCCCAGACTAGTACTGGTTGTGACACGATACGGGTTATTATGGATCGGTTGACAAAGTCTGCTCACTTCCTTGCAATTAAGGAAACTGATAAGATGGAGAAATTAACTCGACTGTACCTTAAAGAGATCATTTCGAGACACGGTGTACCGATCTCAATTATTTCCGACCGTGACGCTCGTTTCACGTCACATTTCTGGCAATCATTGCAGAAATCTTTGGGTACACGATTAGATATGAGTACTGCATATCACCCACAGACGGATGGCCATAGTGAGCGTACCATACAGACGTTGGGGGATACGCTACGTGCTTGTGTGATTGACTTCGAGAATAACTGGGAAATTCACCTGCCATTGGTGGAGTTTTCTTATAACAACAGTTATCATACTAGCATACAGGCAGCACCTTTCGAGGCGCTGTATGGGACCAGTTTGGTGGGCAGAAATTGGTGATAGTCAACTAACAGGTCCCGAGTTAATTCATGAGACAACTGAGAAGATTGTGCAGATATGGAACCGTATGGCTGCAGCGCGAGACAGACAAAAGATTTATGCTGACAAGAGAGGGAAACCTTTAGAGTTTCAGGTTAGTGACAAGGTTTTGTTGAAAGTCCCACCATGGAAAGGCGTAGTTCAGTTTGGTAAGCGAGGGAAACTAAATTTGAGGTACGTTGGACCATTTGAAATAGTGGAAAGAATAGGTCCAGTGGCCTATCAACTAGCCCTACCTGATTCGCTAAGTGGAATCCATGATGTATTTCACGTGTCAAACCTGAAGAAGTGCATAACCGATGAAACAATGGTCGTACCACTAGAAGAAGTTCAAGTGGATGAACAATTGCGTTTTATTGAAGAACCAGTCGAGGTGATGGACCGTGAGGTGAAAACACTTAAGCAAAGCAAGATACCCATTGTCCAAATCCGTTGGGATTCGCGACGTGGACCGGAATTCACATGGGAACGAGAAGATCAAATGAAGCTTAAGTACCCTCAACTATTTGAAAGGACAATGCCAGCAGATGAATGTATTGATTTAAATTTCGGCACGAAATTTCTTTCAACATGGGGATGATGTGACAACTCATCCAAAACTCACTCGATTTCGATTTCTGTGTGCCAATGCAGTAGACCAATGATGGAACACTCTCACCATGTAACATAATTTTCGGGACGAAAATTCTTTGAACATGGGGATAATGTGACATCCGGTAAATTTCCGTTACCAAACTCCGTTAGTTCCGTTAAGTCTTGCATACACGTGTCGTAAACACACACTAGTTGTTGTTTAATGTTGGTGACCTAATAATAATTAATAAAGTTACATTATTGATAATCTAGTTGATTATGTGATTATCGTATTATGTTTATGTGTTTTCATGTTTTAAATGTAATTAGGAAATTAATCGTTTAACGTGGAAACGTGCCTATTTATTCGTATGCCTTGTGTTTTATAAAGATAAAACATATAATGATTATCATTAGTTTATATATTATATTATTAAGTTAAAAACACTTTACAAAGAGTTTAAAGTCTAGTTTTTTATAAAATACCAAAACACAAGGGTTTAAATGGTAATTATGCAAATTAGATTAAACAAAACACAAAAACCCTAGCCCACACCCACCTTCGGCCGCGATTTCACCCTCACACCCCCCCTCCCTTGCGATTTCGACCTAGAACAAGCCTTCAAGCCTCGATTTTGTTCGATTACAAGGCATACAACACATTGGAATCATCAATTGTAAGTTAACACACGTTTAAAGGTTAGATTTTTCAAGTTTTTATGGAATTATTGTTATGGCCGAACCTAAATTCGTGAATGGGTGTTCATGGAGTCGAAATTGATGTTAATTGATGATGATAGTATGTTAGTTGGATTGAATACATGTTGTTTAACGTTGATTATGCATGAATTGTATGTTTTTAGTGGATTGATCGTGAACTTTGGTTTTATGCAAACCTTAATTCAAAATTAGCATGATTATGTGAAGTTGATGATTGTTTGATGAATGTATGATGATTTGTAGGTTGTATGAATGTTAGGATACGTTGATCTTGCAAGAAATTGATGAATTGAAGTTGGTGTTCATAGATTACTAATAATAATGTTGAATTATTGATGAATTAATGTTATGGATGTGTTCATGGTGATGATTATATGTTAGATTGTTGTTGTGATCATTAGGAATTCAAGAACACATGTTATAGTTCATACATTACCAAAGATAGTAACTTTTAGGATATGAATTGATGAGTTATGATGTTTGGATGTTGTTGATCATGCTTAGATGTTGATATGAACTTGATTGGTATATTATTAATGAAGTCATGAATGCATTGGATGTTTGATAGATTTTGGGATGTGCTTTCCAAAATGGAAACTTTATTTGCAGAAAGTTTGATGGATGATAGTTTGAACATGTTTGGGATGTTAGGAGCATGTTAGTAGGTCATGGATGAATTTAATGTGATAGAACATGTTAAATTATTTGTATGAGATGCTTGGATAATCATTGGTGATGTTTGGACTTTGATGATCATGTATGATGTTGATGGTGATTAGTAGTTAGGACATTATGTTTGGGACTGGAAATCGATTGTTGTGATGTTTGTTGAATTCAATGAACATGGTTAATGAATATGATTATGATCATCATACACGCGTGCGAATCTGAGGCCCCTACTTGGTAGGATTGGCAGGGTTTAAGATGTGAAGTCGTGTGTGGCTTCACATGGCATGTGGTGCGTGATTTGATCTTTGTGTGGTATATTGGTTGTATTATAACTAGTGGATATGTTAATGTTCTAGATTCGCATGACTTGTATGATACTTGATTGTATGATGATCTAAGTGATACACCTGGATAATATAGCGTACATATGATCTATTTGAATGTTAACCATATATGATATATGTGTATGATTGCTGAATGGTTTACAACACATAAAGTCACCAACGGGTCAAACGGGTCAACTGGGTCAAACGTGTCTGTTCTCTGAAATCTTGTGTCCTTGGTTGTAGTGTACTTAGGGTTTCACATGTTCTTTGTTTACATGTACTCATGTACTTACATGATCTAGGTAACCTTTGAAGGTTGTCTGTCCATTCTGTCTGTCAAGTAAAACTCTAAGTGTCTATCACGCGTATCAGGTGAGTTCATGCCCCACTCTTTATTTAATCTCTTTTGGGGGAGATAGCATACTGGTAAATCACAAACGCTTTATATATTCAAGTTGTGTATAACATTAATATAGTGTTGATATCATGGAAAGTCCTCACACTTTCGAATTGTTAATATTGGGTAGCTGGGAAATTTGGGTAGTACTACTGGGTCTGACGAGCCCCACTTGTGTGACTCGAGGTCAACGGGTGCAAGTTGTCCTATTGAACATTATCACGACCTGTTAAGTCGTGACAGGAGGCAACAACGTAACACAGTCAGCTTCAATTGCGAAATCACTATGAATTAATATTTATGTTAATGTACTAGCTATCTGTTACAATGCACTACTTTAATATCTATGTTATTAAACTGTTTATGTTTGATTATCACTCCTGAACTCACCAACCATTGTGTTGACATTTTAGTATGATATTCTCAGGTCATTAGCTCGCTTGCCATAGGAGCACTACATGGTTCACTTGCATTCTAAGACTCTATCTTCAAGACATTTTTTTATCATTTAATGGTTAATGTTTACTCTTTTGGGTTGGCGCATGTTTTGCCATAGTATACACTTTTAATTCTTTGGGTTGTTTTACAAAACGCTTCCACACTGTTTCAAGTTTATAATTTGGATGATTTTATTTTAATAGTGGCATATAGAGTCGTTCTGAGTAACTATGACTGTGATCCTGGTTTGTTCACACGCCTCGCGGTAAAACTCCCACATGGATTTTGAGGGTATGACAATTGGAATCTTGTTGATTGTGTTAACCAAGGATAAGGTGTTACCCACAGCTAGTCAAACATCTTAGTTTAATCTTGAAATCACGAAAAAGGTCTAGTCATCTATTGTGTTGAATCTACCGACATATCATTTGTGGTCTAGCAACCTCTAGGTCTACTTTCATTGTGTTACCTTAGTGGTAGCTAGCTTATCTATCATATTTCCTTTTATATTGTTCAGACTACACAGACTTATACTTGAGCTTTGCATCTTTTTCAATTTTAATTTTTAAAGTCCAAATGGTTTGTACCTGTGTACTATCATGTTCCAAAAATTGAATCGGTATCACACATACAATCTTATTATTATCAGCTTGCCTCTCCTTTTCCCTCCTCTTTTTTTTTATATATTGCCTAAACTTATTCTCCCCCTAAAATTATAAAACAACCCCGGATTAGCGTTTTAGGATTTTAATAAGAAAGGAAATAAACCAATTGTAATTAACCTAATTAAAATTAAACAAAGACAAGAGAATAAAATAAAAATAAAAATAAAAAATTTTAAAAAAATAAAAGAAACTAGACACGACACATCGGACTACACATGGTCATCTTCAGGAATGACCTCACTTTTCTTTTTAACTCCATTTACCTCTAACAAATATAAAAAATGTGGTTTGTCAAATGCCTTTGTATAGAGGCCAGCGCGTTGAATATCCGTATTTATTTTTACCACATCAATTAAGTTCTTTTCAAAGCAATCACATATAAAGTGATATTTAATACTGATGTGTTTGGTCTTAGGATGTTGGACCGGGTTCTTAGTAACTGTAATTGCAGCAGAGTTATCAACAAAGATTGGAGTAGAAGAGAAGTGCAAACCATAATCCCGCATTTGCTATTGAATCCATATTATTTGAGAACATCAGCTTGTAGCAGCAACGTATTCAGCTACACAGGTTGACAATGCAACCGAGGTCTGCTTCTTGCATTGCCAGGTTACGAATCTTCTTCCAAAGAACTAACACCCTGCTGATGTAGATTTGTAGTTCATCTTGCAGCCGCCGTAATCCGAGTCGCTATACGCTGTAAGCTCAAAGTCATCATCATGAGGGTACCACAACCCAAGTGTGGGTGTGCCCTTCAGATAACAAAAATCCTTTTGACCCCAATTAGATGGTTCACCTTAGGCTTTGCCTGATATCGTGAGCATAAACATGTAGCATACATGATATCAAGTCAGGAGGCAGTGGGGTACATGAGAGATCCGATCATCCCTCGGTACATAGTGGCATCTACCAGATCACCGTTCTCATCGGGTGCTACATCATGGTTTGTAGCAAGTGGAGTGCCGGCCGTAGACGCATTCTCCATGTCAAACTGACTGAGAATATCCCCAACATACTTGGTCTATTGTAGGAAGATCCCATTTGGTGTCTGATCCACCTATAACCCGAGAAAGAACTTCATCTCCCCCATTGCACTCATCTCAAACTCATCCTTCATTACTGCTTCAAATTCTTTGCATAATTCATCGTTCTTTGAACCGAAGATTATGTCATCGACATAGATTTGTACCAGCAGTAAATCTCCATCCTTTTCTTTGATAAACAATGTACAGTCAATGACTCCCCTGCGAAAACCATGTTTCACAAGATGAGTCGAGAGTTTCTCATACCAGGCCCTCGGAGCTTGATGAAGCCCATATAGTGCCTTGTCGAGTTTGTAAACTTTGTCCCGATGATATGGATCCTCAAATCCCTTGGGTTGACTGACATACACTGTCTCTCGAATCTCACCATGAAGGAACGCACTCTTCACATCTAGTTGATAAACTTTGATTTTCATATATGATGCATAGGCAAGGAAGATGCAGAATGCGTCCATCCATACCACCGGTGCAAAGACTTCATTGTAGTCAATACCTTCAACTTGTCGAAAACCCTGAACGACAAGCCGAGCTTTGTTTCTGATGATCACTCCTTCACCATCTTTCTTGCATTTCAAGACCCATTTGGTACCCATGACTTTAGCACCTTTAGGTCTATCTACTAGAGTCCATACACCTAACTTCTTAAACTGAAGAAGTTCTTCCTGCATGGCACTCACCCAAGCTTCATCATTTAGTGCTTCACTTACATACTTTGGCTCAAACTAAGACACAAAGTAGCGGTAGGCACCATCATGAATGTATCCCTTTTCCATCACAGAGGCATAATCAGCTGAGTACAGCTGATTTCTAGTCTGAACCCCTAGTCTCACATCTCCTATAATATTATCCAAAGGATGATAGACATTTAGACGTGAGCCGGGAGTTGTTGGAACAACTACCTCAGAATGAAGATTGTGAACATTTGGTTCTGAATATAAGGCAATAGGAGTCTGAGGTTTTGACATCTCAGATGCATCATTATGAGATGCTTGTGGACTTGAGGTAAGAGGAATCTGTGCATCCTGGTTGTTCTGATCATTTTCCACATTTTCTTCATCAGAGTAGGAGTCACTCACCTCAAGTGCTTCCCTGAATTGGTAGATGATGGACATTGTGAACTGGATGGTGTTGAATCTTGAGAAGGTGTGTTCAAGACATCATACATCATCTTGTTTGCCAACTCGTCTTCTGAAACAAAAAGGAATATTAAAGGATTTGAAGAATTCATCATAGTCGAAGAAGTAAGCAGGTCCTTTTCCAGCAGGCGGTGTGATGTATCTCTGAACATCAACGTTACACCACACCTCTACTTGACCCGTGAGTTTTTGTAAACTCTCTGTTCGGTATGTTGTATCCTAGAAAATCCTTCATCAACCTTCTCACTAAATTTCCCTTCCTGAGTCTTCTTCAGTAGGGTGCATGGAGCACTAAACGGCTCTAGATACTCTAAGTTAGGTTTACGTCGTTGTAGTAACTCGTAGAACGTTTTTCCATGGCTTTTCACAACTAGAACTCGATTAAGCTTGTAACATGCATTTGCTACTGCTTCATTCCAGAATTGAATAGGTAGTTAAGAGTCTACCAGCATAGTACGTGCCGTCTCTATCAAGCTGCGATTCTTCCGTTCAACAAACCCGTTCATCTGAGGAGTGTAGGCAGAGGTGAATTGATGCAAATTCCCTTTTCCTTGCAATATGCCTCCATTCACTGATTCTTGAACTTGGTTCCATTGTCTGAGCGCACCTATCGTACCTTCAGCTTGTATAGGGATTCCAGTGTAGTTACTAATTCCTTGAAACATTCAAATGTTTCTGATTTGGATTTCAGAAACATTACCAAGAGAATCTTGAGTAGTCATCTGTAACTACAAAGCAATACAAGTCGCCTGCAATGCTTCTTGTACTGACGGGACCAAATAGATCCATGTGAAGGAGCTCAAGAGGTATTTCTATAGAATGAACTTTCTTGTCCTTATGAGACTTCTTGTCTGTTTGCCCTTTTTGCACGCAACACAAAAATCCGGGAGTTGGAAGTTTTTGACATTTACTCCTCGCACTACATCATTCTGGACCAAGTGATTCATCTTCCTCGGATTTATGTGTCCCATTCTCCTATGCCAGGAGATAGAGTCCTTCTCAGTAACTTTGGACAAGAAACTGAACTTCATGATCTGGTGGAGGCCTTTGAGAGATCCAAAACAAAAGATCATTATATCTTGAAGCTGACATTAGAATTTGGTCCTTCGGAATCATGTAGTCCTTCTTTAGAACGTAGCACTTCTTGTTGTCAAAGACTACCTGAATCCTTTATCACAAATCTAAGAGACTAAAAGCAAGTTATTTTGTAGTTGTTGGACGTAGTTTACCTTATCAAACTTAACCTTCTCATTTCCACTTCCCCTTGGGCTGTGATGTACCCGCCTTTGTTTCTAGCAAATGAAATATGCCCTCCTTTGATTTGTCTGATGTTTGATAAGAGAGCTCTGGTCGTTGTCATGTGTGTGATGCTCCGCTATCTACAATCCATGTGTTAGTCTCAGCACTATAGCGAACACCCTGCACAGTCAATGAAAGCATTAGTTCATGTTAGGAACCCAAGCATTCACTGGCGTGGGTTTCCTTGAGGCATCACACATCATAAATTCAACCCACTGACCGTTTGAGGTTGGGAAGCTCAGATTTCGGTTTGTTCTCATTTTCAGACACGGAGGCGGATTTTTCTTTCATAGACCAGCTTTGTGTAAGGCCTGTTTGTGATAGACAGACGACTGGCTGATGAATTGAACTTTGGGTTCACTAGACCTTTTGGAGGCGTCACTAAGTTCCTCTTAAAAGATCTAGGTGTAGATACCGGAAGTTCTACTTTCCTCCTCGGTGTCTGATAATAGGGACACTGAGACGCTAAGTGACCATCTCTCCACAATTATAGCAGGATCTGCTTTCAACTTTACGGTTTATTTGTTTTTGGTGGAGATGTAAACGTCACGCAGTTGGCCTTATTATGTTTGGATTGAGACACTTCTTTATTAGATGTATGATTTGGTTTTACAAACTTAATTACTTTACCTGTTTTTACATCTGTTATCTCTTGCTTACCTGGACTTTGACACGAAGCTCGTGATTGATAGGTTTTATAGTCTTTTTGGGTTCTTGTTTGACTTGGTTTGACCCAGACTTTAAGTTAACCTTTTTAAATTGGTTTCCAGGTTAACACAAGGCATTTCCCTTTTGCCTTTGAAGTGGCTCCTTTTGTTTAGAGTCAGATTCATTTGATTTACTTACAGAATCTGGATCACTAACAAGAGGAGTGGACACCACGTGATCCTTGATGGGGTTATTGTTAATAGCTTACTTTTGGTGTTCATCAAGGTCTCAGGTGGTGGTGGAACCACTTTGTATCCCAGCCCCTCCCCATTATTTCTCTCTCACACTAAGTGTTGGACAATGTGTGATGAGCTTGTCCAACTATGCAGTTTGTTTTAAAGAGTTGACTTCTACTTCTAAAACAGCCTTTTGCTTCTTAGTGTCCTCTAGGGAGTTTAGATAGTACCTAATGTCATTTGCTTAGTTAAAGGCGACTACCTCTGTTTCCTAATCTGTTTAGTCAATAGGTCTATCTTTTCCTTATAACTGTGCTTGTTTTGTTTTAACACTCTATTTACGTCTATGCACAGTTCCAGGTCTTTTACTAAGTTATCATTATGATCTAATAACCTAGCAAATTTTAAATCTATACTTTCTCTAAATTATTACAATCTAAACAAGCATGATTATTAAATAACTGGTCAGTAATACTTACCTGAGACGTTGAAGATGAATCAGCCATGAGTACAGAATCTGTTGATTCTGGTTTCCTTCTTCAGGCAGGTGGTTGACCACGGGTACTATGTCTTTAGAATTTGACATTGCGAGCTCTACTGCAATGTCTCCCTCACTAGCTGAATTGTCATCGATGTTCTCCACATTAGCTATGTTGGACTCTCCCGGTGACACGAACCGAAAGCTGTAGTCTTGTCCTTCATCCTCATTAGCTGTTAAGGCTTTGGGGTCCTTACTTGATGAAGTAGAACTACTAGATGTGGCTTTGTCCTGACAATTAAATGACGAGAAGAGATTACCGTTCCCTATCTTGTTTGGCTTTACACACTATCGCTTGAAGTGTCCGTTCTCACCACAGTTGAAACAAGTAACCTTTTACTTGTCGAAGCCAAAGGTTGTGTCTTTGGTCGCAACCAAGTTCTGTCCGGTCTTTTTGACAAACTTTTAGCTCGTCAGACAGCACTTGCCAAAGCCCACATTATGTCCATACGTTCCGACTCCATCTCGTCCACCTGTTCATGATCTTCATCTTCCAGGTGACAATTTCCTATCTTTCCAACAACTAGTCCATCATAGGAGTGGACTACAACAGCTAAGAGGTCCATGTGTTCTTTTGCCACCTCAATAGTCACATTCCCGAAGTTGTCGGTTTTCAGTTTTGCTACATTGGCTTCATGTATAATATACTGGGTGCTAGATGACCCTGACATTTCGGACCCTGAAGTTGACGGTTGTGCTGGAATTGCTGCGCTTGAGACGAAGGCGGTTTGCAGTGGTGCTCCAGATCTCTTGATCGGAGGGGTTGCATTGTAGAGTGCAGGATTCTGATCGTCGTTGGCCTTTTGGGCTTTGTACTTCATCCTTAGCTCCTCTTACCTCAATGTAAGAATAAAGTCATTTATTTCTAACTTCAAGAGCATCCCATTCTGTCTGAGGTTTGAAACGAAGGAAACCCATTTCTCCGGTAGACCATCTGCAAAATTGGATACCTTATCTTCCATCGACGTAGTTACACCATGAGTATGCATATCACTCATCAAGTGGTAGAATCTGTCGATCACATCATCCAGACCTTCCTTTCCCATTGAAGAGAAGCTGTCAAATTCCTTCTTCAAGGCTTTGGCCTTATTGGCCTTGAGTGAGGCATTTTCGTCATACCTCTTCTCCAACGCATCCCATAGTTTCTTTGCTTGAGTATACTCCGAATATTGATGGAAGATATCCTTCGGAATAGACTGAGTGAGCAAAGCGTATTCTTTCTTCTCAGCGTTGTATTTGACCTTCTGAGCATCCGACATTCCATTTAGAGTAAGCTTAACTCCAACTGCTCCTGCGGGCATGCTGTACCCCGGCTCTATTGCCTCCCACAGATTTGTATCTACTCCATTTAAGTAGATTTCAAAACGTTGCTTCCATTGTGGGTAGTCGTCTAACGTTATAAGCTTCGGGGGTTTATTGTGAATTCCCACTTCGTTCTCCAACAACAGTAGATTCTAGATACGAGTATCTCTACTTGCTTTGTATGCTGAAAACTGGTCCTCCATTTCACTTAACTTGACTATTTAACAAACTGCTGATGTATGCGAATAAAGGTATGCGATTGGAATTATTCGGGCGATTGAACCAATGCGGATGGTTCAATCGTGCGACTGAACAATTGCGGATGAGTCAGTCGGCCGAATGAACTAATGCGGCTGAACAGTCCGAATGAGATTCTCAATCGTACGAATGAGTCCAATCGTGCGGTTGGAGAATGCGAATGAACTCAGTTGTGCGATTGAGCTAATTATTCGACTGAACTTGCTAATGTTTGATAATTCGTAGGTTAAACGTGTTTTGGCCGTAAAAACTCAAATTTTACCAAACCCTAATCACCATATGCCAGAAAAACTAAACTTTTAGTTCGGAAAACGTCTAAGACTCCATTAGATACAAAAAGATTGTGTTTTTTGATGAAGAAACACAACTTTTGTATCAAAACTATTGAATCAACACGTAATCAAGAGCCAAAGCTCTGATACCACTTGTTAGGATCTGGTATTTGAACAAAACACCAACTGATTAACGTGTTAAACCAAACCAAAGAGTGCGGAATCCTATTTGATTGGCGATCCAATCAATGAGAACGCACGTAGACACAATAATGTATTGAATCTAACGTCAAGAATCGATTTACAACGTTCTATGAACTTGGAGTACGAACTTAGAGGCTTCTGGACGGCTAGGGTACGTCTGGAGTCGAAGTGTATTCAATGCTTTTGTTTTTCCATGAATTAGGTGGTATTTATAGGTTAGGGTTGATCATTCGGGCGACTGAACCATGAGCTTGGTTCATTCGTGCGATTGAGCCATGCGGTTGATCCAATAGCACGACTGAATGTTCAGTCGTGCGACTGAATTAGACGCATGAAGCTATTCAGGCGTATGGACTATTTAGGCGCATGGACACTCAGTCCCATGGCCATTCGGATGCATGACCACTGTTTGGGCGCATGGTCCAGTCGGATGCATGAGAACTTCACTTAACCAAGTTTGAATGTATTTATTATTATAACATTATGCACGTCAATTCAAACAATCTAGTCAATATGCGTTACCCAACTCATTAGTGAAATATTAAACATTATAAATCACAACCAAACATTATCATTTCATTAAGTACCCATTATTACATAAGTGCAAGACATTTAACACATAATACATTGAGATCAGGATCTAAGTACATAAGTGTATCAACATATTATAACATGTTAGAGATTATGGATTTTATCATGTACAAAAGATATCTAGGTCACTTGAATTTTAAAGTTTACACTTGTTAATTGGAAACTTGAAAACCAATCGGTTTGACCTTCAAAAGACAAACTATAATATACCATTTTGAATATTAGACTTCGAAAGACCTATGAAATACTACTTTATGTTTATAACATTTGAGTAACGTAAATATACTTTTATCTCAAAAATAGCTTAAATACAAGGGATTTCTTATGGATAAATACGGGATGAAAAGTAGCAAACACCCCACATGTATTGACGAAGAGTTGTGGATACAAGTTGTACGAGACAAGAAAAAAGGAAAAGTTTACAGGCTAGGCAATGTTAATGACTCATATATATTTGGTAGACAAAACCTCAAGGTATGTTTACTTAATAGGTTAAACTCGACGTCTTATTGTTATCTTACTAGATATCAATGAGTCAATTATAATAACTGAGTAAAATCTATATTTAACATATAATATACTACAAATCTATCAAGTTTGACTTTTTGACTTCATTCATTGGTTTTTTGTAGATAGAGAAGTTAAATAAGGTTATGAAGTAGCTCGTTAAAGAAAAAGAAGAAGAAAAAGAAAGAATGAATGGGATTATTAAGGAGTTGGCTGCTGAAAACGAAACTATGTGTGATAGGATGGAAAAGTTTAAAGAAATGTTAAAAGCTATGACTCAGAGAGGCCAACCATCTACTTACGCTATAAACAATTCATTTTGAATGGTAGAATATTCATCATACTATGATTACTGTTTTTAAGTGATGTTTTAATTTGTAATGTGATATTGTTTGCTTTAGTTTACTTTTGAAATCTAGATAAGTGATGATATTCTAGAATATGGGAATTATTATTAGTAGGTTTAAAATAGAAAATAACAATAAATAAAAACATTTTGGTCATCGCAAAGCGGTTACAACCATTTGGTCGCAATTATTGGGGTCGCAAAAAGGTTGTAAAAGCTAGTAGTGGTGTAAAACGGTAGCAACAATCCTTTTGCAATAACCCATTGGCGGTCGCAAAACAGTCGCAAGTAGTTTTGGTCACAAAACGGTCGCATGTATCGTTGTTCACAAAATGGTCGCCAGTACCATCAGTCGCAAAACGATCACAACTTCTGTCGGTCGCAAAAATGGTCACAAAATTAACGGTAGCAAAACAATCGCATGATTTGCGACGGAAATAACAGTCGCAATAATTGGTCCCAAAAATAACTGCGGTCACGAAATGGTCGCAGTAGGTCATTTGAGACATGTGTTTTTTTTTATCGCCAGTTTGATCGCAAAAGGTACAAATAGCCATTTGCCACCATTTTCCTACCGAAAAACACAGTCTTAAATTCCTAATTTTCTAGTGGTGACATCTACACTTTTTCAAGCTTACATCTTAATCCACTACTTTGGATAGCCTTCTTCACCATTCTAAGTTCCTACAGCATCCCACACCCTAATCTCAACATCATATCACATTAATGTAAAAATCACCACCCGAAAACAAACGTAATATCGCCTATCGTCACGTTAGTGACACAACAATCCCATGAGACCCCAACTTTGTATGAAATCATAGATCACTTTATTTTTAGTAACTAAAGCTTTTCAAAACTCTCTTTAATTAAAACCACTATTTTTGTAAAACTAGCTCACCCGAAAACCCGGATTTCACAAAATATGAAACTATACTAACCAAGTTCAAAATTTGTAGTGTAAATATTTTGAGAAGTTAATACTATATGTGTTAAGTTAAATTTAAAGTTTCATGATTTATGCATAAACATTTCACACTTTAAAAATAATTTAAAAACTTGAAAATATGATATTTGAGAAAATAAAAATAATAGGTGGGACCTAAGTTACTGAAATTATAAAATTATTTAGAAGTTACTTATGTTACAAAATATTTGGTAAGGGAAAAGTCTAGCTAAATTGCTTAGAAGTCCAAAATCGAAACTCAACAGACATTTCCCAAAACTAACAGCTTAATATAACAAAATTACCAAATATACATAAAATTTAAAAGTACAAAATCCAGTAGTTTTATAATGTTAATAAATACCTAGAAGTTAAGTTTCACTATTTTTAGAATGTATTTGCCTACTATTTTTAGAATGTATTTGCCTACTAAACAAAATTCATAAAAAGAGCTATAAGCCAAAACCATGAAACTATAAAACTTAATAATGTTTCTAACTATAAAAAATTATTATATGACCAAATTATGATCAAAGTCAACCCAAACCCAAAAACTCATTAAAAACCGAACTCCTAACGCTAAAATATTAAAACCGACAAAAATCAACTCTAGACTTAAAATTACAGTATTTAATTTTCTAATAATGATAAAAATAAGCTAAAACCTGTATAGTAGCATTTATATGATTTTTTAGGTATTTATACAAAATTTATCGCTAGTATGAAATAGTTAATGACCCGCTAAAAAGAAAATTAATAAAAAAATATAGAAAAGTATTTAAATTACGGAATTCGATATTTTTAAGTAAGTTATGACTTACAAACTTAAAAACTAAAACTTTAACAAAACTAACAGAATTAAAATACACCGCATAACACACCCGAAATGCGATTCGATACGTGATTCAAAATATAATAACCCCCTCACCGACCCTACGGTCATAAAATTAATATTCTAGAAGCTAAATAATATTCAAAATAATTTATATTTAGAATATAAACACTCTTTAGACCACTTAACAACTTGAAATAAAAAATTCTTATTTTAACCGACAAAAAATGCAAAATTCAAAATATATTCTTAAAACCATTATAAGAGGCCAAATAACAAAGATGTCAATATATTCCAGTATGTAGACGTACTTAAAGCATAAAATCCATTATAATAATTAAATACAAAATTCCAAACTTTAATGTTAAAATATCAATTTAGTAAAGTCGATGGACCAAATACCCATCAAACGAACCTTAAAAACCGAATCCACACCCAAAAACTCATTAAAGCGGAACCCTAACGTTAAAATATTAAAATTGACAAAAAACAACTCAAGACGTAAAATTAGAGTATTTAATGGCCTATTAATGTTAAAAATAAGTTAAAAACAGTATATTAGCATTTATATAATTTTTTAGGTATTGATACAAAATTCACCGCTAATATGAAACAGTTAATGACCCACTAAAAATAACAAAAATATACAAAAATATTTAAATTATGGAATTTGAAAATTTTCAAGTAAATTATGACTCACAATTTAAAGTACAACAAAAAATATAACAAAACTAATAGACTTAAAATTGACCTCATAACTTACGTGAAATACGATATGATACACGTTTAAAAATATAATAGCACACTCGCCGACCCTACGATCATAAAATTAATATTCTAGAAGCAGATAGTGTTTAAGATAAATTAAAATTAAAATATAAACACTATTTATACCACTTAACAACCGTAAACAATAAATTCCTATTTTAACCGACATAAAACGCAAACTTCAAAAATATTTCTGAAAACCACTATAAGAGGCCAAATAACAAAGATGTTAGTATATTCCAGTATGTAGATGTACTTAAAGCAGTAAATTCCATTATCATAATTAAAGTACAAAATTCCAAACCTTACTGTTAAAAATGTAAATTTAGTAAAGTTAAGATACCAAATTTACCATCAAGAAAACCTTACTATTTTAGAACCAAATCATACTTATAAGAACAAGTAAATATTGTTTTTAGTCCGTGAGGTTTTGCATATTCAACTATTTTAGTTCAAAAAGAAGTCTTTTGACATATCAAGTCCTGAGGTATGCATTTCGTAACGGTTTTGGTCACTGGTATTAGATTTTTATGTTATGTGTAGGGGCATTTTAGTTATATTACATTTAAGGGACTACTTATGTAGATTAGTCATATTTTTTAAAAATTTAGGGGTTGTTTGTGTCATTTGCTTAAAATAATAAAATTATTAAAAAAAATTCACATGATCACCCCTCCACAACCACAACATTCCTAACAAGCTATCACCACTACGCCAGCACCCATTAGCACCACCACTCCTATAGTCACAAAAATAGTGCCACCACCATAATCCCTTCGAGCCAGAACTTTCCCCTCAAGGAACCATCAGTCGGCCACTCCGTCAACACTTCCACCATTGTTGCCACCACAAAACCACCATCCCAACAACACTGCCATACTTTCTCAGTCCTCGATCTATCACCATACCACACCACGCCACACTAGTACCATCTCCTCTTCACCCCTTCCCACCAAAATCAAATCCTAAATTACCCCAATCATCACCATAAGTCATCATGATTACCACCATAACAACAATCACTAAGCATATGCAAACTTTGTCGCCACATTCGTTGCCTCGTTCATGTTCATCGTCGTTACACCACCACTGTCCTTTTGAAACCCCCAAAACCTAATAGAACAAATTCAAAGCCCTAATTTGGTCAGAATCCCTAATCGAGTTTTCCTTTAACCCATCCATAACCTGATAGTAGATGATGATGTATTTATGATCAAAGATGATGATGATGACGGTGGTGGTGGATGGCCAACAATGAGAGATGAGGAAGATGAAGAATGATGATGGTAAGAGATGAGATCACGATGGTGATGTCAATGGTGTTGTGGGTGGTAGTGGGGTTATAAAAAACAATCCCTTCAGTTATTTATTAGTTACAAAATAGTCACTGTTTGAGCCTTGAAGATTAGCATTTAGTCTTTAGATTTTGTTTTTGTCATAGTATAACGACTTATTTGTAAATATATGTTCCTTAGTTGACTGGGTTGAGTAAGAGTGATATTCTTACTGTGAATCGAATATGGTAACCAAGTCAATGATTGAGTGGCGGAAACAAACAATCAAAGAACATTCAATGCAAGAAAAATACTCATAAATGCTTTTGTATTGATATATGAGAGTTGATAAATTACAAAGAATAATTACAATAAAATTCTCTATCTATCAGCCGTCACCTCATGTACGAGGTATCTATTCTATTTATAGGCAGACAAGATGCCTTTTACAAAATGACTAAACTACCCCTGACCTATTACATCAGAACTAGTCTAAGTCTTCATCCGCATCTTTGCTTGTTCATCCGCATTGACAAATGCGGATGAGTTAACTTGATCAACATTTCTTCACTTGATCAACCGCATTAGTATGTTGGTCATCCGCATTTGTTAATGTGGATGAACAAATACTTGTGCACATTTGTTCGATCATCTGCATTTGTCAATGCGGATGAGCAAAGTCTTGTCCGCATTTACTTTGTCTTCCGCATTAGTCAATGCGGAAAAGTAAGTACTTGTCGCATCCATTCTTGGTCTTCTTAGCAGATTCTTCATCCTCATTTCTTCTTGGACTTAAGGGATTTCAGCAGAACAATCATCAAATCACCCATTGAGTTGGCATGTATGATCCTTTCAAGGGTCCAACATTAGTTTCTTTGGTAGTATAAATAGGATATTATGTATTTTTGTACAGTTAGACTTTGTAGAATACTTAGAACTCTCAATTGTACATATAATCCTTTGCAAACTATCAATGACTTCTATAAATTTTTGTTATACTTGCGTCTGTTGATTACTTTATTCATATAATTGATAATTGCCTCATATCATTAACACAAATCGATCCATTTGATCCTATCAAATGGTATCAGAGCCTTCAGTTTAGTGATTTGGAGCTTGAAATCGAATTTTGAGCCCTTGTGAATCACTTTAATCTGTGTTTGATAGCAATTGTTCAGTAAATTATAATTTCAATTGTGTTTCAACATTAGAAACATGAATTGAATCATAATTGATTAATTTCACACATTCAGATCGGAATTTTTAAAAGATTTGCAGCGAACTGTTCTTCATATTCGAACTCAAATTCAAACGAAAATTCAGTTTAATTGTTGTTAATTGAGAGAAGTAGTGATTAAGGATTGATTATTGGTGTATATTCTACTTGATTAAAAGTTTTCAGATCAATTAATCAAGTTTTGAAGAATTTGTTAAGATCAGATTGTTATGAAGATGATGAATTAGGCATTTGAAGAGTTAAATTATCTAATGTCACCTAATTGTTTAGGCACATGAGCAATGTTTAGGCATTTCATAGTGGATGTTTTGGCACTGCTATGGACGTTTTAGCACTATTTAGATGTTTTTCAGAAACTAAGTTCCCAGTCGCTTGACAACTGTTGGGCTGACAACTATGTAGGCGTTTTGCAACTGTTTGAGCGTTTCTACCACTGTTTAGGCATTTCTACATTGTTCAGAGGTTTGTACTTCTAGGTGTTTCTGAATTTTATAATTATTCAGGCGCATCTGAATTCAGACTTTTCTTTCAACACGTGGAAAATTATTCAAAAACTAAAAGTAAAAAATATTGTCATTTCTTTGTTTCGATTTAAATTTTAAAACAATAAAAATAGTCTATTTTCTTCAAGTCAAATTTTAAAAATGGTTAAGTCTAAAGATTCTTAGAATAGAGTTCCAAAGTTAAAGAATAGAGCTGACTTCAAGAACTAATCTCTCAGACTAAAACACCATCTAAACTCCATTGATACTAATATCTGGAAATCAATAGAGAAAGGATCAAACATTCCTGTTACATTTTATGGTCTTGATAGAGGTTTTGTGTACACCAAAGTTTCACAAGAGTGTTATTCAGAAGATGGTCTACATGGTGATTATCTGAATGATATAAAGCTTACTCTCTTATGTGTAAAGGTTTACCTTTGGAGATATTATCCAAGCTTGAGGGTTATCAAACTGGCTATACTATGTATAAGCCTTGAAAATCATTAATGAATGAGGCAAAGAGATTCAATATCTCAAAAGGCAACTTGAGTTGTTTGAGCATATTTCTAGAGAAACAATAAACCAAATGATGAACAAATATGTTCAACTTAATATAGAAATGCCAAATTCAAGTACTAAGAATAATCTTAAAGACCTAAATGATAGTTTTCTAAATGCTTTTCCATGTTCATGGAAACAAACAGTGACATTTTTAAAGCATATTGAAATGTTTCCCATGGATCTTGATCTACTAATTGCAAGATTGAGTCAGTGGAAATTGATAAGAGCTCAAGTAACAATGATAGAGTTACATCCTTGTTAGGATCATGTACTGGACGAATACTAACAGATTTACGAGTATGCCAAATCAAATAGTGTGGAATCCTATTTGATTGGCGATTCAATCAGTGAGAACGCACGTAGAATCAATTAAAGATTGAATCTAAGCGTTGAGAACGATTAGCAATTGATCTACAACGATCTATGAAGTTGGAACAGGTTACTAGAGGTCTCTAGATGGCCAGGGTACGTCTGGGAATCGAATTATGCAAAGTGTCTAATTTTTCCATGATTTAAGTGGTATTTATAAGTTAGGGTTTCTCATTCGGGCGACTGAACCACTAGCATAGTTCAGTCGTGCGATTGAGCCATGCGGTTGATCCATTCGCACAACTGAGTGTTCAGTCGTGCGACTGAGCCAATCTCATGTTATAATCGTGCGACTGATCCAGTCTCCTTGTTCAGTCGTGTGACTGAGTCATTCACATGAAGTTTTTCATGCGTATGGTCCATTAGCATGGGCCATTCGCATGAGAACTTCATATTACTAAGTTTGAAATTGTTTCTAAATCATTACATTACTAAGATTAATTCAAACACTCACAAACCTATATATTAGTTCAATAAGCGTTAATCTACTAATCAATGAAATAATAAACATTATAAGCACAACCACACGTTGTATTTCATTAAGTACCCATTCAATTACTTATGTGTAAGACAATAAAGACATATTAAATTAAGCTCATTAACTAGATACACATGTATCAGAGCCTTGGCTCTAGATTTACTTGTGATTCAACCGTTTTGATATAAAAATTGTGCTTTTACAGTTAAAAACGCAATCTTTTGTGTCAAATCTGGTTTTAGACGTCTCCTGATCATAAAGTTTAGTTTTTCTAGCATACGACAATTAGGGTTTGCAAGAAATTCGTATTTTATGTTCAAGATATCAGGCAAAGCCAAAAGTCAACCATGTGATAGGGGTCAAAAGAATATTTCGTTATCTGAAGGGTACACCAACACTTGGGTTATGGTATCCTCTTGATGATGCCATCTCAGTCGGTTTGACATGGAGAATGCTTTTGCAGCTGGAAATCCACTTGCTACAAACCATGATGTAGCACCCGACGAGAATGGTAATCTGGTCGACGCCACCATGTACCGAGGAATGATTGGATCTCTCATGTACCTCACTGCCTCAAGACCTGATATAATGTACGCTACATGTTTATGTTCAAGATATCAGGCAAATCCAAAAGTCAACCATCTGATAGGGATCAGAAGAATATTTCGTTATCTCAAGGATACACCAACACTTGGGTTATTGTATCCTCTTGATGATGACTTTGAGCTTATGGCGTATAGTGACTCGGATTATGGAGGCTGCAAGATGAACTACAAGTCTACATCAGCGGGATGTCAATTCTTTAGGAGAAGATTAGTGACCTGGCAGTGTAAGAAGCAGACCTCGGTTGCTTTGTCAACCTGCGAAGCCGAATATGTTGCCGCTGCAAGTTGCTGTTCACAAATCATATGGATTCAACAGCAAATGCGGGATTACGGTTTGAAATTCTCTTCTACTCTTATTTTTGTTGATAACTCTACTGCAATTGCAGTAACTAAAAATCGGTTCCAACAATCTAAGACCAAACACATCGAATAAAATATCACTTTATACGTGACTGTTTTGAAAAGAACCTAATCGATGTGGTTAAAATAAAACTGATTTTCAACGTGCTGACCTCTATACAAAGGCTTTTGATAAACCACGTTTTCTATATTTGTTAGAGGTCAACGGTGTTAAAAAGAAAAGTGATGTAATTCTTGACAATGACCATGTGTAGTCCGTTGCGTTTAGTAACTTTTTCTTTTATTTTATTTTAGTTCATTTATCTTAATTTATGGTTTTAATTAAATTGATGTTCTTTCTTCGCCTATTGAAATCCTATAACCGCAAATCGTTTACGGTTTTAGAATTTTAGGGGGGGAATAGGTTTATGTTAACAACATTAAAAAACGAGGGAAAAGGAGAGGCTAGCTGATAGAAATTAGATCGTATGTGTGATACCGATTCAATAACTTCGGAAAATGATAGTACACAGGAACAAATCAATTGGTATTTAAAAGGTTTAAATTGAATAAGATGCAAAATTCAAAGTGTAAGTCTTTGTAGTATGAGCAATATAAAAGGAAAAATGATAGTAAAACTAGTTACTACTAAGGTAACACAAAGAAAGTAGACCTAGAGGTTGCTAGACCACAGATGATATGTCAGTAGATTCAACACAATTGATGATTAGACCTTGTTGGTGATCTCAAGATCAAACTAAGTTGTTCAACTGACTGTGGGTTCCCATCTTATCACTACTAACACAATCAACAAATTCCAATAAGGGGTGACGAGCAAATAATGCCACAAATGTGTGTGGATGACCATAAAAAGAGCAAAGCACGAGAAAAAGGAAAAATAAAGACAATCAAGCTAATAACTTATGTTGTTGGTGCGTTATGTGCAAAAGAAAAATAAAAATGCTCTAACATAGAAGATAGGTTGTGTGCCTCTCTGCTGTGCGATGGCACTGACTAGAGCATAAGCATAACCTAGATATTCTAGAATTCATTGTTGTTTGCCACCTCTCTGTTGTGCGATGGCACTGACCTGGGGCTTGGTTTCTCTTTGAAAGTTCTAAGAATAGTTTCTTCTTGTCAAAATACTCGTAGACCGCTCAAAAATCTCCTGAGGAATGTCGATTACCACATAAGCGTGGTCTCCAAAACTATTGGTTGAAATAATTAAGCCTTAAACTATCACCAATCTGGGCCAAAAGTCTGTGTATGAATTTAAGAGGACAAGTATACTGACAATCATCGTGGCTACAGTTCTTGAAAGTCCAAATCAATATGGGGATCTAATAGTACCAGTATGATTTCCTAAAATTGCTAATGACTCTAGATGAAAACAAGAATAGAGCATCAAAAGGTTTTAATAACATGTCCCGAATGATTTGACTTTCCTATATGATTTCAAATTGAATTGGTCCATGTATGGTCAAAATGAATTGAAGGTGCCTTTTCAGAAAATGAACTCTTTAGATTTAGATCTTAGGATTTACCCCTCACAAAATCACAAAAAACATGTCTTAGTTTTGAATTTCAGTTTTTATTTCTTTTATATTGTTTATATTTCATCAATTTAGGTTGTTAAACACCGGACTATGTCATGGAATTGAATCAGGAACTTAATCATTTTAAAAGGTCACGTCTGAGGTGACCACCCATGGTTTTCAAATGTAAAATGAGTCACGTCTGAGGTGACAAATTGTTTTAAGAAAGATCACGTCTGAGGTGATCAAAAGTTTTCAAGTTAAAAGGATCATGTCTGAGATGATCGAGTGCTTAAAACGTTTAATCAATATATTAAAGGGTGTAAAATGTCAAATGGTCATAAAGTCAAAATCATGAGTATGATCCAATCGCACGATTGGACCATGAGTATGGACCAACCATACGAATGGACCATACTTATGCCTTAGATAGCCGAATGGAGCATGAGTATGAACCATTAAACCGAATGGCTTGCCAGATTGAGCCAATCGCCTGAATGGAGCTGTGCGAATGAGTCAGTCGTCCGACTGAACCCTAGTCGGCCAACTGAACCCCAGTCGGCCGACTAAATGTGATCAACTGAACCAATCGCACACTGAGGTCCATTTGCCCGAATGAACCAAGCGAATGGGTCCAGTCGCTCGATTGTAATCAGGTTCAGTATAAATAGGGCCATAGTCGATCACATTCAACTCATCACCCCCAATCGCCGTAATATCGTACACCTTACCGTTACTCTGCCCAAATTTCATTAGACCAAAATTTCCGTCTTCTCTTGATATTCTGACTTTTGTTGGTGATTATACAGGCAAAATGCGGTGTACCCATGCCAAAAACTCCATCGATTGGCCTAAATATCAAGAAATTGGACCTAACTAGAACCGAAAAATGAATGGACTAATAACCTAACTAAATTGAGTAAAATGTTGAAATTAAAGTTATTACATTATTAGTATAATGATTGCGAGTCTAAAGAACTATTACACGACGTCTAATTTTAAGATTTGGTTAAAATTCGAATCTTGGTCGACCAAACAGTGGGTCATGCGACTGGACACGAGGATGAACTTCAATCGCACGATTGAGCTGGTCGAATGGTTCAATTGGCCCAATGGATAATACGAATGAGCTTAATCGGACGACTGAACCAATCGTAGGCTCAGTCAACCGATTGAACTCAATCGCCTGCTCAGTCACCCGAATGAATCCAGTCGCATGCCAGGTCAACCGACTGAACACAGTCGCATGGTTCAATCGCATGAATGAACCAAAATAACTTCAACCAGATTAATTAGAATTGATTTGTGTTGTGTGGTTATCTAATGTCTACGTGTCTTGTGTTACAGATTGATGGCTGACAGGTGGTCCATCAACCCTAAGCATAACATATGTGCTCATTTAGATGCTACAACTCGGAACGGTGCTGAGTTTGCTGGGATCATCGCTTTTCTCAAGCGATCCAGGATCTACCGGGCTATTTCTACACCTTGCACTCCCTACAAGTCTATTCAACAGGCCTTCTGGGAGGGAGCATCGGTTGACCGCTCACATGAACCATACAGGCATCAGGAGTTCTATATTTGGGATGGATGTGAGATCACTGCTGAGGATATTCGACGTGTACTTTGGTTGGGTGATGATGCAAACCACCCTACCAGACTTCACCCACTGATTGTGAGAGGGTGCTTCTTGAGGATGAAGTATGCTGGGGATATTAATGCAGGTGTGCTCAACAAGAGCAACCTATGTCCCCAGTACAAGTACTTGGCACATGTCATGCTCAAGTGCTTGGCTTCGCGAAGGGGTGGGTTTGATGATCTTTCAGACCAGATTCAAAATGCCTACATGGCACTAGTACTGGACCACCCTTTCAGCTTCTCGAGCATGATATTCTCTTACATGATGGAGAATTTGGAGGCGGAGGGCAAAGAGGGTTTCTGCATGTACCCTAGGTTTCTTCAGATGATTTTTGATGAGAAGCTGCCCACACTACCCAAGGAGAGCCACAACGTTGTGTCGTTGGAGATCATGGATGATACGTGTAAGGATTCCTTAAGTCTAATGCAACCCAAAAAATCCAAAGTGTCTCAGCAACATGCACTAAGTACTGAAGTGAAGAATGCTTCGGAAGTTTTACACAATACATTAGAAACATTCTAAGTGTAAAATCTTCCGAAGCCAAGACCAATATCTTCCGAAGCCAAACATGAAGTCTTCCGAAGCTTCAAGAGACAAAGTCTTCCGAAGCTTCACCCTATGAAGACAGATTTCTTCCGAAGACTTTTAGTACACATGCTTTATCTGATGTAGTGTTCCATAAAGCACCTTTTCCGCTGCATCTCTGATAAGTCACCAACTTACAAGAACCTCCAGCTGAGCCTCAGCAAACTTCATCTTCTGATCCAAGACAGGGTCAAACTCCCTCTCCTTCTGAACCTGTGAGGGAGGAACACCCAACTGAGAAAGACACTGATGATCAACATGGTGCTGCAGACCAGTCTTCTCAGTTAAAGACATTAATGAGGAAGAAGAAAATGGCTTCTAAACCAAAGACTAAAAAGAAGAAGCCAAAGTCATCTACCTCTACACCCCAGGCTGAATCAGATCAACCTGAGGAAGTGCATGATGAGGCAACCCAATCAACTCCTATGCAAGTGGCTCCTCTAGCAACTGAGACACCTATCTTGTCCTGGACTTATTCTACCAATCCAGAAAGATGGCATGTTGTCAGAGATCAAGGTGTTGAGAATGTCTACTCCTGGCAAGACATAATCAACTTACCTCCGCATGATCTCTTTGAAATGAGAAGATACTATGAGAGTCTTGATGATCCTGACCACCAAATGAAGAAAGGAATGGTCTTGATTGTATTGAAGACTACCAACATCTGAAGATCTTCTAAGTGTTTTGGTAGCATCAGACTAGGGGGAGTTTGTAATGATTCCTTAAGTCTGATGCAACCCAAAACATCCAAAGTGTCTCAGCAACATGCACTAAGTACTGAAGTGAAGAATGCTTCGGAAGTTTTACACAATACATTAGAAAACATTCTAAGTGTAAAATCTTCCAAAGCCAAGACCAATATCTTCCGAAGCCAAACATGAAGTCTTCCGAAGCTTCAAGAGACAAAGTCTTCCGAAGCTTCACCCTATGAAGACAGATTTCTTCCGAAGACTTTTAGTACACATGCTTTATTTGATGTACTGTTCCATAAAGCACCTTTTCCGCTGCATCTCTGATAAGTCACCAACTTACAAGAGTTGGTGAAAAGGTCCATGCTTTTGGTAACTGTACATTGAGGTCTTGAGTCTGAAACTTTCCACTTTATGTACTTTATCCTTTTTGTAATGTATAAGGATGTGAGCTATGGCATGTCATAGTCACAAGGTCAAAAGGCAGATATGCCTTTTGATTCTACAATTGATTTTGTTACTGTCTAGTCAATTGTATCCAGCTGGCTTTCATAGTATAGCCGGCTGTAGGTTGTAGTATAAGTATTTCAAGTTTCTTGTATCTTAAACATACTTTGTAACACTTGTAAAAGAACTTGAGAAAGCAATATACTGCATCCTTGAAAACCATATTCTCCTGTTCTGTCTCTTGCTTTACTTGTGTTCTTTGTATCACTTTTGGTTAACCCAGTTTACTGTTTGATTAGAGTTTAGATAATCTCCTCGTTGTGTTGTTGTGTTGTAATTTTGTTCAAACCCTTAAACGATCCTGCAATACGACACTGGGTCGTACGAAGGTCTACCGGGGAAAGCAGGTCAAACCCCCGGTGAAGAGACTCTTCGAGGCATCTGGCCCAAGCTGATTACGTGGTGCCGGGGAGGCGAAAGTGGCACCACGAGGAGAGTGACTCACATATTGAGCAAATTGCTTTTCCATTTGACGACTCTGACAATGATGGTGATACGGATGGAGACTCCGGGCCCGCTTCTTCAAGGGGCCCCACTACACAGGTTACTCATTCACCCCCTTACACACCCAGATGCCACTACAGCCAGCTTTCACCAAGACTTCTATCCTCCCGATGAGGAAGAAGAGAGTAATGAGGAGCCTCTCACGTGGAATGTGGGCAACCAAGTGGTTGCCACAGAGAGAGGCTTGAGGGTGGTTGGTGGACGCCCAGGGGAGTCCAGGGAAGCTGCTCTAATACCACTTGTTAGGATCGTGTACTGGACGAATACTAACAGATTTACGAGTATACCGAATCAAATAGTGTGGAATCCTATTTGATTGGCGATCCAATTAGTGAGAACGCACATAGAATCAATTAAAGATTGAATCTAAGCGTTAAGAGCGATTAGCAATCGATCTACAACGATCTATTAAGTTGGAACAGGTTACTAGAGGTCTCTAGACGGTCAGGGTACGTCTGGGAATCGAATTATGCAAAGTGTCTAATTTTTCCATGATTTAAGTGGGGCGGTTGATCCATTCGCACGACTGAGTGTTCAGTCATGCGACTGAGCCAATCTCATGTTATAATCGTGTGACTGATCCAGTCTCCTGGTTCAATCATGTGACCGAGTCATTCGCATGAAGTTACTCATGCGTATGGTCCATTAGCATGGGCCATTCGCATGATAACTTCATATTACTAAGTTTGAATATGTTTCTAAATCATTACATTACTAAGATTATTTCAAACAACCAAAAACCTATATAATTAGTTCAATAAGCGTTAATCTACTAATCAATGAAATAATAAACATTATAAGCACAACTACATATTGTATTTCATTAAGTACCCATTCAATTACATATGTGTAAGACAATAAAGACATATTAAATTAAGCTCGTAAATAGGTACACATGTATCTACAATCCACTTCTCAGTACAAGTATGTTACTTCTCCTGCAAATACTATGAAGAATGCATTTCTTGCAAATAAAGAAATTACTGTATAAGATGAGGGTGACTTGTTTGTGAGAGTAGGATTTTTCACAAGTGCTCCTATCTACTCACTTAACCACAGTCTCCTCCTAAACCTCAAATGCCTAAAACTCAAAATGAGACTCCTAACTCTGTTAAACCTAGCAAATTTACAGATGTTTTAAAAATCCTTTTACAGAATGAAAAGTCCAAATCTACCTTTACAACCTTTATGGAATGTTTCAAGCATATCAAGGTAGTCATTTAACATAAGTTGATTTTATTTTGTAGGATTCGTTTGAGATGGATCCAAATGAAGTTGAAGAAATGGATCTAAATTATCAAATGGTGGTAATAGCTTGTAGAACTCAAAAGCATTGTATGTGAATAGAAAACTATAAGCCACATGAACAGTTGGCTTTGATAAGTTAAAGTCGAGGTGTTTTAACTATAATAACTATGGCCATTTTTCTAGAGAGTGGAAAGCTCCAAGAACGCAAGGAGGCAAAGGTCAAACTAACTCTAACAGTCGCAGATATTATCAATAGGCTCAGTAGACATTTTAGAATCAAAGTCTTCTAATGCCAGAAATGAAAGAAGACTCAATGACCAAGCTTCAGAAGGACACTATTTTCCTTTCGGAAGCTCAAAAATGAAGATGAAAATAAGTGGAAAATTACCTTCGGAAGAAAATTTGATCTCGGAAGAAAGGAATACTTTTGAAGCACCGAAGCGTGCTGCGGTGTTAGGAAGATCTTCTAAAGGTCCAGCCATCAAAACATCCAAATTCATCAAAACTTCCAAAGTGTTGAAGCTCAAGTCTAGGCTTCCAAATGTGGTGTGGAAGACAAAGAAAGACCAAGTGACTAAAAGTTCACCAACATGAGCAATGATCCACAAAACATGACTATAGTATCTATTAATATTCCATTGTCTTCAACATTTTTATGAGCCCAAGACCAATAAGGCTTGGGTTTTCGAATGTAACTAAACATGTATTTTGTGTAGTAATAGCTCAAGACAAATAGAAATGTATGGATCATTGATAGTGGTTGTTCCAGCCACATGACAGAATATAGGTCACTACTCTAGAAATTTTAAAAAACAATGATGGAGGACCAGTTGCTTTTAGAGGAGATGCTGGTGGTTACATTATAGGAAAGGGCAAGGTCACAAATGGTAATCTTAGCATTAAGAAGGTAAACTTTGTCAAGGAGCTTAGACACAATCTTTTGAGTGTATCCCAATTTGGTGATCAGAGTCATAACATGCTCTTTACTGAGCATGAGTGCTTTGCTCTTAATCCTGGGGTGGTAATTCCTCATGAGCATACCCTGCTTAGAGCCCCCAGGAAAGGGAACATGTACAATATGAATTTGCAAGAAACATCCCCTTCAGGAGAAGTTTCATGTTTTCTATCTAAAGCGAATATTGATGAGTCTTTCCTCTGCCATATTAGAATATGCCATGTAAACTTTAAGAACATAAATAAATTAATTTAGAATGATTTACTAACTGGAATACCAAAGAAAGATTTTACAAGTGATGACCACTGGGTTGCATACCTGAAAGGGAAGCAACACAGGGTATCTCACAAGCCAAAGGAAAAAAACTCCATCATTACTCCCCTACACTTATTACATATGGATCTCTTTGGCCTCACCATTGTATTGTGTCTAAGAAGGATCTCGTATTGTTTGGTGATCACAAATGACTATACTAGATTCACTTGGGTCTTCTTTCTTAGAAATAAGGATGGGACCCTTGAGATTCTAAAGAATTTCATCTTAAAGATTAAGAATCAATGTGATCAAAACGTCAAAACCATAAGATGTGTTCAAGAAACTAAATTTAAGAACAAAATCCTTGATACATTTTGTGATGAAAAGGGTATTACAAGATAACATAGTGCTCCTAGGACTCCTCAGCAAAATGGTGTTGCTGAGAGGAGAAACATAACACTTATTGAAGCTGCAAGAACTATGTTGTCTAACTCTAAACTGCCCATCACCTTCTGGGCAGAGGTAGTCAACACTGCTTGCTATGTGCAAAATAGAGTTTTAGTAGTTAAAACACATGGTAAGACTCCTTATAAACTTTGGCACAAGAGGAAACCTTTCATTGGTTTTCTCAGGTCATTTGGATGTCCTTGCACCATCTTGAATACTAAAGATCAAATTGCCAAGTTTGCTGAGAAATTAGATGATATGCATTTCATTGAATACTCTTCTCAAGACAAGGCTTATAGGGTATACAATCTCAAAATTAAAGTTGTTAAGGAGCCAGTCAATGTGACCTTCAATGAGCGCAATCCTAGTATGAATGGTTATGGTCCTGATTGGCTATTTGATCTTGATTTAGTTACTAATAATTTTAACAAATCTTGTGAGCATGTTTCAGGGTCCACAATATACTACCTACAGGTGATCCTCATCCAAGATTTGAGCTGAGAAGAGCTTCAAGATACACAACTTCAGCTCCAGTTGTAACTAATCATGCAAATGAAGTACCTATTAGCACAACAATGAAAATTTTAGTTGATACCTCTGAAGTGCTTTCAAATTCTAGCTTAGAGCACAAAACTTAGATGCAAGAGCTTCAAATGTAGGAGAAAATGTTGGTGGTCACAATGACTAGGAAATTCTAGATGTTGATAACCTCTCCATTGATGAAAACATCAATGATGTCACACACTCATTGGATCAAGTTTTTCTTGATAAGTGTGCGGATGTGGTGGGAAAAACCTCAATGCCAAATCTAAATTTCTCTAATTTAGATCACTTTAATCAATTTGTTGTAATTCCTCAGCCAATACTCCACAAGTCTCATCGTAACATAAACATTATTAGAGATGTTGATTAAAGGGTAAAAACAAGTGGACAAATCCATGATGCAAACATTTGTCTTCACTCTTGTTTGTTATCCCAAATAGAGCCTAAGAAGATTGATGAGGCTTTGAGGGATAGAAGTTGGGTTGAACCTATACAGGATGAGCTGCTTCAATTCAAAAGACAAAAGGTTTGAAACTTATGTCCTATTCCTCAAGGGAAGACTACTATAGGAACCAAATGTGTTTTTAGGAATAAGAAGGATAATAAAGGACTTGTCATCAAAAAGAAGGCTAGACTAGTTATTCAAGGATACACATAATGAGAAGGAATTGACTACAAAGATGTCTTTGCTCTTGTTGCAAGACTGAAAGTTGTTTGGATATTCTTAGCTTTTTTTGCATCCAAAAATTTCAAGGTCTACTAACTTGATGTCAAGTGTGCTTTTCTTTATAAGGTGATTGATGAAGAGGTGTATGTCAAGTAACCACTTGGGTTTGCTGATCCTGATCATCCTAATTAAGTTTCAGGCTTGATAAAGCCCTTTATGGGTTGCACCAAGCTCTAAGAAAGTGGTATGAGACTCTGTCTCAGTATCTCTATCAGCATGGTTACAAAAGGGGTACTATAGATGGAACTCTCTTCATCAAAGAAACATGGAATGACTTAGTGCTAGTTCAAGCATATGTAGATGGCATCATCTTTAGGTCAACTAATCCAAGTTTTGCAAAAACTTTGTGAAGCTGATGAAGAATAGATTTGAAATAAGTGCCATGAGGAAACTCAATTTCTTTCTTGGAATACAAGTAAAGCAAGTTGAAGATGGCATTTTCATAAGTCAGTCAAAGTATGTTCAGGACATGCTTAATAGACTAAACATGAGTGATTGTAAGGTTGCTAAGACACCCATAGAAAGAAACCATTCCCTTAGATCTGATCTTGAGGGGGAATGTGTGGATGAACATCTCTATAGGGCTATGATTGGGTCTCTTATGTACCTCACAGCTAGCAGGCCTGATATCATGTTTGCCATATGTATTTGTGCAATATATCAAGCCAACCCCATGATGACACACCTAATCACTGTCAAAAGAACTTTAAGATATCTCAAAGGCGCCTCAACACTTTGCCTTTGGTATCCAAAGAATTCTAACTTCAATATGTATAAATATATAGATAGTGACTATAGTAGCTACAACATGACTACAAAGTCTACATCAGGGGGATGTTAGTTACTTGGTGGAAGGATAGTCTCATAGCAATGCAAGAAGTAATCATTTGTCTCTGCATCAACTGTTGAAGCTGAATGCATTGTTGCTGCAAGCTGCTATGCTTAAGTGCTTTGGATTAGATTCAGATGCAAGATTATGGATTTATCTTCAAGAAGACTCCTATCCACATAGACAACAACAACGCTATCTCTATCACAAAAAATCTTATGCAACACTCAAGGAGAAAACACATCAATATAAGGTATCATTTGATTAGAAATAACTTTGAGAAGGGATTAATCAAACTAGTCAAAGTTAACACAAATGAACAATATGCTGATCTGTTCACCAAAGCTTTTGAAGAACAGAGATTTAATATCTTGTTCCAACTATTTTATCATATTATTTCTAAATTTTTTGTGTCCTAAGTTGTCTATTTTATCACCTTCATTAGCCTTTGTTTACTCTGGAAGAAAAAACATTTTAGAAGACATTCCTTATATTTTATAAAATTTTGATCATTTATCCTTCGGAAGATATGAATTTACCTTCGAAGAAATTTTCAAAATGTCTTCCAAAGCTTAACTTCATTCTTAAATACTTGTATATATTAAAGAACAATTGTCTTCCGAAAGGAATTAACTCTCGAAAGTTTTGTTAAAAATTCCAAGTATTAATCTCTTCCTCAGAAAAATTTTCTATACTCTTTGGAATATCTTCCAAAGCCATTTTGGCTTCGGAAGCTTTTCATCAAAACTTTCAAAGTAAATTTACTTTCGAAAGATGTTAGTCTTCCAAGAAAACTAAGTTTTGGGCAAAAGAAGATTGCTTTTTCATAGGTGGGACCGACTTAAGAATCTAAAAGTTTATCCTCTTTCATTAACTATGTCTGAGATCCATTTTACATATATACCCAATGGTTCCCCCTCTTTCACACTCTTCTTCCTCTGTACTTTTGTAAAACATAAATTCACTAGAAACCGCCTTTGTTTTTCATTTTCTTCACCCTTAAGCTTTCTCAAATGGCCAATCTAAACCACAGAATGACACTGATTTCTCCATCTAGCGTCACAGGCCACATATTTAGGTTGCTCTTTTGAACTCTGAAAAAGATCCTAGTTTCTCAGAGGTTTGTCATTTTCTGTCTCTGTCAAACTACTTCACCTCCCTAACCGTTGATCCTAATCTCTATGAGGATCATCTATTTGAGTTCTAGAAGACCTATCAAGAGATCATCCTAGATGGGGAGAAGGCACTATTTGCTACAGTGCAAGGATGAACAATCTTCATCACTCCAGCCATCATCAACAATCATCTTCATCTAGATAATGAGGAAGATGAATTGTTTTTCTCAAAGGAAGCTATTAACCACTCTTTTCAGCTCACGGGCTATAAGGGAGATTTCTCTATTAAGATCTTCAGGAAAAGGAAGGTCTCAACCTAGTTGAAGTACTTACTACATGTGGTCATCCACAGCTTGTCCAACAAGCATGGGGTGGGACTAGATTCTTGAGGATCTCTCCTTCATAGTGCATGGGATGGTTCAAGGATTCAAGTTAAGGTACTCTAAATTTTTCAATACAAATTTACTTGCAAACTTGGACTCCTTACAGTAATCCATGTTTCCTAGATACGTTCACTACATTCTTAACTGTGAACTGGGCTCACAGTTAAAGGAAACAAATAATATTCTTAAATTGGGATAGATGGAGCTCAGTATCTTTGAAATCATGAAAAAGCCAATTGTTGGTTTCTGTGGGGTAGAAACAACCCTTGTCCCTAAAATATTAGAGCTCATTGCTCAAGTTGACAACCTAGCAATACAAGCTAGTGTTGAACCCACACCTTCTACCTGTTAACGACCTAAACAACCTTAAATCACTCTTACCTACCAAAGAAAACCCAAACAAACCCCTGCACTAGCTTTTTACCTTGTCTAGACCCCCATATCACTACCAATATAGGAAGAAGTGGACACTGGAGCTCCCACTTCTCCTGAGGAGCAAACCACTCTCATCTTATCAAGAATCAATGTTGAGGTTCATCATGCTCAGCATGATGAGCTCATTAGCCCATCAACCTTAAGCCTTCACTCTGAGTCTTAACACTCAAGTGAACAACCTTCAGGGGAAAGTTACCATCTGCAGCCTCTAGATCTTACCCAACCCATTCCTAACCTTGAATTCTATGTTGATTAAGACATGAGATTTAGTGAGTAGCATGAGTTTCTCTATTCCTCCGCTACTCAAAATGAGATAAGTGCTCATGTCTCTCCCTTGTCTAGCCCACAACATCCACCTACCACTGAGGTGGATCTCCTTGAACTTGTTTAGGATGTCCATGTGGAAGAGGCACTCACTTCTGCAGGTGATTACGTCATTAAGACCTCAACCATAGAACTCAGCCCATTGACACTTCACTTGAAGTTGTTAGTGCGCAGGAGAAATCCAGAGGGAGTCTCGCAGAAGAATATCATTTTGATAAAGGGGAGCTACAACTAGCAGCCGCTTACTTTCTTATTAGTAAGATAGGTTGCTTGAGCCAATCCTTAAATCATGGGAGGCCAAGAACATGAAGTTGGTGGTGAAAGTGAGGATGTTGGTCCAATTCTCTCATCCCCCAATGATTCTTCTAATGAAAATCAGGGGAATTTAAGACAAAAGGTGCAAAAACTATCACAAACATTCACCTATCTAGTCTCTAAGGTTAGTCACTTGGAATCCCAGGTGAGTACCTTACAAAATAAGGTCAATGATCAGCTACTTGAGATATCTTATCTCAAGGAACAAAAAGCTAGGAGACCTTTAAGGAGAGCTCATCTAGGAACACAAGAACCTATGGATGTGATTAACCTAACTCCTAGCTCACCTATGCAAGAGGGTGATGCTACCAAAAAGGGGTGAAAGTCATAGCAATCACAAAACCTAGGAGTTCTTCATAGAGCATGGACATTGAGGACTCACCATCCTTACTTGCAATTGTTCATACTCAACAACTTCCTCAAGTTCACATTGATGTGTACTCTCTACACTCTCTCATTCAAATTCTCTTTGAGAAAGGTATTCAAAGGGCTATGTCATCCCCACCCTAAGGAACTTAAAACTACATAATTAGGTGGAGGTATGATGCTAACAGAAGAGCCCTTATTCATCAAAAAGTTCAAGGGCAACAAGAAGTTTTCAACTTTCAGACCTTGAACTACTATAAAGGTCTTGACTTGATCAACATGCCACTTGTCAATCCAAGCCAATCTAGACATGTTAGTAGTCTAGCTCAAAGCATTCAAGACAAAATTACTAAAGTGTTCAGCCAAAGAAGGAGACAAAGGCAATTAGGTAATGTTATCGGTCAACTGGTTGTTGAGGCAGACCCTGAGATTAGCTTCAAAGGGAAAACCTTGACTGAAGGCCTAGTGATAGACCTGAGAGCCCTATCACACCTACAACTACTTTGGCAATTCATTCTCTCAGTAACACACCTATTGGTGAAGGGGTATCACAACCTCTCTCTAGCTATAGCATGGATGTTACTCCAAGCAATGAAGGCCAAAGCTCTCTCCACCTTGAGTCACAAAGGTGTGTGGGTGAAAAAGGGAAAAGGATATGGACTCCTGAGGAGATTGAGGAGGAAGAGAGAGAGAGAGAGGAAGAAGAAGCTAAGGGGAGATAGTTCCATTGGGTCTTCAGGATTCATGCAAGCTACAATCAGGGTTGTCCCCGGATCAGATACTCATAATAATGAGTTAAAGGCAGTGAGGATTACTTACTTACAAACCAAGAACTATAACATTGATCAAATCATCTCCCTCCCCTTAAAGGAGCTCAATGAACTGTCAAAAATGAAAATGTCTATAGAGAGGAAGGAAACAGAGGATGCAAGATTTCTCCTGCAGATTAAAGAGTATAAAAGACAAACGAGACTCTACAAACATGTTCCTACTCTCTTTCTCTCCCTCTCTCTCTAGTTCAAGAAAGCCCTATGCAAGAGACTATGGCTACATAAGAACCTCAGATAGATAAAGAAACTGATAGGCAAAACATGATCAACTACCTGAGTGCCACATGTCTCTGCCAGGCAACTACACTTCTTCCCCTATCCTTTGAGTACATTGAGTTTGAGTATCTAAAACAGCTTGAACTTCAACTACTCAAAGAACAAATGGCTACAAATTGGAAGATGAGGGAAGAAGTAGCCAAAGCAAGAGTCATCATCTAGAAAAGTCAAAAGAAGTCTGTTGATATGCAGAGGATGATGAGCCTCTTGAAGCTGTATGGATTCTTTAGAAGGAGACTTGGCCTTATGTCTCTATCCATCATGGATGAGCATATAAGGGTGATCAAGGAGAAGATTAAAAAAGGAAAGCTCATTGATTTACACTCCTCACCAAGTCAAGCCCCTCAAGAAATGGAGGTTAAGGTTGAACCTTTTGAGACAACACAACGTGGACCTCCTATTGTGTCTCAGCAAGCTTCATCTTCTGATCCATAACTGGGTCAATCTCCCTCTCCTTCTAATCCTATGAGGGAGGCAGAACTAACTGAGAAGTACAAGACTAAACAACAAGGTGCGGCAAGTCAGTCTTCTCAGTTAAAAAGTTCAAGGAGGAGGAAAAGGATGGCCTCTAAACCCAAGTCAAAGAAGAAGAAGAAAACAAGGTCATCCACCTTCAGAACTCAGGATGAGTCAGAATATCCTAACGATGTGCAACAAGAGGAATCACAATCAACTCCAAATCAAGCATCTTCTATTGCATCTAGAAGACCCATCTTCTCCTGGCCTTACTCCACTTATCTAGAAAGATGGCATGATCAAGATATTGAAGATGTCTACACATGGAAGGATATGTTCAATCTACCTCTGTATGATCTCTTTGAGATGAGAATATACTTTGAAAGTCTGAGTGATCCTAACCATATGATAAAGAAGAGTATGGTCATCATCATAATAAGAACTATCAACATCTAAGATCTTCAAATGTTATGGTAGCATAAGCCTAAGGGAGTTTATAAGGTTTATGAAAAGGCTAACACACGTAAACATCCAAAGTCTTCCTACATGCATGCACTGAAGTACAGAAGTAGAGATGCTTCAAACGTTTTACACCATGCACTAGAAATTACTCTTAGTGTAAAATTTTCCGAAACCAAGACCAACATCTTCCGAAGCTTAAAGTGAAGTCTTTCGAAGCCAAGAAGTGAAGACAAATAATCTTCCAAAGGCTTTTCAATACTTGCTTATCTGATGTAATTACCATAAAGCTAGACCACTTTCCGCTGCAAATCTGTTAACCCGTCAACTTTAACAAGTTGGTGAAAAGGTCCATGTTTTTGGTAAACTGTACATTGAGGTATTGAGTCTATGCTTTCTACTATTTGTAATATATTAGGATGTGTGTTATGGCATGTCATAGTCATAAGTCAAAAAGCATTCTGTCTTTTGACTTTACATTTGATTTTGTTATCTAGTTCAAATGTTTCTAGCTGGCCTTCAAAGTATGGCTGACTGTAGCATGTATTATAAAGTATCTCAGGTCTTTATAACTTTAAAATATATGCTTTAACACTTGTAAAAGAACTTGAGAGCAATATACAACATTCTTGAAAACCATTTACTTGTGTTGTTTGTTCTTAGTTTTGTCTCATATTTCACCTGTGTTCTAAGTATCACTCTTGTGTGTTACTAGTTCCATATTTGATCTATTAAGTGTTTTAATAACACTCTCCGTATTCTGTGCTTGTGTTGTAAGTCTTCATATCCTCCTAAATGGTCCTGCATTCTGATCCAAGAAAAAAGTGTACGTAGTACTAACACTCCTATCCAAATGAAGGATTAGAAACTTAAGGGGAAAACTGTTGATGAAGAAAAATAGTGCAAGAAACAATAGTCCTCACACCCCATGAAGAGTAACATTGCGTGCATAATGTGTGGTCTGCACAACCACATGGCTAAAGATTGTTACTAAAATCCTGCAAGCACACATTGTGCAAATAATGTTAAGAAAGGAGTCAATGAGGGTTTCATATTTGGACCTTGTCACATGGTTCAAGTGTTAAGATAAGGAAAACCTGATTCAGAAGCCAAATTGCTTACGAAAGAAACTCACACTTCCGAAAAGATAATAGCTTCGGGAGACAAGCCAAAGAAAATTGAACATAACAAAATAGTTCCCTCAAAACCTTCCGAGAAGAAGACTCCTTTGGATGAAAAGGTGGTGAAAGCCTCTTCCGAGAAGAAAGAAGCCTCGAAAGAAAACGATGCTGCTCAAGCTCATCTATACTGAAAAACCAAAGGATAAAATGGAAGATCGAAGAAGATATTGCAACCAAAACCTCTTCTTCACAAGCGGTAATTGAACCCCCATGCCTAAATTTGGTTCAATTATGTCATCCAAATTGGAAAAGCCCAAGACCAATAAGGCTTGGTTTCGAATAGTAACTAACTTTTTCACCTTGTGTGCAGGGACATCCACATGACAAAAGTGGCAATATGTGGATTCTAGAAAGTGGATGCTCCAGGCACATGACAGGATACAAATATCTTCTTTAATAATTTCAGAATTTTGATTGAGGATTTGTTTAGTTTGGAGGTGAAATCGGAGGATACATTTCTAGTTGAGGTAGTGTATCCAATGGTAAGTTAGTTCTCAAGAAAGTAAACTTTGTCAAACAGCTTGAACATAATTTATTATGTGTTTCTCAGTTCTGTGATAAAAAGCACCAAATGTTTTTCACAAAACATGTGTGCATTATCCTCAAACCCAGTATTCTTATATCTCCTAGGAAATATGTACAAGCGTGATATGAACAATGATTCCCCATTAGGTGAAGTATCATGCTTTATTTCCAAAGGTAATGCTGATAAGTCAACTTTGTGGCATAAAAGAATGCGTCTTGTTAATTTTAAACCATGAATAATTTGGTTAAAAATAACTTGGTACATGGTGTGCCTAAAAAGGAATTTTCCTGTAAAGATAACTATGTTGCATGTCTGAAATGAAAGCAACACAGGGTATCACATAATGTAAAGAAGTTAACACTATCACTACTCCATTACACTTGTTGCACATGGACCTATTTGGTCCTACAAGTATAATAAGCATTGGAAGAAAATCATATTGCCTTGTGATTGTTAATGATTTCACTAGATTTACATTCGTATTCTTTTTAAGAACTAAAGATGAAAATACTGAGACTTTAAAATCTTTTAATCTTAAAATAGAAATCAAATTGATCACAAGGTTAAAATAATTAGAAGTTATCAAGGGACTTATTTTAAGAATCAAGTTCCTGACTCATTCATTAACTCAAAAGGGATTGCCAGACAATATAGTGCTCCTAAAACTCCTTAACAAAATGGCATTTTTGAGAGGAGAAACATGACACTTATTAAGGTTGCTAGAAGTATGTTAGCTGATTCCAAGCTGCCTCTAACATTCTAGGTAGAGGCAGTCAGCACTGCATGCTATATGTAGAATAGAGTTCTTATTGTCAAGCCCCATGGAAAAACCCCTTATGAGCTATGGAACAAGAGACCACCGTTCATTGGTTTTCGTAGGTCCTTTGGCAGCAGGTGTACTATACTTAACACAAAGGACAATTTGGAAAAATTGTTTAAAATTCGGATGATGTTATATTTGTTAGATATTCCTCCAACTCTATTTCTTATAGAGTCTACAACATCAAAAATCCATAATTTGAGGAATCATCCAACATTATTGTAAATGATCACACTTTTGGTGTTAGGGGGAATGGTCCTAACCATATCTTTGATTTAGAATTATTTCCAAACTATTATAAACCTTCTTGTGAGAATGATTTAGCTGGAACGGGAACTCAGAATGGCTCATATGAGTATCAACTATTTGTGTTACCCAGACTTCTTCTAAGTTCTCCAAGAATTGCTGAAAATCAAGCTCCCATAAATAGAAGACCTAAAAGCATGCCTATCTCAGGAATTAGTAGAGCTTCAACTAGTTGTCAACAAAGTGCACCTCAAAACTCATCAAGTGACAACTCAAACACTACACAACACCAAGATGATAGAAGTAGCAATCAGGAGGAATAAGCAACTGTTAATACTGCTTCACAACAAAATGCTATTGATGTTGTCTCTCTTTTATTCAATAAGCCCTCATTGAATGAATGTGAGACATCAGCTAGTCCAAGTTTCCAAAATATGTAAGTTACATTTTGGAAAGATTTGAAATGAAAGATTTTAAGCTAGCAAGACACCTATACCCAGAAATCATAATCTTCGTCCTGATCTGAGGGAGAGGATACTGATCAACATCATTATAGGGCAATTATTCGATCTCTAATGTATCTCACAATAAGTAGACCTGATATTATTTTTGCAACCTGTATTTGCGCAAGATATCAGGCTGCCCTAAAGGTGTCTCACCTAGTTGCTACCAAGAGAATCCTTAGATATCTTAAAGGAGCACCCAACATTGGTCTTTTGTATCCTAGGAATCAAGACTTCAATCTTTATGGTTACATTGATAGTGACTATGGTGGCTGCAATATCAACAAGAAATCAACATTAGGATGATTTCAATTTTTGGTGGAAGGATCATCTCCTAGCAATGCTAGAAGAAATGATGTGTCTCAACATCAACTACTGAAGCTGAACACTTTGTTGCTTACTTATTGTGCTCAGCTGTTGTGGATTCAAAATTAGATGTTGGACTATGACTTTAATTTTATGGAGATGCCTATCGATATTGACAACAAGAGTGCCATTTCCAATTACAGAAAATATGGTCAAACACTCCAAGACAACGCACATTAACATGAAGTAACATTTCATTAGAGATATTAATGAGAAAAAACTAATGAAATTAGTCAAAGTTGACTCAAATGAATAATACGTTGATCTATTTACTAAAGCATTTGATGAATAAAGACTTAAATATCTAATCACAGTTATTAGGTTGATAAACATGACTAGTTTATCTCTTATGAAAACCTTTTTAATATGCGTTTCATCTTTGTCATACAATCTAAGCCCTGTTACAAAAGGTATTTCTTACAAATTTGCTAAGTATAAGTTCTTCTAGAGAGAAACTTTCCCTTGGAAAATATCTTATTTATCATCCAAAAGAAATTTTCTCTAAGTTAGTATTATCTTCACAAAAGATTTAAGCCTCGGAAGAACATTTGATGCTACATCATTTCTTTTTCCAATGTGTTAAAACTTCTTCAATCGGAAGAGTTTCTTACTCTCGAAAGTAGGATTATCTTACCTTCGGAACTAAGTTTGGCTTCACAAGAAATTACTCTCAGAAAACTCATACTCTCGAAAGAAAGCTTTACTGTGTAATGGAAATCTTTGGGCCCCACTCTATAAAAAGGTAATAATTTTCTTAATGATGTCGGAATATTTAAATGACTTATCCTTACCGACCTTGTCAAATCATACCCTAAACTGTCATTTCACCTTATCAATATGCCATTTTACCCATTTAAATACTTTTGACCTTTGTCCTTAATCTTTTTACCCACTTACAAGCCCTAAGTTTCCTTTATCTTCACTTTTACTCTCTCAAATTACCTTACTTTCTTTGAACATTTTTAACAATGGACCTGAATCCCCAGCACAACCAAGTCACGCTTCTTGACTCACAAATGATGTCGACTTCTTTGAAATCATCGATTTTCAGACCCAATCCACCTACTACATCGCCATCACTGTAAATCCTGCTGTTTGCTCCAACCATATGTCCGAATTCTGGCAAATAGTCAAACCGACACTGTAAATGAAGTTAGGTTAACAGGTCAAGGGTATGTGGCGAAGAGATAATCATATCTAAACAAACCATCAGGGAGCACTTAGATCTTTATGATGACGGCAGCCCTACTTAATTCCCCACATCTGATCTGGTGGAAACATATATACAAATAGGATATGGTGGAGATGTTAGTAGGTCAACGGTTTACAAATTCAACTTCTCCTACAACTAGAAATTCCTGCTTCACATAGTACTACGTTATCTATCAAACAAATCTGGGGGCTGGGATCAATTTCTTGATCATTTAGGTTGCCTAGTTAATAGGTTGGTAAAGGGCCTCTAGTTCAACAACTCCAAATTTGTGTTGAACAACCTTAGAGGAAACCTTCAAAGGGAAACATTCTACATATATCTCAGTTTATTTAGTACATTATTAACTATGAGCCAGATGAAGACAAGCTTGTCTGTGGAGACACTCTTCTTCTTCCTCACATGAGGTTGGGCATCTTCAAGGTTTTGTAGAGGGTGTCCACCACTGGGAAGCTACTTGCTGCAAGTAGGAAAACAGCTATAGCAGCCTAGAAGGCTATCAACAACAAGAAGAGAGTGGAGATCATAGATACACTTATCAGCTTAGGAGTGACAAATAAAGAGGTTTCCCTCCTACCCTTAGAAAAACTAGTGGAGTTGGAAAAGGCAACCCTGCTACAAAAAAAGAACATGAAGAAGCAACAAGGTTGGCCTTAGAAGAGGAGAAGATAAGGGAGAAAATAGAGAAAGAACAACAGTTAAGGAGTGAGAGGATTGCCTTCTTATGCTCCATGGGATATGCTTTTGAAAAATTGACTCCCTACAACAATGATACTATCTTGTGGCTTTTCCACAGAGAACTAGATCAGATGGATAAGGAGAGAAAGAGGGCAACCAGGGAAAGGTTAAGGGAGAAAAAGAAGAAAGATGAGGAAGCTCAACTTGTGGCTGCCAAGAAGGTGGGAGACAAAACCTGGATGAAGACATATCTCAGAGCCCACAGCTTCTCTAGTAGACAAGTTCGGCCCATGTCAAAAATGACCCTGTCGCAACATGTCAGTGACATCAAAGATGACATTCGTGCAGGAATAAGGAAGGAGGTTTACCTAAGTATACAGTGGATGACACCCAAACCTGCATCTCAACCTCAACCTAAACCTAATAAACTCCATTTCCCTTCCCAATCAATACTGAACCAACCACTCAATGATAGGATCAAATGAATAAATCTGTGATGATTTGTAACACAATTTCAATGAAATTCACACAAAGTAATCAAATCAAAACAAGATATCAACAAAATTCATGTTTTCATTCATATCAAGCTAAGACAATTACAAGCATGAAAAACAAATTCGAATAACTTGTGTATTCGTTGTATTCGTTCCTACAAACCTGCAGATCTAAGCTATTTATACAGAAAACAAAAGTAAAGGAACTAACAAATTACAGAAATAGTCCCTATACTATTACAAAATATCAAAAGACAAATAAAGACAACATGTTAATCTTTTAGAGCACTTAACAATACTCCTCCTAAGATTTACATGGTCTTCAGTCTTCAAAATCTTCAAGCTTGACTGCTGACTCTATCTTCAATTCTATCTTCAGCCTTGATTTCATCATTCAAAGAAATCTACTGGTTCTTCTTTGACTTTGAACATAGGCTTCTGTTTGTACGTTTCTAACTCTTTCAAAGCTTTTGATATAGCAGACTTGAATTTACTTGCAAGAATACCTTGTTCTGGTTTAGCTTCATTTGTTTTAATCTCCATCTTGTCCATTCTTTCCAATGTATCTTTTGAAAGACATGAAATATCAATGTTTGCATATAACTCAATAGGTTTATTACTGTCCTTTGAGTACACTTCTAAGACCCCTTTTCTTGATATTCTCATGAATTCAATATCTTTCTTAACAATGTTGGCATATGAAGTGCTTTTCTCAAAGAAATCCTTTCCATGGCAGCGTTCATCACATTGATAATGGAAATAAAATATTTCTTGTCTTGCTCAGCCACTTTAGGAGAAACCTTCTCAAATTTTTGTAGCGACAAAAATGAGATATAACTTGGATGTAACAATTTTAGCTCAAAAACTCCAAATAAAGTAATCATGTCCTCATCCCATCTTTCTAGATTTCGGACTAACTTTAGCTCAAATGTCTTAGTGCTGTAAAACCATCTGAGAATTGGCTTAGAGTTTTGATTACCGTCAATCACTTTAAGTCCTGGAGTTGTAACTTTTTCAAAGTATTTATCACAAAATTCTATCAATGAATGTTCTTCTTCTGATTGAACTCCCTTAAGTTTCTTGTTTTTCTTCAAAGAAACAAAATACTCCTTGTCTTCTTGGTCACATCTTGTGTTAAGAAAATTACTTGATCTATCCAATCCACGTCTTAATAATTCTACAAACATCTTCCCACGTTTTGCATCAGTAGGATTGATCAGAGGTAGTCTATTTAGCTCTTTTAAGTCTTGCACCAGAAGTTTTATGATACTAGAGTAAAAATGATAAACGTCACATACATCATTTACTCTTTTTATCAAGAAGGCATCAAACACTTCGTCATACTTCCATGCAATTATCTTCACTTGGTTTGTAAAATCTGGAGCAATCATTGCATTCAACAATTCAGCAACTGATTGTCCTTTGTGCAATATATTTCTTACTAAATATCCTGTTGTTCTTGAACTATCGAGAATATTCCTTTGATCAGTTGATGCTTTATAGGTTTGTCTTTCAGGATCAGCAAACATTTCCATCAATTCTTTTCTATGAGTATGAGCATCATCAAGTCTTGACATTTGTTTTATTTCTTGAGGCTTCAACATTCTTGTTCTTTTTGTTATCTCAAGATACTGAGGGTTATCTGTATCTAGCACTATCATCTTCTTCATTGTTTCTCAGTTTCTTGAAAGCTTCTCACAAGATTTCTCAGAGATATAGATTGTAATCTCTTCAGCTTCCTTCACGGGTAATTTCTAGCTTGCAACCATGATCTAAGAGCAGGAATACTCATATCATAAGGATCAAGATGGTACAGCTCAGAACCAGACAGTTCTTCTACATTTATAACCTCCTTTGTTCTTATCCATTCACCATGCTCAACCACTATCTCATTGGATCTATTGAAGCAACTGACTCTGCATAGATGCATTTCTCGTATTCATCATTAATTTGAGAAACAGTCAGTCCATCCAAATACACTCTATTGTATTTCATGTTCACAAGGTAGTTATATTTTTCTTCAAAATCCTATGGTACTTCATCTTGTTCTTGTATATGATCTTGTGAAGAGAAATGTGACACAAATTTAGTTTTATCAATGTCTTCATTCTCAAGAACTTCATCATACCAATCATCATTATATACTTCTTCAATATCATCTAGAGCATCAATCTGTTCTTGAACATTTTGCTCTTCAACCAATTCTTCAGTTCTTTGAATTTTAGAAGAAGATTCAGTCTGATCAACTTCTTCTAATTCATTTACTTTCCGTTTTCCTTTTCTTTGTTCAAGATTTTCTTCAATTTGCACTTCAGTACTAATCACATGTACTGGAGATGTAGCTTGCTGAGCTTCTCTTTCCTTTATCAATTCAGCTTTAAGATTTTCATTTTCTTCAGATGGCTTCTTGAATTTCTCCTCAAGACTATCATAATCTTTAATCATGACTTCAAAGTTCATTATCACATCTTCTTTATCTTGAGCAAAACTAACAATCTTTTCATCTTTGAACACAATTTCTTCAGACAACTTCAAATTTTCATCTTTGAGCTTTTGAATTTCTTTTTCACAAGCATTGATTATCTCTTTCATTCTCTTATTTTCAACTTTCAGCTTTTCAATCTCCTTTTCTTTGGTTACATTTTCTTCTTTCAACTTTTCAATCACATCAACTTCAACTATTTCCTCTGTTTGTATAGACACATTGTGTGACATACTAACAAGAATTTCTTCTGCTCCTTCATTTTCATTAATTTCAAATACTGGATTGAATGAAATATCATTGATAAAATCAGAATCAAATGTTTGATTTTGAGAATTCATTTCTGTTACAGCTTCCTCAACATTTTCTTCAATCAAAGCCTGTGTCTCATTTCAACATTCCCTTCTTCATTTCCTTCTTGAATTACTTCAGTGACATTATCATTTTCATCATCATCATCATCACTTTCTTCACTTGATGAACTTTCAGACATATCCTCATCACTTTCTTCATCAAGTTCTACATCTTTAATCAGATCATTTGGATCTATTGGTTCTTCTTCAGTTAGATGAAAGTGTGGCTGAGTAATATCAACTTCATCCATAGATACATTTCTGATATAATAAAAAACTGGGATGTTTTGGGCACCCGTTATCATTGCCAGTCTTTTGTACACACTCTCTGACATGTGCTCTAACTGAATTCTATCACGAATAACTTCAGCAGCATACAAATCTGGATTTGCATCATTAATGAGAAGTTGAAGAAATCTTGGGTACATCAGATACTTATGCCTTACTCCTCTTTCCAGATTAAAAATAAATCCATTCATTATCCACTTAGCCATATTGAATCTTCTGTTAGGGGATAAGGCTACAATTGGAGATGCAATGTCAACAGGGAATGAATCCCAACCCGCACTTCTTTTTGACATGCAATGTTGAAATATGTAGCACCAAAAGCTTCCAATGTTTAAATACACGAGCTCTAAAAAACTATTTCTTCGGGAAATGATCTGGATGACCCATCTGTAGAAAAACTTCTCTACATTCATTAAATGTATATTCAGATAAATCTTCAGGATCATTATCTCCCAGTCTTAGAGCTTGCCTAATTGCTTCTTCAGAAACTTCAATCATTCTTTCTGAAGTAATGAAGGCTCTTAAAACTTTGTTTCCTTGATCATCTCTTTCAACTTTTGCAGTTCTCCAGAATTTTTTAATCATTCTTCCATTAATCATGGGCCTTGCACACATAGCATAAACATATTTTGTTCTGAGTAGAATTCTGATAATATCTTCACATCCAGTAGCTTCTCTATTTTCATCATCTAAAAATGCAGCTACATTATGCTTTGGCTCAAATTTTAAATCTGCAATTTGCAAAACATAACAAAAGTATGATGAGAACATTGAATATTGAATAATGAAATGTATTTCTACATATGACTTTTGATTTTGACTTTTTAATTTGACCTTTTTATTTTTACTTTTGAATTAAGATTTCAAATTGTAAAACATTAATATTTATTCATTTTGAATTTATTATTTAACATTTCAATTTTGTTTTAATTTTAATTTTTATTTATTTTTGTTCAAAGAATTAATTGTCTGTTCATCTTCTTCTTCTTCGACTATGCAAAGTCGACTGATTTCTTCATTAAAAAAATTTCACTTTAACATCAACACAATACATCAACAGAATCGCAAACGTGTTCTTATCAATAATCCATCGTCAATTTTTGATATGATTCTCATTTTATCAGATTAAACTAGGATTATATATGTTCGAACGCCCAAATAGCATTCAACCGTCTCTTTCAAATCACTGATATAATCCAAAATTTATGTATTTGAATCACAAACTTACGTTTATATATCCAAATGCAATGTATACTCAAAGATTTGATTCAATTTCTGATGGAATACGGATATGTTGATGCTCGACAGTCGCAGTTCGAGGGTTTTGGTTATGAGATTTTGAAGTGTGAATGAAAAATACGCATAAGTGTTCAATTATATAAGTGAAATTTTAGGCGTATGAGCCATGTTTGGACGTATGGTCCCTGTTTGGGCGTATGAAAACCTAGAATTCACATATTTTGTTAGACGCATGAGCACTGTTGTGCGTTTTAAGTCAGACGCATGAGAACTGTTCAGACGCATAAGCACTGTTTAGGCGCTTTTGCACTGTTCAGCCACATGGACTTTGTAAAACGTCTAACACTTGAAGTTTTGAAACTATACAGACGCATGAGATATCACATATGTCTAACACACTATTTAGACGCATGGAATTATCACAAACGCCCAATACTTGAAATTTTCAGATGTGTTACAACTGTTTAGACGCATGGGAATGAATCAAACGTCCAACACTTGTAATTTTCATAGATGTATTACAACTATTTAGACGCATGGAAAACGTCCAACACTTGTATAATCCTGAAAATTTCATCATGCTCCTATTGAGACGCATGTGCACTGTTTAGGTGCATGAGATGAATTTCAAACACTTGTGATTTCCAATTTCTTCACTTTCACATTTTTTACCATTTAGATCCCCAAATTTTGAACTTTTTGCATTTTGCATTTTCAATTTATAAAATTTTTATTTTTATTTTTATTTTGTATTTCTTTTTATAATTTTTTTTTAAAATTTTTTTTCAAAATTTCCTTTTAACTTTCTTTTGTCCCTTCATTTTAGTCTCATCATAACATCAAATATCATCTAATTGACAACTTAAAAATCATTTTTAGTTTACACAAATACTTTGAACACAAAGCATCATCCTTTCAATTCAACATTTCAAATTTTGATTATGATTATTGAATATTTTCTGAGAACAACTCTTTCAGATATTACTCCCCCTAAACTTTTAAGTTTGAAAAACTTATAAGTTTCTTATGAAAGAGAATAAGATCACACATCACATTGAGACATTGCCTTCACAGACAAAGACATGCATAAAAAAATGAAAATAGAATTAAAATTTAATATTTAAACAAAGAATAAATGTCTGCAGAGAGATCATATTAATGAAGATCAGCACATTAAAATAAAATGAATGTGGATAGTCATAGACAATGAATAAATCCTGATCAAGTATGTTCCAGGTCAGTGATATCACAGCAAAGGAGATACAAGATCTAAGGACAGACAATGAGTGATTTTGACACAACTATCAACTCACTTACTTTTCAATTCTTGGATTAAATAGTGTTGATTTAGATATGATATGATGTAAAACATACAGAGACTAAGAGAACTCAACTATCATCATGAAATGTAAGAAAGAACACATGCTCAACTTATTACCTGAAACATAGATATCACCAGAGTTCATGTTACTTAGTCAATAGAGGATGATCATGGATAACCATTTGATCAGCTATGACTATTCTTTTGAATAGGTTGTGCACATTGGCATCTTTTTGCATCAAAAAGAGAATCCAGGTCTGTAATGACTTACAACAGAGGATATCTCAGAACTTCAGGTCTATGATGACTCATAACAGAGAAGTGAAATGATGCTTTGTAATAGATCTCATGATTTCACATAGTTTCAATAAGTGTGAGAGATGTATCTTAACAAACATTCATTCTGATAAGCTAAAGCTACTCAAAAGTACTCAGATAAATACACACAAGCATGTATGTTTAGTTTGATCACAAGAATTTACTTTTCAGCATAATAGTAGATATTAGCTACACATCATATCTGATCATGTCTAGACTCTTATGAATGAAGAAGTATGCAACTGATCTCACTAATATACTATCATTTCTCACATATTGCAAAACATAATCCTTTCCAAAAATATTTTTGTATTTTTGATATATATTTTTGTATTTGATTTTTCTATGAACAAACATAAAATCACACACACAAAAAATAAATAGACAATTCACAACAAGAGTATCACTTATTATGATCTTTTGATTTAGGGAGATCACATATGATTTATAAGACCAATTGATTCTACTAAGTACTCAAACCCTCGTAGGAAGGTTAGTAAATAGATTTGCCAATTGTTTTTCTGATGCAATTTGAATCAATATGATTAATCCTTTTTCAGAGTTATCTCTAAGAAAATGATATCGAATTTTGATATGTTTTGTTTTTGAGTGTTGAACAGGATTAGCTGTTATGAACATAGCAGTTGTGTTATCAATATAGATTGGTGTTTTAAGAAAGTTGAATCCATAATCTAGTAATTGATTTTGCAACCAAAGAATTTGAGAACATCCTGCTGATGCAGCAATGTACTCAGCTTCTGCAGTTGAAATAGAGACATTTGTTTGTTCTTGCATTGCCATGAGACTAATCTGGGACCAAGAAATTGACACCCACCGAAGTAGATTTTCTATCTTGTAACATCCACCATAATCACTATCAGTATATCCATATAGTTCAAAGTTACCCTCGTAAGGATACCAAAGCCCTAAGGCTGGTTTACCTTTGAGATACCTGAATATCTTTTGAAAGCAATTAAGTGAGATTCTTTCGGGTCTGATTGATACCTGGCACATACACAAACAACATACATAATGTCTGGTCTAGATGCAGTAAGATACATCAAAGAACCAATCATTGATCTGTATAACGTTTGGTCAATAGATTTTCCTTTTGGATCAGGTTCAATCTTGGTGTTAACATCTGCTGCAGTTCGTATGGACTGACAGTCTTGCAACTTAAATTTTTTAAGAGCTTGTCAACAAACTTTTCTTGATTGATGAAAATTCCATCTGTAGTTTGCTTGACTTGAAGTCCAAGAAAGAAGTTAATCTCTCCCATAGAACTCATTTGAAATCGAGATTTCAATATTTCTTCAAATTCATTGCACAATTTTGGACATGTAGAACCAAATATGATATCATCAACATACACTTGTACACATAAAGATCATTATTGTCCTTCTTTATGAATAAAGTAGGATCAATTTTCCCTCGTGGTATCCATGTTGGATTAAGTGTTGTGATAACGTCTCATACCAAATTCTAGGGGCTTGATGAAGTCCATATAAAGCTTTACTCAGTTTATATACTCGATGTGGAATTTGTGCATCCTCAAAGCCTGGAGGTTGCTTCACAAATACATCATGAGTAATTGGACCATATAAAAATGCACCCTTTACATCCATTTGATACACCTTAAATTTCATGAATGAAGCATAAGCCAGAAAAACTCGAATAGATTCAAGTCTTGCAACTGGTGCAAACACTTCATCATAATCTATACCTTCTTCCTGTGTGTATCCTTATGCAACAAGTCTTGCTTTGTTCTTATTACAACACCACGATCATCAGTCTTATTCTAAATAACCATTTCGTGCCAATTACATTTTCTCCTTCAGGTAGATCCACCAAATTCCACACTTCTTGTTTGCGGAATTGAAGTAATTCTTCTTGCATGGCTTCTATCCAACCATTGTCCTTTAATGCTTCGGTAACATTTTTAGGAACAATTTGAGAAAGAAAACAAGAGTATAAGCAATGTTTGCTTGTTCTACTTACTCCTTGTTGTTCTCTCATTCAATGAACCAATAATCTGAGAAATTGGATGATTCTTGTGAATACGAGATGTAGTGATCTCATCACATTGAACATTAACATCCAAATTTGTTTGATTCAAGTTGGACAACTCATGTATTAACGTAGAAGAATGTGGATTGAAGTTTGGAACTTGAGTAGGTGAATTGACAAAGTAATCAAAGTTACCTGTATAAACTACATCACCTGAAGTGGATGATGTTCCAGACTCAGGTATCACAAACTCATTACCATCATTAGGAATATTTTGTGATTCTTCTTGATTAATTGACTCGGAATGATCTGAAACTGTATTATCATGATTTTGTATTGTTAAATCCTTGACAAATGACAAAAATTGGTAGTCTGAGCTTGAATCATCTGGGTCATCAGAATCTGAATCTTCACTGAAAGATCCAAGATCTCCTCTTGAGTTCTTCTTATGTGTAGAATTAAAACAATTTGATTGATCAAACAAATTAGATTGAAAAGAGTTATGAATCTAGATCAAATAACCATGCAGGACCATTTGAAACTGATGGAAAAGAATTTTCCATAAATTTAACGTTGAATGTTTCAATGATTACATTTGTCCTAGAGTTATAGACTCGATAGGCTTTTGAAACTGATGAATATCCAACGAAAAATCCATTATCAGATTTTACATCAAATTTTCCTAATTGATCACTTGAATTAAGAATCATAACAGGACAACCAAATGATTTTAAAAAATTTATGTTCGGTTTTCTGCCAAACATTAACTTATATGGAGTTTTCAGTTTATCTTTGACGATTAAGATTCGATTCTGAATGAAACACGCAGTAGATATTGCTTCATCCCAAAAAGTGATAGGAATTTTTGCATCAGCTAACATAGAACGAGCAGCTTCAATCAGTGTTCTATTCTTCCTTTCAGCAACTCCATTTTGTTGAGGAGTTTTGGGAGCACTGAACTGATGAGCTATCCCTTTCTATGCACAAAACATTTCAATGTTAGCATTTTTGAATTCTGTTCCATTATCACTTCTTATTATTTTCACTTTGTTGTCTAATTGATTTTCAACTTTAATGATAAATTCTTTTAATAATTTAGCTATTTTAGATTTGGCATAAAGAAAGAAAACCCATGAAAATCTTGTAAAGTCATCAATGATAACTAAACAATATGATTTTCGTCCAATACTCTTGACATTTGTTGGTCCAAAAAGGTCCATATGTAACATCTGAAGAGGTTTGGATGTTGAGTTTATAGGCTTGGACTTATAAGACGCTCTGTGTTGCTTTCCCTTCAAACATGCTGAGTAGTGATCATTAGTTGCAAACTTCTTGGATGAAGTCCAATGACATGATTTCCTGCTACAAGCTTGTTCATGTTCTTGAAATTTGAATGACCGAGACGCCTATGCCAAAGCTGGCTTTCATCATTTGATGCCTTTGCAATTAGGCATATTGTTTCAGTTGAAGGATCAACTTGAGACATATCCAATTTGTATACATCTCTGTCTCTCTCAGCTGTAACAATAACCCAATCTTTACTTAACTTGAAACCTGGCTTCAAAACATAACAGAATGAATTATCAAACAGAACAGAATAAGATTTGTCACATATTTGAGATACGCTTAAAAGATTAAAGTTCAATTGTGAACAAAAGTTGACTTTATCAAAGCTTATTATCCCATTGGATATTGTTCCTTCTCCAGTTATTTTTCCTCTAGCATCACCACCAAAGGCAACGTGAGTTCCATCTTTTGACTTAAAGTCTTGTAACAAGGCAGTATTGCCTGTCATGTGCCGACTACACCCACTATCCACATACCATGTATTGATTGGTCTTTTTGGGCGTACTTGCACTACAAGAAAGTTAAGTTGAAATATCTACCCAAGCCGAAATGGTCTTGGGCTTTCCAAATTTGTCAACAATTATAAATTGTTTATAATGGAGATTATTCAAATCAGGTTTATTTTTGATGAATTTTCCAATTTTATTCTGAAAATTGTTTGATTATTTTTGTGAACATTTATACCATTTGATATATCATCTTTTGAAATGTATTGATGTCTAACATTTTTATTAGTCATCCTTACAGATCTTGGTATAAAGTGTTCTTGCATGTTGTGTTTTGAGCTCATGTAATTGTTCTTAAGAAAAGATCTCAAACCTACATTAGCTTGATTAATGTCTCTTTGAAATCCATTAGTTTGATCTCTCAAATACTGTGGATTAGCAAATCCTTTGCTCATGTTGATTTTGCAAAGTTTCTAGTGAGAGATCTATTTCTAAAGTGACAATCTGCAATGTTGTGAGTCTTTTCATCACAATAAGTACAATATTGTTATAATAAAAATCTGCTATCGAATGATTTCTCATGTCACATATGTGACAGTACTTGTTAAAGTATCACTCAACAGTATTGTGATTTTTCATATCACAAATTTCACAGTACTTTTGTGGCGTTAAAAACAACTTTTTGTTAACTTTTGACAATGACATAATGTTTGATTTTGGTGTCATATAGTTAAACTGTTGTCTTTCATTTTTCACAGTTTGATTTTGTGTCAGATTATTGTTCATTTGTTTAACATGAATTTCCTTCTTGAATGTATTAGAAACAAATCTTTTTGCTACAGCGGAAGTCTTTGAATCTGAACTAGATTTTAGATCTGAATTTGATTTGTTCTTAACATTTGATTTATTATTTGAAAGAGAATTCATATTTAACATACCTGCTAACACAAATTTAATTGGTTTTAGTTTTGATGTTTGATTTGTTGCTTTAATCAATTTTGTTGAATTTTTGTTTTGTTCAGATGTTACTTTTACAGATTTCTTTCTTCTTCTTTGATTCTTTGATTTAGAAGAACTTGGTTTATTTTCAGATTGAACATCATGAGAAGAAGATTCCTTTTCTGATTGAAATTGTTTCATATTGATGGTGTTTGAATCTTCTGATGTTCCTATCTGTTGTTTATCCTTGTTTTGAACTCTGACTTCTTCTATTACATTGTGAATTTGACCAGAAGAGATATTTTGTTTTGGTTGTTTTGGTTCATATGATTTTATCTTGATTGGATGTCCATTTTTGATTTTTTCTTGATCTTTTTCAACAAACACTTGAACATTTTCTTTTTCCTCTTCTGCATTCTTGGTTTTGATCTGAAAGGCTATAAGCTTTCCTTTGTTTTTTAGTGAATAATCATGAGTATTGAAATTCTCTGGTAGTGTGTTTGTGATAGATTCAGGCATAGGTTCATGAGTGAAACCTAATCTTGCTTTTTGTTTATCTTTCCTTTCACTGGTTAGTTTTTCTACTATCATTTTTGAACTCTTAACTTTTGCTAGATCAACTTGAGTAGCAGTATGTGCTATTTTCCCTTGTTCAAGATTCTTGGTCATCTCTTCTAGTTGTTTTGTAACAATTTTCTAAATCTTTGATTGTTTTGTTCCATGAATTTTGAAGAGAGATAATCTTTTGATCTGCAGTTTTATGATCAGATTTAAGTTGGTTATGCATAGATTTCTCTTGTTTTAGCTTTTCACAGATTTTGAATGAATAGTTTCCGTGGTGTTCAACATGTTCAAAACATGATTTGGTGCAAAGCTTTTCTCTTACTTGATGGTATTTCAGGAAATTTTGGAACTATGGTTTCAGATGATGAAGTAGAAGATTTAACCTTTGGTTGATCAGACTGAACCATTAGAGCTACTTCCTCTGTATCCTCTTTAGGATCAGACTTGTCACTCCAATCATAGTTATCTTCCTCTTCATCACTTTCCCCTTTTGGGTCATTGTCTTCTGACCAATCTTCCTCTTGAATTTCTGCAATAAGAGATAAACTTGATGTTAATTCATTTGTAAATTGATCTGCATATGCACTCCAATCATATCCATCTTTTATGTTGACTACTAGTCCTTTCTTTGTTTCATCAGATGGTTTGGTTTCATCTTTAAGCTCTGGCATGGGAAGACTTTGATATGGCTTTTGAAAAGTCTTCTGAGCTTGTTGAAACCTTTGATTATTTGAGCTTGAATGAGCACTTCCTCCATTATTCCTTGGAGCTTTACATTCTCTTGAGAAGTGCCCATAACTATTGCAGTTGAAACATCTGGATTTTGACTTGTCAAATCCAACAGTCTTGTTTGCACTAGGCTTGTATTTCTTGTTGACATAAGAATGTTTTTGAGTCCTGTAGGCAATCATCACCATCTGCCAGTTCAGGTCCATCTCTTCAACATCTTCAGGATCCATCTCAAATAAATCTGTAAAACAAAATCTAGTTGAGTTAAATGGCTACCTTGATATGCTTGAAAGCTGGCCATAAAAGCAGTAAATGCAGTTTTGGACTCTTCATCCTCTAATAGGATGTTAATCACATCTTTAACTTTGCTAGATTTAGCAGAGTTAGATGATGAAGAAGTCTATGTCTGAATATTTGATGATTGTGATTGTGTTTTAGGAGGAGATTGAGAATGAGATTGAGTTGTATATGCAGGTGCATTGGTAAATGATGAGTCAGTGAAAAATCCTGCTCCTACAAACAGATCTCCTTCTTCTTCAGGACTTTTCTCACTCTTTGCCATGAATGCATTTTCTATGGTGGTTGCACGAGAAGCAACAAACTGATATTAAGACATTGATGCTGCTCTATCATTATTCCTTGAGCTTTCATCAATCTCCACTGATTCTATTTTTGCAATAAGAAGATCTAGATCCATTGGAAACTTCTCAGTATGCTTTAGTAAAGTTACAGTTTGTTTCCATGATGATAGTAAAGCATTGAGTAGTCTGAGATTTAAATCTTCAAGATTAGGTTTGATACCAGCTGCTGACATCTCAGTTATGAGTTGAACAAATCTGTTCATCATTTGATTTATTGTCTCTCCAAACAAATGTTGAAACAATTCTAATTGTCTTTTCAGCTTTTGTTTCTTTAAATATTGAATCTCTTTACCTCCTTCACAAATGATCTTCAATGCTTTATATAGTGTATATCCAGTTTGATATGCATCTAGCCTTGTAAGAACTTCCAAAGGTAGTCCTTTACACATTAATGAATAGGCTTTAATATCATTCTTAACTCTTTTCAGATCATCTCCTTGAAGATCATCTTTCGATAAGATTCTCGAGAATCTTTAGTATACACAAATCCTCTGTCTGGTCCATCAGTTATTATAGGAATGTATGATCCTTTTTCTATAGATTTCCAGAGATCAGTGTCAATAGAATTAAAATGTTGTTTTAGTCTAAGAGACCAATTTTTGAAATCAGCTCTATTTTTAAGCTTTGGAACTCTGTTTTTAGAATCTTCTGGTTTTACCATTCTTATATTTTTTTTAAATTCTAAGTGTTAAGGTTAAAACGTCTGAACAGTATTTAAACGTCTCAACAGTTGATGCGTCTAAGTTGAGAAACGTCTAAGGGAATGCCTTAGAAAAATTTTCAAAATGTCTAAGTATTAATGCGTCTGGAAGGTTTCAAGCGCCTAAACAGTTGTCAAACGCCTGAATAGTTGTCAAACGCCTAAACAGTTGTCAAACGCCTGAATAGTTGTCAAACGCCTAAACAGTTGTCAAGCGTCTGAATAGTTATCAACTTAACACAGGTGATACGTCTGGGATTCTCTGCAACAGTTCTCAAACGACTGACTAAAAATGTCTACACAGTGTTAATGCGTCTAACACTTAGACAAATTCAGTCAATCTCAGCTCATGCGACACATTCATCATCTTCAAATGAATGTAACAAACTCAAATCTTCTGAATTCTTCAAATGTTGATGAATTCGATTGAAACTTTTCAATTAGATGAGTTTTATGCCGATAAACATTCTTCTTAATATCAATTTCTTCAATTTCAACAACAAATCAATCAATTTTTGAAATTTCAGTTCGAAACTTCAAGCTATTTTCGAACAACAAATTCAACAGTTTACTTGAATTTGATGAATTGATCTGCTAATTGTGATTCAAATCATGTTTTTGATGATGAAACACAACTGAAATTCACAAATTTTCAATTGAATTGTATCTCAATCACAGATTTAGTGAGATTTTTTAGGTTTTCAAGTTCGATAAACTTAAAACGAAAATCAATCACTAACAGCTTACCAACAGCTCTGATACCATTTGATAGGATCAAATGAATAAATCTATGATGATTTGTAACACAATTTCAATGAAATTCACACAAAGTAATCAAATCAAAATAAGATATCAACAAAATTCAAGTTTTCATTCATATCAAGCTAAGACAATTACAAGCATGAAAAACAGATTCGAATAACTTGTGTATTCGTTCCTACAAACCTGCAGATCTAAGCTATTTATACAGAAAACAAAAGTAAAGGAACTAACAAATTACAAAAATAGTCCCTATACTATTACAAATATCAAAAGACAAATAAGACAACATGTTAATCTTTTTAGAGCACTTAACACTCAACCTTACACCCATGAAACTACACCATAAAGGATACCCTTATCCTAGCCCATTTCTTTACAACAACCACCTCCACTACCTATTCTAAAACCCAAAACATTTCCCAGAACCCAACCATCTTCTACCCAACAATAAACCACCCATCCATCACCCAGACCACCCTCTGAACCAAGTAAACCTCTAACCTTGGTGGAATTCAAAGAAATAAAAAAAGCTCATTAAATGTACCACTCTGAACAAAATCTCTTACGAGGAAGAGTTTGTCATATTAACTTTCATTGATGGCTCTTTATGTTCCCTCATAAAAGAAGCATTTCTTGATTTGCCTAAGGGAACCTTGCACTAGGCACTTAGCTTTTGGAAACTAACACTGATTCACTCAATAGGAAGATAAGAAGCTAAGAAGAAGACTGGTGACTCTCTTTTGACACAAGAAAGGGGAACAAACTACCATATCAACCCCTCATTCCTAGGAAGAAGATTTTCCAATGGAAGTTCGAAGAAATTTCTCATAACTTTGTTGTGGAAAGAGAGAATGGTGAGGTTAAAGACTCATCACTCCATCTCTGTTACACTCAAGTAGATCTGATCTTTTTTGAGTTAGCACAGAAGCCATTCTCCAACCCCACCACTCTCAGACAGCTGCTCACATCTAGAATCATCTAAGCAGCCTCGAACTTGTTGAGTTGACAACAAGAGCAAAGATTGAAGAAGAGTTTAAACAAAGAAATCGGGAAGAAAATGGTACATGTCATCCTACAAATGGTTGAAGGCCCTGACTTGGAACCAATAGTTAGATAGGAGTATAACTACAACTCTTGTCAACTAACTCTCTACCGATGGACAACCAAAGTAAAAGACTAGATCTGTTATATACATCGGACTTGTACCAAATTCTTAGCACCACCTTCGGAAAGAACAAAAAGACAGATAATATTTACTTTCCCTGGTGCTGAAAGTTTTGAGAAGCAAAAGACAATGAAGTTTTGTTAGAGAGATAAGGCTGGTGGAAGCAAAACAACACTTAGATTAATTTTTTGTACGACTGATAAAAACTTCCAAAGACAAAGTTGCACTTGAAAAGGTTAAAGTAGAAAAACTTTCGAAGAAGAAACTTTGTCTTCCGCAGACAAAGTGAATTCATCTTCCGAAGACAAACACTCAGAAGACTACAAGAAAAAGACTTACGAAGTATAAAGACTTGAAGATAAGAACAAGTCTCGGAAGAAGTAAACTCTTCCTAAATATGGTCCTTCTAACATGCCGCTGCAACCTCTGTTATACTGCTTGACGTTTTTCTCACACCCATGTAGTTGACCATACTTTATTTACTATTCATTGTTTATCAATTATTATAGTTACTAACTTTAGTTGGTGACAAAAAGGTAAGTCATGGACCTATGATGACTACCTTATCTTCGATAGTATAATATCTTAGATACCTTACTACTAGCAAAGTAGTATTTGTTTACTAGTACTTCCCAACTGTTAATCTAAGTATAATTGGCTATACATAGTAGTATATATAGTTCTTATTGTAAACTCATTGTATATGCTTGTAAGAGTCTTGTAAACTTTGAGTTAAGAAGTAATATATACAGGTATCTTGAAAACCATTTCTTGTGTCTTACTTACTTAGTATATTATTAGCAACTCTTAAAGGATTTTACTTCATTATTCTAGTCTGAGTTCAAGAGAGAATACTTGTGTTGAGTGATCATAATTGATCCTGCAAGTAATGACAACACTTTTCCCTTTCACTGTTGCTATAATACAACGTTCACCCTCAACATCTATCTCATTATTAGTAGTTTCCAAAAACTAATGTGTCATATTTTTATAAATGGTCAGATTCGTAGATATAGCATGAAAAATAAGAGACTTCTTCAATTCTTCAATCAAAGATTAGAATAAAGCTTTCTCTTTAGGAATGTCTCCCAGATATGCAATAGCATTATGGTTTTTCCTAAAAACCATAGGTTGAGCCATCTAAAAAATTGTACAAACATTATAATAAGTACACACTACAAGTTTAGTATTAAGAAAAATCAATACTAAGAATTTTTTTTTTGAAATTTTGAACTATTCACCCGTGATGTTAAGTATTCGCATAAATTTATAATTCTGCATAATCAACTGTTTGGGCGACAAGTTTAGTTTTCGCATAATTTTGAATTTCAAATTGATTTCAACTTAACATGGGACAGAACAACATTCCATGAGACAAGTTCAGGTTATCTTGAAAACCTTTCACGTCTATTCATCTCCTAAACACTTATCGCATGCGATAAGTCTGTGCAATTTCAACTTTTCGATCTATCAATTATTATAGTGTTTTAATCGATTATATATGTTCATTAGGTGTTGATTTAAGTATTATTAAGATTTATTATGTTTAATTTGTTTAGATTAACATATAGTTGTCCACTTAGATTTCTTCATCAAACAAACTCATACAATCATCGATTAAACAATGATATACCTTTAAGACCCTTGGAAATCTATAGGCGACAACAACGAGTACTATCAGATCAACTAACACAAGATTTGACCAGTTAGAAATTTTATGAAAAATTTTCAAACTATTCGTGTGAATACTCAACTATTTGTGTGAATACTCGACTATTCACACCACTGTGCCTTTTAAAGTGCATTGACTTCTCATGTGGAAGTCAAGCTTCGCATTTTCTAAACTTTTCGCACGACTAAGTACCTTTCGCGCGACCAACCATTTTATTTTGATAATCTTTAATTTTTTATCTTATTTTATCATCTTATTGAGTCTTTTTGATTTGTTATGAAAAATGATTATATTTAGCAAAGTGTTTACAATTATTCTAACACACGTAATTTTGAAAATTTTGTAAAACAAAAGAAAACTAAAGTTAACAAGTAACTCAATAGTCTGTTTACACATGAAACATACTATCAACTTAATCTTTTGACAAAGTTTCAAATATAAAATCATATTTCTCAGAAATCAATCATTGACTATCTTCTAGCGTTATTATATACATGACTGTTTATGTTGATTGTCAATATGTTGAATCTTCTTTAAACTTAGACTTCAAATTTACTTAGACACATAGCTAGCGATTTTATCATGTTGTGGTTGAGTTATACGAGTACAATGGTTCCCACAATCAAAAATCCTACAAAACCCCTATCCAGCTTCAAGACACTTTTTTTCAGAATCAATTATTGTCTTATATAATATCTATTTTAACCATAACTAGCATGAGAAATGTTCTTGAAAGATGTTTAGGACTTACATGCCAAGTCGGACTTACATGCCTCATCTTTTGATTTTCCCTCCTGTGCGATAATATATTCTCAAAAACCTTGATGTGTTACCCACTTCAATCTTGTTTACTTTCAGCGTATCACAGTACATAGTGCTTTTTATTTTTGATTATCAAGCCTATCAACATATCAAACAACAAGTCAGTTTCTTGTATACCTTCAAATGCAATGGCTCAAAATCAAGAAATGTACTATTATTTCCTATATAAATTTGAAACTTTAATTTCTCAACTATTTTGTAAACAACACAAAATCATTTTATATTTTTCTTCGAGCAGTTTACTCCCCCTACGAACAAAATCTTTTTTGAAACATATTTGTTTTTCAAGTTTCTTCCCCTAAAATTTGTATTATATAGACAAAAAGATATCAATTTTAACCTAAAAATAAAAATTAAAAAATAGAAAATAAAAAATAAAATTATTTTGTAAATGATGTAAGAATAAGAGTTAACCAATATTGATCATTCCCAAAGATTAAACTAAAAAGTTAAATCTGAAATTAACAAACGCCTTAGTAAACAAATCGGCGATGTTGTCATTTGAAGAAATAGATTCCAAATGAATAAGTTTCCATTCCAAACAATCACGGATAAATTGCATTCGAATGTTGATGTGTTTTGTGTTTGAATATTGGATTGGATTTTTCATAATGTTAAGGACTACATTGTTATCACACAAAATTTTGGTGTGGAATATGTTAAGGCCATAATCTAGAAGTTGTTGTTGTATCCAAACAATTGGCAACCAATAACCTGAAGCAGCCACATATTCAGCTTCTTCTGTGGATATGGATATTGTCTGCTGCTTTTTGCATTGCCATGAAATCAACCTGTTAGTTAGAAATTGACAGCCACTAGTGGTTGTGTTCTTGTCCAAGTTACGTTGTGCATAATCATTTTCAGTGTAAGCATATAAATTGAAATCGGAGTTTTTAGGATACTACAATACAAGTGCTGGTTGGCCTTTGACAAATTTAAAAATCCGTTTGCCAGCTTTAATGTGTGATTCCTTTGGATTACTTTGATAACGTGCACACTGACAAATAGGAAACATGATGTCTAGCCTGCTTGTAGTAAGATACATCAGAGATCCAATCATTGACCGATATAGATGTTGATCAACGTCTTCTCCCGTGAAATATGGTGTCAAAGTAGGATGAGAAGACATAGGAGTTAGAGTTGTCTTGGAATCTTGAAACTTGTATTTCTCAAGGATACTTTGAATATACTTTGCTTGATGTATTAGTATTTCTTTATCATCTTTTTTAACTTGGATTCCCAAGAAAAATGACATTTCAACAAGAGAACTCATCTCAAATTTCTTCTTCATCACTACTTCAAATTCCTTGAACAAATCATCATTTGTAGATCCAAAGATAATATCATCGACGTAAACTTGAACAAGAATAAGTTCATCACCGATCTTCCTAAAAATAATATTTGTTTAATAACACCTCTTGTATAACCCTTTGCAAGCAAATGTTTAGTTAGAGTAGCATACCAAGCACGTGGTGCTTGATGTAAGCCATAAAGTGTTTTGTCCAGCTAGTAAACATATTCATGATGATCTGGATCTTCAAAGCCTATTGCTAACAAACATAGGTTTCTTCTTTCATTTCATCATTGAAATGCAGTTTTGACATCCATTTGATAAACTGTAAAATTCTTGTATGAAGGATAAGCCAGAAAAATTCGAATAGCTTCTAGTCTTGCAACATGAGCATATACTTCTTCATAATCAAGTCCTTCAATTTGATAAAATACTTGAACAACAAGTCTGGCCTTGTTACGAACAATTACATCTTTTTCATCCATTTTGTTCTTGAATATCCATTTTTTTCCGGTCGGTAACTTTCCTTTTGGAAGTTCACATAGATGCAAAACATTCACCTTATTGAACGGTATCAGTTTGTCTTGCATGGCCTCGACCCAACTGTTTTCTTTTAATGCCATCTCATCCTTCCTTGGCACTATTTAAGAAATGAAACAATTATACAAATATGTATTTATTGCTCTACACTTACTTGAGTTTGTACACTCTTTGATAGTAGAATAATAATTGCTTCAGTTGGATGATCTTATGAATTCTTAGCTGAGGAATAACATCTTCAGATATAAATTCATCTAGATTAGACATATGACCCAATGGTTCTTCAATAGAGTTTCATCCTTCTAGTTGATAAACAATATCTACCTCTTGATGATTATCAGATTACAATTCATCAAAGGGAACTTGAATGGTATCAATTGTTTCAACAAAAGTAGAAGAACTATGATCCAAATCTAGAGCTTGCTCATCACTTAGCTAAGAATGAGACAAAGATTTAGAGAACGATGCAGCCACTAAACTATTTAAAGAAGTTATGTCTAAAGATTTTCTTTTAACTTGAGGAGATATAAATCCATTTGGTTCAAAACTGATGCAAGGGTAGACTAGTTGTGGAAACATCATATGATAGATTAAATGTTTCAAATAATGAAGCCTAATCATAAACCCATCAAGGTGCAGAACCTACATCTGTTTTAATGCCAATCAATATTAAACGACTCAATTATTTTTTTAATTTATTATAAACCATGTATGTTACCTTGTTAGCTGAATATCCAACAAAATAACATTCGTTAGTTTTTTCTTCAAATTTTGATTTTGAATAAGATATGTTTAACAAGGTATAACAACATCCAAAAGTTTTAAAATATTTGACCTTGGATTTATGTTTCAAAAATATTTCATAAGGAGACATATTTTGTTATTTATTGATTAAGACAAGATTCTGACATAACATGCAGTGTTAATACTTTTAGCCCAAAAGAACAAAGGTAATTTGCCTACTGTTAACATTATTCTGGCAACTTCAATTAAGGTTTTGTTTCATGTTTCAGCAACTCCATTTTGTTATTTATTGATTAAGACAAGATTCTGACATAACATGCAGTGTTAATACTTTTAGCCCAAAAGAACAAAGGTAATTTGCCTACTGTTAACATTATTCTGGCAACTTCAATTAAGGTTTTGTTTCATGTTTCAGCAACTCCATTTTGTTATTTATTGATTAAGACAAGATTCTGACATAACATGCAGTGTTAATACTTTTAGCCCAAAAGAACAAAGGTAATTTGCCTACTGTTAACATTGTTCTGGCAACTTCAGTTAAGGTTTTGTTTCATGTTTCAGCAACTCCATTTTGTTATGGAGTTCCTGCATAACTAAATTGTTAGCTATCCCTTTTGGATCACAAAATTTATTTAAGTTATGATTATAGAATTTTATTCCATTAGCACTTTGAATGCATTTGACTGTCTTGTCAATTTGATTCTCCATAAGTGTCATGCATTTTATCAGCAAATGAGGTGTCTCATCTTTGGTTGCTAAGAAGAAAACCAATGTATATCTAGAAAAATCATCAGTATTGACTAAACAATGTGCATAACGTCCTAAACTCAAAACACTAACTGGACTAAATAAATCCATGTGTAAAAATTGAAGAATTAACTCAATTTTTCTATGAGCAACTGGTTTCTGAGGAAGTTTATGTTGTTTGCCTTTTGAATATGATAAATAATGTTAAGTTAGTTGAAATTCTTTCAATGGATGACCTAAAACATGATTTCCTCTGACCAACTTGTCCATATTTTTAATGTTGACATGACCAAGACAATGAAATCATAACATTGAATTACTTTCTGAGGCTTTGGACAATAAACATGACGCAGTTACAAATGAATGTGAGCCATTCATATCAACTAGATACGTTTCTTTATCTTTCTGAGTTCTCAATAAAACCTATTCTTTAGGAATTACAAATCCAAGTTTTACAATTAAACATTCTTTATCAGTGAAGTGTGCCAAATATTGTTTGTCATAAATTTGTGAGACACTTAACAAATTATGTTTTAGTTTCTCCATAAAATTAACATATTCAATGTTTAACACACCATTAGACATGGTATATTTCTTTGTAATCTTACCACCTTGTCTCCTACAAATATAACATATCATTCGTTCTATGGTTTTTTGTTATGTAATAAGGATATTACCAGTCATATCCACTGTCAACATGCCAACACTGTTGATGTTGGGTCTAGGATGTTCCTGCATGAATGAAACTTTTATTTAGTTTTAGGAACCCAAGCCATGGTAGACTTGAGTATATTTTAATCCAGATATGATAATTTCTAGCTTTCCACACACACATAACAACATTTATTATGATACAAGTTTTTCTCTTGAATCAGTTTCTCAAGCTGTTAATGATAACATCCATTGTTATCATAGAATCTGGCATTGGTATTTCTTTGGCCTATAGATTCTTTATTAGTCTCTTGTTTTCCCTTTAATATGATTCACTCCCAAAACTAACGAGGCTTTATTTGTCCCTTTTTCCCTGGGAACTAGAGGCACTGGAAGAGGACCAGTTTCTTTTATACCTTATCTACACACGTCTTGTTTTACATGATTAGTAGTAATAGCATACTTATTTCTAATGAAACTTGCATTTGTTTCCTTAAAAATATAATCTTCTTTATCAATGTAACCTTTTGAAACAAATATCTTCTTGAAATCAGTTTTCTAGTTAGATACAAATGGTAAAAGTCTTTTCTTTTAATTAATTTTGAAATCTATTTTGGATTTTAGTTTCTTTTAATTTTTGAAAATTTAAAACAATCTTTTGTTGTACTTAAAACTTTAGAACTTTCATTAATTATTTTTTTTATGAATTACTTGATCATTTTTCATCACAATTATTATTTTTCTTAAAATCTATTTTATCATCACTTTCCATTTTTCAACCAACCCTTCCATCTTCACACTTTTTGCAAAAGAATTTTCATGATGATTTTTAATTTCAATTTTGATGATAGGGTCAATAGTCAAAGAAGCATTGACAGAAGGTGTTAAGTCAGACTTTGGTTGAAAACCTAACCATAGGTCTCGTTACCATAAGTATTAATTGATGAAGGCAAAAAAGTATAATCATGATTAGTCTGTGCTGTAATGTTAGAGTACCCAACTCCTCCTTTACCACCATTAAATTTCTGTGTCATTTGAGAGTTGAATATACCTTCAACCATATTTGAAGAAAATTTTATTTTTTCAACAATTAGTTTTAAAAACAAGAGTTCATTGTTTAGTTTATTAGCTTTCAAAGAAAGTTTATTTTTACGATTTGTCAAATCTTTTATGTTACAATCTTTATCATAAAGATTCAATTTTGATTGAAAAATTGATTTGTTTAAACCTTCTATCTTTTCTTTGAAAGTTTACTCATTATATTTGTATTTACAAGCTTGATATTAAAGTTTCTCAACTTCTATGATCAAATGATCGTTATAAACTTTGTATCTTTGTACATTTTCAATGCAATTACTAGAACAAAGATTAGTATATACCTCATTGGTTTCACCTTTCTTCATTGTCTCTTCATGGACCACATTCACCATGAAGGCTTTTTGACGATTCTTTACTTCATCAATTGCTAGAATAATTTCAACAACATTGTCTTGTATAACATGAGCATGTGTTGGAGTAGTCTCAACAGCTTTGGCTTTTTCTTCGGTTATAGCTTGAGTTAACTCAACAACCTTGACATTTTCCTCTTTTACAACTGGAGTTGACTCATCAGGTTTTCCTTCAATCATAATCTTATGAGTTGGAGTAATATCAATAGCTATCTTCTCAGAATTCATCATATCTTTGACAATCACTTCTTCCACCTTTCTTTCTTCAACTTCAACTTTCTCATCCACTATCACCATTCTTTAGAAAACACACCACTAATCAAATTATCCGATACAAATTCAACAAATGGATTTTCTTCAGCATGCTCTTCCATAGTTTGAATCTTAACCAATAGAGTAGTAGACAACTTGATATCCAAGCTTCCATTTAATCTGACCAATCATAATCCTCATTTGTTTGAGACACAAGGACTTTGGTCTTCGATGAGCTAGCTTGAATATTTTTGTTTTAACCTCCACATTTAGCATATTCTTTCCATGATCACACTAATTTGTTCTGACTTTAGTGCATTCTCTAGAAAAATGATCAGGCTTATCACAGTTGTAGCATCTTAAGTTAGACTTATCAAACCCAATTTTTATAGATTTGTTTAGACCAAAAACCTTCCTTCTTGTTCTCCTAGCAGAATTATTAGGTTAAGTGGTTTGGATTGGTGAATAGGCTTGAGTTAGAGATTGGACTGGAGCTTGGACATAATAATTGGTGACTGTTTTGGTAATGAGGCAAGTATTTGGGCAAAGCTTTATCTTTCACATTTGGATGAGAAGAAGATGTTGATTATTGTAGCTGACAAAGCTGGGAGTAACTGACATAGTAATTTGGGTTGCTTGCCATTTTGTCATACAAAACTGATGCTTCAACTCCCATAATGTTGATGTAGTTTATAACCCTTTCCTTATCATCCATGTCATAAGATTTGATGGTTGAGATGAGATCACTTAAAGAGAAGTTAAACAAATCCTTGGTACTTTTAATGGTAGTGCAGTTGTTGTTCCAGCTATACAGTGAAGAATTTAACAACTTTTTGTTTACAGCTATATTTTCCAAAGTGATTCCTGCACTTTTCATCTTTGTTATAAGCTTCATAAATCTAGATATCTGAGCTTCTAATGTTTCATGATTAAACATGTTGAACTCCTGGTTAAGCATATCTTCCTACTCATCCTCATGTCTTTGTTCCCTATAATTTACTCTTCCATTGCATCCCACAAATCTATAGCCTTGGTGTAATCTTTAAACTTTTATGTTCTCTCAGTGGTAAGTGCAATTGTAATAGCAGTATAAAATTTATCATCAAGCTCTTAAGATCATCTTCATTCCACAAATGCTCATGTTTCAGAACCAGTTCATCCTTTTTATTCTTGTACACGAGACATATGGGCCTTGTTTGATTGACCTCATTGTCTTGGGTTCAGTATAAATGACATGCTTCTGATAAGGATAAGCCCAATTAGGGTTATCTTCTTCATTAAGAAGATGAGGTGGCTTACTGCTTGTGCCAATCTCATTGTCAAGATTCAAAGTAGTTTTGATGTGTTTTAGATTATGTCGGATCAAGTAAGGCTAGTGAAACCAAGAAAACACTTTGACCATTTTGTTACAACTGATGAAGAACTTCCAAAGACAACTTTTGAACTTCCAAAGCCAAGTCTGAAAGAGCTTCCATAGAGGAACTCTATCTTTCAAAGACAAAGTCTTCCCCTTTCAGAAGTTCAAACACTTAGAAGAGTTCAAGACAATGACTTCGGAAGTATGAAAAGCTAAAGATCAAATGAATCCTTGGAAGAAGTAGCTTCTTCTGAAGAATAAGTGGCTTCGGAAGATTCTACTATGAACCAATGAACATAAGTATGGTCCTTTTGACACTACGCTACAACATTTGAGATGCTGTATGGTGCTTTTCAACGCCCATGTAGTTGACCATACTTTATTCCACTATTCATTCATTATTAGTTAGTATAGTTACCAACTTCAGTTTGTGACAAAAGGTAATTCATGGACATGTCATGACTACCAAATCTTAAATAGTATTTTCTCTATGATACCTTACTTCTAGCAATGTAGCATTTATCTAAGTTGTGAGTTCCATCTAGTATCAAAGTATAACCAGTTGTAGATTATAATATATTTAGTTCTCCTTACAAATAGTAAACATGCTTGTAAGATTATTGTATACTTTGAGTTGAGAATTAATATATACGAGTATCTTGAAAAACCATTCCCTTGTTTTGTGTTTGCTTTACTTAGTATATTATTATCATATCATATATAATTTTGCATCATCAATCCGAGTGAGACTTAGTGAATTTGAGAGACTACAATAGTGTTGTGTGACAAAACACGACCTGCAATCGGTGGCAGAGCTTCTTAGGATCTTGATTGTGTGATCTCGCCATCCAAATCAACTCTTATTACTCATACATTCACTGCATTCAAAATTGTCCTCAACCAAAAATTGAATGTGGAATGGGGACGATGACTAAAGCACCTATCATCACCCCTAATAACGTCAAATCATGGAGCAGACGGATTGAAGGCTTCATCGGATACCAAGACAAAAAAATATGGAAATTTATCACCGATGGCCCTTACAAGCCAAAGGTTTAGGCATCGGCTGGAAATGGTGCAATGATAGAGAAAGTGGTTTAAGATTATTCTGATGAAGACTACAAATAGCTGGGCATCAATAGGAAAGCTATGACTGTTCTCTTGACTGCTATACCTAACTCCATCATGGTGGGTTTTGAATATTGTCATTCAGCCAAAGAACTATTTGATGCCTTGACCCAGATGTACTCCAGCTCCAATGATGCCAAGAAAGATTTACTAAAGCAACAATTTTAGAATTTCACTTATATTGTTAGAGAAACCCTTAGCTAACAAACTTTAGGTATATGAATCTTATCTCTTCCTTTCAGTCTGTGGGAATAGCTCTTGAGTTTAGAGATCTCTCAAATAAGTTCATGAGTGTACTTCCAAATGAGTGGACTTTCTACTGTGTCTCTATCAATAGAATAGAGAACTCGAATTCTCTTACCATGACTGAACTATATGGAATCCTTGATGGATACCATGTAGATATGGAAAACAAGAGAGGCCACTTGGTGAGTAAACCCTTGAGCCTTCCTACTAGCAATGCTTTAATGGTTGCTGAAGCCTCAAGACCACCCCAAACCTTAGCAGTACCTGACTTACTCATAGCAGCCATCCTATTCTTCTAGGCCATGCATCACATTTCCAGAGACTCCAAAGTCTCATCAGGCTCAGCCAAACCTTTCTAGGAAAATTGTACCTTTGTCTCAGGAAATTGACATTCTAGTGAATTCAATTCTGCTTTGATAATCTAGAATGTTTCATCCCGGATGATGTTGAATACATGGACATTGTCCACAGATGCTCTGTTAACTTACAGGGTGAAGATGTGCTTCAATAGAACTAGAAGGCAATTTCCCCAAAAACCCAACTAATAGTAAGTTTGGGTTTGACAAGCAAAAGCCAAGGTGTACAACGGTAATCATCTAGGCCACTTTGCAAGGGAATATAAGGCTCCCAAAACCAACCCAGGAGCCACTCAAGCCTCCACACATCCAAGGTGAAGATAGACCCAAAACAAAAGGTGTATTCATTTTAGCTGGATTCCAGGTGGTTGGAAACTCTGATAATGGAAAGGAGTGTAGTACCAGCACTCTTATCCTACTGAAGGATCAGAAGTTAAAGCGAAGACTGTTGATGAAGACAAGACGAGCAAGAAACAACAGTCCTCAGATCCCCTAAAGTTTAACATTGCATGCATAATGTGTGGTTTGTAAAACCATACGGCTAAATATTGTTACTACAATCCTGCAAGCACACATTATGCATATAATGTTAAGAAAGAAGGAGTCAAGGGGGAATTCACACTTGGACCTTATCACATGGTTCAAGTGATGAAGAAAGGAAAGCATGTTTCAAAGCAAAATTGCTTTCGAAAGAAACTCATTCTTTTGAAGGGAAAATAGCTTTGAAAGTTAAGCCAAAGAAAATTCAAAAGAATAAGAGAGTTCCTTTGAAACCTTCTGAGGAAAGACTGCTTTGGAAGAAAAGGTGATGAAGGCTTCTTTAAAGAAAAGAGAAGCTTTGGAAGAAGCCATGCTGCCAAGCTTCAATATGCCCATCTACACCGATCAGCCAAGGGATAGAACGGAGATCAGACATGATGTTGCAGCCCAATCCTTCTTCACAGAGATTTATTGAACCCTCTCGCATATACTTTTGTTCAATTCTATCATCACCATTACAAGAGCCCAAGACCAGCAAGGCTTGGGTTTCCAATCATAACTAACTTTTTCACATTGTGTGCAGGGGCATTCACTTGACAAGAATAACAACGTATGGATTATAGACAATGGATGCTCCAGGAACATGACTAGGAACAGATCTCTTCTTTAACAATTTCAACATTTTGATGGAGGTCCTGTTCAATTTGGAGTTGAGACCGGAGGATACATTTCAGGAAATGGAAGTGTATCCAATGGCAAGTTAACGATCGACAAAGTAATCTTTGTCAAACAACTTGAACACAATCTTTTAAGTGTTTCTCAATTCTATGATCATAATCACCAAATGCTTTTCACAGAACATGAGTGCATTATCCTCAAACCTGGGATGAAAGTTCCTTAGGAATTGGTGCTTCTTAGATATCCCAGAAAAGGGGATATGTACAAGCTGGATATGAACAATGCTTTCTCAGTAGGTGAAGTATCATGCTTTGTTTTCAAAGCTAATGGTGCCTTAAAAGGAATTTTTCTGTAAAGATAATTGTGTTGCATGTCTGAAAGGAAAGCAACATAGAGTGTCTCATAAATCAAAAGAAATTAACTCTATCACCACTCCATTACACTTATTGCACATGGATCTATTTGGTCCCACAAGTATAATGAGTATTGGAAGGAAATTTTACTGCCTTATGATTGTTGATGTTTTTACAAGATTTACATGGGTATTCTGTTTAAGAATTAAAGATGAAATTACTGAAACTTTAAAATCTTTTATTCTAAAAATAGAAAATAATATTGATCACAAGGTTAATATATTTAGGAGTGATCAAGGGATTGGGTTTTAAAATCAAGTTCTTCACTCATTTTGCAGCTCAAAAGGGATTGCAAGACAATATAGTACTCCTAGAACTCCTCAACAAAAACAATGTTGCAGAGAGGAGAAATAGGACTGCAGGATCGTTCAAGGGCTTGGACACAATTACAACACAACAACACAATGAGGAGATTAACTAAACGTTAATCAAACAGTGAACTGGGTAACCAAAGGTGATGCAGAGAACACAAGTAAAGCAAGAGACAGAACAAGAGAGTATAGTTTTCAAGGTAGCAGTATATGCTTTCTCAAGTTCTTTTACAGTGTTACAAGCATTACTGAAAGATACAAGAACTTGGAATACTTATACTACAACCTACAGCCGGCTATACTATGAAAGCCAGCTGGATACAATTGACTAGACACTAACAAAATCAATTGTAGGATCAAAAGGCATATCTGCCTTTTGACCTTGTGACTATGACATGCCATAGCTCACATCCTTATACATTATAAAAGGATAAAGTACATAAAGTGGAAAGTTTCAGACTCAAGACCTCAATGTACAGTTACCAAAAGCATGGACCTTTTCACCAACTCTTGTAAGTTGGTGACTTATCAGAGACAGCGGAAAAGGTGCTTTATGGAACAGTACATCAGATAAAGCATGTGTACTAAAAGTCTTCGGAAGAAATCTGTCTTCATAGGTTGAAGCTTCGGAAGACTTTGTCTCTTCAAGCTTCGGAAGACTTCATGTTAGGCTTCGGAAGATATTGGTCTTGGCTTCGGAAGATATTACACTTAGAGTATTTTCTAATGCTTTGTGTAATTCTTCCGAAGCATTCTTCACTTCAGTACTTAGTGCATGTTGCTGAAACACTTAGGCAGTTTTGGGTTGCATCAGACTTCAGGAATCCTTACAAACTCCCCCTAGGCTGATGCTACCAAAACACCTAGAAGATCTTTAAATGTTTGTAGTCTTCAGAATAATCAATACCATCCCTTTCTTCATTTGATGGTCAGGATCATAAGACTCTCATAGTATCTTCTCATTTCAAAGAGATCATGCAGAGGTAAGTTGATTATGTCTTGCCATGAGTAGACATTTCAACACCTTGATCTCTGATAACATTCCATCTTTCTGGATTGGTAGAGTAAGTCCAGGATAAGATGGGTGTCTCGGTTGCTAGAGGAGCCACTTGCATAGGAGTTGATTGGGCTGCCTCATCATGCACTTCCTCAGGTTGATCTGATTCACCTGGGGTGTAGAGGTAGATGACTTTGGCTTCTTCTTTTTAGTCTTTGGTTTAGAGGCCATTTTCTTCTTCCTCTTTAATGTCTTTAACTGAGAAGACTGGTCTGCAGCACCATGTTGATCATCAGTGTCTTTCTCAGTTGGGTGTTCCTCCCTCACAGGTTCAGAAGGAGAGGGAGTTTGACCCTGTCTTGGATCAGAAGATGAAGTTTGCTGAGGCTCAGCTGGAGGTTCTGGTTCAGGTGTCTCTGGTTGTTCAAACTTGACCTCCACTTCAGGTGGGACTTGACTTGGAAGAGAGTGCAAATCAATGAGTTCACCACTTTTAATCTTCTTCTTGATTACCCTTATATGCTCATCCATTGTAGATAGAGACATGGGACCAAGTCTCCTTCCGGAGAATCCATATGACTTCAAGAAGCTCATCATTCTTTGTCTGTCAGCAGACTTCTTTGCATTCTTTTGAATGATGGCTCTTGACTTTGCAGCTTCTTCCCTTAGCTTCCTTTTGGTTGTTTTTCTTTCTTTGACTAACTCAAGCTCAAGTTGCTTTAAGTACTCGAACTCAATGAAGTCATAGGACAGGGGAAGAAGTGTATTTGCCTGATAGAAGCCTGTGGCACTCAGGTAGTTTATCATTTTGATTCTATCCTCTTCTTTATCTACCTGAGGTTCTTGTGGAGCCACATCTTCCTGTGCAGGACTTTCTTGAACTGGAGAGAGAGTGGGAGTATGCTTGTGAAGTCTTTTCTGTCTCCTCTCCTCTTTGAATTGGAGAAGTAACCTTGCATCCTCTTTCTCCTTTATCTCTCTTGACACTTCCATGTCAGCCAGTTCATTCAACTCTTCTAAGGGGAGGGAGATGATTTCATCAACATCATAGTTCCTGGTCTGTAAATAATTAATCCTGACTGCCCTTTGTTCATCATTTTGAGTATTTGGTCTGGGGGCAGCCCTGATTGCAGCTTGCATGAATTTTGATGACCCAGAAGAACTTTCTCCCCTTAGCCTCCTTTCCTCCTCTCTCTTCCTCCTCAATTTCCTCAGGAGTCATTATCCTTTTCCCTTTGTCACCAACAGACCTTTGTGACTCAGGGTGGATTGAGGCTTGGCCTTCATTGCTTGGTGTAGCTTCCATGCTCTGGCCAGAGAGAGGCTGAGAGACACCTTCACCAGCAGGTGTCTCAGATGGAGTTTGGACCTCTGCAGCAGTTGTTGATGGTGAGACAGGGGTCTCAGGTTCTGCCACTGGGCCTTCAGCCAAGGTTTCCCCTATGAAACTAATCTTAGGGTCCACCTCCATCCAGTTGACCGATGACATTGCCTGATTGCCTAAGTCTCCTTCTTAGAGAGAACTCTGCAAGGATCCTGTCTTGGATTCTTTGAGCCAGCCTGTCAGCTTGTCTAGATTTGCTTGGTTGACAAGTGGCATGTTGACCAAATCCAGTCCTTCATAGAAGCTCAGGCTTTGGAACTGAAAGACTTCTTGTTGACCTTGAACTCTGTGAAGTATGAGGGCTCTTCTGTCATCATCATACCTCCATCTGATAATGTAGTTGCCAGTTCCATGTGGTGGAGATGAGACAGCCCTTGGTATACCTTCCTCAAAGAGACTCCTGATGAGAGAGTCTATAGAGTCCACATTAATGTGAACTTGAGGAAGTTGCTGAGAATGCACAACAGCAAGTGAGGATGGTGAGTCCTCTATGTCCATTCTCTTTGAAGAACTCCCAGGTTCTGTGGTTGTGATAACTTTCTCCCCCTTTTGGTAGCATCACCCACTTGCATAGGTGAGCTGGAGGATAAATCAGTCACCCACAGGTTCTTGTGTTCCTGGTTGAGCTCTCCTTAAAGGTCTCTCAGCTAGTTTTTCCTGCAGATATGAAATCTGGAGTTGCTGATCATTGACCCTGTTTTGCAGGGTAGTCACCTGAGATTCCAAGTGACTAACCTTAGAGACTAGATAGGTGCATGTTTGTGACAATTGTTGTACCTTTAGTCTCAAATTCCCCTCATCTTCATCAGAAGAATCACTGGGGGATGAGAGGATTGGACCAAATCCCTCTCTCACCACCAGCTTGAGTTTCTTGGCTGCTGGTTTCCTCTGCTCACTGGCAACCTCAGTTAAGATGCCAATGGGCTGAGTTGCCATGGTTGAGGTCTTAATGATGTAATCACTTTCAAAAGTGAGAGCCTCTTCCATATGGACATCCTGAACAGGTTCAGATGTGTCCACCTCAGTAATATGACTGATGAGGGATAGACTGAGGAGAGTCAGAGGTACTCATCTCTCTTTGAGTAGGGGAGGAGAAGAGACTCATGGTACTCACTGAATCCTAGTCTTCATCAGTGTAAAAGGATAGGTTGGGAATTGGTTGGTTTAGATCCAAAGGCTGGGGATGGTAGCTGTCCCCTGAAGGTTGTTCACTTGAGTGTTGAGACTCAGAGTGAAGGCTTACAGTTGTTGGGCTAATGAGCTCATCAGGTTGAGCTTGAGGAACCTCAGCCCTGATAGGTAAAGTAATGGGAGTGGTTTGCTCCTCAGGAGAAGTGGGAGCTCTGGAGTCCACTTCTTCCTGTAAGGTTGAGTATTTGGGGGCCTGCACAGACTCAATAGCCTGAGCAGGGGTTCGTTGGGATTTTCTTTTGTAGGTGATGAATATTGGAGGTTGTGAAGAGGGTAGGAGAGCAGTAGGTGTGGGTTCAACACTAGCTTGGACTGCTATGTTGTCACCTTGAGCAATGAGCTCTAACATTTTTGGGACTAGGGCTGTTTCTACCCCTGAGAAGCCTACAGTTGGCTTCTTCATAATTTTAAAGATGCCGGGCTTCATCTGTCCCAGTTTAAGAATATTGCCTGTTTCCCTCAACTGTGAGCCCAGTTCACAGTTAAGAATGTGTTGAACATATCTAGGAAACATGTAATATTCTAAGGAGTCTAAGTTTGCAAGTAAATTAGTATAAACAAATTGTGAATACCTGAACTTGACCCCCTGAACCATCCCATGAACTATAAAGGAGAGATCCTCAGGAATCTGGTCCCATCCACCATGCTTGTTTGATAAGCTGTGGATAACCACATGGAGCAGGTATTTCCACTGGGATGAGACCTTCCCTTTCCTGAAGGTCTTTACAGAAATCTCCTTCATAGCCCATCTGCTCGAAGGAATGATTAACCGCTTCTTTTGGAAAGAACACTTCACCTGCTTCATCATCCAGCTGAAGATGTCGGTTGATGATGGCCGGAGTGATGAAAATTGTTCTCCCCTGCACTGTGGCAGACAGTGCCTTCTCCCCATCCATAATGACCTCTTGGCAGGTCTTCCAGAATTCAAGCAAATGATCCTCATATAGAGGAGGATCAATGGTTAGGGAGGTGAAGTAGTGAGACAAAGACAAGAAACGGCAAACCTCTGAGAAATGAGGATCTTTGTCAGAGCATAACAGAGCAACCTGATTGTGTTGTCTGTGTAGCTGCATGGCAAAGTGAGGATCATTTCTGTGTGTAAGGTCAGCCATTGTGAGGTAGCTCAGAGATGAAGAGAAAAGAATGGGAAGTAAATTTCAGAGAGAAAGCTTTGGGTTTTAGGTATGGAAGAAAAGCAGATGATAGAAGAGGGGGGAACCGTTGGGTTTATATGAGAGAGAAGGATTTCAGATAAAGTTTAATGAAAGAGGATAAACTTTGAAATCCGTATGTCGGTCCCACCTCTGAAAAAGTAGTTTACCTTTTTGCTCAAAAAGTAGTTTTCTTGGAATTCGAAAAGCTTCCGAAAGTAATTTGTCTTCGGAAGTGTGATTGAAAAAGCTTCCGAAGCTAAAGTGACTTCGGAAGAATTTTCCTGAGAGTCTTAAAGATTTATGCTTCGGAAGAGAAATAAACTTTTGGATGCTTTGTATAAGAATAACAAAGCTTCCGAAAGTAATTTTTGCTTCGGAAGGAAAAAGTCCTTAAAAATGAATAAGTGTCTAAGTTGAGAATTTTAAGCTTCGGAAGATAAAGTTTGACTTCTTCCGAAGGTAAAATTTCTTAGACAGTCATTTATTTTGAAGACATATTTTTCTTCCGAAGGTAAAATGTTATCTTCCGAAGTGTCAGAAAATTTTCAAGAATCAAGGAAAGTCTTCAAAAAGAGTTTTTCATTCAAAGAAAACATGAGCTTATGAAAGTGATGAACTAGACAACTTAGGACACACATATTTTAAGAAGAAATAATTAGAATTAGTTTTTTTAAAAAAATCTACTCAAAGTTAATCATCCCAATAGCTGATATCAGATATTTAAATCTCTGTTCATCAAAAGCTTTTGTGAACAGATCAGCATATTGTTCATCTGTGTGAACTTTGACTAGTTTAATTAACCCTTTTCATAGTTATCTCTTATTAAATGATACCTGATGTTGATGTGTTTGGTCCTTGAGTGCTGCACAGGGTTCTCAGTGATAGAGATAGCACTGTTGTTGTCTATGTGGATAGGAGTCTCTTTGAAGTTAAATCCGTAGTCTAGCATCTGATTTTGAATCCAAAGCACTTGAGCACAGCAGCTTGCAGCAGCAATGTATTCAGCCTCAGCAGTTGATGCAGACACACAGGTTTGTTTCTTGCATTGCCATGAGACAACCCTTCCACCAAGGAATTGACATCCCCCAGATGTAGACTTTGCAGTCATGTTGCAACCACCATAATCACTGTCTGTATAGGCATACAGATTGAAATTAGAATTCTTTGGATACCATAAACCAAGTGTTGAAGCACCTTTGAGGTATCTTAAAATCCTTTTCACAGTGATTAAGTGAGACATCTTAGGATTGCTTGATATCTTGCACAAATACATGTAGCAAACATGATATCAGGCCTGCTAGCTGTAAGATACATAAGAGACCCAATCATAGCCCTGTATAAGTGCTCATCTACACACTCCCCCTCAAGATCTGGACCAAGAGAGTGGTTTCTGGCTATGGGTGTCTTAGCAGTCTTACAATCAGTCATGTTGAACCTCTTGAGTATATCTTGAAATACTTTGACTGACTTATGAAAATGCCATCTTCAACCTGCTTCACTTGAATTCCCAGAAAGAAATTAAGTTCTCCCATTGAACTCATTTCAAATCTATCTTTCATCAGCTTTTCAAAGTCTTTGCAGAGCCTTGAATTGGTTGAGCCAAAGATGATGTCATCCACATATACTTGAACTAGCAGAATGTCGTTTCCTTGTCCTTTGATGAAGAGAGTTCCATCTATAGTACCTCTCCTGTAACCATGTTTACAGAGATACTCAGACAGTGTCTCATACCACTTCCTGGGTGCCTGATGCAGCCCATAGAGAGCTTTGTCAAGCTTGCAGACATAATCAGGATGATCAGGATCTACAAAACCAGGTGGTTGTTTGACATAAACTCCTCATCAATCACTCCATATAAGAAAGCACACTTTACATCAAGTTGGTAGACCTTGAAGTTCTTGGATGCAGCAAATGCCAGGAATATCCTAACAGCTTCTAGTCTAGCTACAGGAGCAAAGACATCAGTGTAGTCAATCCCTTCTTCTTGTGTGTATCCTTGAACAACTAGTCTAGCCTTGTTCTTGATGATGATTCCTCTATCATCCTTTTATTCCTAAAAACCCATTTGGTTCCAATGGTAGTCTTCCCATGAGGAAGAGGACAAAGGTTCCAAACTTTCTGTCTTTTGAATTGAAGCAGCTCTTGTGCATAGCTTCAACCCAACTTCCATCCTTTAGAGCCTCCTCAACTTTCTTTGGCTCTAACTGGGATAGAAAACAAGAGTGAAGACAAACATTTGCTTCATGGGTTTGCCCTCTTGTCTTTACCCCGGAGATAACATCTCCAATGATGTTTGTAGTAGGATGAGACTTGTGGATCCTTAGCTGAGGGATCACAGCAAGTTGCTGAGATAGATCCAAATTTGAGAAATTTAGATCTGGTCTTGAAGATTGATCCTCCACATTATCACACTTATCAAGATTAACTTGATCCAATGAGTGTGTGACATCATTGATGTTATCATCTATGGTATGGTTATTAGCATCAAGAGATTCTTGATCACTTTCACCATCACCATTGTTATCTTCTGCAATTGAGATGTCTTTATCTGGTTGAGAGGCCTCTGAACTGGAATTTGAAGGCATGCCAGATGTATCAGCTGGATTTGTCATTGTTGTGCTGATAGAAACCTCATTTGCTGAAGTAGTTCCAACTGGAGCTGAAGGTCTTCCAAGCTCAAATCTTGGATCAGGATCACCTGTATTTAAATTTTCTGCAGATCCTGAAACATGCTCACAAGATTTATTAAAACAGTTGGTAACTAAATCAAGATCAAATAGCCAATCCGGACCAGAACCAGCCACACTGGGAGTGTGCTCATTGAAAGTCACATTGGCTGACTCCTCAATGATTCTAGTTCTGAGATTGTATACTCTATAAGCTTTAGCTTGAGAAGAGTATCCAATGAAGTGTCCATCGTCTGATTTCTCAGCAAACTTGGCAACTTGATCTTTGGTATTCAAGATGGTGCAGGGACATCCAAATGACCTGAGAAAACCAATGAAAGGTTTCCTCTTGTGCCAAAGTTCATAAGGAGTCTTACCATGTGTCTTAACTACTAAGACTCTGTTTTGCACATAGCAGGCAGTATTAACGCCTCTGCCCAGAAGGTGATAGGCAGTTTAGAGTCAGACACATAGTTCTTGCAGCTTCAATAAGTGTCCTGTTTCTCCTCTCAGCAACTCCGTTTTGCTGAGGAGTCCTGGGAGCACTGTATTGTCTTGTAATACCCTTTTCATCACAAAATGTATCAAGGATTTGGTTTTGAATTCAGTTCCTTGATCACATCTTATGGTTTTGACCTTGTGATCACATTGATTCTCAATCTTTAAGATGAAATTCTTTAGAATCTCAGGAGTCTCATCTTTAGTTCTAAGAAAGAAAACCCAAGTGAATCTTGTAAAATCATCTGTGATCACTAGACAGTATAAGGTCCTTCCTAAACTCATTACACTGGTGGGGCCAAAGAGATCCATATGTAATAAGTGTAGGGGAGTAGTGATGGAGTTCCTTTCCTTAGGCTTGAGATACCTTGTGTTGCTTCCCTTTCAGGCATGCAACACAATGATCATCACTTGTAAACTCTTTCTTTGGCATTCCAGTTACCAGATCATGTTTGATTAATTTATTCATATTCTTAAAGTTTACATGGCACATTCTTTTATGCCATAGGAAAGACTCATCACTATTTGCTTTAGATAGAAAGCATGAAACTTCTCCAGAGGGAGATGTTTCTTGCAAATCCATCTTGTACATGTTCCCTTTCCTGGGGGCTCTGAGCAGAATATGCTCATGAGGAATGACCACTCCAGGTTTGAGAACAATGCACTCATGCTCAGTGAAGAGCATGTTATGACTCTGATCACAAAATTGAGATACACTCAGAAGATTGTACCCAAGCTCCTTAACAAAGTTTACCTTCTCAATGCTGAGCTTACATTTGTGACCTTGCCCCTTCCATAAATGTAACCACCTTCATTTCCTCCAAAAGCAACAGGTCCTCCATCAATTCTCTCAAAATTATGAAGTAAAGACCTATCGCCTGTCATGTGCCTGGAACAGCCACTGTCAATTATCCAGACATCTGTTTGTCTTGAGCTGTTCCTGCACAAAGAAAATGATTAGTTACATTTGGAAACCCAAGCCTTACTTGTCTTGGGTTCAGTAAGTGTAATAGAAGGTAATGCAACAGTAATAGATCCTATGGTTGTACAGAGGGGATCTTCGGCTGTTGTTGATGGAGAAACCTCAGTCATTTGGTCTTTCTTAGACTTCCACACCACCTTTGGAGTCTTGGACTTGACCTTCAAAACCTTAGAAGCTTTTGGAGCTTCACAAGTTTTAATGACTGATACTTCGGAAGAATCTACAGTCACTGCAGTAGACTTTAGTACTTCGGAAGAACTCCTTTCTTCCGAGACCAACTTTGCTTCCGAAGGTAATTTTCCATTTACCTTCTTCTTTGATTGGAGCTCCGAAGGAAACAGACTTTCCTTCCGAAGCTTGAGACTTCTTGAGATTCTTTGAAGTCTTTGTATTGGTCATGTGGATAGTACTTTTAGGATTGTATGGACAATCCTTGGCAATATGAGAAGTACTTTCACACATAACACACAGCATTTTCTTCTTCAAAGAAATCTCCTTTTGAGAGCAAGACTGGCCTTGGTCACATCCTTTTTCACCTTCATCTTGGTAGATTCAGATACAGTTCCCTTGGGCTGTGAACTGTTCTTGGAATTTGATGGTCCAGGCTGTGCAGCAGTGGTACACAGCAGCTCAGTCTTCTTCTTTGTACTGAGATGATTTGAACATGAACCAGAACTCTTGGATAAGGGCTTTGGTGGATGTCTTCAGTCCTTATTGCTTTGAAACCTGCAGAGATGAACACTTGTTTCTGCTTAGCATCAAAGGTAGCCTTGATTTCTTGAGCCTTCTTTGCTTTCCTTTTGCTCTTCCTGATCAAGTTCTTTCTCTTGGACTTGGTCATCACAGTTAATTTCTTCTCCTCAGAAGGATAGTGGCCCTTGGAGGAATCCTCTTCTTCACTCTTCTCAGAGGGATTCCTCACTATCACTTCTTCATCATCCTCACTTACTGGATCTATGAGAGGAAGCTCATCTTCACAAGTTCCACACCTAGGAGATCTTACAGACAAGATTGTGTGTGGAGGAGCTATCTCATTTGATCCCAGTCCCTGTCTATTTTGATAACAACCTTATGTGTAGGGATGAGGATATCATGTTCTTGAAGGTCTCTTCTTCAAGAACACTTTTCTCTGCCAGGGCTTTGCTGATCACAAGCTCAGCCTGGCACTTAGTCAACTTAGTGATGAGATCTTGGATCTGAGTTTTAAAATCTGTATGTTCATGTTTTAGTACTGAAATAGTTTTCTCCAAGTCTTCTATCTTTAACTTGTAATCATTTTCAGACTTCTAAAGCAGATTTTAATATGTTTAATGACTCAAGATCAGATCTCATCTCTAGGTTGTAGGACCTGTATCTATTTACTTTAGCAATGCATTCAGGGGAGCAAAGATGTTCTAATACCTTGGCTTCATCATGATCAGCCATCAATGCTTGGTTTGGAAAGCATCCTCCGCCTGAAAACTCCAGTCAAATCCTCCCTCTTCAACAGCAACCGCAGCATGTTGCTTTGTCTTCTCAGCCTGAGGGGTATTGTTGGTGTAGTTTGGTCTGAGTTGTGTTTGACCCCCATTTGCTCTGGTGCCTTACACTCCCTGGCGAAGTGACCCATAAGGTTACATTGTAACACTTAACTTTGCTTTTATCCAGGCCAAACTTACCACTGGTAGCATTGCTTGGAAATTTTCTTCCTGTCCTCTTGTAGAACTTCTTGGCTCTGTGAGTGAGAAGAGCCATCTGCTGAACTATCTCCATGTATTCCAGGTCATCTGGATGGATACAGTCTAGATCTTCAAGAGTGAAGAGATAATTTCCACAGCTTTCATCTGCAGACACAAAGGCTTGAGAAGAACTTGTCTCTTGGAATGGGCTTCCTTGAGTAAAGTTCTCCCTTGGTGTCTCCGGGAAGGTGATGAAAGGACCCTTTTGTGAGTTGTCAGGGTAGCATAGGAAGATGATGTTGGGGTTCTATGCTGTCCCTTTCAACCACATGAAGGGCTGAACCCATTTGATTGTTAGAGTTGCCAGATGAACCTTGTAAGTTCATTTCCATCTGGTATCCACTGAGAATCCCATATAACTCTGTCAGAGTAAGAGTTTTAAGGTTCTCAGTCCAGACCACAAGGCTTGGGTTTCCAATCATAACAACTTTTTCACCTTGTGCAGGGGCATTCACTTGACAGAAACAACGTATGGATTATAGACAATGGATGCTCCGGAACATGACTAGGACAATCTCACTTTAATTTCAACATTTTGATGGAGTTCCTGTCAATTGGAGTTCAGACCGGAGTACATTTCAGGAATGAATTGTATCCAATGCAAGTTACATCGAAAGTATCTTTGTCAAACCTTGACACAATCTTTTAAAGGTTTCTCAATTCATGATCATAATCACCAAAGCTTTTCACAGACATGTTGCTTATCCTCAAACCTGGGATGAAAGTTCCTTAGGAATTGGTGCTTCTTAGATATCCAGAAAAGGGGATATGTCAAGCTGGATATGACATGCTTTCCTCAGTAGTGAAGTCTCTGCTTTGTTTTCAAAGCTAATGGTGCTAAAGGAATTTTTCTGTAAAGTAATTGTGTTGCATGTCTGAAAGGAAAGCAACATAGTGTCCATAAATCAAAGAATTAACTCTATCACCACTCCATTACACTTATTGCAACATGGAATCTATTTGGTCCCACAAGTATCATGAGTATTGGAAGTAATTTATCCTAGATTGATGTTTTACGATTCATGGGTATTCTGTTTAAGAATTAAAGATGAAATTACTGAACCTTTAAAATATTTATTCTAAAAATAGAAAATAATATGGATCACAAGGTTAATTATTTAGGAGTGAGTCAGGGATTGGGTTTTAAAATGGTTCTTATCTTTTGCATCAAAGGGATGCAAGACAATATAGTACTCTAATCCTCACCAAAATGTTGCAGAGAGGAGAATTGCAGTTTCAAGGGCTTGGACACAATTACAACACAACAACACAATGAGGAGATTAACTAAACGTTAATCAAACAGTGAACTGGGTAACCAAAGGTGATGCAGAGACACAAGTAAAGCAAGAGAGACGAACAAGAGTATAGTTTTCAAGGTAGCAGTATATTGCTTTCTCAAGTTCTTTTACAAGTGTTACAAAGCATACTGAAAGATACAAGAACTTGGAATACTTATACTACAACCTACAGCCGGCTATACTATGAAAGCCAGCTGGATACAATTGACTAGACACTAACAAAATCAATTGTAGGATCAAAAGGCATATCTGCCTTTTGACCTTGTGACTATGACATGCCATAGCTCACATCCTTATACATTATAAAAGGATAAAGTACATAAAGTGGAAAGTTTCAGACTCAAGACCTCAATGTACAGTTACCAAAAGCATGGACCTTTTCACCAACTCTTGTAAGTTGGTGACTTATCAGAGACGCAGCGGAAAAGGTGCTTTATGGAACAGTACATCAGATAAAGCATGTGTACTAAAAGTCTTCGGAAGAAATCTGTCTTCATAGGTTGAAGCTTCGGAAGACTTTGTCTCTTCAAGCTTCGGAAGACTTCATGTTAGGCTTCGGAAGATATTGGTCTTGGCTTCGGAAGATATTACACTTAGAGTATTTTCTAATGCTTTGTGTAATTCTTCCGAAGCATTCTTCACTTCAGTACTTAGTGCATGTTGCTGAAACACTTAGGTAGTTTTGGGTTGCATCAGACTTCAGGAATCCTTACAAGGAACTTTATGAGTTGCTCGAACTATGTTAGTTATTCAAACTCCTTTACCACTCTGGGCAGAGGCAATAACATTTCATGGTATGTGCAGATGAGGGTTCTTGTAGTTAAGAGAAATGGAAAAACCCCTTATGAGCTATGGAACAAGAGGCCACCGTTTTTTGTTTTCCTAGGTCTTTGGTAGCAGGCATACCATACTTAACACAAAAGACACAATTTGGCTAAATTTTCTGAAAGTCAGATGATTTATATTTGTTGGATATTCCCTACCTTTATTGCTTATGACGTGTTTACATTAAAAATCAATCATTTTGAGAATCATCCAACATTGTTGTTGATGAGCACACTCCCTGTGTTAGGGGGAATGGCCCAGATCATATTTTTTTCGAATTGTTTAAAAACTATTCTAAACCTTCTTGTCAGAATGTTTCAACTACAACAGGTACTCAAAATGATTTTGATGATGACGAACTGTTTAAGTTACCCAAACCTCTCCAAGTTCTCCAAGAGCTGCTAAAAATCAACCTCCCAAATTGCCAGATCTGATAGCATAACTATCTTAAGAAATAGTGGAGCTACAACAAGTTGTCAACAAAGTGAGCCTTAAAATTCATCTAGTTGAGAATGCACAACACCAAGCTGATGAAAGTAGCATCTTGTAGGAATAGGCAACTGTTGCTGCTACTTCACAGCCAACTGAAACTGATATTGTTTCTCCTTCTTTCAATCAGTACGCATTAATAAGTGTGAAACATAGCTGGATCAAAGTGTTCAAAACCTTGAGCAAACTTGTCAAATGTAATCTATCTGTGCAACTGGATGTGATCCCTATGATTAGGATTCACAACTCTCATCGAGCCGAGAACATCACTCGAGATGTCTCTGAAGGCATAAGAACAAGGGGACAAACTCACAATGGGAATGTCCGCTTGTACTCATGCTTCTCATATTAGATGGAACCCAAGAAAGTAGAACAAGCCTTGAAAGATAGTAGTTGCATTGAATAAATGCAAGAGGAATTGCTTTAATTCAAAACATAAAAGGTTTGGAACCTATATCTGCTACCATCTAGTCAAGTACAAATATGCACCAAATGAGTTTTCAGGAACAAGAGAGATGACAGAGGCTTGATCATCAAGAATAAGACAAGAGGAGGTAATTGATTACACTGTTATATTTACACCTGTTGCGAGACTTGAGGCAGTGAGGATCTTTCTTGCTTATGTTGCATCCAAGAATACTATTGTCTATCAACTTGATGTAAAGCGTGCCTTTCTATATTGGAATAAAGATAGGGAAGTCTATGTCTGCCAGCCTCCTGGATTTGAAGACCCACAACACCCTAACTATGTGTGCACACTGGACAATGCTCTCCATGGGTTGCACCAAGCACTTGGACTGTTGTATGAAACCTTGTCTTAGTTTCTCATGAAGAACGGTTACACTAGAGGTACCATTAACAAGACTTTAATAAGAAAGTCTGGGAAAGACATTTTTGTGCAGGTCTATGTTGATGACATCATATTTGGTTCCTTAAATGACCAAATACGTAAATACTTTAAGAGCATCATGAAGAAGAAATTTATGATCAGTTCCACAGGAAAAATGGACTTTTTCCTTGGAATTCAGGTAAAACAAGTAAAGGAAGGGTTCTTTATCAATCAATTAGAATATGTCACTGACATTTTAGAAAGATAATATGGAAGATTGTAAGCCAGCTAAGACTCCTACACCCAAAAATCACAATCTTTGTCCAAACTCTAAGGGGGAGGATACTTATCAACATCAGTATAGTGCAATCATTGGATCTCTGATGTATCTCATAGCAAGTAGACCTAATACCATGTTAGCAACGTGCATCTGTGCCAAATATCAGGCTGCTCCAATGATTTCTCACCTAGTTATTGCCAAGAGAATCCTTATATACCTCAAAGGAGCAGCTAAACTAGGTCTTTGGTATCCAAGGAATACCAATTTCAAAACCAGGTGATAGACTATGGATTCAACTTCATGAACACTCCTATCCACATTGACAACAAGAGTGTTATCTCCATTACAGAAAATCCAGTCAAGCACTCCAAGACAAAGTACATTAACATCAGGCATCATTTCATTAGAGATATTCACGAGAAAGATCTGATTAAACTAGTCAAAGTTGATTCAAATGAACAATATGCTGATTTGTTCACCAAAGCATTTGATGAACAAAGATTTATGTATCTTATTACACCTACTGGGATGATAAATATTGATTAATCCATCTTATTTGAAAACCTTTTCAAAATGTGTCATTTCTTTGTCGATACAATCTAATCCTTAATACAAAGTTTTTTCTTCAAAATTTGTTTAAGCATGAGTTCATCCAAAGAGAAATTTACCCACAGAAGATATTTTCTTGTAAGGCCCCATTTCCGGGACGTTCACAGCTGGTCAATCATCGCACGTAAAACATATAATTTCATTAGTTTTAATAAACATTGCAACGGAAACATTAAAATAACTTTTCATTTCAATATAAATGCTTTTGCAAGTCAATACAACATTCGTTACAAAAAATCATTTGTTCACATTACAATGCAAAAACATTATACAAAAGAATGCCATACAAAAAAATGCCAAGTAGCCGCCCCACGCCATCCTCAGCAATGATCACCTGCCAACTGGAAAATGCATAAAAAGTCAGCGTTGCTGAGTGAGTTTTCGTTTTATAATTAAAATACTTTACTTTCCATTTAAAACTGTTCTTTACTTCCATGTGTGGTCAAACATCATACGTACAAATAGATAATCTTATTATTATTTTCATCATCGTTCATCGTATGTTACTCGTTATCATTCATTATCATAATTCATTCCTTTTCATTCATATCATTCATTCCATACATACATCATTAACTTTACTATCATTCGGACCAATGCCATGTGCTTCACCCTACCGTCATGCATAAAGCGAGTACTGGGCTTAAGTCTATAAATAGACTCCCATACATTATGCTCGGTGGCCTGACCACAGTACCAGGGTAAGCGGCAAGGATCACATATGTGTGGTCAATCGCACGGATTAAACCTAAGAGTGCATCCTTCCGGGGTAGCTAACCCAAACACAGTTGAGCTAACACCCTTCATTGGGTGTGAACCTCCTTACATTGCTTGCAAGACTTTTCTTACATTCGTTCGTTCATTAATGCATGCACTCATCTTTCTTTACGTTCCACTTAACATTATCATTAACCTCCGCTTTACGTTACATAATACTTTTCATTCATTCATAGTCATAACATGTAAATCACGGAATAATACATAATAGGAACGTAAGATCAACATAACGCATTCATACATAACATCACATGAACATTACATACCCCATCACACATCGTCACAACATTATGCAACATTCATTCACAAATACATACACATTCACAACAAGCATAAGTCATCATAAGACATAAGCAATCCTCTGCGGGACAACGGGGGTTCAGGGGCGGCAGCCCCTAACAGCGGGGTCCTAGGGGCAACAACCCTAGTGGGGTCCAAGGGGCAACACCCCTAGATGGGGTCGCGCTGACCTGGTCGATCTTCCCGTTAAAACCTCTTAAAATCTTTGTCATTTAAAACATGTATGCATTTCCAGCCCCAAACTAGTTCAAAACCTTTAAAATAGGGGATCTAGAACTCACCTGTACTCGAAGAGTGGCTTCTCAATCAAGCTTTAAAACAAGGGTTGCACTACACACCCTGCAGATAAGTTAACACTTAAATCTAGAACTCACATGTACTCGATGAGTAGCTTCTCAATCAAGCTTTAAAACAAAGGGTTGCACTACACACCCTGCAGATAAGTTAACACTCAAAGGAGTTAATTTCTACCTAATTTCGCTGCTAATTTCGCTGCATGATCAGCAGTTTTGCTGCTAGTTTTGCTAGCAGTTTCGCTGCTAGTTTCGCTAGCATCTTCGCTGACAGTTTCGCTGGCATCTTCACTTCCAATTTCGCCCAGCTTTCGTTGGATAACCATGTATGCGAAACTACCTACGAAACTATAGTTTCGCAGGAAGACCCATAGTTTCGCCGGACGAATACAAAATTTCGCTGGATGAACACCCAGTTTCGCAGAACCGACTGAAAATTACGAACCACCCCATTTTTTACCAAAACTACAATATTTTACATCCAAGACCTTGCTTTATCACGCAATAAGCTATATCTAAGCTTCTTACATGTTTTCTTACACAAAAACGTGAGTTTTGGGTGAATCTTTATCACTTTTAAAAACCCAAGCCCTAGAATCCGGGTTTACATCAAAAGGAACGATTAAATGATGTTTCTTACCTGCATTCTTGGTCTTTTCTTGTTGTTGGATGCCCACAAACACCGATCTCCAATCCTAAGATCAATTGATCCTTGAATCTTCAATTCTCTCAACTCTCTCTCTCTAGAACTAGAGTGTTGAGTTGCAAATGAGAGCTGTTCAAGCTGATCTGTTTATATATACCAGGCATTCCTGGGACCTTAAATCATCAAACTCATAATCTGAAGAGTTAACTCAGTCTATAACCCATATCCATCTTATTTTCATTAAATGGTCTCGTCTAAGCCCATTATTATTATTTGGCTTGCTTAGACATTATTCCGGGCGTTACACTTCTATATCTTCCGACGAAAAATTCTCCAACTTAGTTTTATCTTCGAAAGGGTTTTTAGTCTCGGAGGAAAATTTGATGTTGTATCAAATATACTTCCGAAGCTTGAAAACCTTCCATTCGGAAGATCTTCTTACTCTCAGAAGTAAATTTTTCTAAGGTTAAATTTTACCTTCAGAAATAAGTTTGGCTTTAGAAGAAGATGAATGGGATTGTGTAAGAGTGATATTCTTACTGAGATTCGAATATGATAATCAAGTCAATGACTGAGTAGCGGAAACAAACAATCAAAGAACATTCAAGCAAGAAAATTACTCATAAATGCTGTTTGTATTGATATATGAAAGTTGATAAGTTACAGATAATAATTACAACAAGAATTCTCTATCTATCAGCCGTCACCTCAGTACGAGGTTAACTATTCTATTTATAGGCAGACAAGATGCCTTTACAAAATGACTAAACTACCCCTGACCTATTACATCAGAAACTAGTCTAAGTCTTGATCCGCATCTTTGCTTGTTCATCCGCATTGACAAATGCGGATGAGATAATCTTGATCAGCATTTCCATTTGATCATCAGCATTAGTAAGTTGGTCATCCGCATTGGTTAATGCGGATGAACAAATACTTGAGCGCATTTGGTTGGTCATCCGCATTTGTCAATGCGGATGATCAAAGTCTTGTCCGCATCTTCTTTTGTTCTTCGGCATTAGTCAATGCGGAAGAGTAACTTGTTCAGTATTAGTATTATGTCTTCCGCATTAGTCAATGCAGAAGAGTAAACACTTGTCCGCATCAGGGTTTTGTCTTCTGCATTAACTATTGCGAAAGATAACACTTGTTATTTTCTTGGCAGATCTTCATCCGCATTTCATCTTGGACTTGTGGGATTGCAGCTGAACAATCATCAATTCACCCATTGAGTTGGCATGTATGATCCTTTCAGGGTGCAACAATACTCCCTCTAAGGATTATACAGCCTGGTTTTCCTCAATGTTTAGGAGGTGATTGATATTGTGAAGATTCAGCTGGGTCTTCAGAAGGTAGTATGAATGCAGCTTTAGTGGGATCCAGGATAGCCTTCATCATGTTTACAAAATCAGTTGCTTTTGACATCCTGTCTCTACTCAGTTATGTATTTTCATTCTGCTCATGTTGTATATGGCTTCCATTGGTAACTTTTTCAGAGAAATAGGTTCCCATATGGAGATTGTGGAAAGACCATCTATATGAATCAATAAACTCCCTCCCACATCCACTTCAAGCTTAAAAATATTTCCAAGTTGCAGTGGTGTTTTCTTCTTCTTTCTTTTGTCTCTTTTAATATTATTCTATCATAGGCCAGTTTTAACAACTTGATGCATTTCAGAAAGAAGTGCATGTCTTTTTCACCCAATTTGTTGTTTAATTCCCTGAAGTGCCTGGTATAAATGTAGTGGATGTATGATTCATCAAGTAATCTTACTTCATATCCACTGAATAGTCTTATGTCAGCTCCTTCTTTTCCTCCCCACTTCCTTTCTATCACCATCTCATAGGTTCTCTCATCATAGGTTACATTTGAGATGGGAGTGGAGGAATGAGTACCAGACACTACTTTTGTCTTCAATGACTCAGTTGGCTTTACCTTCAACTCAGGGAATACAATTTCTTCTGCTTCCATCTTTTTCTTTTTATCCAGGGGATTAACAAAAGTTTTATCTTTTCTTAAGCAAATTGTCTTTAATGAATTGAAGTTGTTTGTCCTTCTGGACATCTTAACTATGTTCTCAAATTCATATCCCCTAAACATAGCTGCATGATTGATTAGTTCAAGTTGAGCTAGCTCCTTCAAATCATGAATCTCAAGGGCATTTACAAGAGCTGAGTACTCTGTAAAGAATTGTACTAGTCCTGAGATTCTCTTCACCATGAACATGTTCCATGTGCTATCATACTTCCAGACTATTATCTTCTGATCTACCTTCCCCTTGGGAGTAGACACCCCTCTGATCAGTTCTGCAGTAGTCAGTCATTCTTGCAGCTTCAACTGAGATGGTTCTGCAAACCATTCAGGGTATTTGTGGAGCACTGGGGCAAGTAGTTCTTAGTCTTTTAGATTCAACAGCATGTCTGCAGCTGACACTCTGCTTCTGGGTTTGGTCCTTGTCAATTCTTCTTCCAGTTTCTTGAGTTTATCTTTCTTTTCATTGATCGATTGAAGAGTTGCAGCCCTTAAAGAATTTGCCTTCATGTTGGCAATCCTTCGTCTTGTGAATCCTTGACTTGAGAGATATTCCTTCATTTCCTTATCAAACATGTTATAAGGATTAGGAAATAACGATTCATAGGATGAGGTTGATTCTTCATTTGAGACAGCTTTTGTATGGGACCCCTTCTTGGTAGTGGAATTTCATACCTTGTAGATTTCTTCAAGGATGAGTCTTTATGTTTTGGAGTATCCTTTGTCATTGTCTTCTCATATTCAGTGTCTATTGTTAGATCAAGAAACAATTTCACTTTCTCTTCCTCCTCTTTCATTCTCTCATAAGTCATCCCAAATACATCATCAGGATCATAGCCTCGATTAATTACAAACATGGCTCTAATCATCAAGTCATCAGTTTGAGCTTTGGTTACCATGTCTTCCACTAACTGTTCTTCTTTAATAGGACTGTCCATGAGAACATCCTTTTTAACTTCATATTCATCAGCAATTTCTCCTTCTTCTAAATCAATTGCTCTAGCCAACTTTTTCAACTGAGCTTCTGCCTGCTCATGTTCTCCAAAAAATTCAGCAAATGCTGCTAAACTTCTTGGGTCATCTTTTTGTTTCTTTGCTGGTTCTTCTTTAGTTATTGGTCTCTTGCCTTTAGCTTTTTTAGCCAGATACTTCCTCTTTCGTGAGTAAGTTTGAAGTTGAGGGCTAGAGGTTTCAGTTTGTTCTTTTGGCTCAGGGACCTTTTCAGGTGTAGTTGGCTCTTGATCCTTCATTTTACTTTTCTCATTTTCTTTCTGCTCAGTTTCAATTTCTTCTTTCCTTTCTTGTTCATATCTTTCTTTGAGTTCTTCTTTTTGTTCTTCAGTTAATGATATAGCAGAGACAATTTGCAGAGTTAATTCTTTGTCCAAAGGCACTGGTGATTTAGGATAAAGACTATGGGCTCTGCCTTAGTTCTTTGATTGTTTATGAATTCCCAGAAATCATCATCAATGCTGAATTGTTCAGATGAAAAACTATCCAAGGTACTGAAGAGTTCTTCCAATTCACCTTTTTCAGAGTCTGAATAACCAGTGTTTCCTGAATACACTACCATGTCTAGGCTTTGGTCTTTGATCTCAGTTTGACATTCATCATCTACTTGTTCTTCATTCTCATCTATTAAATTTTTATCCTCATCATCAACCTTTTCTTGTTTTTATTTCTCATCATCATCCTTCACTTCAGTTCTTTTGATCATCATTTCAAGCTCGGATATTCTTTTGTTCTTGCTCTTAATTTCCTTTTCAAGTTTTGAGATGATATCAACTTGTTGTTCTATAATGTTTTCTTGTTCCTCCATTGCAATAGTTTGTATTTCAAGAGTATCTATACGTCCACTCACTTCTTCTCTTGAGTGTTTTAGTGCAGCTTTTAAATTCTCAATCTCTTTGTCTTGTTCTTTTCGTTCAACTGCATATTTCTCTTTAAGATCTTTCAATTCACATTCTTTCTCATCCAGTTCCAGGATTCTGTCATTTATTATTCCTGCTCTCCTGTTTAAAGTTCTTTCCATCCTTTCCACTTTGAGTAACAACTCAGATATTAATTCATCTTTTTCATCAGGTCTGTTGATGTTAGATTCAGCATAGCTCTCTGAAAGAGCAGCCTCAGAAGGTTCTTTCATAGCTTTGGTTTGATCATGATGATCCTCCTTATCAGAAGATGATTTGGATGATTTGGATGCACTTGTTGATCCTTCTGTTTCAGCAGGATGATCAAGTGATGATGGTAAAGGTTGGTAAGGAGAAATAGGTGATTAGTGTGGTGATATTGAAGATTGATAATGTGGTGCTATAGGTGTAGGTTGAGTGGTCATTGTGGTGTTGGTTGTGGTGATGGAAGTGATGATATTGGAGATGGTATTGGTGATGGTATTGGGGATTGTATTGGAGATGGTATTGGGGATGGTATTGGTGATGGTTGTGGAGTTGGTTAAGCTATTGGTTGTGGAGGTGGTTGTGCTTGACCTGCTTGATGTATTTGTTGAATCATCCAAGGAAGAAGGGGTGAAGGGGCACCACTGTAAAAGTTACTTGGGTCCTTCTTCTTGATGTACTTATAGGATCTTGCATCATAATGAGGAATGTTAAGTACAGGTCCTTCATTAACAATGTCATGAAATGATTCATTGATTAGACATTGAATGAATCTGGGATACATTAGAAACTTGTATCTCAACCCTTCTTGAATGTTGGAGATTAAGCCATTGAATACATATGCGGACATGTTAAACCTTCTATTGGTGCAGAGAGCACAGATTGCAGAAGATGTGAGGACTGGAATGTCATTCCACCCTATTTTCCTTTTAGACAGACAATGTTGGAACATATGAATTAGGAATCTCCAAGGCAGATCCACTAATCCTTTGACTATCTGTTTTGCTTCATAACTCCCTTCATAACCAATTTCAGAGAAAAATGTGGTTATTTCTTCATCATCCAATTCAAGCGGATCATGTGCATTATCATTGAATTGCAGACATCTTCTAACTAATTCTTCTATTATCCTCAGAGTGAGTTCATTGTTGATTCTCCCGGTTAGAATTCTGACTCCATCCTCTTCAACCACTTCAGCTGATTCCCAGAATGACCTGATGGGATTCTCGTAGATTGTTGGTCTTACTATCATGGCATATGCTACCCTTATGGTAGATAAGAATCTTATCATATCTCTGAGACCTTCGGCTTCAGGCATATCATGGTTTAGATAACCGCTGACGTTATGGAGCTTGCTCCATGTAAGGTTTGCCATGTAATCTGCACAAGAGACATGTGTGTTAGTTAACAGTTTTGACTTTAACTTTGCTTTGATTTGTTAATGTGACTTTGATTTGTTACACAATTTTCTTTTTCACTTTGCTCTGTTTTTTGCAGTAAACATGATTATCATGGTTTTCAATATCAGTTGAATTCCTATCAATTTATATGTTTATTGAGATTGAAAATGTGTATTACATCACATTAATTAGTTTGATTTTGGTGTTCTTCAATAATTTTCTGGTTCATTTTTCGATTTAGGGTAATAGTCCAAGACTTAGGTTTTGGTTTCAAAATCTGTTGAAGTTATACCTTATCTTCGAAACGACTGTGGTTCTAAATCGATGACAAGAATGTTTAAAGATGAAACACAATAAAATCTTTGAATGTTTGTGATGATAATGATGATGATTGATGGTGGTGTACTGTAGGTTTACGCTCGTCTCACTATAAGTTCTCTCAAATTTGAAAAGTATTAAATGACCCGTTTGAATTCCTTTAAATAGTCAAATAATACAATTTGAGAAATTTTATAAGTTTACAAGCAAATACAGTCAACACTATAGCAAATGCTGAAGGTTAATTTGTTTAATTTCGATTATCCGCATTTGTTGACTGTAGCAAATGCGGAAGACAAACTTTTGACATTGACAGTCCGCATTTGACTTCTTTTGGTCATCCGCATTTGTGACTGTACCTAATGCGGAAGGTTTAATTTTTGACTGACTGTCCGCATTACTCTACTGTTACTAATGCGGAAGTTTTGTTTCTTAATTTTATTCTATCCGCATTTGTGTACTGTTGCAAATGCGGAAGTTTTGTTTCTTAACTTTTATTCTATCCGTATTTGTGTACTGTTGCAAAGGCGGAAGTTAAACTTGAAATTTTGGCCATCCGCATTTGATTTGTAGTAAATGCGGAAGAACATTGTAACAAATGCGGTTGAGTTGCTTGTTTTATCATATCCGTATATGTACAATAGCAATGCGATAGAACAAAGACCATTTGTGCAACTACAAATGCGGTTGACAAGTCAACATAGCACTGTAGCAAATGCGATAGACCTGTTCATATGCATTTGTTGACTGTATCAAATGCGGTAGAGTAAATTTCACATTCACTTCACACATTAGTTACATGCATGGGTTATCTTCACCCGCATTAACTAATGCACTTACCTGCATTACCTTTTGAACTTAATCAAAAGTTAATGTGATTGAACTGATTATTCGTCTTATGAAGAGGTGTCCTTGATTGATTTTTCTTATGAAGTTGGCTGTTGAAGTTCTCAATTTTTGCTTGGATTGACTTGTATGTTATAACTAATACAAGTTTCCCAATTTTGATAGATCTTGGGCTTATCATGCTTCTAAGAATCTGCATAAGCTGAGATATAATGGTAAAACTTATTGCAACAACACTAACTAAAACTCTTTTTGTTTTGTTTTTCAAAATGAAATTAATAAACAAAAATTTAGACTTACTCAAACCTTTAAAATTACTCCCCCTAAAGTTTATGTCCACATTTGGAGAGAAACTTTAAAGATGTAAAAGTTTTGAATATTATTTTGATTGATGAAGAGAAAAATCTCTTTGTTGGGATCATATCAATCTTACATTACACATGTGCATCCTTTATGATTAAATGGACATGATTATGAACTTGAAGATTGAAGGTATCTTTGTCCTCTTAAACCCATACCTGGTTGATATTTTGATGCAAATGACTTTTATCATGTTTTGGTTGATTTATTATTCAATGTGTACCTCACACACATAAGCATGAAATGATCAACCCTCCTTATACAATGCATGGTAGAAATTTTTCACAACTTTTCTTACCAGGTTATTTAAGTCATGAAATCTCATTTTCACTAATCCTCATGGGATTCTTTTAATTTGATCCTTTTTCATGTTGATCCACATTAGGATTCTTTTCACTTCACTTTGGAAGGTGATCCATGATAGGAATCTTTTGTTCATTCATTTGGAATGTATTACTTTGTTGATTCATCCAATTTTGGATGTGTTCCACATTGGGAATCTTTTGGATCATGACATCTGCACTATGTGCAAGTTTAATCAGGTCTTTGCTCAGCAAAACAAAGTTGAAACATGATGTGGTGAAAGAGATTCATAAAGTATCATTACCTAGTGTGTTTAGGCTACTACACACACATGCATTCAGATAAGCCAATACATATTTGTACTTTGTGATGAGTGTTTCACACTTGAATATGTCTTTAATTCATCACTGCATGAATCTTTTCTTCCAAGTTGAGCCTACTAACATATCTAGTAAGTCATTTCAGTCTTTTACATTTTGAAATTAAGCACAGTGAATGATATAATGACTGTAATTATATCATTTCCCAAAATTTTTTTCTTCATAAAACTTGATTTCTCTTTATGGTTTTTCTGATGTTTTAAATTGTTTTTTTGATGTTTTTCATAGTTTTTACTCAAGGTTAATCATGCCAATTGACTGAACCAGAAATTCAAACCTACTAGGTTCAAATGCCTTGGTAAACAAATCAGCTAATTGATTTTCTGTTGGTACTTGAATCAATTTTATTAAACCTTTTTCAGCACAGTCCTCAAAAAATGATATCTAATTTTAATATGTTTTGTTTTTTGAGTGCTTAACTGGATTATTAGTTACAAGACAGTAGCTATGTTGTCAATAGAATTGTGAAGGGATCGAGATCTAGTTTGATCAATTAGATTAGGATTTGCAGCGGAATAGCACACGAATTAGACAAAATTCTAGCAAGAATAATATGAATATTCAATTAAGCAGTAACAGTTATAGAGAGAGAGTATTCTGCAAAAAGAATGTTTTCATTCATGCACAAACTTCCCGTAAGGGGAAATTAGGTCAACGTTCCTTTTATAAGGAATGTGACATCTGCTGACTTCACTTGATAGTGACATCTAACTGATTTATACAAACAACTGAAAGTAAACTAAACTACTGAAGATGTCCACAACAACTGAGGACACCTTCATTAAAGCTAAGTATAACTAACATTACAACTACTGAAGTTATAACATCTGAAGTATAAGAACTTTAGATGTTTTACATAACATAAAACTAATGATTATAAACTACTGAAATGTAAACCATCACAACTACTGAAGAGAACTACTTTGCTGTTTGTGACAACTTCTGAGAACTTGATCTTCAGACTTTGTCTTCAGACTTTGTCTTCACAGTTGTCTTCAGACTTTGTCTTCAGTAGTTGTTCTTCAGACTTTGTCTTCAACAGTTGTCTTTAGACTTTGTCTTCAGCAGTTGTCTTCAGACTTTGTCTTCAGTTGTTGTAGATTACTTCAGCTCGTTTGATGTCCGTGGGACTTAAAGGTTTTTCTGATCTGGCTCTTTGGTTCTTTTGGTCTAACAAACTCCCCCTAAACCAATGCAGCCAAAACCTTTAAAATTATTGAGGTCCCACTTATTGGCAGAAACAAAATCTGGATCAGCTTAGAATTCTTCAATATAAGCTCAGGCCAGGGAAGAGATTTCAGGAGGTTTGATTGGCAAAGGATGAATGGGAACTCTGTCTTGGGGAATTGGACACGGAGCTGTTACCCCATCCATGAAACCTACTTCCCAATGATAAGTCTGTAAGACTCTCTGACATAGGCCTCAAGGAAAACAACTTGTTCTTCCATTGTGAGTTCTTCACCTCCACTTTCAAAGAAGAACTCAGTGTAGGATTCTATGTGCCCAAGACACTTAGAATATTGATGTGGTTAGTACGTTATGATCCAAGTCGGGTTATACCCAAATAATAAGCTTTGCAGACACAAACGATTATTTAATTAATGATGTGATCATGTAATTAAATAACAACACACACCAAATTTAGAAATTGGTTTTCTAAACAATATATGTGAAATGGGTTAAATCATAAGGATGATTTGTTGATGGATTTTATTAATCACATTGTTATTTAAAAGGGTTTAAATAACATAAGATAATGTAATGTTAGTGATCTTTAATTAAAATGTTTAATTAAATTAGTGCATAAAACATATTAGTATGGTTCTTGCACTTGTCACATTAAAATCCAAGAGGGTCCATGGACTTTTAATGTTTAACAAGATTAAAAGAGTGGGAATCCCAACCTTTTGAATAAGTTTCGGCCACCCCTTGGACCATTAGGTTCCCTTCTTTTATCTTGGTAAGACACACACTCTTAAATGTAGAGTGTAGGACTCTCCAAACCCTGGTTCTTCACATGCAAAAACACTCAAAAACTCTCTTCTTCTCTCCTGAAGTTCACGAACAGCAGCAGCCAGAAAAGAGATTTTGGAGTTGTTCTTGGTGTTATTCTTCCTAACAAGAAGGTGTATTGCTCACAAGCTTGGGTAACTAACTTGAGGGTTCCTCTTCTTGGAGTCTTGGCCGAGATTTTGGGCATCTTATTCTTCTTTTCTTTTGGTCGACATTTCAGCTGGGAGGTAGTTTATCACAGCTTAATGAAGCTGTGATTTTATGTTCTATTTCATTATCTTCATAGCTTGTTTATTCACATAAAAGATCCTTTTGATTTGGGTTTGTTTTCCATCTTAAAACACTATAAAGAACATGAAATTTTCAGCTTTAAAATCGGTTTTAAAAGCTACATATCCGCTGCGTTTTCTGAAAGTTAAAGGTTAAACATGTTTTTTGTGTTCTAGCAAACCCGTCAAATGGCATCAAGAGCCGGTTATGTGGATGACTTGCTTGTTTTGTCCTTAAAATAGGTTTTAAAGGATGATAATAATCTAAATATAAGCTGATTTGGGGCTGCTATGTTTCTGTTTTGTGAGTCCCCAACTTTCAAGATTATATTATACATGCTTAAGATTAAATCTGAAAGATATATATATGTTGATATGTTGTGTTGTTTGGACAACATCTAAACCCGAATTTTTCAGTTTATGTTGGCTGAAAATTTGTTGGTTTTAAGGGGATTCATAGTTATATTTGGATGATATAATGGATGCTTATTTTAGTGCATAACCTAGCCATTGACCTTGTGTTGTTTGGGTGTTTGTAATGGTTGTATTCATTCATTCAATTGGGTTGTATTATCTATTCTTTCAAGTGTAATTTTATTTATTATTGGGTTGTAATAAATAGATTAGGTGTAATTTCATTTTACTAGATATCATGTATTAGGACCTTATATCTTGTAATATGAAGACATATTGCCTTGGAAGCACAAAGAAGACACTAAAGAAACATGGAGCATTTTGGATGCGGTTTCAATTGGGAGGCTTTTGGAAGCTTTCTATGTGTTCTCTTGTTGTAACCTTAGAAAAGACCAAATGACAACACTTGTGATGGCAAACAAGTGTTGTCAACATAAGGGCTATGGTTATGCACATATGATTGTTAATGTTTATGCTTGTTAAATGTTTGTTGTTTGTTTGAATGGTTGATGTTTTGACATACATAACAAACTCACTAACAACTTAACAAGCTGAAAATTGATGGTTCTAAAAGTTTATATAAAGTTATTAAAATGTTTAATGATTTTAAAGATTAAAATTGGTTTTAATCAAAGGACCATAGGGTACCTTTATTTGATTGCATGTAAATACAAGTACATAGAGTTTTCTAAACTAATATTATGTACCTCTAGATATTCTTTAACAAGATCAACACCGTCCTTTTACACAACACTGAGTCACTTGAGAACTCTTAGTGGGATAAAGGTCACCTAACCACTTTGGGGAACTCGTGATTCAAGGTGAGAATGCCTTATTTGTGGCATAAAGGTCACCTAACCACTTGTTTTGGCAAACTCACACGTGGGTGTAAGTAGGTGTCTTGATTTGCAAATCATGTCAAATGGATCACCTACGATGTGGTTTCCAAATGGTGTTGATGGGATTAATATGCCGACTTTACATATGATGTTTCAAGTCGATCCCATATTTCTAGAAGTTGCATATGGTTGCAATCGTCAACTTGACCACCTTATTAATTTAAAACGTGGGATAAAGGTCACCTAACCACAGTTTAAATGTAATGTTGGTTCTAGATTTTAATACGAAAAGACCTGAAAAGGCATTTATTATTAAAATTACAATATCGAAAATACTAAAATAAAACTTGTGTAAATTTTGTAGATGGCCTCAATAATGACAATTCTAATAACTCATCTGCGTCCAACCAATCTCTACAAGCGATCCTCCAAAAGGAACGTCTAAATCATAACAACTTCATCGATTGGTATCGAACTTGAGAATCGTTCTCAGCAGAGAGAAGATCGTATGTTTTAGACGACCCTATCCCCAATCAACCTAGCGAGGATGATAAGGAGGCCTACAACGATTGGCTGAAGTACACTGAGGACTCCGTCCAAGTGTCTTGTCTCATGCTAGCGAGCATAACTCCAGATCTCCAAAAGGAGTATGAACACCACGGAGCTTACGACATGATACCCACTGAAGGAAACGTTCCAAACGCAAGCAAGGGTTGAGCGCTTCGAAACGGTTCGAGCACTCCATGCATGTCGTATGGACGACAACCAATCTGTCTCATCTTATGTACTTAAGATGAAAAGTCATATTGACCGCCTCGAGAGGCTTAATTGTCCCGTCTCGAAGGAATTGGCCACGGATTGATCCTAAATGGCCTTACCAAGAGTTTGAGATATTCGTGTCGAACTACAACATGAATGCTTGGGAAATAGCATTGGTGAGCTTCACTCAATGCTGAAAACGGCCGAGGCGGCCATGGGTAAAAGGTTTTAACCCATTCTCACCATCAATGAAGGTGGGAACAAGAAAAGGCCTCATCCCGCACCCAAAGCAAAGGTTGCCAAGGGTAAGGGACCCGTATGGGGAAAGGGGAAAGGGGTGGCAAGGGTGCCACCCAAACCGCAGAGAAGAAGCAAAAGGTTGCTACCAATGACCCATGCTTCAAGTGTGGGAGATTGGACATTGGGCAAGAAATTGTCCTGTTCATCTCCAAGAGTTGAAAGCCAAGAGAGATGCCGGGCAGACCTCAGGTACAATATACATGATTCATATTGATCTTAATGTTACATCTTCAGACACATGGGTATTAGATACCGGATGTGGAACTCATATTTGCAATTTGTTACAGGGGTTCAAAAGAAGTAGGGACTTCAATCAAGGGGATGTTAGCCTCTTCATGGCAATGGAACCAAAGTCCAAGTTGAAGCTCGTGGGGACTACATCTTGAAACTTCCAAGTGGCTTGGATGTTATTTTGAAGAATGTTTTGTATGCTCCTAGTTTGACTAGGAACATTATTTCTGTATCCCAATTAAGACTTTATGATTATGTATTATCTTTTATTGAAAATGATATTCATGTTTCTTTAAATGATATGTTCTATTTTAAAGCTATACCCATTAATGGTATTTATGAATTGGTTCATGAAAATGCTTTAAATAGTTCATTGTACCATACAAACACCAAGAAACTCAAGTTAGATTTGAGTGATCCTATCTTTGGCATTGTCGTCTTGGTCATATAAAGAAGAAACGTATACAAACACTTCAAAAGAATGGCCTTTTAAAAGCGAATGAATGTGATTCATTTGATGTATGTGAATCTTGTTTACAAGGTAAAATGACTAAGGCACCCTTTAGTGGAACTAGCGAAAGGGCAAAAGAGTTATTAGGAATCATACATTGGGATGTATGTGGTCCATGTAAGCCAATGACTAGGATGGTGAAAGATACTTCATTACCTTCACCAACGATTATAGTCGCTATGGTATGTGTACTTATTGAGGCACAAAGATGAAGCTTTTGAAATGTTCAAAATCTTCAAGAATGAAGTGGAAAATCAACTCAACAAGTCGATTAAAGTTCTCCGCACCGAGAGAGGAGGTGAATACCTAAGTGATGCTTTTCAAGATCATCTTAGGAATTGTGGGATTGTCTCACAACTCACTCCACCTGGAACACCACAACATAATGGTGTGTCTGAGAGGAGAATCGAACCTTATTGGATATGGTCCGATCTGATGTAGAAGCATATTACCTCTATCATTTTGGGGTTTCGCTTTGATCTCCACAGCCCGTATTCTAAATATGGCCCCAACCAAAAAGGTGGAAAGGACACCTTTTGAGATATGGCATGGAAGTGTTCCATCCCTATCATACTTAAGGGTCTGGGGTTGTGAGCCTTATGTTAAGACTCCCACCCCAAACAATTGGAAGTCCGATCCACCAAGTGTATCTTTGTTGGATACCCTAGAGATTCTATGGGATATTATTCTATGATCCTGGAACAAAAGGTGTTTGTTTCCAGAAAGGGTGAGTTCTTAGAAGCAAAGTTCCTTATGGAAGGAGCTGGCAGTAGAACAGTGGACCTTGAAGAGGATCAAGAACCACAACCCAATGCACGTTTGGTTGAAACTAGCACTCAACATGAGGATGTTGAGGATGATCAAGGGGTTGATCAATACACACAAGACGTTCGCGAAGTGGTAGAATTAGTAATCCACCTGAAAGATACGGATTTTTCGTGGATGGATGCTATGTGGTAGATTCAGATGAACCAACCACATACCATGATGCAGTGTCCAATTCAGATTGTGACAAATGGCTTGAAGCCATGAACGTTGAGATGCAATCCATGTATGACAATCAAGTTTGGGAACTTGTTGTACCACCCCTTAATTTCAAGGTAGTTGGAAGTAAGGGGTTTTCAAGAAGAAAAACGATATGCATGGAAACTTGGATACTTACAAGGCTAGACTTGTAGCAAAGGGTTTCACTCAAACCAAGGGTTGATTATGATGAAACCTTCTCACCTGTTGCGATGCTAAAATCTATAAGGATATTGTTTGCCATAGCTGCTCATTATGATTATGAGATTTGGAAAATGGATGTCAAACCGCTTTCCTAAATGGATATCTTGAGGAAGATGTCTATATGGTTCAGCCTGAAGGTTTTGTCGATCCAAAACATCCCAATAAAGTATGCAAGTTAAAGAAGTCAATCTATGGATTGAAGCAAGCGTCGAGAAGCTGGAATCATCATTTTGATGAGGAGGTAAGAAATTTGGCTTCATCAAAAACGCTGATGAGGCTTGTGTGTATAAGAAGGCTAGTGGAGCATAGTAACTTTCCTAGTATTGTATGTTGATGACATACTACTATTTGGAAATGACATTCCAACTTTGGAAGGTGTAAAAACCTGGCTTGGAAGTTGTTTTTCCATTAAGGATCTTGGAGAAGCCGCCTATATTCTAGGAATAAAGATCTATAGGGATAGATCAAGGCGGTTGATTGGTTTAAATCAAAGTGCGTATATTGATAAAATCTTGAAAAGGTTCAAGATGGAGAACTCTAAGAAAGGTACCGTACCTATTCAAAGAGGAACGATATTAAGTACGACTCAATGTCCTAGCTCAAAGGATGAGCAAGATAAAATGAAGGCAATCCCATACGCATCTGCTATTGGATCCATCATGTATGCAATGATATGCACTCGATCGGACGTGTCATGCGCCTTAAGCATGACAAGTCGTTACCAGCAAAATCCTGGAAACAGTCATTGGATGGCTGTTAAGAACATACTTAAGTACCTAAGGAGGACAAGAGATATGTTCCTAATCTATGTATCTGGTGACGAGGAACTGGTTGTAAAAGGTTACATGGATGTGAGTTTCCAAACCGATCGTGATGATTCTCGGTCACAATCGGATATATTTTCATTCTGAATGGAGGAGCGGTCTCTTGGAAGAGCTTCAAGCAGGATGTGGTGGCTCTATCAACTATAGAATCAGAATACGTTGCCGCCTCATTGGCAGCTCAAGAAGCTGCATGGTTGAAGAAATTCATTGCCGATCTGGGGGTTGTTCCTTCCATTCAGGACCCCCTAGAGATCTTTTGTGATAACGAGGGTGCGATTGCTCAAATCAAGGAACCTCGTGCTCATCAAAAGACAAGGCACATTGAGCGGAGATTCAACTACATACGAGATGAAGTTGAAAAGGGAAAGATATGTATTCGCAAAGTTCACACGGATCAGAACATTGCAGATCCTCTCACAAGCTCCTTGAAAAGGCAAAGCATGAAGTCATACTTGTGCCATGGGACTTCGATATTCTAGTGATTGGATTTGATCTGTAAATTTTGTATTTGGATATGCGGAACTCTTATTATTTGAATACAATTATTTGGTTATAATGTTTCATTAATGTTCCAATTCAGCATGTTAAATCCATGAGTAAATTGTTTACTCTAAATGTCCGTAGTCGTTCATACTTGTGGGAACAAGTGTGAGGGTAAGATTATTATGAACTTGGATTGGTTAATATTCATAAGATGAATAGACCAATGGGTTGCTACCAAGGTTCATAGATATTTTGGGATACATATTGGACTAACCCGCATCTCAAATTTTACTAGATGGAATCTTATTGATTGATGATAATAAAATTTGAGTAAAGGCGAATATCATTTGGTATCTCTGATCTGAGATACTATTGGGTTTTGATATTCACCAAGTATTATACCTTGAGCTAATTCTTTACTGTCCTGAAATAGTGGACAGTACATAAGGGTATGTTCAGGTATGACACGAGGTGTTTATGAAAAACGTATGTGGTCAAGATGGAAATTGTTCCTCTTATTCGTTGAGAGTTAGATGTCTAAGGCTTGATTAACTTAAATCAACAAGGAATGATCATTCTGTGTCCTTGGATTTAACATGACATCTGTAACAAAAGATAGATGATTGATTCACCTAAATCATTTCAAGTAGTATACTTGAATAAGATGATATTATTGAATGGCTCTAAGTCATGCTATTAAGGGTAGTAAACCGTTGTTAGGCGTTATTTACTGCTTGCATCAATCTTCTATGAATCTTGGGCAAGTGGGAGATTGTAGGATTCTATGTGCCCAAGACACTTCGAATATTGATGTGGTTAGTTCGTTATGATCCAAGTCGGGTTACCCAAATAATAAGCTTTACAGGCACAAACGATTATTTAATTAATGATGTGATCATGTAATTAAATAACAACACACACCAAATTTAGGAAATTGGTTTTCTAAACAATTATATATGAAATGGGTTAAATCATAAGGATGATTTGTTGATGATTTTATTAATCACATTGTTATTTAAAAGGGTTTAAATAACATAAGATAATGTAATGTTAGTGATCTTTAATTAAAATGTTTAATTAAAGATTAGTGCATAAAACATTTTATTATGGTTCTTGCACTTGTCACACATTAAAATCCAAGAGGGTCCATGGACTTTTAATGTGTTAACAAGAGATTAAAGAGTGGGAATCCCAACCTTTTGAATAAGTTTCGGCCACCCCTTGGACCAATTAGGTTCCCTTCTTTTATCTTGGTAACACACACTCTTAAATGTAGAGTGTAGGACTCTCCAAACCCTGGTTCTTCACATGCAAAAACACTCAAAAACTCTCTTCTTCTCTCCTGAAGTTCACGAACAGCAGCCAGAAAAGAGATTTTGGAGTTGTTCTTGGTGTTATTCTTCCTAACAAGAAGGTGTATTGCTCACAAGCTTGGGGTATACTAACTTGAGGTTTCCTCTTCTTGGAGTCTTGGCCGAGATTTTGGGCATCTTATTCTCTTTTCTTTTGGTCGACATTTCAGCTGGGAGGTAGTTTATCACAGCTTAATGAAGCTGTGATTTTATGTTCTATTTCATTATCTTCATAGCTTGTTTATTCACATAAAAGATCCTTTTGATTTGGGTTTGTTTTCCATCTTAAACACTATAAGAACATGAAATTTTCAGCTTTAAAATCGGTTTTAAAAGCTACATATCCGCTGCGTTTTCTGAAAGTTTAAATGGTTAAACATGTTTTTTGTGTTCTAGCAAACCCGTCAATGGCATCAAGAGCCGGTTATGTGGATGACTTGCTTGTTTTGTCCTTAAAATAGGTTTTAAAGGATGATAATAATCTAAATATAAGCTGATTTGGGGCTGCTATGTTTCTGTTTTGTGTGAGTCCCCACTTTCAAGATTATATTATACATGCTTAAGATTAAATCTTGAAAGATATATATATTTGATATGTTTGTTGTTTGGACAACATCTAAACCCGAATTTTTCAGTTTATGTTGGCTGAAAATTTGTGGTTTTAAGGGGATTCATAGTTATATTTGGATGATATAATGGATGCTTATTTTAGTGCATAACCTAGCCATTGACCTTGTGTTGTTTGGGTGTTTGTAATGTTTTATTCATTCATTCAATTGGGTTGTATTATCTATTCTTTCAAGTGTAATTTTATTTATTATTGGGTTGTAATAAATAGATTAGGTGTAATTTCATTTTACTAGATATCATGTATTAGGACCTTATATCTTGTAATATGAAGACATATGCCTTGGAAGCACAAAGGAAGACACTAAAGAAACATGGAGCATTTTGGATGCGGTTTCAATTGGAGGCTTTTGGAAGCTTTCTATGTGTTCTCTTTTGTAACCTTAGAAAAGACCAAATGACAACACTTGTGATGGCAAACAAGTGTTGTCAACATAAGGCTATGGTTATGCACATATGATTGTTAATGTTTATGCTTGTTTAAATGTTTGTTTTGTTTGAATGGTTGATGTTTTGACATACATAACAACTCACTAACACTTAACAAGCTGAAAATTGATGGTTCTAAAAGTTTATATAAAGTTATTAAAATGGTTTAATGATTTTAAAGATTAAAATTGTTTTAATCAAAGGACCATAGGGTACCTTGTATTTGATTGCATGTAAATACAAGTACATAGAGTTTTCTAAACTAATATTATGTAACCTCTAGATATTCTTTAACAAGATCAACACCGTCCTTTTACACAACACTTGAGTCACTTGAGAACTCTTAGTGGGATAAAGGTCACCTAACCACTTTGAGGAACTCGTGATTCAAGGTGAGAATGCCTTATTTGTGGCATAAAGGTCACCTAACCACTTGTTTTGGCAAACTCACACGTGGGTGTAAGTAGGGTGTCTTGATTTGCAAATCATGTCAAATGGATCACCTACGATGTGGTTTCCAAATGGTGTTGATGGGATTAATATGCCGACTTTACATATGATGTTTCAAGTCGATCCCATATTTCTAGAAGTTGCATATGGTTGCAATCGTCAAACGTTGACCACCTTATTAATTTAAAACGTGGGATAAAGGTCACCTAACCACAGTTTAAATGTAATGTTGGGTTCTAGATTTTAATACGAAAAGACCTGAAAAGGCATTTATTATTAAAATTACAATATCGAAAATACTAAAATAAAACTTTGTTAAATTTTGTAGATGGCCTCAAATAATGACAATTCTAATAACTCATCTGCGTCCAACCAATCTCTACAAGCGATCCTCCAAAAGGAACGTCTAAATCATAACAACTTCATCGATTGGTATCGAAACTTGAGAATCGTTCTCAAGCAAGAGAGAAGATCGTATGTTTTAGACGACCCTATCCCCAATCAACCTAGCGAGGATGATAAGGAGGCCTACAACGATTGGCTGAAGTACACTGAGGACTCCGTCCAAGTGTCTTGTCTCATGCTAGCGAGCATAACTCCAGATCTCCAAAAGGAGTATGAACACCACGGAGCTTACGACATGATAACCAACTGAAGGAAACGTTCCAAACGCAAGCAAGGGTTGAGCGCTTCGAAACGGTTCGAGCACTCCATGCATGTCGTATGGACGACAACCAATCTGTCTCATCTTATGTACTTAAGATGAAAAGTCATATTGACCGCCTCGAGAGGCTTAATTGTCCCGTCTCGAAGGAATTGGCCACGGATTTGATCCTAATGGCCTTACCAGAGGTTGAGATATTCGTGTCGAACTACAACATGAATGCTTGGGAAAATAGCATTGGTGAGCTTCACTCAATGCTGAAAACGGCCGAGGCGGCCATGGGTAAAAGGGTTTTACCCATTCTCACCATCAATGAAGGTGGGAACAAGAAAAGGCCTCATCCCGCACCCAAAGCAAAGGTTGCCAAGGGTAAGGGACCCGTATGGGGAAGGGGAAAGGGGTGGCAAGGTGCCACCCAAACCGCAAGAGAAGAAGCAAAAGGTTGCTACCAATGACCCATGCTTCAAGTGGGGAGATTGGACATTGGGCAAGAAATTGTCCTGTTCATCTCCAAGAGTTGAAAGCCAAGAGAGATGCCGGGCAGACCTCAGGTACAATATACATGATTCATATTGATCTTAATGTTACATCTTCAGACACATGGGTATTAGATACCGGATGTGGAACTCATATTTGCAATTTGTTACAGGGGTTCAAAAGAAGTAGGGACTTCAATCAAGGGGATGTTAGCCTCTTCATGGGCAATGGAACCAAAGTCCAAGTTGAAGCTCGTGGGGACATCTTGAAACTTCCAAGTGGCTTGGATGTTATTTTGAAGAATGTTTTGTATGCTCCTAGTTTGACTAGGAACATTATTTCTGTATCCCAATTAAGACTTTATGATTATGTATTATCTTTTATTGAAAATGATATTCATGTTTCTTTAAATGATATGTTCTATTTTAAAGCTATACCATTAATGGTATTTATGAATTGGTTCATGAAAATGCTTTAAATAGTTCATTGTACCATACAAACACCAAGAAACTCAAGTTAGATTTGAGTGATACCTATCTTTGGCATTGTCGTCTTGGTCATATAAAGAAGAAACGTATACAAACACTTCAAAAGAATGGCCTTTTAAACGAATGAATGTGATTCATTTGATGTATGTGAATCTTGTTTACAAGGTAAAATGACTAAGGCACCCTTTAGTGGAACTAGCGAAAGGGCAAAAGATTATTAGGAATCATACATTGGGATGTATGTGGTCCATGTAAGCCAATGACTAGGAATGGTGAAAGATACTTCATTACCTTCACCAACGATTATAGTCGCTATGGTATGTGTACTTATTGAGGCACAAAGATGAAGCTTTTGAAATGTTCAAAATCTTCAAGAATGAAGTGAAAATCAACTCAACAAGTCGATTAAAGTTCTCCGCACCGATAGAGGAGGTGAATACCTAAGTGATGCTTTTCAAGATCATCTTAGGAGTTGTGGGATTGTCTCACAACTCACTCCACCTGGAACACCACAACATAATGGTGTGTCTGAGAGGAGGAATCGAACCTTATTGGATATGGTCCGATCTATGATGGCTAGAACACATTACCTCTATCATTTTGGGGTTTCGCTTTGATCTCCCGCCCGTATTCTAAATATGGCCCCAACCAAAAAGGTGGAAAGGACACCTTTTGAGATATGGCATGGAGTGTTCCATCCCTATCATACTTAAGGGTCTGGGGTTGTGAGCCTTATGTTAAGACTCCCACCCCAAACAATTGGAAGTCCGATCCACCAAGTGTATCTTTGTTGGATACCCTAGAGATTCTATGGGATATTATTTCTATGATCCTGGAACAAAAGGTGTTTGTTCCAGAAAGGGTGAGTTCTTAGAAGCAAAGTTCCTTATGGAAGGAGCTGGCAGTAGAACAGTGGACCTTGAAGAGGATCAAGAACCACAACCCATGCACGTTTGGTTGAAACTAGCACTCAACATGAGGATGTTGAGGATGATCAAGGGGTTGATCAATACACACAAGACGTTCGCAGAAGTGGTAGAATTAGTAATCCACCTGAAAGATACGGATTTTTCGTGGATGGATGCTATGTGGTAGATTCAGATGAACCAACCACATACCATGATGCAGTGTCCAATTCAGATTGTGACAAATGGCTTGAAGCCATGAACGTTGAGATGCAATCCATGTATGACAATCAAGTTTGGGAACTTGTTGTACCACCCCTTATTTCAAGGTAGTTGGAAGTAAGTGGGTTTTCAAGAAGAAAAACGATATGCATGGAAACTTGGATACTTACAAGGCTAGACTTGTAGCAAAGGGTTTCACTCAAACCCAAGGGGTTGATTATGATGAAACCTTCTCACCTGTTGCGATGCTAAAATCTATAAGGATATTGTTTGCCATAGCTGCTCATTATGATTATGAGATTTGGAAATGGATGTCAAACCGCTTTCCTAAATGGATATCTTGAGGAAGATGTCTATATGGTTCAGCCTGAAGGTTTTGTCGATCCAAAACATCCCAATAAAGTATGCAAGTTAAAGAAGTCAATCTATGGATTGAAGCAAGCGTCGAGAAGCTGGAATCATCATTTTGATGAGGAGGTAAGAAATTTGGCTTCATCAAAACGCTGATGAGGCTTGTGTGTATAAGAAGGCTAGTGGGAGCATAGTAACTTTCCTAGTATTGTATGTTGATGACATACTACTATTTGGAAATGACATTCCAACTTTGGAAGGTGTAAAAACCTGGCTTGGAAGTTGTTTTTCCATTAAGGATCTTGGAGAAGCCGCCTATATTCTAGGAATAAAGATCTATAGGGATAGATCAAGGCGGTTGATTGGTTTAAATCAAAGTGCGTATATTGATAAAATCTTGAAAAGGTTCAAGATGGAGAACTCTAAGAAAGGTACCGTACCTATTCAAAGAGGAACGATATTAAGTACGACTCAATGTCCTAGCTCAAAGGATGAGCAAGATAAAATGAAGGCAATCCCATACGCATCTGCTATTGGATCCATCATGTATGCAATGATATGCACTCGATCGGACGTGTCATGCGCCTTAAGCATGACAAGTCGTTACCAGCAAAATCCTGGAAACAGTCATTGGATGGCTGTTAAGAACATACTTAAGTACCTAAGGAGGACAAGAGATATGTTCCTAATCTATGTATCTGGTGACGAGGAACTGTTGTAAAAGGTTACATGGATGTGAGTTTCCAAACCGATCGTGATGATTCTCGTCACAATCGGATATATTTTCATTCTGAATGGAGGAGCGGTCTCTTGGAAGAGCTTCAAGCAGGATGTGGTGGCTCTATCAACTATAGAATCAGAATACGTTGCCGCCTCATTGGCAGCTCAAGAAGCTGCATGGTTGAAGAAATTCATTGCCGATCTGGGGTTGTCCTTCCATTCAGGACCCCCTAGAGATCTTTTGTGATAACGAGGGTGCGATTGCTCAAATCAAGGAACCTCGTGCTCATCAAAAGACAAGCACATTGAGCGGAGATTCAACTACATACGAGATGAAGTTGAAAAGGGAAAGATATGTATTCGCAAAGTTCACACGGATCAGAACATTGCAGATCCTCTCACAAGCTCCTTGAAAAGGCAAAGCATGAAGGTCATACTTGTGCCATGGGACTTCGATATTCTAGTGATTGGATTTGATCTGTAAATTTTGTATTTGGATATGCGGAACTCTTTATATTTGAATACAATTATTTGGTTATAATGTTTCAGTTAATGTTCCAATTCAGCATGTTTAATCCATGAGTAAATTGTTTACTCTAAATGTCCGTAGTCGTTCATACTTGTGGAACAAGTGTGAGGTAAGATTATTATGAACTTGGATTGGTTAATATTCATAAGGATGAATATAGACCAATGGGTTGCTACCAAGGTTCATAGATATTTTTGGGATACATATATTGGACTAACCCGCATCTCAAATTTTACTAGATGGAATCTTATTGATTGATGATAAGTAAATTTGAGTAAAGGCGAATATCATTTGGTATCCTCTGATCTGAGATACATATTGGGTTTTGATATTCACCAAGTATTATACCTTGAGCTAATTCTTTACTGTCCTGAAATAGTGGACAGTACATAAGGGTATGTTCAGGTATGACACGAGGTGTTTATGAAAAACGTATGTGGTCAAGATGGAATTGTTCCTCTTATTCGTTGAGAGTTAGATGTCTAAGGCTTGATTAACTTAAATCAACAAGGAATGATCATTCTGTGTCCTTGGATTTAACATGACATCTGTAACAAAAGGATAGATGATTGATTCACCTAAATCATTTCAAGTAGTATACTTGAATAAGATGATATTATTGAATGGCTCTAAGTCATGCGTATTAAGGTAGTAAACCGTTGTTAGGCGTTATTTACTGCTTGCATCAATCTTCTATGAATCTTGGGCAAGTGGGAGATTGTAGGATTCTATGTGCCCAAGACACTTCGAATATTGATGTGGTTAGTTCGTTATGATCCAAGTCGGGTTATACCCAAATAATAAGCTTTACAGGCACAACGATTATTTATTAATGATGTGATCATGTAATTAAATAACAACACACACCAAATTTAGGAAATTGGTTTTCTAAACAATTATATATGAAATGGGTAAAATCATAAGGATGATTTGTTGATGGATTTTATTAATCACATTGTTATTTAAAAGGTTTAAATAACATAAGATAATGTAATGTTAGTGATCTTTAATTAAAATGTTTAATTAAAGATTAGTGCATAAAACATTTTATTATGGTTCTTGCACTTGTCACACATTAAAATCCAAGAGGGTTCATAGACTTTTAATGTGTTAACAAGATTTAAAAGAGTGGGAATCCTAGCCTTTTGAATAAGTTTTCAGCCACCCCTTGGACCAATTAGGTTCCCTTCTTTTATCTTGGTAAGACACACACTCTTAATGTAGAGTGTAGACTCTCCAAACCCTGGTTCTTCACATGCAAAAACACTCAAACCTCTTCTTCTCTCCTGAAGTTCACGAACAGCAGCAGCCAGAAAAGAGATTTTGGAGTTGTTCTTGGTGTTATTCTTCCTAACAAGAAGGTTTTGCTCACAAGCTTGGGGTATACTAACTTGAGGGTTCCTCTTCTTGGAGTCTTGGCCGAGATTTTGGGCATCTTATTCTTCTTTTCTTTTGGTCGACATTTCAGCTGGGAGGTAGTTTATCACAGCTTAATGAAGCTGTGATTTTTGTTCTATTCATTATCTTCATAGCTTGTTTATTCACATAAAAGATCCTTTTGATTTGGGTTTGTTTTCCATCTTAAAACACTATAAAGAACATGAAATTTTCAGCTTTAAAATCGGTTTTAAAAGCTACATATCCGCTGCGTTTTCTGAAAGTTTAAATGGTTAAACATGTTTTTTGTGTTCTAGCAAACCCGTCACTCAGGCCCATAGTACTCAGATAAGTACTTAATATGCTTTCCATTTTTCAGCTCCATAGTTGTCATCTCTCTGTATGCAAACTCATCAGGGTGAGTGCCTTCAAGCAATAACTGGAGCTCATTTCTTTTTATTTCTTCAAGCTTCTTGTAGATTAACCCCTTCTTTACCATTTTGTTTTCTAGTAAAGTTTGTGGAGTCATTTTAGACTTGTAAGCTCTCTTGAAGTCATCAAGAATTTCCCAGGGTGACACTACAATGGCCAGCATTATCACAGCATCTTCAATCTTCTTTACTTGGCCATTGTATCTACTTGGAATCTTCATTTTGTGAATTCTGTCACTTACTCTGGGTCAGGCCAGATTCTCACTCCCTCTTTCTGATATTGGAATGTAAATCTGAGAGCATACAACCTCTAAGCATGTTTTTTCATAGCTTGTATGGATGAAGACTTGGGAAACTCTTTATCAATCATCCTTAACAGTTGCTCATCATGTTGTTTGTGTTGTTCTTCTTCATCAAGTTTGACTTTTACCATTTGCCTTTGAAGTCAGGTGTGATTATTGTTGGTTGACTCCTAGGCTCAGGCATTTTTATTTTGAGAACAGCAGAGAGTGGCAGACTATCATCCTCATCATCTTCTTCTTCTTCTTCTTCCATCCTCAACACCATTCTCTTCATCTTAGGTGCATCATTGGTAATGGGTTCAGTAGGTTTCTTAGGTAAAGGAGTTGGTTTAAGGTTGTGAAGGTGGTTGTTTTGGTTTGGGTGATAGTGCAGGCTCCTCTAGCATCTTGGATGTGAGGGAAGCTTTGGATAATTTTACCATATCAGTCCTTTTCCCAGCACCAGCTTCATCAAGAGCTTCTATGATCAATCCTTTGTTAAATACTTCAAAAGAACAGATTCTGGTGGTTATCTCCAAAATAATGTCTCTGGACCATGATTTTACTTCAATGATTGACCTTGCCAGAGTTTTGATATAAATCTTGCCATAGTTTCCAGCCTTTCTCTTTCTTTCTCACTCCAACTTGCCCATCTTTGTTCAATTTCTTGAATCTCTAACCTTCTGATCTCAGAGTCAAGTTTGGCAGTGTCAAATCCTTGTCTGAAGAGTTAATCAATAATCTTATCCATAGATCTGCTATGTTGCTCATCAGCTTCTTTGATCAATTCTTCTAACTTTTTCTCAGTCTTTTCAGATCCTTCAGTCTTTTCAGAGCTTTTCTTCCTCTTATAGGTGATCATTTCCTTTTCTTTCCTCTCTTTTTCTGCTTCTCTTCATCTCTTTTTCTTTTGTCTACTTTCACTGACTTAGACTCCCCCTTTATGGGTGCATTTGGTTCAGGGGTGTGAATGTCAGAAAGTCTCTTAGAAATAGCAGCATCAACTAAAGATTAAAGATTTGAGGAAAGTCTCTCATCAATGGCTTGATGTACATTGTTTGTGATTATGGAAGTGATGAGAGGTAAGGATGTTTGAAAGGCAGCAACCATTTGCTCAGAGGGGTTTTGTCCCTGAGAAATGGCACCTGAAGCAAAGGCTGGAGGCAAATTTTTTGAGAGTGGCTCAGTGTTTGGGATAGTTTCAGGAGAAACTACCATCTGTGGGTGAATGTGGGCAGATGGACTTGATTCTTGTGACATTTTGGCAAGCAGTTCTTGTAGTCTGCATACCTCAGTCTCAAGAATAGTATTATGGGCTAGAACATCAAAGAAAAAGCCCAGGTCATCATCAGTATGTGCTGAATCAGCTGACCTCCTGATGAAATCAGGATGAACATGTGCTGAGTGTAGATCAGTATTCACATGTGCCCCTATTTCTCGGAACTGGGGACTTCCTGCCTTAGGATGATGTCCTTCATTGGCAGTTGCCTCTGGTGAGGACTTAGAGATGATACCATCTTCATCCTGATCATGTGCTGAACAAGGAGAAGAGGCAGCCTCACCAGATGTTCTAATCTTCTCTTCTACACAGGGAGATTGAACTCTGTAATCCCTGTGTTGTGGGTTATCAGCTACATTATAATCCTCTCCCTCAACTGTTGAGGTTTCCCAGTGGTAATAGGTTTCTGGGGAGGAGTAGAGGAATGTAGTTGAGTCAGCACTTGTGCAATAATCACAGTTGGGCTTGTAGGGGTGGCTTTAGTGGGAGATAGGTGTGAAAAGGATTGCACCTGGGGTGAATGGTGTTCTTCAATGGCAATCCTCTCAAGTGAGAGAGATTCTAGTAATGTGGTTTCCCCATTTTTGGTTGCATCAGGATCCTGCTGAGAGGATTCCTGAGCGGTTTCAGCTGGTAGAGTCCTGGAAACTAGAGGGGGATTACTACCCATAGTTTCAACCTGCCTTTGTGTTGCAGGGGCATCATCAGGGGACTCAACTCCCTAAGTAGCCATTTTGATTTGTTTGGAATGAGGTTTGGAGGGGACTTTGGATCTAGAGGATGAGGCTGTGGGTACCTTCTGCTTGGGTTTTAGCAGTTTGGCAGCCTCTTTGAGGTGTGGGTCAGAGTTGTGCCTGGAGTATACCTCTGGCAAAACTATCACAGCAGGGACTCCAAGGCCAACAGGGCCATCAGATTGTAACTGATTCATGATTATGGCCATAAGAAACCTTGGATATATAGCCATCTATTAGCTACAGGTTTCATTGCCAGATCTTTTAATTCTAAAAATATAATTTCAGAAAAATTTAAGCTTTGGCATTCAAGAATAGAATACAGTACCTGCTGCCACCTAGATGACATTTGATCCCATGAAGAGGTTTTGGGGGCAAGGCAAACATTGATCATGTGGAAGATTAGGAGTTCAGCATCATGAAAGTGCTTCTTCAGAATGGTTGTAGCACTTAGGTTTCCCTCATATCCATGGTTAATGAATGAAAGATCAATGGTGCCCTTCAGGTATTTGGTGACAAAGGTAGCAGGAGTAACTACCACCTTCTTCTGGTTTACAAATGACTAGAGAGTGATCGCGACATCATTCTCACAAGTATGGATGGTAACATTTGTCCAGAATTGACGAAGAGAGTCGGGATAGATGGTGGGATTCAGAAGAAAAGCAGTTCGATACTGGGAATCAGCCATAAGATCAATAGCATGATCAAACTTAGTCCAAAAGGTCGATTTTATGAAGTAGGCAACATAGTTGTGTCGAGGTTTGATTTGCATGGTCGCCATTAATGGGAGATGAACGTTCAAAATCAATTTATGAAAAGTTTGAAGTTAGGGTTAGGTATATATAGGTTATGAAACGGCTGAAAGAAAACAGCTGAAAGTTTTGGTGTTAGTCATCGGTTGTTAGAAAATGACTGAAGACATGGTTTTATCTTTCAGATGTTGTAAACAACTGAAGACTTGGTGTTTGTCATCGGTAGTTGAAAAACTACTAAAGACTTGGTTTGGCTTCAGTTGTTTTGAAATGAAACAGCAGTTGTTTGAAACAATTGAAGAATAAACTTACTCATCAGTTGTTGTCATCAATTCACATATCTCAGTTGTTTCATTTGACCTTAACACTTACTCAGCACATTATCTGATTTTCAGATGTTTCATTGGTCATGAGTACTTATCTGTTAGAACAGACGTCAGTAGTTGTAACCACTTCAGTACTTTGCAACAGGTAAAGTACTTCAGTACTTTAAGAAATTTAGTCTTCAGTAGTTATGAAAGCTACTGAAGATAAAATAACTTCAGTACTTATTTGTGACAGCTGTATACTGATGCTCATCAGTACTTGGGAGCTGAGATCATCAGTAGTTGTCAATTTATTCAAGTTGCAGCATACCAAGTCTTAGCACAAGATTTTGAAAAGTTGCACTGTCCAAAGGCTTAGTAAAATATTTGCAAGCTCATCAGCACAGGAACAAACTTTGGATCAATCAGACCTTTTTCATAACAATCCCTGATAAAATGATGTCTGATCTCAATATGTTTGGTCCTAGAATGCTGGATAGGATTCTTAACAATACAAAGAGCTAAGCACTGTCCATCAGTAAAGGAGTCTTAGTCTCTGTAATGTCATAATCCAGTAATTGATTCTGAAGCCAGAGTACCTGAGATGTACAACTTGCAGCAGCATGTTCTCTGCTTCAGCAGTGGATGTAGCAACAGAAGTTTGTTTCTTACTCTGCCAAGAAACTAAACAGTTGCCTAGAAATTGGCATCCACCAGAGGTTGATTTTTTGGTTAATTTACACCCTGCATAGTCACTATCAGAGAAAGTAACTAATTTGCAAGATTTCCCAGTGGAATACCAAAGTCCTAGAGATTGAGTTCCTTGCAAATATCTAAAGATCCTTTTGACTGCAATCATATGGGATACTTTAGGTGCAGCCTGAAATCTAGCACAGACACAAGTTGCCAACATGATGTCTGGTCTAGAAGTTGTAAGGTACATCAAGGAACCAATCATACATCTGTAAAGAGTTTCATCAACTGCTTTACCTTTCTGATCAGCATCCAGTTGTGTGGTGCTGCACATGGGAGTAGAGCAGGGCTTACAGTTTTGTAAATCAAACTTTTTCAATAAATCCGTTGTATATTTTGACTGATGAATGAAAGTTCCATCAGCCTTTTGATTGATTTGCAACCCCAGAAAAAACTATAATTCTCCTATGGCACTCATTTCAAACTTTTGTTGCATCAACTTAGTAAAGGCATCACACAACTGTGGATCAGAGGATGCAAAAATAATATCATCAACATAAATTTGAACAAGGAGCTTATGCATGCCTACTTTCTTAATGAACAAGGTTTTATCTATGGAGCCTCTAGTGAAATTATTTTGAAGAAGAAAGTTAGATAGTGTTTCATACCAGGCCCTAGGTGCTTGTTTTAGTCCATAAAGAGCCTTATCAAGCTTATACACCCAATCTGGATGTTTATGATCTTCAAAACCTGGTGGTTGGCACACATAAACTTCTTCTTTTATTTTACCATATAAGAATGCACTTTTGACATCCATTTGAAAAACTTTGAGATTATGAAAGGCAGCATAAGCTAAAAACAATCTGATTGCTTCCAGTCTGGCTACAAGGGCAAAGGTTTCATCATAATCAATACCTTCTTCTTGTAAAAACCCCTGTACAACTAGTCTGGCCTTGTTCTTGACAATTTGGCCTTTTTCATCAGTTTTATTCCTAAACACCCATTTAGTGCCTATGGCACACTTACCTTGGGGAAGAGAAACCAGTTCCCACACTTGCTGCTTTTGAAACTAAAGAAACTCAAGTTGCATAGCTTCAACCCATACATTGTCTCTTAATGCAATATGATAATTCTTTCGCTCTTGCTTACTGATGAAGAGAGCATAGAAGCAAAAGTTGGACAACTGATTTCTGGTTTAAACACCAGCATTGATGTCACCAATGATCTGAGACATGGGATGATTCTACAGTTCTTGATACTCAATAAGATCTATGCAAGTGTTTGTAGGTGATTCAGCAGCAACAGATGGTGATCCAGATTCTTGAAACCTAGAATGAGATGATAATTCAAATGAAGTAGAGGATTCAGAGATCTCATCAGCATTTGTTGTGGATGGAACTACTGAAGCTATAGGAACATCAAGTTTAGTAGACTCAGGCAGTTGATCACTAAAACTTGCATTTATATCAACAGATGGATTACAAGTTGCAGAAGATGATGGATTCACAGAATCTACAACATTTGGAGACTGATAAGGAACATATTGCAGTATGTCCAGATCAAATAACTCCACGCGGTTTTGTGGGATTTTCTCCTTTAGAGATTCCTTAAACTTGACATGCAAGGTTTCTTCTACAATCTTTGATCTGCAATTAAAAACTCTGTATGCCTTGCAAGTAGAGGAATACCCAACAAAGTACCCTGCATCCACCTTTGATTCAAACTTCTGAAGTGGATCCTTTGTGTTGATAATATAACAGGGAGACCCAAATGCTCTAAAGAAGGAAATCAGAGGAGCCAAATGATGTAACACTTCATAAGGAGTCTTCATCAACCTTTGATTTACCAATACTCTATTTTGTATATAGCAAGCTGTGTTAACAGCTTCAGCCCAAAAGGTTAGTGGCAAACCAGAATCAGCCAATAATGACCTTGCAGCTTCAATAAGGGTCCTGTTGTTTCTCTCCACCACTCCATTTTGCTCAGGAGTTCTTGGAATGCTAAACTACCTCTTGATTCCCTTAGAGAAATAGAATTCATCAAGTGTGTGATTTCTAAATTCTGTACCATTATCACTCCTCACACACTTGACAGAAAGAGAATACTGCTTTTCCACTTGCAACACAAAGTAGATGATAATTTGACCAGCCTCATCTTTTGAATGTAAGAAGAAGGTCCTTACAAATCTGGAATAATCATCCACAATTACCAGACAGTATTTTTTCTTTGCCATGCTCATCACTCTTACTGGACCAAAAAGATCCATATGAAGTAATTGCAAGCAGGCAGTGGACTTTGGTTCTTCTATTGGAGGGAATGATACTTTATGTTGCTTTCCTTTTAAACAAGCAGAGCAGTTATCATCACATTTGAACTCCTTTAATGGCAGACCTCTCACTAAGCCATGAAGGATCAGCTGGTTCATGTTTCTAAGGTTCACATGACCAAGCCTTTTGTGCCAAAGCTCAGATTCTTGAGGAGAGGCCTTGGAGAACAGACATGGATGGCCTTTTAGATCAATTTTCTTTGATAAGTTTAAGGCATATACTCTTCCAATCCTGTTGGCTTTCAGGAGAGTATGTTCATCCAATATCTTGTCAATCATATTCAAAACATTGAAAGACAGAATTCAACAGTTCTAACTGGTGAAAAGTGCAACATGCCCTTTATCACACATTTGATTAACACTCAACAAATGTACTTGAGATTCTCCACATAGTTGACATCATCAAACCTTATTTCACCATTGGAAACAAAGCCTTTGCCGATGATGTAACCCTTAGCATCATTACCAAAGATACAAATCCCTTCTTTCCTTGAGAGTAGTCATGAAGAAGAGATCTGCTCCCAGTCATATGCATAGATCCTCTACTGTCCACATACCAGATGCTTCTATGGCATGTTGAAGAACCCTGTATATATCACAACAACTAGTTAGCTTTTGAGACCCAAACCATTTTGGTTTTGGGTCTGTTCTCATCAACAGATTTTATACTAACAGATGTCATGATTAACAGCCTTTGAAGATGGAGATGGTGCTGAAAAGGATTCCTTTGATTTTGGCTTAGTTTTCCTTTTTAGTGGTTTAATCACAGGTACATCTATTTGGTTAACTCTCCCCAATAGATGTTGAACCATCATAACAAGTTGTGTCTGATTGGATGTTAAAGCTTTCAGTTCAACACACATCAGTACTTGTTTGGAATGGTTCCTGTGATACATCATGTCCTCCTTTTTGAAAGACACAGACTTAGTCTATTGTTTTGATACTCCTTGAGGAATATTTTCAGCTCTTTTATGATAAACCTCTTTCTTCTATTTAGATTTTTGTGAAGACTTTGGTTATCAGGTTGAGATGTTTGTGGCACAAACTTGGTTTCAAATTCATCTTTCATTTTATTAATTTTCTTTTTAATGATTTTATCCTTGTTAAATTTGGAACCATTTCTGTACCAACATTCATTAGTGAGATGATTGAATAGACCACATATTTCACATGGCTTTTTCTTCATCTTCTGTTGATCAGCTGCTGAAGAAGATGAAACTACTGAAGGTGTGTTTTTCAGTACTTTCTTCCTCTCAGTACTTATGTGAAGTACTGAAGGATTTGTAACAACTGAAGACTTGCTCTTCAGAAGTTTTCTATGAGTACATTTGGATTTCCTGATAGCCTCTTCAACAGTTGTCAAACCATGTTTGGTTCCATTTGGTTTGAAATGTTCTTCAGGTGTTGTTACTTGCTATTCAGTACTTTGAGTACCTTGTGATACAACACCTGAAGTGCTCAGCTTTTCTTTGATCATGTGTTCATCAGCAGTAAGACCATCAGCAGATTGATTAGCTGAGGTATTATTACTAACTTCATCCTCTGATTGTACATTATCACTTGAGGATGAGACACATGATGATGTGGTTTGGGAATTGATTTGACCTTTAGATTTTACTTCTGTCTTGGGAGTAAAATCTGTAGGAGGTTCAGTGTGATTATATCCAATCCCAAACTTCACATTTGAAGCAGTTTGCTTACTGAGAAGCATTTCAAACCACTTGCAAGATGTTACCCAGCGTTCACACTCCACTTGAGTAGCTGCAAGTGTTTCTTTGAGACTCTTGTGATTTTCTAAAATGACCTCTACCTTAGCCTTTTCATCAGTGATTTGGCATTTTAATTTGTAAATCTCATCATCTTTTTCTTTTAAAACAGACTCAAACTCAGCTTTTCTTTTGGAAATCACTTTCTCTATGTCAAGATTTTGATTAATTAAAGCTACATTTGCTTCTCTAATTAAGGAAAAAGTAGATATGCATGACTCAGAACATAACTTGGCCTTAGCCTCAGAAGATACTTGTGGTACCTGTGATGATAAAGCATTTGAGCTTGAACCACCAGTAGACTCCATGGCCATAAGAGAAAGATTTCCAAAAGGACTTTCACCACCATGTTGACGAGCACCAGAAAACAATTGTTCAAAATAACCAGAAAGATCATCTGGTAAACTACTCCAGTCAACAACACCAGGAGTGAAAAAGCTTTGATGTGATTGAGACTGAGATTGAGATTGTTGACTTGATTAAGATAGTGGAGGCTCAGGTAGGGCATGTGGTGTTGAGCTATGGGTACAGGAACCTAATTGGACTGTGGCATGTAAAAACAAGGATAAGGATATGGCATTTGACCTTGAGGAACAAAATATGCAAGAGATGATTGATTTTGTGAATGATGACCAGAACTGGTAAATGTTGCCCTTTGTTTTGTGAATTATTGCTTGGAAAGGTCACAAAGGGTGCAGAAGAGTTAGATCTAGATGATCTACACTCTCTTGGAAATTGTCCAAGTCTATGGCACTTGTGACACCTCAACTTGCTCTTGTCAAAACCAACTTTGGTTTTTCTAGAGAGACCAGGGAATTTTCTACCTGTCCTTTTGTAAAATTTTTGAGATCTGATTTTAACTAATGCCATTTGGCTCAAAATATCCATCTCTTCCAAATCATCATCAGCATTTCCTTTCAAATCATCCATCAAAAAGCACAAATTGTCACTATTACATCCTAAATTACAATCAATACCAGCAAAAGCATGATCTCCACTGTTTGAAGAGAAATCAATATGCTCATCATAGGAATTTTCTGATGTAGCATATTCTGACTCATGACCAAACAAAGCAGTATTCCCCGGTACAAAATCATCACTGAGCTTCCCAGATGAAGTCAATTTTCTTTTCTTTTCTATCTCTCTTTCAAATGTTAGCAGTTTCCCATGAAGTTGGGTGAGAGATAGATTATCTAGATTTGCACTGGAGCGTAGGACAATGGTATATGTGTCCCATCTCTCGGGCAGGGATCTGAGAAATCTGTTGTTCATCTGACTGTTTGTATATTCATGTTTAACCATTTTCAACTCAGATATCAAACATGAGAATTGTTAGATTCTATATGCCCAAGACATATAGAACATTGATGCGGTTAGTATGTCATGATCCAAGTCGGGTTATACCCAATAACAAGCTTTGCAATCACCGACAATTATTCAATTGATGATATGATCATGCAATTAAATAATAACACCAAATTTAGAAAATGGGTTTTCTAAATAAGTTGCATATGAGATTGAACAATTTATATGGATATTTTGTTTATAGATATTGTTTGTAATGTTATTTAATTTATTTAAATAACATCAAATAATTAGTGAATGTGTATGTGTTATTCTAATAAAAGGTTTATTGGATGAACAACTTTTAAAAGGAAATGACTTATTAATGTGTTAATAAGTCATTTCACTTTTAGGGGGGAAATCACAATTTTAATAAAGAGATTCGGCCGCCCTTGGAGGTGGTCTCTCTCTTGGTTTTGTTGATATCCTTGAAAACATACACTCTTTACACATACATTCACTCCATCTCTTCTTTCTCTCTCACACATGCAATAGAACAAAAGAGGTTTTCTTGTTCTTGATAGAGGAGAACTCGGCTGAAAGTTATTCCAGGAGAGTTTCCCTTCGTTTTGGTGTTCAATCCTAGCATCTAAGGTGTTTTTTGATAGTGCTTGGGGTATACTAGCTTGAGGGATCCTTCCTTGGAGCCTTGGCCGAAGCTTTAGCAACTTATCTCTCTACCTTGGTCGACTTTTCAGCAGCAGAAAGGTAGTTAATCACAGCTTCATGTAGCTATCGTTTTATGTTGTTTAACATATGTTCTTAGCTTGTTCATTCACATATTAAAGATCCTTTTGATTTGGGTTTGTTTTTTCATCTTAAAACATCATTAAGAACATGAAATTTTCAGATTATAAACATGTTATAATGCTTTACTTCCGCTGCGTTTTACAGAAAGTTTAAAAGGTTAAACTTGTTTATTTTGTGTTCTAACAAACCCCATCAATGGCATCAAGAGCCGGTTATGTGGATAACTTGCTTGTTCTTTGTCTTTAAAATCCGTTTTAAAGAAGTATTATTCACTTATTATAGGCTGATTTTGGGATGCTATTTTGTATGAATGATTCCCCAAACTTTCAAGGTCATATCACACATGCTAGTGATTTGACCTTGAAAGATATATATATTATGGAATGTTGATTGTTTGGACAATGTTTAAAACCCAAAATTTCAGTTTATGTTGGCTGAAATTTGGTGGTTTTAAGTGGGGTTTCATTATATGTTTGGATGATATGATCATTGGATGTTAGTGTGCATAACCTAGCCTTTGGCCTTTTGATTTGGTTGATTGGGATGGTTTGTTTTATTCATTCAATTGGGTTGTAATATTTATGTTTATTATTTGGGTTGTAATTATTTTTCATTTGATTATGTAATTAATAGATTAGGTGCATTTCTTTTATTAGAAAATGTATTAGGATACAATTTGTAAAACGAAGATGCACAAGATCAAGACCCAAAGATGGACATCAAAGACATGGAACTTGGAGCATATGGATGCAAGTTCTAGTGGGGGTCTATGAAGACCTCCATTTTGTGTTGATTTCAACCCTTAGGAAAGACCTTATGATGACACTTGTGATGGCAAACAAGTGTTTTCAACTTAATGGCTATGGTTATGCACTCATGTTTGTATGTTTATGCTTGTTTGAATGTTGTTATTTGATTGTATGGTTGAAATTTTGACATGCATTACAAACTTATTAACAAACTTAAAAAGTTATAAAAATGATGGTTCTTAATCCTTAAAATGTAATAAAAGGTTATTAAAATGATTTAATGATTTTAAAGATTAAAATAGGTTTTAATCAAAGGACCATAGGGTACCTTGTATTTGAAAGCATGCAAATACAAGTACATAGAGTTTTCTAAAACTTGTATTATGAAATCTCTAACATTTTAAACAAGATCAACACCATCCTTTTACACAACACTTGAGTCACTTGGGAACTCTTAGTGGGATAAAGGTCACCTAACCATTTTGAGGGAACTTGCGACTTGAGGTGAGAATGCCTTATTTGTGGGATAAAGGTCACCTAACCACTTATTTTGGCAAACTCACACGTAGGTGTAAGTAGGGTATCTTGATTTGCAAACGATGTCAAATGGATCACCTACGGTGTGGTTTCCAAATGGTGTTGATGGGATTAACATGCCGACTTTACATATGATGTTTCAAGTCGATCCCATATTTCTAGAAGTTGCAAATGGTTGCAATCATCAAACGTTGACCACCTTATTAATTTAAATCATGGGATAAAGGTCACCTAACCACAATTTAAATGTAATGTTGGGTTCTAGACTTTAATATAAAAAATGACCTTAAAAGGCATTAATTATTAAAAATAACTATATCGAAAATACTAAAATAGATCTTTATTAAATTTTGTAGATGGCCACCAATAATGATAATCACATAACTCATCCGCGTCCAACCAATCATTACGAGCGATCCTCCAAAAGGAACGTCTAAATCATAACAACTTTATTGATTGGTATCGAAACTTGGAATCGTTCTCAAGCAGAAAGACGATCATATATTTTAGACGACCCTATCCCCGATCAACCTGCTGAGGATGATGAGGAGGCCTATAACGATTGGCTAAAGTACACTGAGGACTCCGTCCAAGTGTCTTGTCTCATGCTGGCGAGCATGACTCCGGATCTCCAAAAGGAGTATGAACATCACGGAGCTTATGACATGATAACCCAGCTGAAGGAAACGTTCCAACAGCAAGCAAGGGTTGAGCGCTTCGAAATGGTTTGAGCACTCCATGCATGTCGTATGGACGACAACCAATCGGTTTCATCTTATGTACTTAAGATGAAAAGCCATATTGACCGCCTCGAAAGACTTAATTGTCCCGTCTCGAAGGAATTGGCCACGGATTTGATCCTCAATGGCCTGACCAAAAAGTTCGAGACATTCGTGTTGAATTACAACATGAATGCTTGGGACAATAGCATTGGTGAACTTCACTCAATGCTCAAAACCACCGAGGTGGCCATGGGTAAAAGGGTTTTACCCGTTCTCACCATCAATGAAGGTGGGAACAAGAAAAGGCCTCATCCCGCACCCAAGGCAAAGGTTGCCAAGGGTAAGGGACCCGTATGGGGAAAAGGGAAAGGGGTGCAAGGGTGCCACCCAAACCACAAGAGAAGAAGCAAAAGGTTGCTACCAATGACCCATGCTTCAAGTGTGGGGAGATTGGACATTGGGCAAGAAATTGTCCTGTTCATCTCCAAGAGTTGAAAGGCAAGAAGCATGCCAGGTAGACCTCAGGTACAATATACATGATTCATATTGATCTTAATGTTACATCTTCAAACACATGGGTATTAGATACCGGATGTGGAACCCATATTTGCAATTTGTTGCAGGGTTTCAAAAGAAGTAGGGACTTCAATCAAGGGGATGTTAGCCTCTTCATGGGCAATGGAACCAAAGTCCAAGTTGAAGCTCGTGGGGACTACATCTTGAAACTTCCAAGTGGCTTGGATGTTATTTTGAAGAATGTTTTGTATGCTCCTAGTTTGACTAGGAACATTATTTCTGTATCCCAATTAAGACTTTATGATTATGTATTATCTTTTGTTGAAAATGATATTCATGTTTCTTTAAATGATATGTTCTATTTTAAAGCTATACCCATTAATGGTATTTATGAATTGGTTCATGAAAATACTTTAAATAGTTCATTGTACCAAACTAGCACCAAGAAACTCAAGTTGGATTTGAATAATACCTATCTTTGGCATTGTCGTCTTGGTCATATAAACAAGAAACGTATACAAACACTTCAAAAGAATGGTCTTTTAAAAACGAATGAATGTGATTCATTTGATGTATGTGAGTCTTGTTTACAAGGTAAAATGACTAAGGCACCCTTTAGTGGAACTAACGAAAGGGCAAAAGATTTATTAGGAATCATACATTCGGATGTATGTGTTACTTTTAGCCAATGACTAGGAATGGTGAAAGATACTTCATTACCTTTACCGATGATTATAGTCGCTATGGGTATGTGTACTTATTAAGGCACAAAGATGAAGCTTTTGAAATGTTCAAAATCTTCAAGAATGAAGTAGAAAATCAACTCAACAAGTCGATTAAAGTTCTCCGCACCGATAGAGGAGGTGAATACCTAAGTGATGCTTTTCAAGATCATCTTAGGAGTTATGGGATTGTCTCACAACTCACTCCACCTGGAACACCACAACACAATGGTGTGTCTGAGAGGAGGAATCGAACCTTATTGGATATGGTTCGATCCATGATGGCTAGAAGCACATTACCTCTATCATTTTGGGGTTTCGCTTTGCTCTCTGCGGCTCATATTCTAAATATGGCCCCAACCAAAAAGGTGGAAAGGACACCTTTTGAGATATGGCGTGGAAGAGTCCCATCCCTATCATACTTAAGGGTCTGGGGCTGTGAGGCTTACGTTAAGACTCCCACCCCAAACAAATTGGAAGTCTGATCCACCAAGTGTATCTTTGTTGGATACCCTAGAGATTCTATGGGATATTATTTCTATGATCCACTGGAACAAAACGTGTTTGTTGCCAGAAAGGGTGAGTTCTTAGAGGCAAAGTTCCTTATGGAAGGAACTAGCAGTAGAACAGTGGATCTGGGGGTTGTGTTAGGATCAACGATCTACGTTTGATTGATTAGAGATTATTGCAGCGGAATTTTAACAAATCATTTAGCCAATTCACAAGATAATAATAGACATTCAAAGCAAGAGTGAACGATTATAGAAGAAATTCTGCGAATCAAAGATTTCATTCAAGACGCGCTTTCGTGGTGGCAAAATGTCACACATACAATCAGTTCAATCATCCCTTATATAGGAATGTCGTGGTGGAACATTCCTTATATAGGAGATGTGACGTCTGCTGATGTCACTTGATAGTGACATCTAACAGAATTATTCAAACAACTAAAACACAACTACTGAAGATGTCAAAACAGCTGACATCTTCTTACAAAAATACTAAGTGTTATCAGTTACTACAACTACTGAAAAGAAACTACTGAAACTACAACGACTGAAGAACATGCTCTTCAGTCGTTTTATAAAAACTTAAATGAAAAGAAAACTACTGAAAGGAAACCATCACAACAACTGAAGAATGCTTCTTCAGCTGTTGTAACAAACTCTGAAGGTTTCAGTACTTGTACTTGAACGTCAGCTGTTGTCATCAGCTGATGTCTTCAGCTGATGTCTTCAGCTGTTGTCTTCAGCTGTTGTCTTCAGCTGTTGTCTTCCGTTGTTGTCTTCAGCTGTCGTCTTCAGCTGTTGATATTCAGACTTTGATCTTTAGTTGTTGACCTTCAGTACTTTAGTTCTTCAGCTGTTGACCTTCAGACTTTGATCTTCAGTTGTTGACCTTCAGTACTTTAGTTCTTCAGCTGTTGATCTTCAAACTTTGATCTTCAGCTGTTGAAGTCTTCAGTACTTGTACTTCAGCTGTTGCTCTTCAGACTTTATAAAACAGCTGATCAAGTCTTCAGCACTTGTTGTGATGTCTGTGGGACTTAGAGGTTTTTCTGATCCGGCTCATTGGTTCTTTTGGTCCAACAAACTCCCCCGGAACCAATGCAGCCAAAACCTCTAAACTTATTGAAGATGTCCCACTTATTATGGCAGAATGATTGGTCTTTTTGTCTTCTAGATCAGCTCAGAAGTGACCCTTGTAAGCACCGGCCTGGAAGTAGTCTCAAAAATTTGATTGGCAAAGTATGAATGGGAACTCTGTTTTGGGGAACTGGACAAAGAGTTGTTACCCCATTCATGAGATCTACTTCCCAACAACAAGTCTGTATGACTCCCTGGTATAGGCCTCTAGGAAGGTGATCTGTTCCACCATGGTCAGCTCTTCAGCACCTCCTTCAAATAAAAATTCCGGCCCATAGTACTCAGATAGGTATTTGGCCTGTTTCCCGTTCTTTAGCTCCACAGTTTTTATTATTCTATAAGCAAACTCCTCAGGGTGATTACCTTCAAGGAACAACTGGAGCTCATTTTTCCTGACTTCTTCAAGCCTCTTATAAACTAACCCCTTTTTCACCATTTTATTTTCAAGCATCTTCTGTGGGGTTTGGTTAGCTTTATAAGCTTTCTTGAAGTCTTCCAGGATTTCCAGGGTGATACTACAAAGACCAGGGAGATCACTTCATCTACAATCTTTTTCACCTGGCCCATGTATCTCTGTGGAATGTTATTCTTGTGAATTCTGTGAGACACCCTGGGATCAGGCCAAATCCTCACTCTCTCCTTCTGGTATTGAAAAGTCTGCCTGAGAGTGTATAATCTCAGTGCATGTTTCTTCATGTTGATGATGGAAGATGTGGCCGCATAAGCTTTATCAACCCTTCTCAACAACTCCTCATCATGTTGTTGGTGAAGTCCTTCTTCTTCTAGCTTCACCTTCACAGTTTGTCAATGGGATTCAGGAGTAATTGTTGGAGGGTGACTTGTGGCCTTCGGCAACTAAATAACAGCTGAGATTGGCAGCCTATCTTCTTCTTCATCATCATCTTGTTCATCATCTTCTACCCTCAATACCCTTCTCTTCTTCTTCTGGGGTACATCATCGACTGTTGGTTTTGAGGGTGAGGGAGTTGATTTGGTGGGTTGTGTTTTTGGTGGTTTTTGGGGTAAAGGGATTGTTTTAGTGGGTGGTTGTTTTGGTGTGGGAATGTTGACAGGCTGTTCTAGCATTTTTGAGGTGAGTGTGGCTTTAGATTGCTTGGCTAGCTCAGTCCTGCTCCCAGCACCAGCTTCATTCAAAGCTTCAATAACTAGTCCCTTTGTGTATACTTCAGACGAACAGATCTTGGTGGTTATTGCCAAGATGCTGTCCCTGGACCAAGCCTTGATTTCGATCATCGATCTTCCAAGATATTTTGCTATAAATCTGATCATGATCTCTAGCTCTCTCTTTCTAACAAATCATAACTTGCCCATCTATTCTGGATTTCTTCAATCTCTAGTCTTCTGATCTTAAAGTCAGGTTTGTCTGTGTCATGGCCTTGCCTAAACAGCTAATCTATGATATTGTCCATTGATCTGCTGTGTTCGGCATCAGCCTCTTTTACCATTAGCTCCAAGGCCTTCTCTTTTTCCTTTTCTTTTTCAGTCTCCACATCCAACTCCTTCTCCACTACTGTTCCTTCTGTTTCCTTCACTTTCCCTTCTGCACTCCTCTTTCTTTTTGCTTTCACTGACTTAATCTCCCCCTTTTTGGTTGCATTGGTTGCAAGGGTTTGATGGTTAGAAAGCTGTTTGCCCATAACCTCCTCTATCAATGGTTGTATTACTGAGGAAAGCCTCTCATCAAGGGTTTTAATCACTATGTCAGTTATTATAGGTGTGATGAGAGGGAGAGAATTTTGAAGGATAGCATCTATCTGCTCAGGGGGGTTCTGTTCCTGAGAAATAGTGCCAGAAGCAGAGGCAGGTGGCTGAGTTTTTGGGAGTGGCTCTGTGTTTGGGAGACCTTCAGATGAAGGTGCCATCTGTGGGGTTTGAGAGGTAGATGGTCTTTGATCCTCAGAAGTTTTGGCAAGCAGCTCTTTGAGTCTGCTCACCTCCTCTTCCAGGAGTGTGTTTTGGGCTAACACATCGTAGAAAAAGCCCAGGTCATCATCAGTGGTTACTGAATCACCTGACCTCCTGATGTAATCAGGATGAACATGCACTGAGTGTAGATCAGTTATAGCATGTGCCCCTTTATCTTGGAACTGGGGACTTCCTGCCTCAGGACTATGTCCTTCATCAGCAGTTGCCTCTGGTAAGGTCTTAGTACTGGTACCAACTACATCCTGATCATATGCTGAAGCAGGATAAGTGGCAGCCTCACCAGAAGTTCTAATCTCTTTTTCTACACTAAGAGATGGAGGATTGTAACCCCTATGCTATGGGTTATCAGATGCACTTTGATCCTCCCCCTTAATGGTAGAGGTATGCCCAGTTGTAATTGGTATCTGGGGAGGGGGTGAGGAGTGCAACTGACTCAGCACTTGTGCAACAATTAATGTAGGACTTTGGGGGGCGGTTGCCTGTGGTGAGTGGATAGAAGCAGATTGCACCCGGGGTGAATGGTGCGCTTCAATGGTAACCCTCTCAAGTGAGACAGGTTCCAGCAGTGTGGTTTCCCCAATAATGGTTGCAGCAGGATCCTGTTGAGAGGATACCTGTGCGGTTGTGGCTGGTTGAGTCTTTGACACAACTCGGGGGTTAATACCAGTATGTGTTTCCTGCGTTTGTGGTACTGGGGCATCCTCAGGGGACTCATCTCCCTGAGTAGCCGTTTTTGGCTTTTTGGATTTGGTTTGGTGGGGACTCTGGTCCTGGAGGTGGTGGCTGTGGGTTCCAACTGCGTGAGTTTTCGCAGTTTGGCAGCCTGTTTCAGTGTGTGGTCTGAGTTGTGCCTGGAGTATACTTCAGGCAATATAGCCGTTGCAGGGACTCTAAGGCCAACAAGTCCCTCAGCTTTCAGCTGATTCTCTATTATGGCCATAATGAACCGAGGATATAATATCCAACGGTTAGAAATAGATTTTGAGGCCATATCCTTAAGTTCAAGACAAATGATTTCAGAAAAGTTTAAGTCTTGTTGCTCAAGGATAGAGAATAGTACATGCTGCCATCTGGTAGACATTTGATCCCAAGAGGATGTCTTAGGAGCTAAACAAACATTTACCATGTGAAAGATAAGACGTTCTGCATCATGGAAATGTTTCTTCAGAATAGTAGAGGCACTAGGTTTTTCTGATATCCATGGTTGGCAAAGGATAAATCAGTTGTGCCCTTTGGATATCCTGCAGGAAAAGTGGCATCATCCAAGTTGAGGGTTTGTCGAATGATTTCCGGAGTGATGACCACTTGAAGGTTGTTGACAACCGACCGGAGAGACTCGGTGTTGTTCTCCCTAGTGGTAATGGTAATGTTCGTCCAAAACTGGTGAAGGGATTCGGCATGAATGATGGGATTTAGAAGAAATGCCGTTTTGTAGGTTGACTGGACCATAAGATCAATGGCGTTATCGAACTTTGTCCAGAAGGGCGATTTGGTGAGGTAGGCTACACAGTTATGTCGTGGTTTGAGCTGCATGGTCGCCATTAGTGAGAGAGAAGTTTTGGAGATTTGAACGTTAGGTTTGGAAAGGATGAAGCGCTGAAGGCTTAGGTATTGGGTATTTATAGGGTACGGTTTATAAAGCAACTGAAAGGTTTAATGTGAGTCATCAGTAGTTTTAACAGATTGATGACGTGGCAGAAACCTTTAGAGGTTGAAACAGCTGAAGTCTTGGTTTTAAGCATCAGTAGTTATAAAACTACTGAAGGCTATGGTTTTGACTTCAGATGTTTGAAAACAACTGAAGACTTGATTTTAGTCATCAGTAGTTGTGAAACTACTGAAGACATGGTTTTGTCATCAGTTGTTGTAAACAGCTGATGACGTGGTGTTAGTCGTCAGTAGTTGTGAAACTACTAAAGACATGGTTTTGTCATTAGTTGTTAAGATGAAGCAGCAGTTTTAGAAACAACTGAAGAGAAAATTCTCATTAGTAGTTTTCGTCAATTCATAGCTTTCCAGCTGTTTCATATACTGTCCTTAACGCTTACTCATCAGACCTTTTGCTGTTTTCAGTTGTTTCATAGGACATCAGTACTTATCTGATTTTACTACCATCAGTAGTTATAACTACATCAGTAGTTGTAACTTTATCAGTTGTTTGAACAGAATCAGTACTTATATGGGATATGCTTACTAATGATCATCGGTACTTATTTACTGAGATCATCAGTAGTTATCACTTATTCTAGCTCCAGCCTACCAAGCCTTAACACCAGGTTTTGGAAAGTTGAACTATCCAAAGGCTTAGTAAAAATGTCTGCAAGCTCATCAGCACTAGGCACAAACTTAGGATCAATCAGACCTTTTTCATAACAATCCTGAATAAAATGATGTCTAATCTCTATATGTTTGGTCCTAGAGTGCTGGACAGGATTCTTGACAATGCAAAGAGCTGAAGCACTGTCCATTAATAATGGAGTCTTAGTCTCTGCAATGCCATAATCGAAAAGTTGGTTCTGAAGGCAGAGTACCTGAGAAGTACAACATGCAGCAGTAATGTACTCTGCTTCAGCAGTGGATATAGCAACAGATGTTTGTTTCTTACTCTGCCAAGAAATCAAACAGTTGCTTAGGAATTGACATCCACCAGAAGTTGACTTTCTGGTTAACTTGCATCATGCATAATCACTGTCTGAAAAAGCAACTAATTTGCAAGAGTGTCCAGTGGAATACCATAAACCTAGAGATTGTGTACCTTGCAAATATCTAAAGATCCTCTTGACTGCAATCAAATGAGACTCTTTAGTAGCAGCCTGAAATCTAGCACAAACACAAGTTGCAAACATGATATCTGGTCTAGAAGCTATTAAGTACATTAAGGACCCAATCATACATCTGTAAAGTGTTTCATCAACAGCTTTACCTCTCTGATCTGCATCCAGTTGTGTGGTGTTGCACATGGGAGTAGAACAGGGCTTACAGTTTTGTAAATCAAACTTATTCAAAAGATCTTTTGTATATTTGGACTGATGAATAAAGGTTCCATCAGCCTTTTGTTTGATCTGCAAACCTAGAAAGAACTGTAATTCTCCCCTGCACTCATTTCAACCTCTTTTTCATTAATTTGGTAAAAGCATCACACAACTGGGGATCAGAGGATGCAAAAATAATATCATCAACATAAATTTGAACAAGTAGCTTATGCTGATCCACCCTTTTATAAACAAAGTTTTATCTATGGAGCCTCTAGTGAAATTATTCTTGAGAAGAAAAGTAGAAAGTATCTCATACCAGGCTCTAGGAGCTTGTTTCAGCCCATAAAGAGCCTTATCAAGTTTATACACCCATTCAGGAAGTTTATTGTCCTCAAAACCTGGTGGTTGACACACATAAACTTCTTCTTTCATTTTGCCATACAAAAATGCACTTTTGACATCCATTTGAAAAACTTTGAGATGGTGGAATGCAGCATAGGCTAAGAACAATCTAATTGCCTCCAATCTGGCTACAGGGGCAAAGGTCTCATCATAATCAATACCTTCTTCTTGTGAAAACCCCTGAACAACCAGTCTGGCCTTGTTCTTAATAATAAGCCCATTTTCATCTGTTTTGTTCCTAAATACCCATTTAGTGCCTATTGCACACTTACCTGGGGGTAGAGGAACCAGTTCCCACACTTGCTGCTTTTTGAACTGAAGTAGCTCAAGCTGCATAGCATCCACCCATCCATTATCTCTCAAAGCAACATGATAGTTCTTTGGTTCTTGCTGACTAATGAAGAGAGCATAGAAGCACAGGTTAGACAATTTACTTTTAGTTGAGACGCCAGCATTGATACCACCAATGATTTGAGATATATGGTGATCCTTCAGCTCTTGGTGCACAATAAGATCAGTGCAAGTGTTTGATGCCGGTTCAGCAGCAGCAGATGTTGATTCAGATTCTTGAAACCAAGTATTGGATGGCAAATCAAATGATGTGGAGGAATCAGAAATCTCATCAGCATTTGTTGTGGATGTAGCTGCTGAAGGTACAGGAACATCAAGTTTAGCAGACTCAGGCAGTTGGTCACTAAACTTGAAAAGGTGAGTACTGACATCATCATCATCTTCAGTACCACCAGGTGGAAGACTTGCTGCAGAGGATGATTTTTCCACATGATCTGCAACAGCTGGAGTTTGATAAGGACCATATTGCAGTATGTCCAGATCAAACAACTCCACAGGGTTTTGTGAAATTTTATCCTTAGGAGATTCATTAAATTTCACATGCAAGGTTTCTTCAACTATCTTTGTTCTGCAGTTGAAGACTCTGTAAGCCTTGCAGGTGGTTGAATAACCAACAAAGTACCCTGCATCCACCTTAGGATCAAATTTGTGGAGTTGATCTTTTGTGTTGAGAATGAAACAAGGACATCCAAAGGCTCTGAAGAATGAAATCAAAGAAGCCAACTGATGTAGAGCCTCATACGGAGTCTTCATCAACCTCTGATTTACTAAGGCTCTATTCTGCACATAACAAGCTGTGTTAACAGCTTCAGCCCAAAGGTCAGTGGCAAACCAGAGTCAGCCAACATGGACCTTGCAGCTTCATTAAAGTCCTGTTCTTTCTCTCCACTACTCCATTTTGCTCAGGAGTCCTTGGGATGCTAAACTACCTTTTGATTCCTTTTGAAAGATAAAATTCATCAAGTGTATGGTTTCTGAATTCAGTACCATTGTCACTCCTTATACACTTGACTGATAGGAATACTGCTTCTCAACATACAGCACAAAGTTGATAATCTTCTGAGCAACCTCATCCTTTGAGTACAGAAAGAAAGTCCATACAAATCTGGAGTAATCATCCACAATTACCAGACAGTATTTCTTCTTTGCCATGCTCATCACTCTCACAGGACCAAATAGATCCATATGCAGTAAATGCAAGCAGGCAGTGGACTTAGGCACTTCAATAGGAGGGAATGAGACTTTGTGTTGTTTTCCTTTTAAACAAGCAGTGCAGGTTTCATCACAGTGGAACTCCTTTGTTGGTAATCCTCTCACTAACCTATTGTGGATCAGCTGATTCATGTTTTTGAAATTAACATGACCCAACCTTCTGTGCCACAGTTTAGATTCCTGAGAAGAGGCTTTGGAAAATAGGCAAGGATAGCCTCTGAGATCTATTTTCTTGGAAAGATCTAAGGCATACACTCTTCCTGTCCTGTTGGCCCTCAGGAGAGTGTGATAACACCTTATCAATCAAGTTCAGAACTTTAGATGACAGAATCCTGCAGTTCTGACTGGTGAAAAGAGCAGCATGTCCTTTATCACACATTTGACTGACACTCAAGAGATTGTACTTGAGATTTTCCACATGATTAACATCATCAAACTTTATTTCTCCATGGAGACAAAACCTTTTCCAATGATGTAACCCTTAGCATCATTGCCAAAAGAAACAAACCCCTTCTTTCCTTGAGAGTAGTCATGAAGAAGAGAGCTGTTCCCTGTCATATGCATAGATCCCCCACTGTCTACATACCAGATGCTACTTTGGCATGTTGAAGAATCCTGCAATCATAAACACTTAGTTAGTTTTTGAGACCCAAACCTTTTTGGTTTTGGGTCTGTTCATATCATCAGATGGTAAACTAACAGACTTGTTGGAAATAACAGCCTGAGGGATTGGAGATGGTGAAGAGAAGAATCCTTGGCATGGATTTTCTTCTCTGTGATTTTAACACAGGAGCATCTAATTGGTTAACTCTCCCCAATAGATGTTGAACCATCATAACAAGTTGTGTCTGATTTTGTGATAAAGCCTTCAGCTCATCAGACACATTAGTGCTTGAGTTTGATGGGTTCCTGTGTTGTACCATCTCACTTTGAGCAACCTCAGCTGTTACCTGTTTGACCCCTTTCTTTGTGGATTTCATTTTGGATTTAGGGGTTACAGGTTTTGATGTTGCTGGTACAAATTTGATTTCAAACTCAGTTTTCATTTTGTCCATTTTCTCTTTAATGTTTTTATTATGTTTGAGTTTGGAGCTCTTTTTATACCAGCAATCATCAGTAAGATGATGGAATAAGCCACATATTTCACATTGCTTTTTCTTCATCTTAAGTTGATCACCTGCTGAAGAAGATGAAACTACTGAAGACTTGTTCTTTAGCAGTTTGCTATTAGTACTAGCAGTTTTCTTTGCTTTAGTACCTGCTTTCTTGATATATTCTTCAGTAATTTTCCCACCTGGAGTGATCAACTTTGTGATCATGTGAGTGTCAGCATTTGAACCAACAATATTAGCATGTGAGGAATTAATGCTGACTTCTACTTCTGATGGTGCTGTATCAGAAAGTAGATCACATGATGAAGAGGATTGGTTATTGCTTTCACCATCAGATTCTACCTCTGCTCTGGAAGTAAAGTCTGTAGGAGGAGCAGTGTGATTATAACCAATGCCAAACTTCACATTGGAAGCAGATTGCTTACTAAGAAGCATTTCAAAACCCTTGCAAGAATTTACCCATTGATCACACTCTACCTGGGTAGTTGCAAGTGTTTCTTTGAGGTCTCTGTACTTCTCTAGAAGTATCTCTTCCGTAGCCTTAACATCAGTGATTTGACATTTAAGTTTGTAAATTTCATCATTCTTATCATTAATCACAGACTCAAATTCAGCTTTGATTTTTAAAATTGTTTGTTCTAGTTCAATGTTCTTGTTAATTAAAGCTACATTTGCTTCTCTAATAGATGCAAATGCGGCTATACATGTTTCAGAACATAGTTTGGCTTTTGCCTCAGAGGATACCTGTGATACCTGTGGTGTAGAGGCATTGGAGGATGAAGTATCAGCAAACTCCAAAGCCATGAGGGCTAGATTTCCAAAAGGACTGTCACCACCATGTTGACCTGCACCAGAGAACAGTTGTTCATGACCAGATAGATCATCTGGTAAACTGCTCCAGTCAACAACTCCTGGGGTGAAAAAGCTGTGTTGTTGAGGTTGAGTTTGTTGATGAGATGGGAAGGCTGAGGTTCAGGTAATGCATGTGGTTGTTGTGCAATTGGAGCTTGAACTGTATTTGGCTGAGGCATGTAATAGCAGGGAAAAGGATATGACATTTGACCCTGGGGGACAAATATGCAGGAGATACAGGATGTGATTGATGACCAGAACCAGCAGGATGTTGCCCTCTGTTTTGTAGACTAGTGCTAGGAAAAGTCACAAAGGGTGCAGAGGAATTAGATCCAGTTGATCTGCATTCTCTTGCAAAGTGTCCAAGCCTTTGGCATTTGTGACACCTCAACTTATTCTTGTCAAAACCAACTTTGTTTTGCCAGAGAGTCCAGGGAATTTCCTGCCAGTCCTCTTGTAGAATTTCTGAGATCTGATATTAATCAAGGCCAGTTGGCTCAGAATATCCATCTCTTCTAAATCATCATCAGCAATTCCCTTCAGATCATCCATGATGAAGCATAGATTGTCACTATTTCTACCAGAATGACTATCAATACCAACAAAAGCATGATCAGGACTGTTTGAAGAGAAATCGATATGCTCATCATAATTGCTTTCAGATGCAGCATATTCTGACTCATGACCAACCAAGGCAGTGTTCCCTAGTACAAAGTCATCAGTGAGCTTTCCTGATGATGACAGTTTCCTTTTCTGCTCTATCTCTCTTTCGAATGTAAGCAGTTTCCCATGAAGTTGGGTAAGAGATAGTTTATCCAGATTTGCACTGGAGCGTAGAACAATAGTGTATGTGTCCCATCTCTCAGGCAGTGATCTGAGGAATCTGTTATTCATCTGGCTATTGGTATATTCATGTTTGACCATCTTTAGCTCAGAGATCAAACAAGAAAAACGCTCAAACTGTTGAGTCAGTGTCTCACCCTTCTTATGAGAGAATGTTTCATATTGTTGGGCAAGAATTTCTCTGTTGTTTGCTAAGACCTCATCAGTTCCACCGAATTGTTCCTTCAGTGCATTCCAGAGGTCATGAGCAGTTTCATGATGCATAAGCCCTGAATAGATTTCATTAGGCAGTGCCATGGCCAGAATTCCATGGGCTTTTGCATCAATCTCAAACATTTTCCGATCTTCATCTGAGTATTGCTCCTTCTTCTTTGGAACCATTTGATTGGTTTCCGGATTGTTCACCATAGGCTTATGTGGACCATGTACCACTGATGTCCAACAACCTGAACTGTTAACAGACAGGTGATGAAGCATTTTTCGTTGCCATATGTTATACTCAGTCCTAACCAGCATCGGAGGCTTGGTTGAGGAACCGGTATTGTGAGGGTCATTAGGAGTAGTCATTCTCAGAATCAACCAAAATCAATTAAGTTTTAATCGGTTTAGAACAAAACACAACAGACCAATTTGAACCAAGAGAGCACAGAGAACAATAAAACGAAAGCGATAGAAAATCAATAATCTATAATCAGTTCTTGCAAATAAGCTAATTCAATCAAATGCAGATATCGATTAGCAGTTTCAATGATCAATTGTTAGATCGATCAATGATTAACCGGCTCTGATACCATTGTTAGGATCAGTGATCTACGTTTGATTCATTAGAGATTATTGCAGCGGAATTTTAACAATCATTTAGCCAATTCACAAGAAATAATAGACATTCAAAGCAAGAGTGAACGATTATAGAAGAATTCTGCGAATCAAAGATTTCATTCAAGACGCGCTTTCGTGGTGGCAAAATGTCACACATACAATCAGGTCAATCATCCCTTATATAGGAATGTCGTGGTGGAACATTCCTTATATAGGAGATGTGACGTCTGCTGATGTCACTTGATAGTGACATCTAACAGAATTATTCAAACAACTGAAACACAACTATTGAAGATGTCAAAACAGCTGACATCTTGTTACAAAAATACTAAGTGTTATCAGTTACTACAACTACTGAAACTACACCGACTGAAGAACATGCTCTTTAGTCATTTTATAAAAACTTAAACGAAAGAAAACTACTAAAGGAAACCATCACAACAACTGAAGAATGCTTCTTCAGCTGTTGTAACAAACTTTGAAGGCTTCAGTACTTGTACTTGAACGTCAGCTGTTGTCATCAGCTGATGTCTTCAGCTGATGTCTTCAGCTGTTGTCTTCAGCTGTTGTCTTTAGCTGTTGTCTTCAGCTGTCGTCTTCAGCTGTTGATCTTCAGACTTTGATCTTCAGTTGTTGACCTTCAGTACTTTAGTTCTTCAGCTGTTGATCTTCAGACTTTGATCTTCAGTTGTTGACCTTCAGTACTTTAGTTCTTCAGCTGTTGATCTTCAGACTTTGATCTTCAGCTGTTGAAGTCTTCAGTACTTGTACTTCAGCTGTTGCTCTTTAGACTTTATAAAACAGCTGATCAAGTCTTCAGCAGTTGTTGTGATGTCTGTGGGACTTAGAGGTTTTTCTGATCCGGCTCATTGGTTCTTTTGGTCCAACAGGTTGTCCCTTCCATTCAGGACCCCCTAGAGATCTTTTGTGATAACGAGGGTGCGATTGCTCAAATCAAGGAACCTCGTGCTCATCAAAAGACAAGGCACATTGAGCGGAGATTCAATTACATACGAGATGAAGTTGAAAAGGGAAAGATATGTATTCGCAAAGTTCACACGGATCAGAACATTGCGGATCCTCTCACGAAGCTCCTTGAAAAGGCAAAGCATGAAGGTCATACTTGTGCCATGGGACTTCGATATTCTAGTGATTGGATTTGATCTGTAATTTTGTATTTGGATATGTGGAACTCTCTATTATTTGAATAAAACTATTTGGTTATAATGTTTCAATTAATGTTCCAATTTAGCATGTTTAATCCATGAGTAAACTGTTTACTCTAAATGTCCGTAGTCGTTCATACTTGTGGGAACAAGTGTGAGGGTAAGATTATTATGAACTTGGATTGGTTGATATTCATAAGGATGAATATAGAGCAATGGGTTGCTACCAAGGTTCATAGATATTTGTGGGATACAAATATTAGACTAACCCGCAACTCAAACTTTACTACATGGAATCTTATTGATTGATCATAAGTAATTTTGAGTAAAGGCGAATATCATTTGGTATCCTCGGACCTGAGATACATATTGGGTTTTGATATTCACCAAGTATTATACCTTGAGCTAATTATTCACTGTCCTGAAATAGTGGACAGCACATAAGGGTATGTTTAGGTATGACACGAGGTGTTTGTGAGAAACGTATGTGGTCAAGATGGAATTTGTTCCTCTTATTAGTTGAGAGTTAGATGTCTAAGGCCTGATAAGTTAAATCAACAAGGAATGATCACTCTATGTTCTTGGATTTAACATGACATCTGTAACAAAAGGATAGATGATTGATTCACCTAAATCATTTCAAGTAGGATACTTGAATAAGATGATGTTATTGAATGGCTATAAGTCATGCGTATTAAGGGTAGTAAACCGTTGTTAGGCGGTATTTACTTCTTGCATCAATCTTCTATGAGTTTTGGGCAAGTGGGAGATTGTTAGATTCTATATGCCCAAGACACATAGAACATTGATGCGGTTAGTATGTCATGATCCAGTCGGGTTATAGCCAATAACAAGCTTTGCAATCACCAACAATTATTCAATTGATGATATGATCATGCAATTAAATAATAACACCAAATTTAGAAAATGGGTTTTCTAAATAAGTTGCATATGAGATTGAACAATTTATATGGATATTTTGTTTATAGATATTGTTTGTAATGTTATTTAATTTATTAAATAACATCAAATAATTAGTGAATGTGTATGTGCTATTCTAATAAAAGGTTTATTGGATGAACAACTTTTAAAAGGAAATGACTTATTAATGTGTTAGTAAGTCATTTAACTTTTAGGGGGGAAATCACAATTTTAATAAAGAGATTCGGCCACCCTTGGAGGTGGTCTCTCTCTTGGTTTTGTTGATATCCTTGAAAACATACACTCTTTACACATACATTCACTCCATCTCTTCTTTCTCTCTCACACATGCAATAGAACAAAAGAGGTTTTCTTGTTCTTGATAGAGGAGAACTCGGCTGAAAGTTATTCCAGAAGAGTTTCCCTTTGTTTTGGTGTTCAATCCTAGCATCTAAGGTGTTTTGTGATAGTGCTTGGGGTATACTAGCTTGAGGGATCCTTCCTTGGAGCCTTGGCCGAAGCTTTAGCAACTTATCTCTCTACCTTGGTCGACTTTTCAGCAGCAGAAAGGTAGTTAATCACAGCTTCATGTAGCTGTGATTTTATGTCGTTTAACATATGTTCTTAGCTTGTTCATTCACATATTAAAGATCCTTTTCTTTTGGGTTTGTTTTTTCATCTTAAAACATCATTAAGAACATAAAATTTTCAGATTATAAACATGTTATAATGCTTTACTTCCGCTACGTTTTTCAGAAAGTTTAAAAGGTTAAACTTGTTTATTTTGTGTTCTAACAAACCCCATCAAGAATTGCTCAAACTGTTGAGTCAGTGACTCACCCTTTCTATGAGAGAATGTCTCATATTGCTGGGTAAGGATTTCTCTATTGTTTGCTAAGACCTCATCAGTTCCTCCAAATTGTTCTTTCAGAGCAACCCAGAGGTCATGAGCAGATTCATGATGCATAAGTCCAGAATAGATTTCATTAGGCAGTGCCATGGCCAGAATTCCATGGGCTTTAGCATCAATTTCAAACAGTTTCAGATCTTTATCTGAATATTGCTCTTTCTTCTTCGGAATCATTTCATTGGTTTCCGGATTACTCACCATAGGCTTATATGGTTCATGAACCACAGATTTCCAACAACTTGAACTATTAACAGACAGGTGATGGAGCATTCGTCATTGCCATATGTTGTACTCACTCCTAACAAGCATCGAAGGCTTTGTTGAGGAGCCAGTATTGTGAGGATCATTGATTGATGCAGCCATTTTCACCAATTCAAACAGGTTCAATAAGAGTTTAACAGATCTAACTCAAAAACTCAACAACACAGTTTGAAACAAGAAGAATCTCAAATTGATTCACAGGAAGCAACAGAAAAACAAACTCTATAACCAATTCTTGCAAATTTGCTAATTCGATCAAACTAAGATATCAAAAGAACAGTTTCAATGATCAATTGTTAAATCGATCAATGATTAACCTGCTCTGATACCATTTGAAGGGATCGAGATCTAGTTTGATCAATTAGATTAGGATTTGCAGCGGAATAGCACACAAATTAGACGAAATTCTAGCAAGAATAATATGAATATTCAATTAAGCAGTAACAGTTATAGAGAGAGAGTTTTCTGCAAAAAGAATGTTTTCATTCATGCACAAACTTTCCGTAGGGGGAAATTAGGTCAACATTCCTTTTATAAGGAATTTGATATCAGCTGACATCACTTGATAGTGACATCTAACTGATTTATACAAACAACGGAAAGTAAACTAAACTACTGAAGATGTCCATAACAATTGAGGACACCTTCATTAAAGCTAAGTATAAACTAACATTACAACTACTAAAGTTATAACATCCGAAGTATAAGATTCAGATGTTGTACATAACATAAAACTACTGATTACAAACTACTGAAATGTAAGCCATCACAACTACTAAAGAGAACTACTTCAGCTGTTGTGACAACTTCTGAGAACTTGATCTTTAGACTTTGTCTTCAGATTTTGGCTTTAGCAGTTGTCTTCAGACTTTGTCTTCAGACTTTGTCTTCAGACTTTGTCTTCAGACTTTGTCTTCAGCAGTTGTTCTTCAGACTTCGTCTTTAGATTTTGTCTTCAGCAGTTGTCTTCAGACTTTGTCTTCAGTAGTTGTCTTCAGACTTTGTCTTCAGCTGTTTTAGATCACTTCAGTTGTTTTGATGTCTATGGGACTTAAAGGTTTTTCTGATCTGGCTCATTGGTTCTTTTGGTCCAACATATTGGTGTATGCAAAAAGTTAAAACCATAATCAAGCATCTGGTTTTGAATCCAGAGAACTTGAGAGCAACATGCTGAAGTAGCAATATACGCAGCTTCTACTGTGGACACAGACACATTTGTCGGCTTCTTACATTGCAAGGATACTAGTCTGGGACCGAGAAATTGACAACCGCCAGAAGTGGATTTTCTGTTGAAGTTGCATTCTCCATAAACACTGTCTGTGTAGGCATAGAGATTAAATTCTCCTTCCTTTGGATACCATAATTTCCCTTCAAATATCTGAATATCTCTTGACTGTGTTCACATGTGATTCTTTTGGATCAGCTTGATATCTAGCACACACAAAAACACCAAACATAATGTCAGGCCTACTGGCTGTTAGATACATAAGCGAACCTATCATTGATCGATAATGAGTTTGATCCACTAATTTGCCTTCAGGGTCAGGTCCAATATTCACTTTAGTATCTACAGGAGTTCTAATAGACTGACAGTCAGCAAAGTGGAATTTCTTCAGCATGGTTTCTACATATTTTAATTGATTGATGAAGATTCCATCTGCTGTTTGCTGGACTTGCACCCCTAGAAAGAATGTGAGTTCCCTCATAGCACTCATTTGGAACTTTGAATGCATAAGATCTTCAAATTCTTTGCAGAGTTGCTTGTTTGTCGAGCCAAATATAATGTCATCCACGTAGATCTGGACTAACAGCATGTCTTTTCCTCTTATTCTTCTAAAGAGAGTCTGATCAATCTTTCCTCTTTCATGCCCATGTTCAAGAAGAAAGGATGATAGAGTCTCATACCACATTCTTGGAGCTTGGTGAAGACCATACAGAGCTTTGTCGAGCTTGTACACTCTGTGAGCGAAATCTGGATCTTCAAAGCAGGTGGTTGACTTACATAGACTTCTTCAGCAATCTTTCCATACAAGAAGGCACACTTTACATCCATTTGATAAACAGTAAATTTCACGGATGCAGAATATGCAAGAAAGATTCTGATTGCTTCTAGTCTGGCAACAGGAGCAAACACTTCGTCGTAGTCAATTCCTTCTTCCTGAGTGTATCCCTGTGCCACTAGTCTTGCTTTATTTTTTATGACTATCCCTCTATCATTAGTCTTGTTCCTGTACAGCCATCTGGTACCGATAGGGTATTGTCCTTCGGAAAGATCTACCAGTTGCCATACTTCTTGTTTCTTGAATTAAAGCAATTCTTCCTACATTGCTTCAATCCAACTGTTGTCTTGAAGCACCTCTTTGATGTTTTTGGGTACTGTTTGACATAGAAAGCATGAGAACAAACAGATGTTTGCAATACTGGACTTGCTTCTTGTCACCCTCTCATTAAGATCACCAATAATGGTTTCAACTGGATGATTCTTGTATATTTTTGTGGTTGGAATGGTGTCACCAGCAATAGCTATATCAAGATTAGAGACATTCAGTTCATTATGGTCAGAGGCACAATCATCTTGTATTGTTGTTGAATTATGAAGATTGTCAACTTCTGTTTCAGTAACTGATACATCTTCAGCATCACTAAGGTTGCTTGCATCATTTGAAGTGCCTTGAGTTTCTTCTGGATGACAAGACTGTTTTTGATTTTTGATCTCATGTGACAAGTCATCTCAGGGAGATGGTACCAGGCTGGGACCTTCTTCAGAAGAAACACTAAGGTTTTGTGATAAGTGTCTGATGGGATCAACTTGAAGAGGAACATCTTCATTCATATGTTCATCAGATGTAGGTGGAATCAATGGATATTTTTCTCTTCTTTCTACAGTTGATGAAGTATCACCTGAATGTATATTTCCTGCATCAGATAAGTGAAATTGGTCAAATGATTTAGTAAAAGTGTCAATATCAAACAACCAATCAGGACCATTTGTAGATCTGGGAAACGAATGTTCCTTGAATTGAACATTATGGATTCATCGATAATGTTCAGTCTAGGATTGAACACTCTATAAGCCTTTGAGACGGAAGAATAACCTACAAAAAATCCTTCATCACACTTAGATGAAAATTTTCCCAAATGATCACGGGTGTTTAATATTGAGACTGGACAACCAAATGATTTAAGGAATCCAATAAATGGTTTCCTATGAAATATCAGTTCATAAGGTGTCATGTTACTTTCTTTAACAATCAGAGTTCGATTTTGCACAAAGCACGATGTGTTAACTGCTTCTGCCCAGAAGGTGATTGGCAGTTTAGCATCGGCTAGCATAGTTCTTGTTGCTTCAATCAGTGTTCTATTTCGCCTTTCAGCTACCCTATTTTGTTGAGGAGTTCTAGCTGCACTGAATTGATGGGCAATGCCTTTGGTTGCACAAAAGAAACTCATATTTTCATTTTTGAACTCTGTACCATTATCACTTCTTATTATTTTGACTTTGAGATCAAGTTGATTTTCAATTTTAGTGATAAATTCTTGAATGATTTGGGATGCTTCATTTTTATGATGTAGGAAGAACACCCATGTGAATCGAGAAAAGTCATCAATGGTCACTAAACAATATTGTTTCTTTCCCATACTCATTACATGAGTTGGTCCAAACAGATCCATGTGAAGTAACTTCAATGGAGTATTGTTAGTGTTCACCAGCTTGGTTTTGTGAGACGATTTGTGTTGTTTCCTTTGAGGCATGCTGAGCATTGATCAATAAAATGAATTCTCTTTGAGGAAGACCAATTACATGGTTTCCTTTGACTAACTTGTTCATATTTTTAAAGTTAGTGTGCCCCAAACGTGTATGCCAAAGCTGTGACTCATCAAATGATGCTTTAGACAAAAGACATGTTTCTTCCTTAGGTGATGCAGAACACAGGTTTAAGACATATGTATTATTCTTCCTCGGAGTCTTTAAGACAACCCATTCTTCAGGAATCTGAAATCTAGGTTTCAGAATGTAGCAGTGAGTGTCTGTAAAGTGAGTGGAATATTTTTTGTCACAGATCTAAGACACGCTTAGCAGATTGAAATTCAGTTGTTCACAATAATTCACTCTGTCAACGCTCAGCATCCCATTTGTCACAGATCCTTCTCCTGTAATCCTACCACCTTCTGAATCTCCACCGAATCCCGCAGTAGTTCCTTGTATGTACTTGAAATCATGAAGGAGGGAACGATCTCCAGTCATGTGTTGGGAGCATCCAATGTCTACATACCATAGGCTATTAGACTTGTGTGGATGAACCTACAAACAAAAAGAACTAATTAGAATAAGGAACCAAGCCATGATGGTCTTGGTTTCCCGTTCCTATTCGTGATAGTCACCTCCTGGTATTTCCCTCTGAATGGTGATTTAGATGGAGGTGATTTGGGAGATTTTTGGTAATGAATTGGTCGAGTCATCTCATCAACATCTACTGAGGATTCAGATGAATAATGAAATTGTTGGTCTCTATTAGACTTGTGAGATGATTTATTTGACCCTTCCTTAAATCCTTTGAGTTATTTCTATCATTTGTTGATCTAGGTGTCCTAGATTGAGTATTATAAAGATGAGGTTTGACAGAATGCATCATAGTAGATGTTTTTGAGATGGACTTGTGTTGTGGAATTCTCAACCCTTTCTGATTAAAGTAGCAATCAGATGTATTGTGATTGTTCATGTCACAGATTGAACAATTCTTGTTGAAATAGCAATTTTTGGTGGAGTGATTGTTCATATCACAGATAGAACAATATTGATTGAAGAAGCATTCATTTGTCTTGTGATTTAACATGTCACAAATATCACAATACATTTGTTTGTTTCTTGAATCAGGTTTTTCTTTGTGTGACTTAACTGATACTTTCTTTTGATGAGTCACTTTCTTTTCTTTAGGTGATGAATCAGAATCAGCCCTTTTAGTAGATTGTTTCACAATACTACTTTTGCTCAGTTGTCTGGGCTGATCTGTTTCTTCAACCTACTTCTCACCTCTTTCTCAAACTGGTCAACATGTTCTTTGTTACACATATCAAACCCAACTCCCTGCCTTAATTTTGATGATTGAGGGTCTGCTGATGTTTTATGTGTTGAACTCAGTTTTACAGTTGGTTTCTTTTTCAGTGAAACCTTTTCTCATTTGCTTGAATTTTGTGGAGATACAATCTCATTATTAGAACTACTTTCAGTAGTGGGTTTCACTGTTTTGACATATTTCTTTTTGACTTGTAAAACAGATGGTATGAATTTTATAAAAGGTACAATTGCTTTTACAGGGCTTGATGGTTTCATGACATTCACTGTCTTGTCTGAGCACTCTTTGATTTTGATTGGGTGTCCTAACTTGATTTTATCCTCATTGGTTTCAAAATAAACATCGGGTTTGTTTTGAGGATTTGTCACTTGTTTCACTACTGATTTAGGTTCCATAGTTTTAGGTTCGATTGATTCAGAGAGTGATACAGAGTCAGGCATGACAGTGTAATTGTCATTGTATGGTGGAGGACATGAATTGTATCCAATCCCTGACATGTCCTTTGGATCCTTTTGTGAATCCAACATTTCTTGTAGCTTGACTAAAGACATTTGAAACTTTTCAAGTTTCACTTAAGTCATAGATTATTGAGCTTTAGCTTGAGCTAGTTTTTCAGTAAGTAGCTCATTTTCTGCTGCAAGATTGTATTTCTCACCATGCAATTTTTCTATGTCAGAAATGAGAGATATGATTTTGATTTCAAAACTTTTTAGTTCTCTCTTCATCATTTCTGACTTCACCTTTTCTTCTTTAATTTTGTCTGTGAGTTTATGATTGTGTTCTCTATACTTTTGTAATTCATTTATGCATTTCTCACTACAATGGTTAGTTTTTACCTCGACAGGCATTGAAGATGGTCCATCATTGATGTGAGCCATAAGAGCATGATTCTGGAATTGTGGCTTGACTTCCTCAGCATACACACTCCAGTCAAATATCCCATCTTGTTTGATCACAAGGGCACTGGCAGAAGGTTGACTGCTTGCATGGGCTTGATTTGTCAGATGTGGTTGATTCTGGTATGTTTGTTGATGATGAGAATGATGGTACTGCTGTTGTTGATTGTTTGAGTGATAGCTTGAATTGTTGATGATTGACCAGGAAAGTTTCTTGAATGGTTGTTTCTTTGAGGAGCATTGCTCTCTCTTGAGAAATGGCCAGTCATGCCACAGTTGAAGCATTTTACCTTGGATTTGTCAAATCCAAGTTTTGTGTTCTCATTCAGGCTCAACTTTCTTCCTTTTCTGAAGAATTTCTTTGCTCTCATGGAAATCATTACCATTTGCCATTGTAGATCCATCTCCTCAACATCATCTAGATCTAATTCTTATAAATCTTCATGTATTAGATGGGCAGAAGTGAATCTTCCCCCAAGATATGCTTCAAAACTTGCAACAAATGCATTGTAAGTTGCCTTTTGCTCTTCTGATTTTAAGTCTTCTAGAGAGATTGGAGGTGCAGTGGAGACTTTTGGTGCTTGAGCTGAAGTTGAATGGTGATTGAATGCTGGAGATGCAATGAACCCAGTATTGTTCATTTGATCTCTTGATGAGATGAAGTCATCTTCCCCTATGATGAAAGCATTTTCAACAGAATGTGATTCTGAAGGGAACTTGTAGGCTTCAATCACTCTTAGCCCACTCAGATTTCTGCTTCATTCATCAAGTTCCAAAGCTTCAATCTTGGCTATCATAATGTCTAGAGTGGTACTCTCAAGATCAAGAGTATTTTTCAGCATTGTGACATTTTGCTTCCAGCTTTCAGGTAGACTGTGAAGCATTTTCTTGTTGAGTTCTTTAATGTTGTATGAAACACCCATAATTTCCAAGTCATTGACTAACTGCACAAATCTGTGCAGTATTTTTGATATGGATTCTCCTTTGGTGTGATGGAAGGTTTCATACTGATTGACCAGCTTGTCTTTCTTAATTTCAGCAACTTCACTGCTACCTTCACACATAATTTTGAGAGCATCCCAACAGCTTTAGCAGTTCCATATTTTTCCAATCTTTTCAGCACATCCATTTTGAGTGCTTGAGTCAAAATAGAATATGCTTTAAGATCAATTTTGATTTTCTTATAGTCATCTTCATCCAGAGTTAAGTCTTCAATTGGTATTCTAGCAGTCTTGTACAGTGCAGCTTGAGCTATTGATAGAGTAACAGGAATATATGGACCCTTACATATTGAGATCCAAAAGTCAGGATCTACACTTGTGATATAATTTCTAAACCGTATTCTCCATTGTTTAAACTCAGATTTGTGTTTAAGCATGGGAGGTTTAGGTGTATGACCTAATTCAGAGTAACTATTAGAATCCATGTTGATTTGTGTAAGTATAGATTTAGTTGATTTTAAGATTGATTATGTTTGATGAGTACAACTTGTTCAAGCAGATCTGTTGAGGTTTAGAATGAGTGTTCTTGCTGTTTGTGTAGGGATTTAACAAGTTTATCAAAGCTCATAAAACATTATATATATATATGAGAAATGCAGTGGAATGAGGTTTTAAAACATGTTAATAATATGGTTCTTAGGCCTATTTAAGAAGCAACCCCAAAACCATGGATCAATTATACGAAAGTGCATACATAAAAGAACATAAGAGGGTAAAAAGACAACCTTTGGAGCTGCTGGAAATCACAATGTTTCAAGAAAAAGATGAACTTGTGGCTGAATCTTCAAACTAGAAGACCTCAAGAAAGTTATACCCCAAGCCACAAACGAAGAACCTTTGATGCTAGGATCTTACAACACCAATTTTCAGCTTAAAACCTTTTAAAAGCTGAAAGAAAATCCAGCCTTGAATCACTTGAAGAAATCGTGAACAAGAAGAGGATGAGAGGATTTCCTTTGCACACACACTTGAGAGAAAACCAAGGATTGCATGTATGTTGCTTGTGGGTGTCAAATTGCTTAGATAAAGCAAGATGGCTGGCCTCTAAGGCAGCCCTTGGGCAGAGCATTGCTGCCACCAATGGGTGGCCTCCCTTTTGTATTAATAAGCAATTTGTTTTTATAAGAATTACAAAATATAATATGTAACATTTACATATTATTTTGTACACCCAACTAGCATTAACATATGATCAATTAAAACTTAAGTTAATTAATTTGTAATATCTTATATGCAATTATATGGTTTCATTTTATAAATGTTAATTAACCATTAAGTAACAATTATAAAGTAATCTCTCAGAATTAATAAATAAACCCATCTTATTTATCAATTTCTTAAGTGCATCTATTTTTAGAAAACAATTTTCTAAACCCTTTGGTGTTGATATTTATTTAACTGATCAAATCAATAAATAAATATTATAGGTGTTTGTCTAGCCTGTTATTGGGTATGACCCGACTTGGATCATATCACACTAGCCACATCAATTTAATATGTATCTTGGGCAGATCGAATTCATCAATCTCCCACTTGCACAAGATTCATAGAACATTGATGCAAGCAGCAAATGACGCCTAGCAACGGTTTGCTACCCCTAATGTATATGACTAAGTGCCATTCAATAACATTATCCCTTTCAAGTACCTTACTTGAAAATGTTTTAGGTGAATCAATCATCTATCCTTTTGTTACAGATGTCATATTAAATCTAAGAGACACAGAATTGTCATTCTCCGATGATTTAATTTTAACATGCCTTAGACATCTAACTCTCAACGAATAAGAGGAACAAATTCCATCTTGACTACATACGTCTCTCACAATCACCTCATATCATACATGAACTCAGCCTTATGTACTACCACTTTTCATGACAGCAAAGAACTAAGTCAAAGTACAACACTTGGTGAATATCAAGACCCAATATGTATCTCAGGTCTGAGGATTCAATGATATTCGCCTTTACTCAAAATCTCTTATGACTAATCAGAAAGATTCCATGCAGAAATAATTGAGAGCGAGTCAGTCCAATATCTATATCCCATAGACATCAATGAACCTTTGGTAGCAACCTCTTGCTCTATATTCATACCTTATGAATATCAACCAATCCAAGTTCATTATAGTCTTATAATCATGGTTGTTCCCATAAGTATGATCGACTACGGACGTTTGAGAATAATCATTTATTCACGGATTTAAACATGCTAAAATAGAAGAACAAATGAAATTTTAACCATACAATTAAGTTAAATAACATTAGTTCCAATATCCAAATACAACATCAAACCCAGTCACTAGAATATCTAAGTCCCATGGCACAAACATGACCTTCATGCTTTGCCCTTTCAAGGAGCTTTGTGAGTGGATCCGCAACGTTTTTATCAGTGTGGACTTTGCGAATACATATCTTTCCTTTTTCAACTTCATCCCTTATGTAGTTGAATCTCCGTTCAATGTGCCGAGTCTTTTGATGAGCACGAGGTTCCTTGATTTGAGCAATCGCACCCTCGTTGTCACAAAAGATCTCTAGGGGATCCTGAATGGAGGGGACAACCCCTAGATCGGCTATGAATTTCTTCAGCCATGCAGCTTCCTGTGCTGCCATTGAAGCGGCGACGTATTCTGACTCTGTAGTGGACAACGCTACGACTTCTTGCTTTGAGCTCTTCCAAGAAATAGCTCCCCCATTCAGAATAAAGATGTACCCCGATTGAGATCGTGAATCATCTCGATCGGTTTGGAAACTCGCATCCGTGTAACCTTTTACAACGAGTTCCTCTTCACCAGACCCGTAGATCAAGAACATGTCCTTAGTCCTCCTTAGGTACTTCAGAATGTTCTTGACAGCCATCCAATGACTATCACCAGGATTTTGCTGGTATCTACTTGTCATGCTTAAAGCGCATGACACGTCTGGTCTAGTGCATATCATTGCATACATGATGGATCCTATAGCAGATGCATATGGGATTGCCTTCATTCTATTTTGCTCTTCCTTTGAGCTTGGACATTGAGTCGTACTTAATATTGTCCCTCTCTGAATAGGTACAGTACCTTTCTTAGAGTTTTCCATCTTGAATCTTTTCAAGATTTTGTCAATGTATGCACTTTGATTCAAACCAATTAGCCGTCTTGATCTATCCCTATAGATCTTAATTCCCAGAATATAAGCGGCTTCACCAAGATCCTTGATGGAAAAACAACTTCCAAGCCAGGTTTTTACACCTTCCATGGTTGGAATGTCGTTTCCAAACAGTAGTATGTCATCAACATATAATACTAGGAAGGTTATTGTGCTCCCACTAGCCTTCTTATACACGCAAGCCTCATCAGCGTTTTTGATGAAGCCAAATTTTTTTACTTCATCATCAAAACGGTGATTCCAACTTCTTGATGCTTGTTTCAATCCATAGATTGATTTCATTAACTTGCATACTTTATTAGGATATTTTGGATTGACAAAACCTTCAGGCTGAACCATATAGACATCTTCCTCAAGATATCCATTTAGGAAAGCGGTTTTGACATCCATTTGCCAAATCTCATAATCATAATGAGCTGCTATGGCAAACAGTATCCTAATAGACTTAAGCATTGCAACAGGTGAGAAGGTCTCATCATAATCAACCCCTTGAGTTTGAGTGAAACCCTTTGCTACAAGTCTAGCTTTGTAAGTATCCAAGTTTCCATGCATATAGCTTTTCTTCTTGAAAACCCACTTACTTCCAACTACTTTGGAATTATGAGGTGGCTCAACAAGTTCCCAAACTTGATTGTCATACATGGATTGCATCTCAACGTTCATGGCTTCAAGCCATTTGTCACAATCCAAATTGGACACTGCATCATGATATGTGGCTGGTTCATCTGAATCCACCACATAGCATCCATCCATGAAATATCCGTATCTTTCAGGTGGATTACTAGTTCTACCACTCCTGCGAACGTTTTGTGTGTATTGATCAACCGCTTGATCATCCTCAACATCTTCTCGTTGAGTGCTAGTTTCAACCAAACGTGCATCGGGCTGTGTTTCTTGATCCTTCTCAAGATCCACTGTTCTACTGCTAGTTCCTTCCATAAGGAACTTAGTTTCTAAGAACTCACCCTTTCTGGCAACAAACACCTTTTGTTCCAGTGGATCATAGAAATAATATCCCATAGAATCTCTAGGATATCCAACAAAGATACACTTGGTGGATCGGACATCTAATTTGTTTGGGGTGGGAGTCTTGACATATACCTCACAACCCCAGACCCTTAAGTACGATAGGGATGGAACTCTTCCATGCCATATCTCAAAAGGTGTCTTTTCCACCTTTTTGGTTGGGGCCATATTCAGAATACGGGCTGCGGAGAGCAAAGCGAAACCCCAAAATGATAGAGGTAATGTGCTTCTAGCCATCATAGATCGAACCATATCCAATAAGGTTCGATTCCTCCTCTCAGACACACCATTATGTTGTGGTGTTCCAGGTGGAGTGAGTTGTGAGACAATCCCACAGCTCCTAAGATGATCTTGAAAAACATCACTTAGGTATTCGCCACCTCTATCGGTGCGGAGAATTTTAATTGACCTGTTGAGTTGATTTTCTACTTCATTCTTGAAGATTTTGAACATTTCAAAAGCTTCATCTTTGTGCCTTAATAAGTACACATACCCATAGCGACTATAATCGTCGATAAAGGTAATGAAGTATCTTTCACCATTCCTAGTCATTGGCTTAAAAGGACCACATACATCCGAATGTATGATACCTAATAAATCTTTTGCCCTTTCGTTAGTTCCACTAAAGGGTGCCTTAGTCATTTTTCCTTGTAAACAAGATTCACATACATCAAATGAATCATATTCATTTGTTTTTAGAAGACCGTTCTTTTGAAGTGTTTGTATACATTTCTTGTTTATATGACCAAGACGGCAATGCCAAAGTAGGTATCATTCAAATCTAATTTGAGTCTTTTGGTGCTTGCTTGGTATATTGAGCTTTCATATGTTGTGTTCTCATGAACCAATTCATAAATACCATTACAAGGTATGGCCTTAAAATAAAACATATGATTTAAAGAAACATGAATATCATTGTCAACAAACTTGAAATCATAATCATATTGTCTTAAACGGGAAACAGAAATTATGTTCCTAGTCAAACTAGGAGCATATAATACATTATATAAAATGACTTCCAAACCACTTGGAAGCTTCAAAATGTAGTCTCCTTGGGCTTCAACGTGAACCTTTGCACCATTGCCCATGAATAGACTTATTTCCCCTTTTGCATAATGCTCATTTCTTTTGAACCCCTGCAATAAATTGCAAATGTGAGTTCCACATCCGGTATCTAATACCCATGTGTTAGAAGAAATAACATTTAGTTCAACATGTATCATGTAAATTATACCTGAGGTTTGCCCTGCATCCCTCTTTTCTCTCAACTCTTTGAGATAGACTGGACAATTTCTCATCCAATGCCCTATCTCACCACATTTGAAGCATGGGTCGTTTACAGCAACCTTTTGCTTCTTTTCCTTGGGTTTCGGAGGCTCCGCCCTAACAACCATCTTCCCCTTTCTTCCAACATGCCCCTTTCCTTTTGCAACATTTGCTTTAGGAGGGGGTAGAGACCTCTTTTTTCTCCCACCTTCATTAATGGTGAGAACGGGTAAAACCCTTTTACCCATTCCCGCCTCAGCTGATTTGAGCATCGAATGAAGTTCATTTATGCTCTTGTCCCATCCGTTCATGTTGTAATTCATGACGAATGCCTCAAACCTTTTAGATAGTCCATTAAGGATCAAATCTGTGGCCAACTCCTTTGAGACAGGACAATTTAGCCTTTGAAGGCGGTCGATGTGGCTTTTCATCTTAAGAACATAAGACGAAACTGATTGGGATTCTTCCATCCGACATGCATGAAGCGCTCGAACCGTTTCGAAGCGCTCCACTCTAGCTTGTTGCTGGAACGTTTCCCGCAACTGAGTGATCATGTCATAGGCTCCATGGAGCTCATACTCCTTTTGGAGTTCAGGTGTCATACTTGCTAACATTAAGCAAGAGACTTGGACGGAATCTTCCACATATTTAACCCAATCATTATAGGCCTCCACATCTTCCTCGTTAGGTTCATCGGGGATGGGATCATCAAGAATGTAGGCCCGCTTTTCTTGCTTGAGAACAATTCTCAAGTTGCGGTACCAATCCATGAAGTTGTTAGGTGTTAGACGATCCCTTTGAAGGATCGCCCTAAGAGATTGGTTATTTTGGTTTGGTACATCGTTATTAGCGTTGGTGTGGTCGGCCATCTACAAGATTTTACAAAGTTCCATTTTAGTAATCGTTGATATAATTATATATTTCATTTATTAATACCCTTTACGTCTCATAGACTATTAATAAAATAAAAAAAAATTTAGAATCCAACGTTATATTTAAATATTTGGTTAGGTGACCTTTATCCCATTATTTAAATAAACAAGGTAGTCCAAAAAAAAAAGAACAATTGCAACCCATTGCAACTTCTAATGATATGGGATCGTTTGAACATCTTATGTTTATAACGGCATGTTTACCCATCAACACCTTTTATAAAACACATTTTAGGTGATCCATTCAATATATTTTATAAATCAAGTCGTCCTACTTACACACACGTGTGAGTTTACCACATAAGTGGTTAGGTGACCTTTATCCCACAAACATGGCATTATCACCTCAAGTTACAAGTTCCCTCAAAGTGGTTAGGTGACCTTTATCCCACTAAGAGTTTGCAAGTAACCTAAGTGTTGTGTAAAAGGATGGTGTTTAACTTGTTTCACAAAAGGGATTTTTTAATGTCACAATACTGTTTTAGAAAAGACCATGTACAATATGATTGTATGCATTCAACCATATGGTATCCATTTGGTTCTTTTAAATAAAACCCATTTTATTTTGCAAACCATAAACTCCTTTTATAGACCCATTTAATTTTTCTTAATGATTAGAGAACCAATTTCTTGTAATAGCTTGTCCTAGTGATGGTTTGTTAATGACATCCAAATAACCAAAACAAAACAACATCACAAGCATTCAACAAGCATAACCAAACAATACATATATGCATAACAAAGCATACTAAGTTGAGCACACTTGTTTAGCCAAAACAAGTGTGTCAAAAGGTCTTGTCCTAAGGGTTAAGAACATGACACATGGTTGACAAAAGAAACTCCCACTTGAATCCACATCTCCAAGCATCCCTTTTGTCCATCCTTTCTTCAAGTCTTGATTTTGAGCATCCTTACAAATATCAATCCTAATACATTTTTCTAGTAAAGATAAACTCCTAATCTATTTATTACATACCATATGAATAAATAATTACAAGACCAAGACTAGAAACATAAAATAAACTTTTACATAACCAAATGAATATAACATGATAACCAATCAAACAATCCACAAGGTCTAGGCTTTGTTATGCATAATCACAAACAACATATCAAAACAAAGAACCGATTATTGGCAGCCCCTTGTAGCCCATGTTATTGGCCAACATAAACCAAGAACAAATGGGTTTAGATCATACAAACAAACATCTAACAATCAAAAGTTTTAAAGATCCTATATGCATAAAGAGGCATCTTTAAAACATCAAAAGGGGTGACCTAAACAGCCTCTAACTCACGGGTATGTGGTGTCAAACACCACAAAACCGTGAACAAGCAAGAAAAAAATGTATGCATTCGTATAAGTGGCTCTTGATGCCATTGTAGGGATTTAACAAGTTTATCAAAGCTCATAAAACATTATATATATATATGAGAAACGCAGCGGAATGAGGTTTTAAAACATGTTAATAATATGGTTCTTAAGCCTATTTAAGAAGCAACCCCAAAACCATGGATCAATTATACGAAAGTGCATACATAAAAGAACATAAGAGGGTAAAAAGACAACCTTTGGAGCTGCTGGAAATCACAATGTTTCAAGAAAAAGATGAACTTGTGGCTGAATCTTCAAACTAGAAGACCTCAAGAAAGTTATACCCCAAGCCACAAACGAAGAACCTTTGATGCTAGGATCTTACAACACCAATTTTCAGCTTAAAACCTTTTAAAAGCTGAAAGAAAATCCAGCCTTGAATCACTTGAAGAATCGTGAACAAGAAGAGGATGAGAGGATTTCTTTTGCACACACTTGAGAGAAAACCAAGGATTGCATGTATGTTGCTTGTGGGTGTCAAATTGCTTAGATAAAGCAAGATGGCTGGCCTCTAAGGCAGCCCTTGGGCCGAGCATTGCTGCCACCAATGGGTGGCCTCCCTTTTGTATTAATAAGCAATTTGTTTTTATAAGAATTACAAAATATAATATGTAACATTTACATATTATTTTGTACACCCAACTAGCATTAACATATGATCAATTAAAACTTAAGTTAATTAATTTGTAATATCTTATATGCAATTATATGGTTTCATTTTATAAATGTTAATTAACCATTAAGTAACAATTATAAAGTAATCTCTCAGAATTAATAAATAAACCCATCTTATTTATCAATTTCTTAAGTGCATCTATTTTTAGAAAACAATTTTCTAAACCCTTTGGTGTTGATATTTATTTAACTGATCAAATCAATAAATAAATATTATAGGTGTTTGTCTAGCCTGTTATTGGGTATGACCCGACTTGGATCACATCACACTAGCCACATCAATTTAATATGTATCTTGGGCAGATCGAATTCATCAGTTTGACATGAGTATTTTTGTTGTTTGCTAAGTAGAGATGATAATATCTACTACTAGCAACTTGATTATCAGATCAATCGAGTTCTATTCAGTCTGTGCACAGATCTGAAAGAGAATCGAGAGCCAAAGCTCTGATACCAATTGATTGGGATTGTGTAAGAGTGATATTCTTACTGAGAATTTAATATAATAATCAAGTCAATGATTGAGTGGCGGAAACAAACAATCAAAGAACATTCAAGCAAGAAAATTACTCATAAATATTGTTTGTATTGATATATGAAAGTTGATAAGTTACAGAGAATAATTACAACAAAAATTCTCTATCTATCAGCCATCACCTCAGTACAAGGTTACTATTCTATCTATAGGCAGACAAGATGCCTTTACAAAATGTCTAAGTCTTGATTCGCATCTCTGCTTGTTCATCCGCATTGACAAATGCAGATGAGATAATCTTGATCAGCATTTCCATTTGATCATCAGCATTAGTAAGTTGGTCATCCGCATTGTTAATGCGGATGAACAAATACTTGAGCGCATTTGGTTGGTCATCCGCTGTTGGACCAAAAGAACCAATGAGCCAAGATCAGAAAACCTCTAAGTCCCACATGATATCACAACAACTGCTGAAGGCTTCATCAGCAGTTCGACAAGTGCTGAAGACTTCAACAGCTGAAGATCAAGTACTGAAGACTTAAACAGCTGAAGACTAAAGTGCTGAAGTCCAACAGCTGAAGAACACAAGTGCTAAAGCTGAAGACTAAAGTGCTGAAGTCAAACAGCTGAAGAACACAAGTGCTGAAGCTGAAGACCAAAGTACTGAAGGTCAACAGCTGAAGAATATAAGTGCTGAAGCTGAAGACCAAAGTACTGAAGTTTAACAGCTGAAGAGTCCACAAGTGCTGAAGATCAACAACTGATGTACAAAGTCTGAAGACAAAGACTGAAGACATCAGCTGATGACATCTACTGAAGTCATCAGCTGATGAAGCGTCTGAAGTTCAAGTCTGAAGACTAAGTGCTGAAGTTTCAGTAGTTTGTCACAACAACTGAAGAGTACTTCTTCAGTAGTTGTGTTTATCAGTAGTTTCATGTTTTTGCTTTCAGTAGTTTTGTAAAACGACTGAAGAGCTTGTTCTTCAGTCGTTGTAGTTTCAGTAGTTTCTTATCAGTAGTTTTGTAATAAGTAAACACTTAGCTTCTTGTAAGAAGATGTCAACTGTTAGACATCTTCAGTAGTTTTAGTGTTTCAGTAGTTTGTTAAATAACGGTTAGATGTCACTATCAAGTGACATCAGCCTACGTCATTTTTCCTTATATAAGGAAGAATGACCTAAATTGTAATTTTGCGAAAGCCACGCCAAAGCGTGTGATTGAATGAAATATTCCTTTTGTAGAAACTTTCTCTCTCTATAACTAATTCTGTTCATTGCAATATCTTTGGTATTCTTGCTCGAATTGTGCTAGTTGGTACTCTATTCCGCTACTGAAATCATTCGAATCGCTCAAACTAGATGCTGAGATCCTATCAAATGGTATCAGAGCTGGTTAATCATTGATCGATCTAACAATTGATCATTGAAACTGCTCATTTGCTCTAAGTTTGATCGAACTAGCAAATTCGCACGAATCTGTTATAGAGATTGAAGTTCTGTCGCTTTTGGCTATTTTTTATTGAGGTTCTTAGTGGTTTTGAGCTAAATTTGTTTTTCTTATCTTGAATTTGTCTGAATTTTCGAAAATGACTACACCTTCTAATGATCCACACAATACTGGTTCCTCAACCAAGCCTTCGATGCTGGTTAGGAATAAGTATAACATTTGGCAACGCAGAATGCTCCATCACCTGTTTGTCAATAGTTCAGGTTGTTGGACATCCGTGGTACATGGACCACATAAGCCAATGGTGAATCATCCGGAAACAAATCAGTTGATTCCGAAGAAGAAGGAACAATACTCTGATGAGGACAAGAAGTTGTTTGAGATTGATGCTAAAGCCCATGGAATTCTGGCCATGGCACTGCCTAATGAAATCTATTCCGGGCTTATGCATCATGAAACTGCACATGACCTTTGGAATGCGCTGAAAGAACAATTCGGTGGCACTGATGAGGTCTTAGCAAACAACAGGGAAATCCTCGCCCAACAGTATGAGACTTTTGCTCATAGAAAGGGTGAGACTCTGACTCAGCAGTTTGAGCAGTTTTCATGTTTAATCTCTGAGTTGAAAATGGTTAAACATGAATATACCAAAAGCCAAATGAACCACAGATTCCTCAGATCACTGCCTGAGAGATGGGACACATATACAATTGTCCTACGCTCTAGTGCAAATGGATAGTCTATCTCTCACCCAACTTCATGGGAACTGCTTACATTCGAAAGAGAGATAGAGCAGAAAAGGAAATTGGCTTCATCTGGTAAGCTCACTGAAGACTTTGTACCAGGCAACACTGCCTTGGTTGGTCATGAGTCAGAATATGCTTCATCTGAATGCCAGTATGATGAGCATATTGATTTCTCTTCAAACACTTCTGATTCTGCATTTGTGAGTGTTGATAGTCAGTTTACTGGGTGTAATAATGACAATCTATGCTTCATCATGGATGATCTCAAGGGTATTGTGATGATGACTTAGAAGAGATGGATATTTTGAGCCAAATGGCCTTGATAAATATCAGATCTCAGAAGTTCTACAAAAGAACTGGAAGAAAGTTCCCAGGACTCTCTGGCAAAACCAAAGTTGGTTTTGACAAGAGTAAGTTGAGGTGTCACAAATGCTATAGACTTGGACACTTTGCTAGAGAATGTGGATCATCTGGATCTAATTCTTCTGCACCCTTTGTGACTTTCCCTGGCAATAGTCAACAACACAGAGGGCAACATCCTGTCAATTCTGGTCATCATTCTCAACCACAATCTCCTGCATATTTTGTTCCTCAGGGTCCAATGCCATATCCTTACCCTTGTTATTACATGCCACAAACAAGTCAGGTTCAAGCACCCATTGCTCAACAACCACATGCTCTTCCTGAGCCTCAACCATCTCAATCTCATCAACCTCCTCAACCTCAACAACACAGCTTCTTCACCCCTGGAGTTGTTGACTGGAGCAGTTTACCAGATGACATGTCTGGTCATGAACAACTGTTCACAGGTGCTGGTCAACATGGTGGTGATAGTCCTTTTGGGAATCTGGCACTTATGGCTTTGGAGTCTGCAGATGGATCATCCTCAAATGCCTCTTCATCACAGGTATCACAGGTATCCTCTGAGGCTAAGGCCAAATTATGTTCTGAAACATGCATAGCAGCATTTGCCTCTATTAGAGAAGCAAATGTAGCTTTAATTAATAAGAACATAGAGCTAGAAAAGATCATTTCCAAAAGAAAAGCTGAGTTTGAGTCTATGCTTAAGAGAAAAATGATGAGATTTATAAACTTAAATGCCAAATCACTGATGATAAGGCTAGGGAAGAGGTACTTTTAGAAAAGTACAAAGACCTCAAAGAAACCCTTGCAGTCACCCAGGTAGAGTGTGATCGATGGGTACAATCATACAAAGGTTTTGAAATGCTTCTTAGTAAGCATCAGCTTCCAATGTGAAGTTTGGCATTGGTTATAATCACACTGCTCCTACAGATTTTGCTTCAAGAGCAGAAGTGAAATCTGATGGAGAAAGCAATAACCAATCCACCTCATCATGTGATTCACTTTCTGATAGAGTACCATCAAAAGTTGAAGTAGTTAGTATTATTCCCTCGTTGAACCTATCAGCTGATCTTGATGGTTCAAATACTGACACTCACATGATCAAAGAGTTGATCAACTCAGGAGTTATTTCTGGAAGTCCTGAAAGGACTGGAGAGCAAGATTTAACACCTGAAGTTCAAACTCCAACTACTGTCAGCACTGAAGAGAAGAAAACTGTCAGTAGAAAGGGTTTGAAGACTACTAAAGAGGAAGTCAAGAAAGCAAATAGTGCTTCCAAAGTACTGAAGAACAAGTCTTCAGTAGTTTCATTCTCTTTAGTTGATGATCAACATAAGATGAAGAAGAAACCATGTGAAATATGTGGTTTGTTCAATCATCTTACAGATGATTGTTGGTACAAAAGAGGATCCAAACTCAAACATAAAGAGGAAATTAAAGAGAAAATGGTTAAAATGAAAACTGAGTTTGAAGCCACATTTGTACCAGCAACATCAAATCATGTAACCCTAAGTCCAAAAGGAAGGGTTAAACAGGTAACAGCTGAGATTGCTCAAAAGAAGAAGGTGCAACATAGGAACTTATCAAACTCCAATGCAATGTGTCTGAGAGCTGAAAGCTTTATCACAAAATCAGACACAACTGGTTATGATGGTTCAACATCTATTGGGAAGAGTTAACCAATTAGATGTTCCTATGTTGAAACCACAGAAAAAGAGGTCCAAGCCAAAGGATTCCTCTTCTTCACCATCTTCTTCCTCTCAGGCTGTTGTTTCCAACAAACCTGTTAGTTTACCATCTGTTGATGAGAACAGGCCCAAAACCAAAAAGGTTTGGGTCTCAAAATCTAACTAATTTGTTGTGTTTGCAGGGTTCTTCAACATGCCACAGAGGCATCTGGTATGTAGACAGTGGAGGATCCATGCATATGACAGGAAACAGATCACTTCTTAATGACTACTCTCAAGGAAGGAAGGGGTTTGTGTCATTTGGCAATGATGCAAAGGGTTACATCATCGGCAAAGGCTTTGTTTCCAATGGGAAATAAAGTTTGATGATGTTAACCATGTGGAAAATCTCAAGTACAACCTCTTGAGTGTCAGTCAAATGTGTGACAAAGGCCATGTTGCTCTTTTCACCAGTCAGAACTGTCGGATTCTGTCATCCAAAGTTCTAAGTTTGATTGATAAGGTGTTGGATGAATACACTCTCCTGAAGGCCAACAGGACAGGAAGAGTGTATGCCTTAGATCTTTCCAAGAAAATAGATCTCAAAGGCATCCTTGCCTATTTTCCAAGGCTTCCCCTCAAGAATCTACTCTATGGCATAGAAGGCTGGGTCATGTTAATCTCAAAAACATAAATCAGCTGATAAACCATGGTTTAGTAAGGGGACTGCCTATGAAGGAGTTCAAATGTGAAGATAACTGCACTGCTTGTTTAAAAGGAAAAGCAACAAAGCTTCATTTCCTCCATAGAAGAACCTAAGTCCACTGCCTGCTTACAGCTTCTTCACATGGATCTCTTTGGTCCTGTGAGAGTGATGAGTATGGCTAAGAAGAATATTGTCTGGTAATTGTGGATGATTACTCCAGATTTGTATGGACTTTCTTCTTGCATTCAAAGGATGAGGCAGCTCAGAAGATTATCAACTTTGTGTTGTATGTTGAGAAGCAGTATTCCCTCTCAGTCAAGTGTATTAGAAGTGATAATGGAACAGAATTCAGAAACAATACACTTGATGAGTTCTACCTCTCAAAGGGAATCAAGAGGCAGTTTAGCATTCCAAGAACTCCTGAACAAAATGGAGTAGTGGAGAGAAAGAACAGGACCCTTATTGAAGCTGTAAGGTCCATGTTGGCTGATTCTGGACTGCCAATGACTTTTTGGGCTGAAGCTGTCAATACAGCTTGCTATGTACAGAATAGAGTTCTAGTAAATCAGAGGTTGATGAAGACTCCATATGAAGTTCTTCATCATTTGGCCCCTCTAATTTCATTCTTCAAGCTTTTGGGTGTCCTTGTTTCATTCTCAACACACGGGATCAACTCCAAAAATTTGATCCTAAGGTGGATGCAGGGTACTTTGTTGGTTAGTCATCAACTTGCAAAGCATACAGAGTCTTCAACTGTAGAACAAAGATGGTTGAAAAGACTCTACATGTTAAGTTTAATGAATCTCCAAAGGACAAGATTCCACAAAGCCCTGTGGAGCTATTTGATTTGGACATACTGCAATATGTTCCTTATCAAACTCCTGCTGTTGCTCCTGTCAACAGTTCACCACCTGGTGGTACTGCTGGTGCTGATGATGATGATGATAGCAGTACTCACCTCTTCAGGTTTAGTGACCAACTGCCTGTGTCCTCTAAACCTGATGCTCCTGTAGCTTCAGTAGCTTCATCCACAACAAGTGCTGATGAGATTTCTGCATCTTCAACTTCATTTGAGTTGCCACCATCTACATGGTTTCAAGAGTCTACATACATCTTTTGCTGCTGAAGGTTCTACAAACACTTGCACTGATCTCATTGTTTATCAAGAGCTGAAGAATCACCCAATGTCTCAAATCATTGGTGATATCAATGCTGGAGTTTCAACCAGAAGTCAATTGTCCAATTTTTGCTTCTATGCTCTCTTCATCAGTCAGCTAGAGCCAAAGAATTATCATGTTGCACTTAGAGACAATGGTGGGTTGAAGCAATGCAGCTTGAGCTTCTTCAGTTCAAAAAGCAGCAAGTGTGGGAGCTTGTTCCTCTTCCCCCAGGTAAGTGTGCAATAGGCACTAAATGGGTGTTTAGGAATAAACAGATGAAAATGGGCTTATTGTTAAGAACAAGGCCAGACTGGTTGTTCAGGGGTTTGCACAAGAAGAAGGTATTGATTATGATGAAACCTTTGCCCCTGTAGCCAGACTGGAGGCAATTAGATTGTTCTTAGCCTATGCTGCACTCCACAATCTTAAAGTTTTTCAAATGGATGTTAAAAGTGCATTTTTATATGGTAAAATAAAAAAGAAGAAGTTTATGTGTGTCAACCACCAGGTTTTGAGGATAATAAACACCCAGAATGGGTATACAAGCTTGATAAGGCTCTTTATGGGGAAACAAGCTCCTAGAGCCTGGTATGAGACATTATCTAACTTTCTTCTGCAAAATAATTTCACTAGAGGCTCCATAGATAAAACTTTATTTATTAAGAAGGTGGATCAGCATAAGCTACTTGTTCAAATTTATGTTGATGATATATATTTGCATCCTCTGATCCCCAGTTGTGTGATGATTTTACAAAATTAATGCAAAGGAGTTTGAAATGAGTGCAATGGGAGAATTACAGTTCTTTCTAGGCTTGCAAATCAAACAAAAAGCTGATGGAATTTTCATTCATCAGTCTAAATATACAAAAGATCTTTTAAAGATTTACAAAACTGTAAGCCCTGTTCTACTCCCATGTGCAACACCACACAATTGGATGTTGATCAGAAAGGTAAAGCTGTTGATGAAACGCTTTACAGATGTATGATTGGGTCCTTGATGTATTAACAGCTTCTAGACCAGATATTATGTTTGCTACATGTTTGTGCTAGATTTCGGGCTGCACCTAAAGAGTCTCATCTGATTGCAGTCAAGAGGATCTTTAGATTTTCAAGGTACACAATCTCTAGGTTTATGGTATTCCACTGGGCACTCTTGCAAATTAGTTGCTTTCTCTGATAGTGACTATGCAGGGTGTAAGTTGACCAGGAAATCAACTTCTGGTGGATGTCAATTCCTAGGCAACTGTTTGATTTCTTGGCAGAGTAAGAAACAAACATCTGTTGCTACATCCACTGCTGAAGCCGAGTACATTGCTGCTGCAAGTTGTACATCCCAAGTACTCTGGCTTCAGAATCAACTTTTGGATTATGGCATTACAGAGACTAAGACTCCGTTATTAATGGATAGTGCTTCAGCTCTTTGCATTGTCAAAAATCCAGTCCAGCACTCTAGGACCAAACATATAGAAATTAGACATCATTTTATAAGAGATTGTTTTGAAAAGGGTCTAATTAATCCTATGTTTGTGCCTAGTGCTGATGAGCTTGCAGACATTTTTACTAAGCCTTTGGATAGTTCAACTTTCCACAACCTGGTGTTAAGGCTTGGTATGCTGCAGCTAGAATAAGTGACAAATACTGATGATTTCAGTAATAAGTACTGATGATCATTGGTAACCATGTCACATATAAGTACTGATGAGTTCTTTTACCCTCAGTAGTTTTTATAACTACTGAAGGCTAAATGCCTCACAAGTACTGAAGTACTTTATCTGTTCTAAACTACTGATGTAGTTACAACTACTGATGTAGTTACAACTACTGAAATCAGTAAAAACAGATAAGTACTGACGTCCTATGACACACTTGAAAAGCAGATGAAAAGTCTGATGAATAAGTGTTGAGGACAGTATGAAACAGCTGAAAAGCTAAGAATTGACGAAAACAGCTGATGAGTAATTTCTCTTCAGTTGTTTCTACAACTGCTGTTTCTAAACAACTGAAGCAAGACCACAGTCTTCAGTAGTTTCACAACTACTGATAACTAATACCAAGTCTTCAGTTGTTTACAACAACTGATGGCAAAAACACTGTCTTCAGTAGTTTCACAACTACTGATGACAACACCAAGTCCTCAGTTGTTTACATCATATGAAGTCAAAACCACGACCTTCAGTAGTTTCATAACTACTGATGGTTAACACCAAGACTTCAGCTGTTTCAACGTCTGATGGTCCAAACCAAGTCTTCAGTTGTTTTATAACAACTGATGACAACACCACCACTGTCAGTCGTTTTAAACTCTGAAGGTTAATACCACGTCATCAGTAGTTTCAAACAGCTGATGACCACACCAAAACCTTCAGTAGTTTTCTTTCAGCCTTTTCCTATCCCACCCTATAAATACCTGTCTTCTTCTCAAACGTTCCATTAGCCGTTCTTCTGACCTTCATACTTTCAAAAATGGCAACCATGAGTCTAAAACCCGACATAACTGCGTCGCCTACCTCACGAAATCGGCCTTCTGGACAAAGTTTGATCACGCCATAGACCTAATGGCTGATTCTCAAATAACAGCTCTGCTCTTAAACCCGACCATCTACCCAGAGTCACTCAGTCAGTTTTGGTCCAATGCCTACGTTCACACTGATGTGCCTCCGGCCAAATCTGTTAGGTCATTGGTAACCAAAAAAAGTAGAGGTTACACCTGAAAGCATTCGTAGAGTGCTAAATTTACAAGATGCTACTTGTGTGACTGAGTACCCGAAGGGCACAACTGATATGTCCTTCATCAACAATGGGTACGACGGAAATCTTCGAGCTGCTACCATACTGAAGAAGAACTTCCCTGATGCTGAACGATTAATTTCATATGGTGAATGTTTGCTTAGCCTCGAAGACATCCTCATGGGATCAAATGTCTTCCCGGTGGCAACAGGTATTATATTCAATTCTAGAACACCAACCTTTAAATTTTTCACAATTGTGTTTCTAGAAATCAAAGATCTGGCACAGAAACCTGTGGGAAACAGATGGCTATTATATCCCAGGTTTCTGATGGCCATAATTTTAAATGAATTACAAACTGATGGCCTTGTTGGCCTTGGAGTCCCTGCACCAGCTGTTCTAGCTGAGGTATACTCCAGGCATAACTCCGACCAATCTCTCAAAGAAGCTGCCGTTTGCTCAAACCCAAGCAAAGGAACCCACAGCTTCAACTGCCAGATCCAAAGTCCCCACCAAGCCAAAATCCAAAAAACAAGCTAATCAGGGAGATGAGTCCTCTGATGATGCTCCTGTACCACCCAAACAGGATAAACCTACTGGTTCAAACCCCCCAGTAGTGTTAACGACTCAACCAGCACAGCCGCACAGGTATCCTCTCAAAAGGATCCTGTTGCAACCACTTCAGGGAAACCACATTACTGAGACCTCTCTCACTTGAGGAGGTTATCATTGAAGAGCATCCCTCTCCCCGGATGCAATCAGCTTCTATCCCCTCTCCCCATGCAAATGCCCCCAAAGTCCAACCATTATAATTGCAATGTGCTGACTCAGCTGCATGCCTCTCCTCCTCCCCTACAACCACCAACAAAAGGGAGAACAACAGCAATTGAGGAAGAGGATACACATGCTTCTGACAACCACAAACCGGGGTTTAAATGTTCTATCTCTGGTGTGGATATGGAGATCAGAACATCTGGTGAGGCTGCCACCTCTTCTGAATCAGCATATGATCAGACTGAGGTGGTAACATAACTAAGACCTCACCAGAGGCAACAGCTGATGAAGGACAAAGTCCTGAGGCTGGAAGTCCCCAGTTCCAAGACAAAGGGGCACATGCTACATCTGGTCTACACCCAGTGCATGTACATCCTGCTACAAGCAGGAGGTCAGGTGATTCAGCATCTGCTGATGATGACCTGGGCTTCTTTTATGATGTTCTTGCCCAGAACATAATCCTAGAGGAGAAGTCGTAGGCTGCAAAAAACTTGACCAACTCTCTCAAGGAGAAAGACCATCTGCCACCACATCAACCCAACAGATGGCACCTTCCTCTGAAGGTCCCTTAAACACACAGCCACTACAAAATCTCAGCCACCTGCCTCTGTTTCTGGCACCATTTCTCAGGCCCAAACCCCCTGAGCAAATGGATGCTATCCCTCAAAATCCCCTATCTCTCATCACACCGCAGCTAACCGAATTGTTATTAAAACTGTTGATGAGAGACTTTCTTCTGTCTTACAACCCCGGTGGAGGATGTACTGAGCCAACACTTTCTGCTACTCAATCCTTGCAACCAATGCACCCAAAAAGGGGGAGAGTTCAGCAGTGAAAGCTAAAAGAAGAGGAGGAGAGAGAGAGGAGAAAGAGAAAGAGAAGGATAAAAGGTGGAAAAAGAGAAGGATTGTGTGTATGAGGCCGAAAAAGAGAAGGAGAATGTGATGAGAGGGAGCTGAAATGAAAAAGTACATGAAAGTCAAAAGATTTTCATGTCACATACAAGAAAAAGAAGAGTGCTGAGAAGAGAAGAACTTGAACGAAATGGTTAAAGAGGCTGATGCTGAACACAGTAGATCAATGGACAATATCATTGATCAGCTGTTTAGGCAAGGTTTCAACACTGAAAAGCTGGATTCTGAAATAAGAAGATTAGAGATCGAAGAGATCCACAAAGATGGGCCAGCTACAGCACTATGGATAGAGAGAGACTTGAGATCATGATCAGATTTATCAGCAAATACCTGGGAGATCATGATCGAAGTAAAATCATGGACTAGGACACAGCATCTTGGCCATAACCTCCAAGATCTGTTCGTCTGAAGCATACACTAAGGTTTAGTAGTCGAACCTTTGAATGAAGCAGGAGCAGGGAGCAGGACTGAGCTAGCCAAACACTCAAAAGCCACACTCACCCCCAAAATGCTAACTCAGCCTGTCAACATTCCCTCTCCAAAACAACCACAACCACAACCCACAAAACCAACTCCCTTACCCTCAAAACCAACAGCCGATGATGCACCTAAGTAGAAGAAGAGAAGGGTGCTGAGGCTTGTGGAAGAAGATGAAAATGATGATGAAGAAGATAGGCTGCCGATCTCAGCTGTTCTGCAGTTGCCTAAGGCCAAAGATCTCTCTCTTGTAATAACTCCTGAGCAACAAAGAGATTCAATCAAAGTGAAATTGGAAGAAGAAGAACAACACAGATTGCACGATGAAGAGTTATTGAGGAGAGTAGATAAAGCATATGCAGCCACTTCCTCTATCATTAATATGAAAAAACAAGCTCAGAGGATTTATACTCTTAGACATACTTTTTAGTATGTGAAAGAAGAGTAAGAATTTGGCCTGATCCCAGTGGCTCACAGAATACAAAAGAAAAATATCCCTCAGAGATACAATGGGCAAGTGAAAGAGATTGTAGATGAAGTGATCTCCTTAGCCCTTGTAGTCTCACTCTGGGAAATCCTGGAAGATTTCAAAAAGGCCTACACCTCAATCATGCCCCCACAAAAAATGCTGAGAACAGAATGATCAAAAATGGCTGGGGTATAAGAGGCTGAATGAGATCAGAAAGGATGAGTTACCACTGCTGTTAGAAGGTCATCATCCTGATGAATTTGCTTACAGACAGATTACAACAGTGGTACTCAAAATGAAAAACAGGTCAAATTCCTATCTAAGTACTATGGGCCAGAAGGATTCTTTGATGGTGAGGCAGAGGAGCTCACCATGGAGGAACAAATTGTATTTTTGGAGGCCTACACCAGGGAATCCTACAGGCTCATAGTTAGGAAGTGAGTCTCATGGATGGGGAAACAGCTCAGTGTCCAATTCCCCAATACAGAGCTCCCATCCATACATTGCCAACCAAATCATCAGAGACTCATTCCCGGCCAGTGCTTATATGGGTCATCTTCTCAACTGATCAGAAGGAAAAAGACCAACCATTCTGCTAACAATAAGTGGGAAAATAAATCAATTAGAGGTTTTGGCTGCATTGGTTCAGGGGGAGTTTGTTGGACCAAAAGAACCAATGAGCCAGATTAGAAAACCTCTAAGTCCCACATGATATCCCAACAACTGCTGAAGGCTTCATCAGCAGTTCGACAAGTGCTGAGACTTCAACAGCTGAAGATCAAGTACTGAAGACTTAAACAGCTGAAGACTAAAGTGCTGAAGTCCAACAGCTGAAGAACACAAGTGCTGAAGCTGAAGACTAAAGTGCTGAAGTCAAACAGCTGAAGAACACAAGTGCTGAAGCTGAAGACCAAAGTACTGAAGGTCAACAGCTGAAGAATATAAGTGCTGAAGCTGAAGACAAAGTACTGAAGTTCAACAGCTGAAGAGTCCACAAGTGCTGAAGGTCAACAACTGATGTACAAAGTCTGAAGACAAAGACTGAAGACATCAGCTGATGACATCTACTGAAGTCATCAGCTGATGAAGCGTCTGAAGTTCAAGTCTGAAGACTAAGTGTGAAGTTTCAGTAGTTTGTCACAACAGCTGAAGAGAACTTCTTCAGTAGTTGTGTTTATCAGTAGTTTTATGTTTTTGCTTTCAGTAGTTTTGTAAAACGACTGAAGAGCTTGTTCTTCAGTTGTTGTAGTTTCAGTAGTTTCTTATCAGTAGTTTTGTAATAAGTAAACACTTAGCTTCTTGTAAGAAGATGTCAGTTGTTAGACATCTTCAGTAGTTTTAGTGTTTCAGTAGTTGTTAAATAACTGTTAGATGTCACTATCAAGTGACATCAGCCTACGTCATTTTCCTTATATAAGGAAGAATGACCTAAATTGTAATTTGCGAAAGCCACGCCAAAGCGTGTGATTGAATGAAATATTCCTTTTGCAGAAACTTTCTCTCTCTATAACTAATTCTGTCATTGCTATATCTTTGGTATTCTTGCTCGAATTGTGCTAGTTGGTACTCTATTCCACTGCTGAAATCATTTGAATCGATCAAACTAGATGCTGAGATCCTATCATCCGCATTTGTCAATACGGATGATCAAAATCTTGTCCGCATCTTCTTTTGTTCTTCTGCATTAGTCAATGTGGAAGAGTAACTTGTTCAGTATTAGTATTATGTCTTCCGCATTAGTCATGCGGAAGAGTAAACACTTGTCCGCATCAAGGTTTTGTCTTCCGCATTAACTAATGCGGAAGATAACACTTGTTAGTTTCTTGGCAGATCTTCATCCGCATTTCATCTTGGACTTGTGGGATTCCAACTGAACAATCATCAATTCACCCATTGAGTTGGCATGTATGATCCTTTCAGGGTGCAACAGAAGAGATTATTCTCGGAAAAGCTCATAGCTTTGAAAGAAGATTTACTAGGTAATGGAAATCTTTTGGCCCCCACACTATTAAAAGGTAAAGATTGTATTAATGATGTCAGAATATTTTAAATGGTTTTAACCTTACCGTCCTTGTCACATCATACACGGGCAAGAGGAACCACTTTATTCCTTAGCCTCTTCTTTTGTGATCGATGATCACCACTGGTTGCTCCACATAATTAAGTTGTTCATCCACTTCAATATCCTCTAGTGGCACCACCTTATCCTCCTCGGCTAAGCACTTTCTTAAGTGAGATACGGAATGTCAAATGAATTCCACTTAACCCACTTGGCAACTCCGACCTATAGGCCACCTCTCCTACTCGAACAGTGATTCGGAAAGGCCCTTATCTTGGGCTCAACTTGCCCCGCTTCCTAAACCGAATGATGCCCTTCCAAGGTGAGACTTTCATCAAAACTCTTTCACCCACCTGGAATTCAATCGGTCTACGTCGTTTATAGGCGTACGAATTTTGCCTATCTTTGGCTGCCTTCATAAAGGCTTTAATCCTTTCCAGCTTCTCAGTTGTAGTCTCAAGCGCCTCGACGCTCCTTAACGCTTTATGGCCAATATCACCCCAATAAGCGGGTATTCTATATCTCCTACCGTATAGCATCTCATAAGGGGGCATGCTAATGCTGGCATGGTAGCTATTGTTATATGAGAACTCGGCTAACGGTAAGTGGTCATCCCAACTTCCTCCAAAGTCAATGACGCATGCCCGACGCATATCTTCTAGCGTCTGAATGGTCCTTTCTGAGTGACCATCAGTCTAGGGGTGATAAGCCATGTTGATATGTAACCTCATCCCCATTGCATCATGGAATTTCTTCCAAAATTTAGATGTAAACCGGGTGTCACGATCAGACACAATAGACACTGGCACACCATGACGAGTCACAATCTACTTGATGAATAGATCCACAACCTCTAAAATGAATATGTCCCGCGGATCAGTAGGAAGTGAGCACTCTTCGTCGGACGATCAACTATCACCCACATAGCATCGTACCCTCGCGCGGTGCGCGGTAGCTTCGCAATAAAGTCCATGGTGATATGCTCTCACTTCCGCTCGAGTATATCCAAAGGTTTGATCTTCCCGTATGGCTGACGATGCTCTTCCTTCACCTGCAAGCAAGTAAGGCACTTACTCACGTACTCCACTACGTCGCGTTTCATACCCGGCCACCAATAATCTTTCTTCATGTCTTGATACGTCTTCATAGCACCGGCATGAATGGAGTACCGAATCTTATGAGCTTCATCCATAATCTTCCCACGTAGATCCCCAAAATAAGGAATCCACATTTGTTTGAATCAGGTCCTGGCACCGAGTGTGTTTTCACCCAATTCCACGACTAGACCTCTCATTCTTTTAGAGTTAAGATGATCTTCCTTCAACGCCTTATCTTGAAACTCCTTGACCTACTTCATCACATCAGAGGTCATGACCAACTGGTAAGCCTTCACCCGAATTGGCTAGGGTCTCTCCTTTCGACTAAGGGCATCCGCCACCACGTTGGCTTTGCCCAAATGGTAATGGATCTCGCAATCATAATCCTTTATGAGCTCCAACAATCTCCTCTGCCTCATGTTCAAATCTCTCTGCTTGAAGAGGTACTTCAAGCTCTTGTGGTCAGTGAATATGGTGCACTTCGTCCCGTATAGGTAGTGCCCCCAAATATATAACACAAAGACCACAGCTGCTAGCTCCAAGTCATGAGTTGGATAGTTAACCTCATGAACTTTCAACTGTCGGGATGCGTAGGCTATTACCTTTCCCCTTTGCATCAACACACATCCCAACCCCGAGTAGGAAGCATCAGAATAAACCACCAAATCTTCGCTTCCATCGGGTAACAACAAGACAGGAGCTTGAGTCAACCTCGCCTTTAACTCCTCGAACGCCTTCTCTTGAGCTTTACCCCATACAAACTTTACATCTTTCCGGGTCAGCTTAGTCAACGGAGAACCTATCTTAGAGAAGTATTGAATGAATCTTCTGTAATAGCCCGCCAAACCAAGAAACTACGAATCTCGGATGGCGTCTTTGGAGACTTCCATTACATCACTGCCTCCACTTTTGCTGGGTCCACCATAATCCCCTTGGGATTCACCACGTGACCCAAGAACTGAACCTCGCGTAACCAGAATACGCACTTGGAGAACTTGGCATACAACTTCTCTTTCTCAACGTCTCCAACACCTCTTGAATGTGACTGGCATTCTCCTCCTCACTCTTGGAATAAATCAAGATATCATCGATAAAAACAATCACTGATTTATCCAACATTGGCCGACACACTCGATGCATTAGATCCATAAAAGCAGTTGGCGCATTAGTCAAACCAAATGACATAACGAGAAACTCGTAGTGTCCATAACGTGTGCGAAAAGTTGTTTTAGGAATATCTTGCTCCTTCACCTTCAACTGATGATAACCAGATCGAAGGTCTATCCTTGAAAACTAACAGGCACCCTAGAGATGATCAAATAGATCATCAATTCTCAGTAAAGGGTACCGATTCTTCACTGTCAGCTTATTCAGCTCATGGTAGTCTATGCACATCCTCATGCTAACATCTTTCTTCTTCATGAATAAGACTGGAGCACACCAAGGAGAGATACTCGGCCGAATGAACCCCTTATCAAGCAACTCTTGTAGTTTCTCCATCAACTCCTTCATCTCAGTCGGAGCCAACCGATATGGTGCCTTAGCAATAGGTTGGGCACCGGTATCAAGTCAATCTGGAATTCGATCTCGCGGTCAGGTGGCACTCCTGTTACGTCATTGGAAAACACATCTGGAAAGTCACACACCACTGGTACATCAGACATTTGCGGTGTTGGCGAATCCATGTCCTTACGTAGGCCAAGTAGGCACTACATCCACGCCTCATGAACCTTACCACCACCGCCATCGAAATCACCTTTGGGATGGTTGTAACTTGATCACAATAAATTGTCACTAATCTCCCGTCAGGCGCTGTCAATCGGATCACCTTCTTATGACATACGATATTAGCCTCGTAGTCTGCTAACCAATCCATTCCTAGGACTATAACGAAACTGCCTACGGACATCATGAATGGTCTAACAGGAAACTTATGATCTTCTAATTCAATGTCACAGCCTTCTATCATCTCATAAATACTGGTAGGCTTGCCTATGGCAGTTTCTACATTGAAGGGCTTATCAATACTTCTACTCCTAATGGGCAACTTAGCACAAAAGGCAGCAGAAATAAAACTCCTGCTAGCATCGGAATTAAATAACACAGATGCAAGAGTTTGGTTTACTAACGTACCTGACACCACATCAGGGTCCGCCCTAGCCTCCTCACAAGTCATTGTGAAAGCTCGGGCGCTCGCCTTCGGCCCTTCAGTTCTGTCTTCTTCCCTGCCCCGGAACTCTCAGCCTTTGGCTTCTTGCAGTCCATGCTCATGTGACCCTCTCCACCACAACTGAAACATCTGGCCGCATGACAATCCTTTGCTATATGCCCCGTCCTCCCACACTTGACACATAAATTCGATCCCAACCTACATTCTTCGATATGCTCCTTTCCACATTTGCCACACCTCTTCGACCCTGCACCAGATGTGACCACACGGCGGTCATCCACCCGTGCACTCTTGTTACTCATCGGGGCACCACCCCGACCAAACCTCTTCCCATTCCAATTCCGTCACCACCACCCTTCTTCCTCTCCTCAGCCACCACCACTTCCCGCTCATCATACAGCCTCCCTGCCAGGTCAACCGCTAACCTGACCGTGCTTGGCCGGGCGGCAATCATATGCCTGCGAATATCCGCTTGCAATCCCTGAATATACCTGTTAATCTTTCGTGTCAGAGGCGTCACTTGATCCGGCGCTAGCCGTGCCATCTCATTAAACTTGGTGGTGTATTGCTAATGCGTCATGGTTCTCGCCTCCAGCTGAAGGAACTCCCTCTCAACTTTGTCAATCTCTAGGTGAGGACAAAACTCCTCAATCACTAGCTTCTTCAACTCTGGCCACCTCATTCTTCCGATAGCCCTACTACCCTCAACTGGGACAATATTTTCCCACCAACAAATAGCCGAGTCCACAACGAGTGGGCAGGAAACTTCACCTCCTGGTCCTCTCGGCAGTCGCTAATATCAGGTACAACCTCCATCTCTCTTACCCACCGATGAGCAGCAGCAATAGTGCCATTTCCATCAAAATTCGGGGGCTTGCATCTCATAAATACCCCATAGTTATAGCCTCGTGCTGCCTCAGGCACAGGCTCTTCCTTTTCCTCTTAATCAATAGAGACAACCGTCTTAGTCTCGGGCCGTCCTCTTTCGCCCGTAGGCCGACTCCTTTCCTTCCTTTCTCCTTCCCTCATAGCCTTGATTACTTCGGTCACCACAGACGGTAAGATCGTCTGCATGACCTGGTGAACCTCTTCCACTACCGCCTCATTCACTGAGGCTCTCAAATTAGCACTTTCATCTCCACCCTCTAGATGAGAGGTCTCGGGCTCTTCATGAGCCACCTCTTCAACTCGAGGTCTCCCTTTCGTGACCCATGGTCCAGCACCACGTCCACCACGACCTCCAGCATGTGAAGCCTTAGAAGATCTACTGCCAGCCATCCTCTAAGACGCTATAAGATTCAAACACCAAGATGGTCATTCAAGGTAATAGCTTAGTTTATGTCAAGTATAGTACGTCCCTAATTATAGTGGCAGTTGTGATTAGCCACTTACTTTACTCTTCATACCCCAAGAATTCCTATCCTGACTACATCAGTATCTAAATCTACTAAAGGCACATAAACCACATAACATGCGCACGAAATGTCGGTTAACATTAAGAAAATACCTGATGGCATGCAGCTACTCGGACTGGCATCCCTTCCCTTTCATCCCATTTTCAGTTTAAGTTTAGGTTTCTTTTGAAATTTGGCTCTCATACCAACTTGTAAGGCCCCGTTTCCGGTGACATCCTTGTTGAACCACAAGTGATGAACCCACACCAGCAATAACCTTCACAATGCCAAATCTACCTTCCCATTCCATCAAAAATACATATCAGAGACGATCCAAATGAACCCTTTTTCAATCTCCTCTGATTGACGAAATCCCCCATCTTCAATCCAAAAGTCTACAGTGGAAACATGAGCTCCCACTTAGTCTGAGGTTCTACCCTACTTCACAATTGACCTCATTATGGGTATTGAGTCTCCTCAGTCTCAACCCCATGAGCCCCAAACCCAAGTTGAAAGCCCTCAAGATTAGTCTCTATACTCTCCTGAGCAGCCAAAAAGGATAGCCTTATCGTCGGCTCAATGCCATTAGACATGATCAAAGTCCAGGGTCATTAGGCATAACTTCCATATCCTTTACTAACCCTTTAATAATAACTGATGCGCAAATCATGTCTCTTCAAGGTTATTATGTTGATCCACAACACCTATCTAAAGATCAACTGAGCCCAGAGAGATCCTTGATTTCCAGCCCCTATTAGCCAAACCCGAACTGAGGTAAGTCCCACTAGTGTGGAGGGGCTTATGTAGATTCAGCTACCACTACTGAAGGTACGTCATTGGATGCTCAGTATAGTGGTAACATCTCTGAGATTGAATCTATGGTGATCGTGCCTTTTGATGACTCTGAACGAGACATCACTAGGCAAAGAAAACTAGGGCGCCTAGAAACCATAGCTGGTGGTGAGAATGAACCAACTAGCTGTATTACCTCATCTCCCCATGATTCTACTAAAGAAATGAGGGAATTATGCAACTCATTATCAGAGACCTACTATCTAAAGTCTTAATATTAAACTAAAGGTTAAGACTTTAGAGGATAAGTCTTCCACTTAGCAACTTGAGATTCAAAATCTCAAGGCTCAACTAGTTGAGAAACAAACTTAGAGATCTGTTAGGGACGTACCAATTTAAGTATCTTTAATCTTCTTCTAGCTCATCAAGCTCTCTGGATGATGCTACCAAAAAAGGGGAGATTGTTCAAAGACAAGCACATGTGGAGCCACAAAGCTTAGCTCTTTCTACATTGTCTTCTAGATATCTTGCTCAGCAATCAACTGTTTTCCCAGAGCCTCCTTCAATCATCTTTCAAATGGACCCAAGGATGCTCAAAGATCTAAGAAGGTTCTTAACCAATTCCAGATAGGATCTTCTGTTGAACAACCGAGTCTGGATGTTGTTGTGGCATACTTTGAGGCTCAAAATCTTTAAAGGTTAAATGCACCATCTACCAATGTGAAGGAATTTGGTCAACCTATGTCCACATTGAACCTAAGATTTATTTCAACGGGGATATGAGGACTGATGGCCCAGCAACCAAAACAATTAGGATAGATAGTGCAATCCCACAAACTTCTGAAGCTGAAGTCAAAGCTGTCGAAGAACCATTTCAAACTTCCAAAGCTGAGATGGAAGTTGAGGAAGGGTTATACTCTTTGTCTGATGATCTAATTATCACAGATGCAATCCTTGAACTAGCATCTAAGGCAAATAGTGAGGACTTTCTCAACTTACCTCTCACTCAAGCACCATCATCACCACATGCTCCAATCACCACCCACCAACCTAAAACCTTTGCACAAGAACTTCTAAATTCTGTAACTTCTAAGACATATAGGAAAGAGGAAGTTAATGGTGAAAGAACATCTAGATAAGGAAATGTAGAAGAAACTAAGAAGAAAAGGTAGACTCCCCTCTAGGAAGCTACTAGCTGTAAGTAGTAAAGCAATTGTAGCCAACCAGGAGGCTCAACAATCAAAGAAGGATGGAGATCATTGACAGACTTGCAAATTTGGAAGCAACTAGTGAAGATGTGCCCTACTTACCACTTAAGGAGCTAGTTGAGTTGGAAAAGGAAACCATGCTGTGGAAAGAACAAGAAGAAGCAGCAAGGTTGGCCTTAGAGGAAGAAAGGTTGAGAAAGAAAGAAGAAGCTAACCAACAAATTAAGAGTGAAAGGATAGCTTTCCTAAGCTCCAGGGGATTCTCTCTTGAGGAACTAACTCCTCACAGCAATGACATGATCTTGTGGCTTTTCAAGAAAGAACAAGATCAAATCGAGAAAGAGAGAAAGAAGGCTATCAAGGAAAAGCTGAAACAAAAAAAGAAGAGAGAGAAGAAGCTCAACTTGCGGCTGTCAAGAAGACGGGTGATAAAGCCTGGATGAAAGATTATCTTAGTGCCCATGGCTTCTTTGGCAGGCAAGTTGCCCCATGTCCGAAAAGACCCTGCAGCGACATGTTAGTGACATCAAAGCTAACATTCGCTCAGGAAGAAGGAAAGAGATGTATAGAAGAATATAGGGGATGACTTCTAAACCAACATCAATCCCACAACCTCAACCTGAACCTATTCCTTTCCCTTTCCCTATTAAAATTGAGCCAACCACTGAGCCTTACACTTCTAAACCCACTCCATCAACCATACTCTCTTCCTCATCCATTCAATCATAGCAACCACCATAACTACTCATCCTCAAACCCAAAACACTATCCAGAACCCAACCTTCATGTACCCAACAACCAACCAAGTCATCCTCTTAACCATCAAAATTTCTTCCCTTAGAAGAATTCAAGGAGATCAAGAGAAAGCTCATCAACTGCATCACTCTAAGCGATATCTCTTTTAAGGAAGGGTCCATCAAACAAACCTTTATTAATGGCTCCTCATGTTCCATCACAAGAAACAATTCCTTGATCTACTTCGAGGAACATTGGACCAGGCCTTGAAACTCTTGGCAACCAACTCCGACTCCCTTGGGGAAGAAGAGAGATGCTGAGAATGAGACTAGTGAGTCTACTGGACACTAGGCAGGGAGACAAGTTACCATCTCAACCACACATTCCAAGAAAGAAAATAGTCCAGTGGAGGTTTGAAGACTCTTCTCACAAGTTTGTTAGGGAAAGAGAGAATGGTGAAATCAACATGCTTAATGCCTCTTCTCTACTACACTCAAGAAGAATGGTGGAATCATTTGAGTAGCCTTCATCTGGCTGAACTGACTATAAGAGCCAAGATTGAAGAAGGGTTGAAGTTGAGAGAGAATGAGGAAAAGGAAGGGTCAACCACCAAAGGCAAATCCTTCAATAAATGGTTGAAGGCTCAAAACTGGAATCCATAGTTAAATGGCAGTATGACTACAACTCCCGTCGACTAACTCTCTTCAGAGGGCCACAACAAATGGTACATATCATTCAAAGTGACAAATTGGATCTTTTGTCAAAGAATGATTTGTACAAACTTCTCAGCACCACTTCTGGAAAGAACAATAAGACAGATAGGTATTTTCTTTCACTGGTGTTGGAATTTTTAAGAAAAAGAAACAAGTGAAGTGTAAGGATTCCTGAAGTCTGATGCAACCCAAAACTGCCTAAGTGTTCAGCAACATGCACTAAGTACTGAAGTGAAGAATGCTTCGGAAGAATTACACAAAGCATTAGAAAATACTCTAAGTGTAATATCTTCCGAAGCCAAGACCAATATCTTCCGAAGCCTAACATGAAGTCTTCCGAAGCTGAAGAGACAAAGTCTTCCGAAGCTTCAACCTATGAAGACAGATTTCTTCCGAAGACTTTTAGTACACATGCTTTATCTGATGTACTGTTCCATAAAGCACCTTTCCGCTGCGTCTCTGATAAGTCACCAACTTACAAGAGTTGGTGAAAAGTTCATGCTTTTGGTAACTGTACATTGAGGTCTTGAGTCTAAAACTTTCCACTTTATGTACTTTATTCTTTTTGTAATGTATAAGGATGTGAGCTATGGCATGTCATAGTCACAAGGTCAAAAGGCAGATATGCCTTTTGATCCTACAATTGATTTTGTTAGTGTCTAGTCAATTGTATCCAGCTGGCTTTCATAGTATAGCCGGCTGTAGGTTGTAGTATAAGTATTCCAAGTTCTAGTATCTTTCTCAATGCTTGGTAACACTTGTAAAAGAACTTGAGAAAGCAATATACTGCTCCCTTGAAAACTATACTCTCTTGTTCTGTCTCTTGCTTTACTTGTGTTCTCTGCATCACCTTTGGTTACCTAGTTCACTGTTTGATAACGTTTAGTTAATCTTCTCATTGTGTTGTTGTGTTGTAATTGTGTTCAAGCCCTTGAACGTTCCTGCAATTGG